>CM077647.1:48625109-49353859 GCA_039707465.1 Rhabdophis nuchalis | reverse complement strand
TAGCAGTCCAACAAAGTTTCAGAAATGTAATCATCACAATTTAAAGGAAAAATAATTGTGGTTGTGTTCCAAAACAACTGCGTCGTCACTGAACTGTTAGGGCTTCATACAGCACTCTATAACAGAATTCTCCAATCTTTCTGGCATTGCAGCCTAGGACAGGGGATGGTTCTGTGTAAACGGTGAGCAAACGTGCACCTACACACCTCGATTTGCCAGAGCAGTGAACACACATGGCCACTGTTTGCATAAGCAGAGCATATGTGCATGCTTGCTCACTTCTCACGCATGTGGGGATGCATGCATGCACACACTCATCCGCCACTTCCAAAGCCTCATTCCAAAAATGGCTGCTCTATATTACTAAGCTACCATTATCAGTATCTCCTGATACAGCAGCTTTTTAGGTAGGACTGCTCTGATGGCAAGGAATAATAATAATAATAATAATAATAATAATAATAATAATAATAATAATAATAATAATAATAATAATAATAATAATAATAATAATAATAATAATAATAATAATAATAATAATAATAATAATATATTTTCTTACCTTTAAGCTTCACTTCCTTGGTCCATGTGATTATGTTCAGGTCCTGTAAACAGAAGAGATGGATTAGCAGCAAGATTGAAGTCCAGAAAATCTGTATCACAACCAGACATCCATGGCTAAAAAAGCTGGACTCACAAGAAACAGTTTTTCAGCTTCCTATAAGATAGCAGCTGTCTATAGGAAAAGATAAGCTCTGGAACAAAGTCAAAGTAAATATATATGTAGCCAGATTATTATCTTGGCAACTTCTAGCAATTTTACTTCTTTTTAGCAAGATTAGTTTTGGGGTAAAAACTTTGCCATGGAAAATGGTTGAAAATATGCATTAAATTGAGAAACATTTATTTCAGCCAAATAGGTAGTAACGACCTCGGACACATGACTGTATTGGTTCTATCCTCTGTGGCGCCATCTTCGTTTTCTGTTCTGCACATGTGCAGAAGAATCTTCATTGAAAAAATGTATTTGTTTCCTTTTTTAAATGTTATGCACATGCACAGACCATTTGCCCTGCTCACCTGCCCCACCCAGTCATTTCTCACCTCCTGGGTGGCTTCCCTGTCTAAGCTGCCTTGCCTGCATAAGCTGCCACATGGTGCCTGCAATGCGCCCCAACTGAACTGCCCCCCTCCTAGGGGGGCTATCAAGGTAAGTCTCTCTAGCCCCCCCTGGAGCTTGCTGCGCCCCCTCAGCATCCCCACTGGGCTCACAACCTTCCCTTGCCCCACCCCTTCCAGGATCCTCACAAGCCTCATTGTGGCTCTCAGCAGGCTTCAGCCAGGCCTGCTAGGTCCAAAATAGAGCGGGGGGCTAGTAAGCCTCTCTGCAGCCCCCTGGGAGCAAAAGCGGGGGGTGGGCCTTCATGAAAGAAAGAAAGAAAGAAAGAAAGAAAGAAAGAAAGAAAGAAAGAAAGAAAGAAAGAAAGAAAGAAATCAATCCTCACCGTTTGAGGATCCCCAATTGCATGGAGCAGAGAGGTCTTCAAACTTGGGAACTTTAAGATTTGTGGACTTCAACTCCCAGAATTCAGCTCTGCTGGCTGGAGAATTCTGGGAATTGAAGTCCACAAATCTAGAAGTTGCCAAATTTGAAGACCTCTTCTAGCTGCTAGGCTCAGGCTAAGCTAATTAATAGTGGAGCTCTATGAACGCCAGATGATCAATGGGACATTTGAAAATGTCTGGCTTTTCTTCCTCCTACCAAAGACCACCTGGGGTTCATTACAGAAAGGGAAGAGGGAAGGAGGGGGGAGGGAGGGATAAAGGAGAGGAAGGAAAGAACACAAAAGTGGCACTAGATGCAGCTTCAGAGGATGCTTTGAAACAGCACAGCAATCCATGGCTGGAAGGGACCTCAGAGGTCATTTAGTCCAACCCCTTGCTCCAGCAGGAGACCTTATATTGTCTTGGTTATTTTAGTGCCTCTAAAACAAATTCCCAGAAATCCCCAAGCATTGCCAACCCTAGTAAAAAAAAACCTAGAACAAAAACTTAACGCACTATTAAAAAGAATAGATAAGGGGGCTGCTGTGTATTGTTTAATGGACTGCTAAATTGGCAAAAGAACAGCTAAATTGGCCATGCCCATCCAGTCACATGACCACCAAGCCACTCCACCCAGTCACAGGACTGTCAAGCCACGCCCACAAAATAAGCCATGCCCACAGAACCGGTAATAAAAAAAATTGACTCCCACCACTGGTATCATATAGCATTATTATAGCAGACACAACAACTAAAGCCCTCCAACGCATCTTAACAAAACCAAAAGACCCAGTAATCCAAGAAGAAGAAGAAAAAGAAAGTACTGTAGTCATCTACAGCATACAGAGGAAGAACTGTAGCAACACTATGTAGGAGAGACAGGCAGAAGACTAGCAGAGCACATTTGCAGTATGGATATCAACTAGCATTTAAAAGACACAACAAAATTGTTTAATCTCACAACACATGAACAGACTCAACCATAGTTTCAGCTGGAAAATTGTGAGCATCCTTGACCAAGCTAAATCCAAAAATCCCAGAACATTCCTAAAAATTTGGCAAACAAACTAGGTCAGTGGTAGCCAACCTGGTCCCTATCAATGGACATACAGGAAAACAACATATTTATACATTCAAAAGGGACAATGAAAAATTAAGAAGGAAACAATAACACCTGTACGCATCTCTCCAGAAACATTCAGACAAGCTGGTATTAACACTTAGGAAAGCAATCAAGCAGAAAACAATAATCAAGGAGCTACCAATGAGAAGACCACACCCTCACCAAAAGTGACTGGGCAAGTTTCTGTATATAAATAGGGAACAAGGAACTTCACACTTATGAGGTTACCTAATTGAGTAAGGAAATCTCTACAAGCAAATAACAAAGGTCAGAGAGCACCAAGCACATTAACCATTGAGGATTACTGTTTTCAAGAGGTTTCATGGTTGTATATTCTTTGCATTGTCCATCTCTATGAATTTTGTGAACCAATTTCTCATGAGAATGGCATTTCACTTTGGATGTGTAATATAGAAAAAGATATAAGGGAGATGGGGATTGTCCAGCTCATTGGCCTAACTTACTTTCACATTTGCAAGATTGATGTCAGTCTTGTGAGGTTAGTTCTGATAAGCGGCATAGCCAGAAGTACTAAGTCTATGTTTATTTTAAGATTATATTAACACAATCTTGCAAATGTAGAAGTATTTCTCCTTTCCCTCACTTTTACTCTGCCAAAAACTAGCAAGAATCCCTTCTAAGATACTTTGACACCCTTCCTCTTCCAAACTGAAATTTTGTTTATTCAACCATTGTCTAGGTCAATGGTAGTCAACCTGGTCCCTACCGCCCACTAGTGGGCGTTCCAGCTTTCATGGTGGGCGGTAGGGGTGTTCTCCGATACTGAAGCACTTTCCTTTTTTTAATTTAATTGACTTCCCTGCTTTATAAATCACCATTACTGTGGAACTGGTGGGCGGTTCAAAAATTTTACTACTAACAGAGATGCAAAAGTGGGTGGTAGGTATAAAAAGGTTGACTACCCCTGGTCTAGGTTGTGGCTCTTCCTCCTATTTCCCAAGTTTATTCCCACATATTATACTAAGCAAAATGAGTAAAGGTAGTCCTCAACCTGACACCACAATTGAGCCCAAAATTTATGTTGCTAAGTAAGAAATTTGTTAAATGAGTTTTGCTCTATTTTATGACTTTTCTTGCCATGTTTGTTAAGTGAATCACTGCAGTTGTTAAGTGAATCTGGTTTCCCCATTGATTTTGTTTGTCACAAGTTTGCAAAAGGGAGTCACATACCCTGGGACACTGCAACAGTCATAAACATGGGTCAGCTATTAAACATCCATGTGTAAATTTACATAAACATCGGGATGCTGCAATGGTCATAAGTTTTTTCAGTAACTCCGAATGGTCAATAAGTGAACTGTTGTAAATCAAGAACTACCTGTACGCCTCCTCTTAGGTTTTGTAAGCCTCCTCTTAGGTTTTGTGCATTTTTAGAGGGTTTTTATTTTATTTTTCAGAGTTGAAAGGAAGAAAAGAAAGAGCTTATTGATTATTTGTAGAAGTTCTCATGTAAAAAAACAACAACCTATTTTCCTATCCTTGGGTCTAATCCACAGAATTTCCAGGCAGGCTTTTAAGGAAAAAACATACCAGAACCTGGCCAGATTAAAAGCCATCCCTAAAAGGAAAAACAGAAATGATTTACCATAATCTCTTCATCCTTCTTAATTTCCAGCATGACATGCAGACCTCATTATGACACATTTATGGGGTTTTGCCTGGATTTCAATGGAATGAGGGATTTAACAAATATCTGTTTACCAATTTCCCACAAATTTCCGTGCTTTGGAGTTCTGGCACATATACCCCTCCAATATTCCAGTACTGTGACATTTCCTATGGGCCTTTTCAGGCAAAAACCGGGCTAGAAATTTCTGAGGGTTCTTAATTCCATTGGGGAAGGCCATGCTGCTTGAATCTGGCTGGTGCAGATGGGAGAGCATCTTCATTAGTTCTTTTTCTATGGGAATTTACACAAGAGAGAATGGAAGGAATCTGAGATTTAAAAAATGTGAATGGGGAGAGCATGATGAACCTTCCCAATGCTCCAAAATGTATTTCAAGATTCAGTAAGATGCATGACCAGCCTAAACGTTTTGAAATGACAAAACATTCCTTTTCCTTCTTCAGCCTCCAGTCTGAGTGGGAGAAAAACCTTCTGTTTGAACACCACCATGTGAAAATTCAGACCCAGTTCCAGTGATTAAAATGCAACTTTCATTTTTCTTTCGTACAAAATATTGCTGAGGTTAAAAGGATTGGCTCCCACTAGGATTCCTTCTATCACTTTAGGTGGTGATTTTTGGATCATTAAATTGAGTGGTGCTATGAAAGGAAATGAGGCTTAGCAGCAGAGGTGGGCTGCTGCCGGTTCTAACTGGTTTGGGCAAAACAGTAGTTCAGAGCAGCAGCCTGGGTCTACCCACCTACCCCAGCACTATCCCGTCCCAGCACTATCCCACCCTATATAATCGCTGCGTTTTTGTTGCTGAGTGCTCACATTTTCAGTTCTAGGCAAACCGGTTGTTACATTATGTGTCACCCACCTCAGCTTAGCAGAACCATTTTGGTGTGGGGAGCAGAGGTGGGTTCCTACCACTTTGGATGCCTTCGGACGAGTAGGTAGTAAATTGGCTGCCCATGCACCCGAACCAGTTTATTGTTGGTGGTGCCATCTTTATTTTTGCTTCTGCGCATGCGCAGAACAATCTCTATTGCAGAAATGTAATTTTCCCCCTTATGTTCTGCGCATGCACAGGCCTTTTTAGGTGTAAATGTGCATGCTCACAAAAATTTTGCCTGCTGAACCAGCAGTAATGCCGGTAGCAACCCACCCCTGGTGGGGAGAGTCTTCTTTCCAGCCTTATCAATCAGACCATTCTTCAACTGTCAACCACTTTTTGCCATTGTGGTTTCACACACACCCCAGTCAAACAAATGTGGCACCAGGATATGTTTTTAGAAAGAAACAAAGGAAAACCCCAACACATACTTCTTTTGGTTCCTCTGCATGTACGATGCAGGGACCAGACCGAAAGGCAGTGTTCTTTTAATGAAAACATGTTTCTTTTTGACAGCAAAGAGGTTACAGGGCCGTGTCTGACTGCAAGAAAAAGATCTATGCCCTGCATTGTGCCGTGTTGATACAGACATAAACATAGACCTGTCTTAACAAAAAAAAACAGCACCAAGCTGCTTCCACTTCCTTATACAAATACCACAATTGGTCCTCTAGAGCCTTTTCTCTGAACCTAAATAAATCATAAGATTTAATGCTGGGTTATTTATTATTTTTATACTGTATTCTCTATCACATTCTGTATACTTACTTGGCCATGCAGTTTTTCCCCATAGAAAGAGTCATTTGTTGCTAATGCAGCTTATAATACCTAGAGGCAGAGAGAACACTTCACTATTTATAGTGGACCATCAACAATTCTTAACTTCTAGCAGATCCAATGTATGTTGAATTCTTTTCTCATTGCACTACTCCCCATAAACAAATTAGCAGTGTTTTCATGGGGGAGGGGGAAAGGAGAGAAATAATAAATTATGGAATTTGCAAACCAAAGAATCTGATGTGGCAAAGCACAGCTGGAGTGTTTGAAAGTGACAGTTTTCTTTTGGGCCATCATTTTGCTAATCCAATAGGAATGCACAGCTAAATGTAGCCATAGCTAATGCAGTGATGAATCCATGAAAATCTCAAATAAAGAATTGAATGTCTGACTTTCTGCAGACAAATTCCTCCTGTTCTGGTTGATTCTTTTCATGTATGCAGGCACGTTAGTAGTTCAGATGCCATTATGCAGCCATACACTCCAGATTTTTACATTTTTCATTTTGATTCAAGTCAATGCTATGTGCTCACTCTCATTTGATTGAACAATGTGCCACCTGCTTGGATTTTTAATATTCAGGTTGCTACATCCTGGGAGAGATGTATTATTAATGGGTCCATCCCACAGATGGCTCTATTTTTTTTAGACCAGACTGGGTCATTTTGATTACTTACAAATTCTTCCATGGGATTGTCCAGCTCAAGGGATACTTATAATTGTTTTATCATGAGTGGCATGTACTTAATTCCATGTCTGTATATGCAGCAAGACAGGGGTAACTAAAAGTATCTGGATGTATTTTAAATTACACAGTTTAATGCAGCATCTAAATCTGATATGTTAGTAAATCTTAATGTTAATTTATAAAAACAAAACAGTTCAATTAGCAAGGATTTAAAGTCAGCTTTTTTCAAAGAAACATAGTTAAGAGTTATCATATTTTGTTGGTGTGTGTGTGTGTGTGTGTGTGTGTGTTAGGTTTTGAGCTGATAATTAAATAAACAAGGAAGACTAGGATAGATCTATTTCGAGCTATTTAGCTCTCACCAGCTAGCCATACCCTTACTGTGTAAAAAAAAAAGACACAATGTTTCAATGGTCTCTGGTGGTGAGCCGAAAGACAGAAAAGGAAAGCAGTATGCTTTCTCCCTTAATTGGGGCTTACCAGGGGGTTGTGACACAAGCATATTTCTTTCTCTCTCTCTCTCTCTCTCTCTCTCTCTCTCTCTCTCTCTCTCTCTCTCTCTCTCTCTATCTATCTATCTATCTATGCTGGCATTGCTTGCTTCGGGTATTTTCCCGTGTATAAGGCATGGAAATGTTATTGCAACGTTTCGACAAGATCTCACTTGTCATCGTCAGGCTTTGGTCTGTGACTGTGACTGAGAACGCATGGCCCTTTTTAAAATCTTGGTGGGGGGGGTGGAGTGCTGACTAGTGGGTGTTCCAGTTTTCATGGTGGGTGGTAGGGGTTTTGTCCAATACTGAAGCATTTTTCTTTTTTAATTTAATTGAATTCCCTACTTTATAAATCACCATTACTGTGGAACCAGTAGAAAATTTTACTACTAACAGACATACAAAAGTGGGTGGTACGTATAAAAAGGTTTACTACCCCTGATATATATGGTAGTCTAATGCATCACGTTTCTTATATTTACAAATATAGAGGATCCTAACTAATTTTTACATATATCTAAGACCCTAATATTTATTTATTTTATTTATTTGTGTCCCGCTTCATTTACAAATAAGTCAAAGCAGCAAACGGTGGTGTGAGGAGCCTTGGTGACATGGTGGTTAGAGTGCAGTACTACAGGCTACTTCTGCTGACTGCCAGCTGACTGCAATTTCGCGGTTCAAATCCCAGCAGGCTCAAGGTTGACTCATCCTTCCATTCTTCCAAAGTTGGTAAAATGAGGACCCAAATTGTTGGGGGCAGAATGCTGACTCTGTAAAAAGCTTAGAGAGGGCTATAAAGCATTGTAAAGTGGTATATAAATCTAAGTGCTATTGCTATATGCAACTTCCTCCTGATCATCATCTGGATTTATGCCCTCCATATATCATACAGGTATGTCTTCCTTGAGTGGATTCTTAGGAAGGCTTTCTTGGAACTTCATAGTTCTACACATCTCTGCCTTTCAATTCTCTACCTCATAAAGCTGGCCCTTCTGTAGGCCTGGACACCATTCTAAGAATTCTGACTCAGAGTCCTGAGATCCATAACTCTTGCCTACTTGTCTGCCCTTGTTGACCTAGGTAAGGGCTTTATCAGTTTGTAAGGTCTAATTTGATGCTCTTCATTTTTGGAAAAGAGGTCATCCTCAATAGTTAGGCAACTATATAAATCTGCTCAGGTAAAAACCTTTTTTGCCAGGAATTTAAAAATAAAAAAGATGTTTGCTCAGCAATAAGGCTTAAAAGTTAATCGAGTTATGTAAGTTGAGGACAAATAAACAAGTGCATCAAGAATGTACAACTAAAATCAGAATAGCCACAAACAAAATATTGAAGGATTTGCTGAAAATTATTTAACAATTATGCAGGCTCAGAAAATATTCATAAATTTTAACATGGTTCAGTAAATAATAGCAAGCTAATATGATTCCAAATATAGATATAGATGATATATATAGATGGAAAATATAGACATATATTGATAAACAATGTATATCTGTAGATGGATATAGATATGTATCTGGAACCAGAGATAAATGAGACAGAGAGAGAAATAGTGAGAGGGGAAATGGGAGAGGCAGAGGGAATGGGGAGAGAGTGAGAATGAAATTTATGTCTGTTCTTACTGCAACCATAATATAATATTGTATGTATAATATTGTGGCAGCAGTTCTGATCAGGTCACTGATCTTTCTTTCCCTATTTTTTGTATATTATAATAAACTGGATAATCAAGAACTCAAGAGAATATTTTGAAATGCTTCCTTCTGTCACGCCAAAAGAGAAAAGAATTTTGCACAACAAAATTCTCAACATACTTACAATTATATAAATAGCAATTAGGAGTTAATCTGTCAGCCTTGCAAGGAAAACACCCATAAGTACCAGCTCTAACTTTATTGTAATGTTATATTACCAGGATATTGCAAATCTGAAAATATATCTCTCCCCTCACTCTTGCCTCTATGATAAAGAAACTAGGGAGGGTTTGCCATGCACTTTTGCTTCTGTAGGCTAAGCTGTCTCTACCTAAGCATAACTGCTGCAGCATCGTCCTTAAACATAATGTAATTCCTCCTTGAGAGCAAGACTGCGGCTATCAAGAACCCTTATGCTGAAGAAAAACTGAAAGGCTGACTTGATGCTGAGCCTACATTCACAAGTTCCAGGAAACTTACTGTTACCTGTGGATCCTTCTGTAGTTTGGGAAAGAACCAACTCAAATATATCAAGGGTTCCAGAGAGATTATATTGAGGAATCAATTGTGAAGAGTAGTCAGGGTAACAAACGATTCAGAGAAGCCAGTAAGTCCAAATCTTATTTGGCTGAAGAAGAAAAATGAAGGGAAAGAAAGAGTTGATAAAATCAATTTATTTAAATACTGAAATGTTATTTGTGAATGTTATTTGTGAATTTAGAGAATAATTTATTCTCTAAATTAGGGGTCCAGGACAAGCCATGATGAGAAACATCACATTATTATGACATCCAATAAATTCTGTTCCCTCTTAATATAAAACTTCATTTTCACCATAGATAAAGATTTCTACTTTGGAATATGGAACAGATGGCAAGTCTATATTTTATCTCCAGTTATCTCACTGATCACTCCCATTAATCGGAAATATGACCAGTTCTGATTCATACAGTATATGTATTTTTATGCTATGCAAGTCAAAACAAGATACTTTTGCAGATATACTGTTGCATATATTGAAGTACAATGGAGAAGTCAAATTCAAGTTTTCCTATAAATTTTGATATATCAATAAGGCACAGTGTGTAGAAGTATTATATCTATGTTATTGATAAATGTAGTGTTTCATTTTGTATTATTTTGGTTTTTTTAATCATAGAATATTGTAGATTTGAAATAAAAAGCTAGCTTCAGAATATAACTTAAATTCTGAATAATCAATAAAGTCATTAAGATTGAATGCCCAAATCTCCAATTTTTCCAGTTGCGTTTCTCAGGAAATAATGTGAAAAATCATGTGCAACAGCTTCAATTTTCTTGAAAGAGACTTAGAAGTAAATCTTGGTTATGCCAAAGCTAAAATGTTATACTGAAATATATTCAAATGCCATTCAAGTTTAATGCATAACGTCTGGTTGTTCTGTCAGAAGTCTCTTTGAATCAACTCCCAGAGCTGGGGTCTCTTAAAAAACTGCTGCAATGGAGAAAGCTGGAGTTTATGCATGAAATCTGGCAACCAGCTCATTCATTGCTGCTTTTTGGAATGAGAAAAGCAGCTTGGCATTGTGCTTTGCTGTTTTCCACAATGTTAAATATATTTGTCACTTATATTTCAAAAGAAACTTTGCTGAAACTTAATGGAAAGTGAGAAAGAATAACACTGCAGTTATAAGAAACATTCCGCACAATGGAAAGGTCTCAAGTAGATGATAGAAAACAGTTTCTCAAATGATTACACTGTGGAATATTTCCCCATTTAGGAAAAACAGGAAAAACATCTCCTAAGTATGTAAACCTGATAGAAATACATTCTCTAGTTATTATGCAGTGATGGCCATTTTGGTTTCATCTCTCCATCCATTGACCCATCCATTGACCCATGCACTGAGCTTCATAGATGAAAAGGTGTGTTACAAAAGTCTGTGCCCGAGGGAGAACATGATATAAATCCACAAATCTCTACACCTCCCATTTTAATGCAGACTTCCAATATTTAAGGGGCTGTCACAAAGAATAAGGGGTGAACTATTTCCCAAAGCACTTGTGGACATGACAAGAAGTTCAATGTTCAATTCTTCCATCTCTAAGATTGAGGAAAAACAACATAAGTTGTAGATATAAACAGAATGTCTTGGAATGTCTTGGTCACCAAAACATGCTCATCTACTACCTATAAAACAGAAATAATAAATTCTAGAAATAAAGAGGATTTTCTTTTTATAGTATTGGGATGCTTGGTAATTATAATTATGGGATTAGAACTTCTGGCTGTTACATCCAAAGATACCCCAACCCGAGCAGCTTACTTAGTTTTAAAACTTTTTGCTTCTTCCCAATTCTGATAGACTTCTTTACCACAAAGAACTATAAATAAATCTCTTTATAATTTCATGTTACCCATCAGGTAAACAATAAATGCAAAGTATTTCTTAAAGCAAAATTCAAGTTGTTGAATTCAGATATGTATTTGCATGCCATGCAGAAAATAAATGAAATGTGGATTGTTTGTGATCAACTTTTATATTTACTCCACAAATTGCATTATTTGAGAAAACTTCTTTATGGTTATGTAGCGCCCTGTTTTTCTTGTTGATTTTCCCCAAAAAAAAAATGCCACTTTGATTTCTCTCTCTCTGACATTGCATAAATAGATGTGCTCAGTGTAATTTCATAATTCAAAGTTATAAAATGTGGGTATCACAGCCACATTATGCCATAATTTTTCAGTTTCGATTTTCATATTTTGATACTTTGCGATCTTCCATTTTTTGTTTTCTATTCTACTGTCTCCTGATATTGAGCCAATTATACATATTCCCTCCTTTTCAACCAGAGTTAAATGTTGTATGTTGTGAGTGAAGATTTTATCAGTTTGTATTTGGAAACCCCACAATATTTTAATCTGCTCATTTTCAATTACTTTTTCAACTCCATGTTCCTCCCAATTTTTCAGTACTGGAACAGGATCATTTTTCCAGATATTCCATTGAATCATTTCGATGACTGTGTTATGTCATTGTTTATAATCAGTTTGCATGATATTCTGGCACAAGCAAAGCGTATGATTTACATTTCTTCTACTTCTTTGCGCAATCTGCACTTTGAATCATTTGAATCATTTTCAATCCTGAACTTGATTGTATTAGTACGAATAGTTGCTCTTGAACAGCCAAAATCAAGCCTTCGGTTTCCTTTTTTAATGTTCCAATTGTAAACTGTAAAGTGTTACTTGGTTTTCTCTTTACCTACTTTTCCCTCAATCCTTTGTAGAAATTGACCATCTAATGCTTTTCGTTGCCAGCATTCTGTCCTTGCTTTTATTACATTGTTTCAATATTCATGCTTTGTTTCCTGCACATTTTAGTCTTCAAATCTTTAATTTGCATCACTGCTTATTCTTAGCTATCTTTTCAATGCATATTTTTTTCTTCAACAGTTAAACTAAACATTTGCCTCCATTTCCGTGGGACAGGTATAATCTTCTCAGTTACTTCAGACAGTGAAATGGGCAGCATATAAGTTTAATAAATAAGTAAACAATCTAGCATTATCACTACTAGAATGTAATGTATAGGACATTAGTAATACAGGTCATCATACAGTCAGGTTTTACCTTTTGGAATTGATTGATAGTGAATTTGTCAATGCTGTTGTTGTTTTATTTTATTACTATGGTTGGTCACATAGCCCACAAGATATTTAGACTGGATTTGGCATATTTATCCACCAATCAACCTTTCCAAAGACCTGTAATGAGCAGGTGTTATTGTTTGATAGTAGTAAGGGTATCATTACAGAATGTCAGCTGTCCCAAGTAAAGTTACCTTTTGCAACAAGGTTGGTGATTTTGTCAATGCTGATGGTGTTCAAGTGGTGCTTCAGATGCTTTGGGAATATTAGTATTGTTATGAGTTGATTACACAGTCACCCAGAAGTTTAGAGTCAATTTAGTATTTTTGTCCTTCCCAAGGATGACCTGGGATAGATAAAAAATTTTGTTTGATTGTAAGAAGTTCCAAGTATTACTTTTTGGTGTTGTTACTGGTCACACAGCCAGATATTTAGTATGTATTTGGCATAAGCTCTTACAGTTTTTCTTCCCAAAGGAAAAGTCAAAACAGCAAATGCTGATGTGTTTATATCTACTAGTTCAGAAGTGACAAGTCTTAATAGAATTGGACATTTCAAAGCTTGTGTCAGTCTGTCAGATCTACCTCACTAACACCAATTAACTGCAAAATAGACTTTGTTCCAAATTCTAAGATCATCTTTCTTGTCTAGATGAAAACTTGTGTCAGCTTGGAAAGGAAGCTCCAGGTGTATTCAAGAAAATGGCTTTTGGTTTTTAGTGAGCTTTAATTTGAGAAATGAAAGAGTATCTCTATCGAAAACTGGTTTATTCATTTGGAGGAATTCTTCCTATTCTCCACATTCTCAATGGAATTCAGAATTCTATTGAGAATTCTAGAATAGGACTTAGTTTAAGCATGCAGAAACTTGGGTTACAGGTGGCAATATACTAACACATGCCGAGCATTTTTCTTTATATTTATCAGTTTTTATATAAAGTTAAATTATTCTTGCTAAGCCATTTCACTGGGAAAAAAATAAACTCTTTTTAATATTGCTATTGCAATTCCAATATACAGCATTTGAAAAACATAAGCAAGAATAATGATTTCACTATTGCTATAGAACATTGTAAATGTTACAGCATAGTTATCATCAAGAATAACAAGCTGGTTTAATAGCATTCTATAAAACATTATATAAATCTTGTAATTCAAGGGCATTCAGTGTATTAACAGAGCACAAACAGGCTCTCAACTGTTTTTCTTTGCACCATAATTTTGGATTCAGTAAATGAGATGATGGTTTATAGACAAATTGTTATTGCCATATATGAAATAAACATAGTAAAATCAGGTCTTGTTCAGTTGCATATTGTCTGTTCAAAATCAATGTTTTTTTATTGTTTGCCTCCCATCTCATTTTGAAGCAAGTCTGGATGCGCTTCAAGGTCCTAACGATCATCTTCAAAACGCTCCATGGTTCGGGACCTAGTTACATGCAAGACCGCCTCCTGCCCCATACATCCCTTGGACCGATACGCTCTCACAGAGAGGGTCTCCTCAGGGTGCCGTCGATCGGACAATGCCGATTGGCGGCGGCCAGGGGGAGAGCCTTCTCTGTGGCAGGACCAACCCTTTGGAACGATCTACCCCCTGAACTCCGTACCATTGCTGACCTCCGCCTCTTCCGCAAGTGTCTTAAGACGCACCTCTTCCAACTAGCCGACCTTGCGTAACCCCAACATCGCCAGTTCAAATGAGGACTCTAAAATGGTGTTAACACAGGCCCTTAATTATCCCTGTATTTGTGTGTAATTGATTTAATTTTCTGTACGCCGCCCCGAGTCCCTTTGTGGTGAGATGGGTGCGGGTTATAAATATGAAAGATAAATAAATAAATAAATAAATTAAAACCATAAAAGATAAATATTTCTAAAATGATAAAAATGGAATTATGATCAAAAATAAAGTTATAGGTAAAAGATGGGGAGGGAACAGGATGTGGGAGGGGGGTTACCTCTTAATTCATCAATCACCCCTAGAGTGATATTCTCCCAAGCAAACTGTCAGAGCCAGCTCTTCAGACCATTACAGAAGATCAAAAGACTGGGGCCAATCTCACCTCAGGGGGTAAGATATTCCAAAAGGCAGGAATCATGGCAGAGAAGGCCCTTCTCCTGGACCCACCAGCTCACCAGCTAGGCTGGCTGTGGAATTCTGGGAGTTGAAGTCCACCAGTCTCAAAAGAGCCAACTTTGCAGACCCCTGCACCAGCTGAACTGACCAGCCAGGAGCAGCAGGCCTTCTCTGCTGGCACAAGTGGGGCAGGCCAATCCCATTGGGGTGAAGCAGTTCCTTAAACTAACCCAGTCTCATGCACTTCAGCATCAATGAAAAAATTAAATCAAAGCCATTTTTATCAGCTTTCCTTGTACGCTGCAAGTTGTTGTATATCATAATCCCATAATAATCCCTAGTCCTTTTAGTGTTGATCAGCTAATTGGGAGTTGAAAATTAATATCTTTGAGGAGTTGACTAGAAAAAGAGGAAATACAGCTTGAGGATAGAATGCCACAGATTTGATTTAAATGAAGTCTGTTGAATAAAAGATATCCTTTGGAAAACAGAATGCAATCCTTCTGGATTGCTTACATTCAGAATGCAATTATGAAGGATGATGGTGATATTACTTGCCACAGTAAAATCACAAACTATAGTTTACTATAGATTCCACCATCTTCTTTCCTCTCTCTTTTAAACTTATGCTCAGAACTTTAAATGAAGCAGACTAAGGTTTTAATGTTCACATTATTCAGAACAAAACAGCATTTATTGTAACCTGAATTCTACTTTCTTGTGTTCTTGCCAGGATTTTTTTTTATCGTGCCATTATTCTTTCCCCAACTATTATTTTATGCAACATAGTCATGGTTGAATCTGTTTAATTGGGAGAGAGATTGATTAACCCTCTCGTTTCTGATCCTCATAGCTTTCCTATCGCAAAGAGAAGCTGCTTCAAAAACTGAAAGTTACCCACAGTTGTTTCCCCCCCCCCCAAAAAAATCTCAATGCATTTACTTGTCATTTGTAGTTTATCACTTAAACAGAGATAGATAAATATGAATACTTTTTTGAAATTATTCTTAAAAAGGACAGTTTGTATTTTATTATGCAGATTGAATACCTGTAAAAAAAACATTTTTGAACCAGTAAAATAAATGGTCAAATCTAAGGAGATATTTATTTATTTATTTTTATTTATTTAAATTTATATCCCGCCCTTCTCCACAGAGGACCCAGGGCGGCGCACAGGAAATTTAAAAACATACAAAATACAATAAATATAATTTTAAAACTATTAAATAAACCAATCCTGCGCTAAAACCAAATTTTTTAAAACCCAATTTAAAACTATCTAAAAGTCCCCATGGGAGGTTAGGCTAGGCCAGCTTGTTGAAACAAATATGTCTTGAGACATTGGCGGAAGAGGCGGAGGTCGGTGATGGTACGTAATTCAGGGGGCAGGTCATTCCAGAGGGCTGGCCCTACCACAGAGAAGGCTCTTCCCCTGGGTGTTGCCAGCCGGCATTGTCCGGCCGACGGCACCCTGAGGAGGCCCTCTCTGTGGGAGCGTATCGGCCTAAGGGATGTATAAATAGATTTTATATTTATTCTCTAAGAATAGATTCCAGAACATACATTTTACCTTACACAAACCACAAAGGAAAATTGCAATTCAAACTCCAAAATTCCACTGCCTGCCTGCCATCCTTTTAATTAGGAAATAAATGCAAGGAACAGCATCCTATAAACACCATCAGCTCTGAAAGCATAGCTAAAATTATTCTAATCCAATTATATTGTAATGTGGAGAAAATACAATATATATGCCATGCATAAAGGCATTTTTCCCACATTGGAATATTTATAATAATTCAATTAAATAATGTATCTATAAGTCAAATTTATATTGGGCTAACCTAAAATGTAGCTGAAACTGCATAGGTTAAACACATTCAGGAATGTATTTTTTAATAATTAAGATCCTTTGGGATATTGTATTACAAGAACATTCTGATATTTAGAAAGCAAATGGATTAAGCAGATTTTTTTTATCTCTCCCAAACAAACCTATGCTTTCTAAATGAGTTTAGATTTATTTCAGGTAAAGCTCATTTTGCAATAGATTTCAGTTATGCATTATTTGTAGGCAAATTAGTAAGCATTAGATGGTAACCAAACATCTAATTCACAGTAAAGGCCAACAATCTTGGGTGAGACTTCAGAGCAAATAAAACTGTTCTTATGCAAACATATTGTGCCCCCATGTGGTTAAACTGAAAAGATGTCTGAAATATCCTTTCTTTTTAAGTTGCCTGGCAAATTTATTTAGCTATGTTTAGAAAACTAAGCAAAGGTAACTAAAAAGATGCTTCCGTGGAAAGGAAATGGACTGTTTTTGTTATTAATTGTTTTTAAAAGAGAAAAATTGCTTATACGATTAAACATCAAAAATGTAGTTGTTACATTTGCTGAATTCATGCAATAATTCCTAGAGATGAAAAAGGATTACATGACTTTTATCAGACTGGCTCAGAAATAAACTGAATTAGCTCCATAAAAGGAAGCCTTGTTTCTTAACTAATTCAAATTCTGGAGAGAAATTGATATCTTTGTTTCTGTACAAAAATGACGGTGGTTGATATAGAAGCAAGCCAGAGTTCGGTCTGGATCAGGAAAGCCAGTAGTAGCGGAGGTGGGAGGTTCCACCCACCTGCCTGGAGGCTTCTGCACCCGTGAGCATGCACGGGAGCACACCTGAATCAGTAGTAAAAAAATTGGCAACCCACCACTGAAGCAAGCAAACCAATGATAAAGATTAGAATAGCAGAAGAGGGTTTGTGTAATAGGATGTTTTTTTTATACATCTGACATTTATTTGGGATACATTTCTTTCCATGGGCTTCAGAGAAACCTGCAGATATCATATCACCTTTGGTGATATATTTTTTCTTTTGTGAAAAATCTAGTTCCTGATTAACTAAGGTGCAATTTAGCCCCTAAGGATGAGTTAGTAGAATGGAACTTTCTTATATTAAACTTATATTTAGACGTCAGCCCACTGACTAAACATTGCCAGAATCCCATTGGAAAGAAGAAGAAAAATGCAGGTTTTATTTTTCAATGAGTAACTTTTCACCCAATAGACATCATAATCACAATCTTATTTAATGGTATGGTTTCCAAAAATACTGTTTAAAATAATTAAATATTTCAGTACACGTTTTCCTGAGATCACACATAGAATGCCGAAGTATTTATGACCTCACAAGAAATCTCTGCTATTCTATGGACTTTTGAAGATTTTCAAATTTGGGTGTAGATATCTTGGATCCCAATGATGCTGGTTTAATAATCCCTGCAGGAAACAATGGAACCTTCGTGACAGAGTTTTGGAGCGGTGGTCCAGATCACCCAGCCAGCCAATTATCAGGACAGCATTCCAAAATAGGACGTATGCTGAATGTGGAGGCAAGAAACACGCTATACAGAACTGAGGTATAAAGTCACACATTTCTGAACTACATCTAGTCCTTGGATTACAACCACAGTTGGGGCCAGAAGTTCCCTTTCTGAGCAAGGTGACTATTAAGTGAGTTATACTTGATTTTATTACATTTTTACTGTAGTTGTTAAGCAAATCATTGCAGTTGTTGAGTGAATCACATGGTTCTTAAGCGAATCCAGCTTCCCTCATTGACTGCTTTTCAGAAGCTGGCTGGGAAGGTCACACATGGCATCATATGACCTTGAAATGCTGCACAACGCGGAGTTAAGACAATTGGACATGAGCTTGTGCCACTAGTAGGACCTACCACATTGCAGTAAGGGTGCTGAAATTTAACTATTTCTCTGCCCTTATTGTATCTGCTGTTAGTCATTCAGTAGATGGCTCAGGTTTCAAGTCACTCA
The DNA here is from genome assembly GCA_039707465.1 of Rhabdophis nuchalis. NCBI lineage: Eukaryota > Metazoa > Chordata > Lepidosauria > Squamata > Natricidae > Rhabdophis > Rhabdophis nuchalis. The sequence continues at coordinate 49,335,465 of CM077647.1, read as the reverse complement.
GTCCCTTCTCAGAGGGAGTAATACCAAAGTTCACTTAAAGCAGGGATGTCCAAACTTGGGAACTTTAAGACTTGTGGACTTCAACTCCCAGAATTCCCCAGCCAGCTATGCTGGCTGGGGAATTCTGGGAGTTGAAGTCCACAAGTCTTAAAGTTCCCAAGTTTGGACATCCCTGACTTAAAGGGTCACTGTGAGGAATATGCTGCATATGTGACAGACATAGTCACTCACATTTGCTGTACATTGGGACTCCACCTTTAAAGCTGAATCTGTGGAAATAATGGGGACAACATCTTGCAGGGGGAGCTGAGATGAGTTTGAGCCTACAAAACCTGAGTGTCAGTTTGTGAACCATCTCTATGACTTCTATCAAACTGCCATAATAAGGAGCATTCCAAACATTCTTGTGGTCAAAAAGGAATCTCAAACTGGCCTGTGAATGTGCATGTCTAAACTACCATCTCTCATTGGCTGTAATTTATTACGAAGTCTGAGGGGAGGACAGTAATGCGGGCAAAGTTCAGAAGCAGATAAAGAAAGCAAAAAAGATGTCTGCAACAAAAAAAATGCCAGGATGTTAATCCGAATAAATGATTGGATTTTTTTTTAACCTTGTCTTGAGGCTTGTAAAGTTGTTAGGTTTTCTCCTGGGAACTTGACAGCGAGGAAGTGGACAAAGCCTTCTCAGCTGCTCATTCAGCCACCTGTGTGTTAATTACATTATTAGTAAATTTATTAAAGCTGTGCAGAATGTGGAATTAGGTCTGGGTCGCAATTAACTCCACCCTGAAAGAGGGAGTGGTCCCACCAGCTCCTCAAGAGGTGAGGATGCACCATCTCCCCAAAGGACCATTGCTTTACTGGACTGTTTTCATGCAGTTTCCAAACCCACCATCTCACGATTGTAGAGACAGTAGCTGTGTGGCAGCTGCAGGCAATCTTGGATGAAGATTATCTAGCCCCCTTTCAGTTGGGGTTTAGGCCAGGGTTCGGGATTGAAATGACATTGATCACACTCATGGATGATCTCTGTCAGGAGTGGGATGGTGGTAGTGTATCCATCCTGGTTCTACTTGATCTCTAAGCATCAGTTGATACCTTCAATACCCTCTGAGCTGGCTTCAAGAGTTGGGGGTGATCGGTGCTGTGTTCTGCTGGTTCTCATCCTTCATCCAGGATTAGTTTCAGTTGGTGTTCATAAATAGGGAGATATTTGCGCTGCAGCCTCTACTTTCTGGGGGGCTTCAGGGTTCTCTCCTCTCTTATTTAATGTGTACTGTATATGAGGCCACTGAGTTAAAGTGATTTGTTGGTTTTGGGTGAGATATCATCAATATGCAGATGACAACCGGTTTTATATCTCTACTCCAGGCCCTTGAGTGATGCTGTGGTTGTCGTATCTCAGTGTCTTGAGGCTGTTCGGGTCTGAATGGAGTGAAAAAAACCTGTTTCTGGAGATACTCAATCATTCAAGCCATGATTATCCCAAAGATGCTTTTAAAAGGCAAGTGGTCGTTAGTCCTTCAGAACTGAAGATGCTTCTTGGATGGGAAATGAAAAGTTTTCAAGGAAAAACCAAGAAATTCCAGTTGCCTTAACACTTTGGAAAGTATCTTTGGGTGAAACAGACTCTGATTCAACTCTAGCAGGATGGCAGTGAGTATTTGGACCTCTGGAAACAAGTTTCTTCCATCTTTAGTTCTGAATGAGATGATCCTACCTCAGACAGACCCAGTATGCAAGCTGGGGTTCCTCCTAGAGTCACAACTCCTTTTTGAAGATTAGTTGGCAGCTAGGTTAAAAGAGCCTTTTCACACCTTCAGGTAATATGCAAGTTGCATGCATTTCTGGACTGGAAGGCTCATCAGCTCATCATCACCAGGTCCTTTTAACTTTCCCCTTAATTACCCGTAACACGTTCTATATAGATCTGCTCTTGAAGAGCACTTGGAAACTTTAATTGGTGCAAAATGGAAATGCATGGGTAATAAATGGTGCCAGTTACACAGTACATACAACACTACTAGTCTTGACTTTCAGTGGATTTCTGGGTGCAGTACAAGGTGCTGGTTGCCATCCTAAAACCCTTCAGGTTACTTGAAGGACCATCTTTTTTCAAGGGTTTCTATCCATCCAATCGAATCCAACAGATCGAGCATGCTGCAGATCCTATCAGCCAAAAAGCATTGATTAATGAGAACTAGAAGATAGTTCCCACCAACTAGAATCAGCTTTTTTCTGCTGAAGCACCTACCTTATGGAATATTGTCCCCTCGGAGATTAGAATGCCCCCCAAACCTGTTGGCTTTTTACAAAGCTTTAAAACTTGGCTATGTTCCTGGGGCTCAGAGTATCTTAAGTCTCTTTTGCTCAGCTTTATTAATAGCTGATTAATCGTCACAACTGCTGCTTGTACTGTTTTTTTACTTTGTGGATATTTTTTATTGTCATAATGTTTTTTTTAATTGTTTTAAATGTTTAATTGTTTTATAATTTTAGAATTGTAAACCACCCAGAGTCACATGGTTGAATTGGGCAACTATAGAAATTGAAAATGAGATGGGATGGGTGTTGGATGGCTATGCTAGGCTACCCTAAGATAAGACAGGACAGGGTAGAATAAGATAGGAATAGGATAACAATATTCTGTTATAAATACCTCTTGGTGCCAAGTGCCTGAATTTTGATCATATGACCTTAGGGGTGCTGCAACAGTCATAAGTGCAAGGACTAGTCATAAGTAACTTTTTTAATGTCATTATAACTTCAAACTGCTGTTGATAGGTGAAGCATCTGAGACGGCACGGGAGTTCATGGCCTCCATGACGGCCATGGACCTGACCCGGTTAGTTCATGACCCCACCCACACTGGAGGACACACGCTGGATTTACTTTTTGTCTCTGGCAGTGGGTGAGTGATCTTGGTTTAGGGGACATAGTCGTCGAACCCCTGTCATGGTCAGATCACTCTCTCCTTCGGCTGGGCTTTCCTACTGCTGCACCCCACCACAGGGAGGCGGAACCGGAAGTGGCAAGATGGTTCCGTCCCAGGCGCCTGATGGACCCTGAGAGGTTCCAGAGGGAGCTTGGGCCAATACCCGAGACCCTGACATGCGACTCAACTGAGGACCTAGTGGCCGCTTGGAATAGTGCGCCCACGGGGGCCCTGGACCGAGTTGTGCCTTTGCAGCCTCTCACCTGGTCCCGAACCACCTTGTTGGCTCCCTGGTTTTCCGAGGAGCTGAGGGTGATGAAGCGCCGGAAGAGATGCCTACAGAGCAGTTGGAGGACCACCCATTCCGAATCTGACCGGACACTGTTAAGGTCACATTTGAATACCTACCAGTGGCGATAGAAGCGGCGAAGCGTAATTACTTCTCTGCTCTTATCGTGTCTGCAGATAACCGGCCTTCTGCCCTGTTTAGGATGACCTGCTCCCTCCTTCATCAGAGGGCACGGGATGCCCCTTTGCAGGGTCGTGCGGAGGAATTTGGGTGTTATCTGCATGATAAAATCAATCAGATCCGGGCCGGGTTGGCCTCTGACTGGACAAGTTCAGACGGGCTGACAGCGGCAGGTCTTGAGTCAGTCATCTGGGAAGAGTTCGATCCTGTGACTCCCGAGGACATGCGCAGGATGCTGGGGCGGCTGAACACCACCACATGTTTACTGGACCCGTGTCCCTCCTGGATGGTACTGGCCTCCCGGGAGGTTAAGGCTGGCTCCAGGGAATTGTGAACGCTTCTCTGAGTGAGGGGTTCCTACCAGCCGCCTTGAAACAGGCGGTGGTGAGGCCCCTCCTCAAGAAGCCCTCCCTGGATCCGGCTGTGTTGGCCAACTACCATCCTGTCTCCAACCTTCACTTTCTTGCGAAGGTTGTTGAGAGTGTGGTGGCATGGCAGCTCCCTCAGCACCTGGAGGAAACTGTCTATCTGGACTCGCACCAGTCCGGCTTCTGGCCCGGGCACAGTACAGAGACGGCATTGGTTGTGTTGGTAGATGATCTCTGGAGGGCTCAGGATAGGGGTTGTTCCTCTATCCTGGTCCTGTTAGACCTCTCAGCAGTTTTCGATACCATCGACCATGGTATCTTGTTACACCGGCTGGAGGGGCTGGGGGTGGGAGGCCCCATTCTACGGTGGTTTTCCTCCTACCTCTCCAACCGGTCGCAATTTGTGTTGGGCAGAGATCGACGTCGAGGTGCCTCTTATGTGGGGTACCACAGGGGTCGGTTCTCTCGCCTCTCCTGTTTAACATCTACATGAAGCCGCTGGGCGAGATCATCCATGGTTTCAGGGTAGAGTTCCATCAGTACGCTGATGATACTCAGCTGTACATCTCTATCCCGGACAACCCCAACGATGCCGTTGAAGTGATGTCCCGGTGTCTGGAGGCCGTGCGAGTCTGGATGGGGAGAAACAGGCTCCGACTCAACCCCTCCAAGACCGAGTGGCTGTGGCTTCCGGCATCATGATATAGCCAGTTGGTACCATCTCTGGCTATTGGGGGCGAGCCATTGGCCCCTGCAGAGAGGGCTCGCAACTTGGGTGTCCTCCTGGATTCTCGGCTGTCTCTAGAAGACCACATGATGACCGTGGCAAGGGGGGCTTTTTATCAGGTCCGCCTAATACGCCAGTTGTGTCTCTTTCTGGATCGTGATGCTTTACGCACAGTCACTCAAGCCCTCGTCATCTCCCGCCTGGACTATTGTAATGCTCTCTACATGGGGCTTCCCTTGAGGTCCACCTGGAGGCTCCAGTAGTTCAGAATGCGGCCACGCAGGAGATTCTGGGAGCGTCTATATGCTCCCACGTGACACCTCTCCTGCGCGAGCTGCACTGGCTGCCTGTGGCTTTCCAGGTGCGCTTCAAGGTATTAGTAACCACATTTAAAGCACTCCATGTCAGGGGACCTGGCTATCTGCAAGACCGCCTCCTGCTACCAAATACCTACCACCATCCAGTTCGCTCCCACAGAGAGGGCCTCCTCAGGGTGCCGTCAGCCAGGCAATGTCGGCTTGCGACCCCCAGGGGGAGAGCCTTCTCTGTGGCAGCTCCCACCCTCTGGAATGACCTACCCCCTGACCTACGGACAATCACAGACCTACGCCTCTTCCGTCGGGCTTTTAAGACCCACTTATTTTGAGCAGCCGGCCTGGCATAGTTTTTAATCTGGCATACTTTTAAACGTTTTAGTTTTATATGGTTTTAGTAGGGATTTTAATAGGTTTTAGACAGGCTACTCATTATCTAATGTATTTTAATAGGTTTTTAATTGTTTTCTATGTTTTATTCGTGATTTTACTGCTGCCTGTACACCTCCCTGAGTCCCGGAAGGGAGAAGGGCGGTATAGAAATTTAAATATTAAATTAAATTAAACTAACACTATATATATAATTAAGTTGAGGACTGCCTATAATGTTATAGGAGATGGCTGACAAAAATGTCAGGCTAATTATAGAAGAGGAGACTTAACTAAACAAGGTAGACATGAAATCTTTTAATTATAGCTAAAGTTCTTGTTTCATGCAAAAGAGTTAAACAAAAATACTACACATGCATTTGTATAAAGAATTAAAATCTGATACAACTTGAATGCATCTACTTACAACATAAAAGTACAGAAAGATTGAAACCTAGTTTTGTAAATCCTACTTCCATTATGACCTTCATGTTAGAAAGCTTGGAAGGCTAACGGCTATATGGAGATGCTAATTCAAGACATCTCTCCACTTGCACATGGCAGAAAAGAGAAAAAAAGAGAGACAGCAGGTCAAAGAAGTTCTGAGAGAATTGAGAAGAAAGTCATGCTTTGTGATGCTCTAGACAGCTGCCATTTTGCTCCCAGAAACCCCTAGAAACTACAATATCTTTGAAATCCTTTGGAGAAGAAAGGAAAACATCAAATGAATGAACAAGCATGAATGTCATGAAAAGAAAGGCTTCCAGCAAAACCATACAAGCTGGAAAAATGGTTTGTGGCCATCTGTCAGTTCAATCTTTTTTTTTCCAGGATAGAAGGAGCTTTATCCGGTTTTCCCAACATTCAAGTATAATTGCCAGTTGTGTGTGAAATGTGTGACTAATGTTCATCATGAAGCAGACAGGCTGTGAGCCACAAATCAATGAAAATGATTTGGATTTAGAAACATAGTTCCTTGCCTGCCAAATAAACAGTTAACTGGCAGATGGCAGTCAAGAATCCCAATGGAATTAATGGTTCCTTCCCAAACAAAGCAGCTGTTTGTGTGATAAGATATGCACATGCAAAAAAAAAAAAAAGTCCAATGGATGTCCTTTCTTTTCCTCCCAAATGAGTGATAGAAGATCCTAAACTTATAGGTTTTTTAAACAAATAGCAAATGGCAAACAAGATGTATGTATGCCTTCAGACTTGCTACACAATGCGGTAACAGTGGCTATGGTAGTATAATCAAAACTTTGCCCAATCTTTATGTGCAAACCATGGCTTTACATAGTCCAATTCAGTTGTCTCCTGAGTCAGAATGGATTATGCTAAGTATTGGAATTTCTGGATACCTGAGGGAAAATGGCTAGAATAGGGGTCCCTAACCCTCAGTCCTTAGACTGGTATGGGTCTTCAGCCTGTTGGGATCTGACTTGTGCAAGCAGTGAGTGTGCATGTGAAATCATCCCCGACCCCTCACCGCCACCGCTGCTACTGCTGCTACCGTTCCAGGGAGCCAGAATGATTGGACACTGCTGGGCTATAGGATCCATGACTGATACTTGAGCAACTGGGCCCAGCAACTGAAGGTGCCCTATGGAAATAACATCAAAAGTCTGGATGAAAACAATCACTATAAATAACTGGCTATCCTTCAAGTTGACAAGAAGCACTCTAAAGTTAAGAAAAAGGGTTAGAAGTTAATACATCAAGAGAGTGATGTATTCACTCTCAAGTCCAAACTCATTGGAGGTAATACCTCAGGGCCTTCTGGACAATTACATGGATGATACTTTCATTATCATCAAATGCTCCCAAATTAAAGAAACACACTACCTATTCAATAACATATTCCTTGGTATCAAATTCGCATGCAAAGAGGAAACTGACAATAGACTCACATTCCTCAACATCGACAAAAGTGGCTAGACAATGGAGAACTGGAATCCCACATCGATCGCAAACCACACACATGGACCAGATCATGAGCTTCACAAGCAGCCATCCCATCACACACAAAAGAAGCTTTATCTAGATCCTCTTCAGAAATTTCTAAAAATTTCTAAAATTTCTAAAATTTCTAAACTGCCCCCTCTCCCCGAAGGGACTCGGGGCGGTGTACAGGAAAATTAAGAACATCTAAAAACATCACAATATATACATAATTAAAACCAAATTAAATAATTAACCCTGTACTAAAATTTATAAAACATTAAAACGTATCCTATTAAAACCTGATTAAACAATTTAAGCTACAGACTGGGGCGAGGAACATAAATTAGGCTAAGCCGGACTGATGGAACAGATAGGTCTTTACTTTTAGGCGGAAGGAGCGGAGGTCCGTAGTAGTTCTAATATCGGGGGGTAGGTTGTTCCAAAGGGTCGGGCCCATCACAGAGAAGGCCCTTCCCCTGGGCATCGCCTGCTGGCATTGCCTAGCGGATGGCACTCGGAGAAGTCCCTCTCTGTGGGAGCAAATCGGCCGAAGGGATGTATGGGGCAGGATACAATCCCACAAATAACTAGGTCCTTTGCCATGGAGCACTTTAAAGATGGTAACCAACACCTTGAAACGCAACCGAAAGGCCACAGGCAGCCAGTGCAGCTCGCGCAGGAGCGGTGTTACGTGGGAGTATCTGGGAGCTCCCAAAATTGCCCGTGCCGCCTCATTCTGGACCAGCTGTAGTCTTCGGGTGCACCTCAAGGGGAGCCCCATGTAGAGAGCATTACAGTAGTCTAGATGGGACGTCACAAGCGCATGAGTGACTGTGTGAAGGGCGTCCCTGTCCAATAGGGGACGCAACTGGTGCACCAGGCGAACCTGGTAAAATACCGCCCTGGCCACGGCTGCCACATGGTCCTCCATCAACAGCCGGGTATCTAGGAGGACGCCTAAGTTGCATGCCCGATCCACGGGGGCTAGGTGTTTGCCCCCTATGGCCAGTGATGGAGTCAACTGGTTGTACCGGGGCGCCGGTAACCACAGCCACTCAGTCTTGGACGGGTTGAGCTTGAGTCTGTTCCTTCCCATCCAGATCTGTACGGCTTCCAGATACCAGGACATCACTTCGACGGCATCGTTGGGGTGGTTTGGGGTAGAGATGTACAGCTGAGTATTATCAGCGTACAGATGGTAATCTACCCCAAAACCACGGATGATCTCGTCCAGCGGCTTCATATATGCATTGAACAGGAGTGGTGAGAGGACCAACCCCTGAGATACCCCACAAGTGAGAGGCCTCAAGGTCAACCTCTGCCCCCTTGCCAATACAAATTGCGATCGACCGGAGAGGTAGGAGGAGAACCACCATAAAACGGTGCCCCTCACCCCCAACCCCTCCAGTCAATGCAATAGGATACCATGGTCGATGGTATCAAAAGCCGCCGAGAGGTCTAATAGGACCAGAGATGGAGGAACAACCGCCATCTCTGGCCCTCCAGAGATCATCTACCAACGCGACCAATGCCGTCTCTGTGCTGTGTCCGAGCCGGAAACCGGACTGGCGCGGGTCCAGATAATCAATTTCCTCCAGGTGATGTGGAAACTGTTGTGCCACCACACACTCTACAACCTTCACCAGAAAGTGATAATTTACTAACAATGCTGGGTCCAGGGAAGGCTTCTTGAGGAGAGGCTTCACCACCACCTCTTTCAAGATGGTAGGCAAGAACCCCTCACTCAAAGAAGCGTTCACTATTTCCTGGAGCCAGCCTCGTGAAACCTCCCAGGATGCCAGTACAAGCCATGAGGGACAGGGGTCCAATAAACATGTGGTGGCTCTCAATTGCCTACGTAACCTGTCCATATCTTCGGAAGTAACAGAGTCAAACTTCTCCCAAGATGGTGTCTCAAGACCAGCCTCCGACATTCCCTCCAGACTACTTTCAGTGGAGGCCAACTCGCTCCAAATCTGAGCGATTTTGTCATGCAGATACTCCCCAAATTCCTCTGCTCTGCCCTGCAAAGGGGCTTCCTGCGGCCTCTGTTGAAGGAGGGAGCGGGTCACCCCAAACAGGGCGGCAGGGCGGTTATCTGTGGACGCGATAAGGGTAGCACAATGCTGATTCTTGGCCACTCTTATCGCCACAAGGTAGGTCCTCAAATGGGATCTTACCTGTGTTCGGTCCGATTCAGAGTGTGTGGATCCCCATCTCCTCTCTTCCGGCGCTTCATCACCCTCAACTCCTCGGAAAACCAAGGAGCCTGGTAGTTCGCTGCCGCAAGAGAGGCCGCAAAGGCGCGGCCAGATCCAAGGCCCCAGTGGCCACAATATTCCATGCAGCCACTAAGTCCTCCATCGGGGCCAGGTCAGGGCCACAGGTAGTGGCCCAAGCTCCGTCTGGAACCTTTCAGGTTCCCTCAGGCGCCTGGGGCAGAACCATCTTGGAAATTCCGGTTCCGCCTCCCCGCAGTGGGGTGTAGCGGTGGGAAAGTCGAGCCGGAGAAGTGAGTGATATGACCATGACAGGGGTATGATGGCTAAATCCCCTACTCCAAGATCACTCATCCACTGGCCAGAGACAAAAATGAGATTCAGTGTGTGTCCTCCCTCATGCGTGGGGCCCTGAATTACTTGGGTCAGGTCCATGGCCATCATGGAGGCCATGAACTCCCGAGCTGCCTCGGATGTCTTGCCTACCAATGGCAGGTGAAAGTCCCCCATGACTAACAGTCTAGGGGTCTCAACCGCCATCTCGGCGATCACCTCGAGGAGCTCGGGCAGGGCTGCTGATACGTAGCAGGGAGCCAGGTATACAATCAGCAAGCCCAGCTGCCTTCCTGGGCCCCACTTCACGCAGAGGGACTCACAACCGGTTATCTGTGGCACAGTGGTCTCTCTCGGTTCAAGACCTTCCCTGACTGACCGCTACCCCCTCACCCCTGCCTAGGGCCCATGACTGATGGAACGCGTGGTAACCTGGCGAGCACATTTCCACGAGATGAAGTCCTCCCTCGTGGCCCAGCCAGGTCTCCGTAATTCCCATCAGGTCTGGCTCTCCCTCCGACAGAAGGTCGTTAATGAGGGGGGCTTTGTTGACAATGGACCTGGCGTTGCATAGCATCAGTCTAGGGCCCTGGCTCTGTGATCCCTGACCACCTAGATTGCAGGGGTTGGGGCACGTGACCGCTCGTTACCCATCGGCCATGTTCTCCCAACCGGTGATGAGATCTTTGTCAACCATCACACCTACCCCTCCCCATGACTGTTTGGATGGAAAGACCCTCTTTCGGAACGTTCCTTGTCCTCCTCCCCTTGACGGACCCACCCGCTACCTTATTAATTCCGCCAGCCAGCTTGGCATTGGTCCCGCCCTCAGCCTGACTAATCCCTCCCCCCTCCCTGGGACCCCCTAAAATCTCCACCTTCCTAGAACCACTTAAAACCCGAATTAAAAAAACCCTTAAAAAACCCCTAAGTTTCCATTTCCTCCACCTTTCAAGATTAATAAATCCATCATTAAGGTGGGCCCTTGTTAGCGCAGAGGGCCAAACCTGCGAGAGAGGGGAATCCCGCAGGGCGATGAGGTCAGCTACCGAGTACATGGCTATACATAGCTGGTCTGTACACCTTGGGTTGGGAAGGGAATAATTGGCTAGATGTAAAAGTGTCCCTGGAAGCCATAGGTGGGCTTCGCCATGGTTCTAGTTGGTAAAGATGTTCAGTGAGGCTGAGAATAGGTGGAAGATTATCACTTAAGTGTCTCAGTCCATTCTTGTCCATTGGGGGGTCGGTAAGATGGTCAAATAATGGCGGGAGGCTGTGGGGGGGGGCGATGCGGCAAGACGGTGGGGGGAGGGAAAGGGGAACAGAGGACAAGGGCAGTAAATGGACAGGAACTCACATGAAGCAGCGGAAAGGGGGTAAAATCATAAACAAAAGCGACCCAGTCATTTAGGCAGAGTAAAACAAACAATGAAAACAAAGTCACACCGCATGGCGAAATGCGGCCAGCAGAGACGGCACCACGCACCGCAAACAAGGCACACCGGATGGAACAGGCGGTGGGGAACAGCAAACCAGACAACAAAGAAACAGGGCAGACAGGTATGGCAAAAATGAGATCCAGTAGACAAACAAACAGGAACGGCATCGGCAACATAGTGAAGGGGAAGACGACACTTAATAGGACACACAGCGATGGTCACATGCAGCAATGGCCGCAGTGAGCAGGCAAGCAGGCAAGGACGGAACAGCAGGATGAGATGAAAGAGGCAGGACGAAGGACGAAGTGTAGACGAAGCGATGGAGAACAGTAACAACCGGAGGTGAAGGAGGAACAAGATGATAAACTGGCAGGAAACAGCAGCAGTGCTGAAGAAGCGAGAACTAGTCCAGCAGAACGACAAAAGAGCGGAAGAAACGGCAAAAGACGGATCAGAGACAGCAGCCGGCAGCAGGAACAGAAGGCAGGACAAAATACCGGAGAATACAACTGCGGTGATGGAAATATAGTGGCGGCATTGACCGCCGCCACACAGGCCGCTCTCTGGCTGAGGTAGAAGCCGCAATCAAGCCACGATGAAACCACGCCGGCATGCCCTTCATGATGACAATGGCGACCGGCCTCCACAACAAACGGCCTCCGCAATCGCCCCCCACATCCGGGGTCATAGATTTTACTCTCCAGCTAAGCAGTTTGAGCCCCCTGCAAAAGTCCAGGGGCAGACCGCGGGAATTGGCGGCAATACCTAGGATAAAGCATTTCAGGAGGCAGACTCTCCCTGACCACGGCTCGGCTCAGACCTCCATCTTCGACCGGAACCGGAAAGGCCCAGGATACACTGCAGCACCACAACAATAAGAAAAATGGAAGAGAAACAATTGCTTATCATCTTTCTCTTTAACAGCTATCCAAAAACTTCATATTCCAACACACAGCAAGCAAACCATAACACTACACTGCCAACCACCATGCAAAAACTAATCCTATCATACACAAAAGGGATGTTAGAAATAACAACCAGAATCCTCCAACCCCTAGGAATAGCAATAGCCCTCAAACCCACAGCCATACTCTATCAGGAATTATCCAGAACAAAAAACAAAATACAGAAACAATGTAATCTACAAAACTGTAACCATTGCAACAAATTCTACATGGGACAAACATCATGTCAATCAAAAATCAGGATCCATGAACACCAGTTGGCAATCAAATACTATGTTCTAAATCCTTAATCTCTATCCACACTAACACCAAACAGCACCAGTTTGATTGGAGCAACCCAAAAATCATTGGCCTCGCTACCATCCACCACACTTGTGAGTTCATAGAAGACTGGCACACCACAAGCAATTCCATCAACAGACACATTGACCTAAGAGGTTCATATTGACCTATGAATCCCCCAGAATCCAAATCCATCACACAGCCAACCAGAGGACAGCATCAACCAACCCATACAACTCCCCCCTAACAGCACTTCACCTCCCAAAGACCCTGACCTGATGTAACCACCTTATCACAAGACCTGTCACAAGACTCTCACTGATGTTTCGCTCCTGAACCATCACAAGACCCTCACACGACACATCCATATCTGAAGCCCTTATAATCAGAAGAATACTGACAATGACATCCCATAAACTCTACTGAAGATATTATCTGACCTGGTAAGGAAACATTTGGAAATCAACCCACAACCTCGGGGAACGAACCTTTACCCTCAACTAGTCTATATTATCAAAATTATAATAAAAATAGATGTAATAAAAATTCTTAAAAATTAAGAAAAAACAAATAAACAAAATAAAATATCTGATAACCTAAACAGAAAAGCCTTTTAAAAATTATGGGCATTTATACTGAAAGTTTTTGTTTAATGTTTAATATCCTTTTAACATTCTAGAAAGTCTTTATAAACACATATTAATGGAAGATTTCTTTCATTTCATGTCCTTCATTACTATTACATCTGAATTTAGATTTTATTCTCCCTTGATCTTATTAGCTGATATGAAGGTTGTAGATTTATAGCCTTTTTAATAATTTGTAATTATTAATAGAAAAATAATGAATTGGAGACAGGCTATCCTTTAGTACATTTCTAAAAAAACATTTCATTCTTTTCAAAAGATTTAGTAAAAGCCTATGAGTGTATTTATAAACCAGGCATTGTTATTTTATTGCCAAAAATCAAATGCATAATTGAAGAACATGTCCAATGTATAATTTTTAGATTTAGATTTTAGATTTTATTAAATTTGTATCCCACACCTATCTCCAATAGGACCCAAGGCGGCGCACAGGCATTTAAAAAACACAATATACAGTACAAAAATATACAAACATCCTAAAACCTTATTAAATTAAATACTCCTGCGCTAAAAATATAATTTAAACCCTCTAATTAAAAAATTGTATATCTATCCCTCAGTCGTTTATCAGGTTTCTTCTTGAAAAGAGCATATAATTGCCTTTGATCTCTTTCTATAATATTGCCAACTCTTGATGGTTCTGTGATTTCTGTATTGCTTCTACTATGTTTACCCGTAGGGGGAAAATGACTTAATAAACAATACTCTTAGATATAATTTGCAATATTTTCTTCATTAGAGGAAAAACTAAAGATTGATAAATTATTACAAATGACACAATTCTCTGAATCCATTCCTGCATTCTTCTTTGCATAAATCTATTTCCGCAAACTTAGCAAAAGTTACTATATAATAGCAACACAAATAATCACATACAGCATTATAATGTTTTAAGTTAAGTCACCACTATTTACTTGGTTTGCTATTTTATATGTAAAAAAGAAAGGCAAAATAAGAAAAGCAAAACTTCACAAATACTTTCTGATACAATTTTATGTACTACAATTAAGTCAGTTTGCATAATAATTGGGAAAACTGAAAATGCAACATGCAGGTAGTTCATGTGCCCTTCCCTGCATGCATGTGTATGTGCGTCTCCACATGTGCCCCGCCCCCATGCATATGCAGCAGATCCGAAGACCAGCTGGCCAGTGGGAGGCATGCATGCATGTGCAGTGGAGCTAAGCTGGGGCAACGACTGGCATGCCCGCAGAGAAGTCATTGCGTACCACCTGTGGCACACATGCCATAGGTTTGCCATCACGGCTCTAAAACATTATTAAAATTTTCAACCTCTGCAAGTTTAAAATGTGTGGACGTCTTGCTGGCTGGGAAATTTTGAAAGTCAGTCCATACTTAAACTTGGCTCATAATATATCAGATTTAACCGTAGTTGAAAAGAAAAAAATCTGGATGATTGATGTGGCAATAGCAAGTAGTGAAATAAAAAACAAAGAATTGGAGAAGATCATAAAACATCAAAAACTGAAAATCAAATCTGAAAGATTATGACATAAACTGGGGGCCCCAGTGGTTATCAGTAATACCAAAATATCTTGGACAGCACAGCACTTATAAAACATGCACATTGGCAAAATTTCCATTTATGAATTGTAAAAGGCCATATTGTTTGGATAATACATCCTAATTTCTTGAGGAAAAGTGAATGGAGGTGAAGACCAACTTGGCAGTTGTGATTTCATAATATTGTGAACATAATCATCATCATCATCAACCAGAAGTTCTGACAATATGGAATTTGCATGTACCCAGATAATGTGAAAATATTTTCTATGCTTCCCTAGCAAAATCCTACTTTCTGGTTGATATGAAGTTATGAACAGTTATGAAGTTGACATTTTCTGGGTGGAAAACACCATTATTTAACACATTGCATGAATTGTTATTACAGACTTGCAAACTTAGTTTTTATTAGCAGTATTGGAAATTCAATTCTCAGAGTTTCCTGCTATACTCGTTAGAAATTCTGGGAGCTATAGATCAATATATCTGGAAAAATCTGGCTGGGGAAATCCAAATTGGAAAAGGCCATTTTATATATAGCAGCATTTGCAGACTATCTCAGAGTTCAGCCAGAATGCTGTATAATTCACAGAATGTTTTAAAAAATCACTGGGCAATTTCTCAACTAAAAATGTATGCATTTTTAAATCATGCTATTTCAAAATGAGCAATAAAACAGGTTATTATATGCTGGGACAAAATGAATATGCTATGAATTATTCATCTGCATGGAAATCTTTTGATACTTATCGGTGACATGAGTCATAGAACACATTGCATTTTTGCATGATGTGTTATTAATAATAAATAAGGATTTATCATTATATTATTATAGGAAATGCAGCAGAAAATATTAAAACTTCCTCTTCCACTGGTACAAAAATGATTTACAGTCTACCAGCTGATTCACTTAGGAGATGAAGGTGCTCTTTTCATTACTCTTGATCCTATTTCCATACCATCCAATATCCAAGCAGCTGTGTGCAGTAATCCAAGACTACAGCAACTTGTCTGATGCCTGTATGACCCTGATCATTCCAAATTAACTTGCATTGGACATTGTACTGTGACAGAGTTGACATTAAACAAAGTTTATACTTCAGGCAATTTCAACTGCTATAGTAAGATTTTATATATATTGTATTTCAAATAAAACAGTGTTTTGTATTGCCTCTAATAAAGCTGAAATTAGAAGTCACAGTCAAATAGTAAAATTTCGAGTTCTGCTGGAAATGATGTTCCCTAACTAGTCGAAGCTAAAGAAGACATAGAAGAACTAATTAATAAAGGACATTTCTGTAATAACAAGATCAGAATAGTTAAATAATGGTGTTCACAATGATAATTTAGTTATTAGCGTATGGCATGTCATATATGGATTAGCAATATATATTAACATTTCTTCTAAATTAATAAAAAAGCAATAAAATCTAAACATTAAAAAGATCTGTGTTCAAGTACCAAACCCTAGGCCAGTGATAGTTAACCTTTTTGGTGCTGAGTGCCCAAAGCGTGCATGCAACCCCAAAATGCACCCTCCGCACATATTCATCATCACAAGCCTAGGCCATCTAACCACTGAAGTGCAGCTTTGTTTATATTTTTAAAAATCTGATAGGGGATTGGTGTATGCCTTCAGTTTACATCTGGTCACAATATGATCTAAAATTTGACGTGGGATCCCTCAGGCTTGCTGAGGGGAGGATACTATGCCCCATTCATACAGAGAATTCCGGCAGACACCATGAGTTGCAAATCCTATTCAGGGTGGTCCATTACTGACATGGTAGTTCAAAGCCTGGCATCTTTTTGAGGTCATTTATTTGTCTACCTATGGCTGAGCATTCAGTAACCCATTTGGCTTTCCATTGGGGATTGATGTTAAATTTAGTTTAGTTTAGTTTATTTCGAATTTATATACCGCCCTATTTTCCCAGATGGGACTCAGGGCAGAGGTTGTGCACGTGCCAGTGTTGATTGCCTGGATTTGAATCTTCTTGCTGATAAATGAAGAAGGTTGGCATACACTGTTAGGAGTGAGTTGTTCATAATTTTCTGTATTCTCTCACTAGTGTATCCAGCAATAATGTGGCTGTGGAAGCCTCACTTTGAGAAAGAATAGGAAAAGTTTTGTCATCCTTAGATTTCAGATTTGATTATGTTGTTAAGAATACTATACACACTAAAATGAATATATCAATCATTCTGGAATCAGATAAAAACTGATTGTCACTTGATCAGTAAGTTGAAACTCACACATTTTAGGCAAGCGATGTCAGATTTAACAGATTAAAAGAGTTGGAAGGGACCTTGCAGGTCATCTAGTCCAACCCTCTGCCCAAGCAGGAGAACCTGCATCTGCCTCTACCTAGGATTGAACCTCCTGATTGGGAGGCGATGTCAGTAAAGATGGACTCTAAGAAAATTAGTATGTTCTCTTCTATTACTATATTTTCATCTATTGAAATTATGTTTGACAGAGCTCTGGAAAGTAAAAGTATTGTAAGTGATGATGAGTACCAGTTAACTGATGATGAAGAAAAGAAATTTCAGAAATGTCAGAAGAACTATGACAGTAAACATTTGTCTCTATAGTTGCCTGGAACTAAGCTTGAGTTCCTTGACAGTTAATTTCTATAATTACATGTTTATTCTGAAAATACACTGACATTTTGGGCAGTGTTACAGTCCGGATTTAGTGACTATGGCCTAGACACTGATATTTTCTTTCAAGGTACTAATGACTAAGCCTGATACAAACAATATAATAAGAGGCTTTTGTTTAAAATGTAATTAAACCTAACTGGTCAATATTAGTAACCCTAATTAACAGGCAAGGAAATTTTTGGAAAGTCATCTGCATTTTTGACAGGAAGTTCTTTTGTTTACAGAAGTTATCAAAACAAATTCTTTGCATTATTGTCATATGTAATTAACACTGCCTTTTGATATTAAAATTAAGCTACGTAATATTGACGTCATGATAAAAGATTATGTTGTTGTCTGCTGGTATAAAATGATGCTATTTTCTATGTCTTGAGATTTTGATCTCTTATGCAAGTTCAATTTAAGAGAAATGAACAGAGTGATCATAGTTACATGTCTGCTTTTAGCTTCAAAAACCATCTGCCACAATGAATCATTAATGACCAATTTGCGGACTAGAGAAGAAAACAGTGAGAAAAACTCTTCTGAGGTAAGATCTTAACTGGCATTACTTTTTCCATGAAGAATGAATTATCATTATTATGATTAATGTATGTTCTTCATTTGCTGGAAGTTTTCTTTCGCTTGAAATAGGGGGTTTGGTTTTCTGCCTCTTTTAGTTTTGTTGTTTCTCTGCAGTGGAACAGGCTGCTGGTTTTGGTTCTCTTGAGCCACTCTGCAGCCTCTCTAACTGCTTTTGAAATTCCTCTGGCTCATGAAAAGCAACAAAATTCACCTCAGTGAAATACTGTGGGCTATGGAAGCAATTAAGATTGTTTTGCTTTGTTTTTGTTGACGAGAAAAGGGTGCTTCAACAAAACAATTTGAGTGGCATCAAATCACTTTCACCTTCTCTGGTCAAATTGGATTGCTCACAATGTGAGCAGCAGGTACCCAGCTTGCATAAACCAGACATCATTGTCCAACAGAAAAGATTCCCCCTGGCACAGAGCTCATTGAAGAAATCTTCTCAGAATGTCTCCCACCACGAGCTCTGTGGAAGCAGCAGAAGGGTGATCCAGATCAAAGCAAAGTGAAACCATGTTCTTGTTTCACCCTTAGAAAGAAAGCTACTACATTGCTTCATGGAACAGGAGAGAAAAGTTACTCTTCTCAAGGAGAGAAGCAACTTAGAACTGAGGAGAAATTTCCTGACAGTTAGAACAATTAATCAGTGGAACAGCTTGCCTCCAGAAGTTGTGAATGCCCCAACACTGCAAGTCTTTAAGAAGATGTTGGATAGCCATTTGTCTGAAATGGTATAGGGCTTCCTGCCTAGGCAAGGGGTTGGACTAGAAGACCTCCAAAGTCCCTTCCAACTCTGCTATTGCATTGCATTGCATTGCATTGCATTGCATTGCATTGCATTGCATTGCATCAAAACTTTACACAACCCTCCAATGAACGTATAGGCTTTATGGAAGAGTTTCTTTATGACCTAAAAGAAATACTGCATTCCTCCTATTAAGAAAGGACTGGTCAAATAAAGAACAGGACTTTACAGATATTCTGTGGCAAATTCATTTGTGAGAGAAAGACTAGAATTTTGCTCTCATCTATGTTGATTTTAGTCAGATATTTTTTGTAAAAACCAAAAACATTAAATCAACTTTTTTTTTTAAAAGTTCCCCCAACATCATTTAGTTTTCTTTCTTTCTTTCTTTTTTTCTTTCTATTTATTTAGCTGGCTAGCTAGCTAGACCACAAGGGCAGAAAGAATCTGTTTCATTGAGATAATTGTACAGATTGCTTAAGAATCAAGGTATATTCACATTAGTGTGTATAGCTTCATGCAGTAAAGCCTGTTGATCTGAGTGTCACTTTGAAATTTGTTTTTTCAAAGTTCAATAAAATATTCAATAAAATAAACTTTTCATTATACAGTATTCCACTTTTGGAAAACAGGAATCGTTTCTAAATAGATCTGTTTTTGTTTCTCCCACAGGTTTTCTACCTCTATTAGATATATTTGTTAAATTTATCCCCTTGCCTCCTCCCAAAGTTATAATAATAATAACTCTTAGTGCTCCCTTGTATTGTCTGCTTTTCTCTTCTATGCGCATTGCTGTAAAAATGCTTTTGTTGTTGAGAAGAGCAATGATTAAACTGCATTTCAATTTATATGTTGATTGGGAAAATACAAGTTGGGTGGGTTCACTTTAAGCTCTACAAAGTTATTCTCCTGATCCTTTCTTCCAAAATTTAGAGGAATTCTTTTTCTTGCACAATTAATTGTACAAAACGTCACCCAAGATCTAACTGAAATCGCATGGTACTTGAATGTTCATGCTATATTTTCCTAGTCACCCTTTCATTCTGGAGCAGTAGAGTATTAACTCCAGTGTAGTGAAACTATTCTACTTGCTTTTGCATTAGATTTTATCAAACAGCACAAATCCTTTCCTCTTCCACATACCTCTTCAAAGCTTTAGTGCCAAAGATCATTTGCAATCCTTCGGGGACCTTAGGTGCACCTTTCCATGACACTTATGGTTTCTTTGTTATATTTTTAATTTATATTTTTAGTAACATTACATTATGTTATTTTTTCCCTTTCCAGTCTAGTGAAGACCTTATAGAAGAAAAACAGAGAAGCGTGAATTTTGAAGAACTGAAAGACTGGGAACTGAAGAACATAGTTAAAATGGGTGGACCAGCTGGGAAGGTAGTGCCAAGTTCAATGGCTAATTTGCCACTGAGATTTGGCCGAAACTTCCTGGAAAGAAGAAATATCAAACCTACAGTCAATCTGCCCCTCAGGTTTGGAAGGGCTTTTAGACATTTCTCACACAGTTTTGAGAAAGCTCCTTCAGTTCAAAGTTTCTTCCATTCGCTGGCCAACCTACCAGAGAAATTTGGGAGATCCTTTCTTTTCAATTTGATTCAAGGCACCCAGGATTGTGACCAAATCAAAAATAGGTGAATAGTTTAAAGCATGCTTGATGGAATTATCATATCAGTCAGTACCTGCAGGTTTTAAATGTTATTCTAGTGTCCAACAAGAAGAATGACTTTACAATTAGTCGAGTTGGCACGATATATATTTTAAAATTTGTCAACTAAATGTAAAGGTAGCTTTGGCTATCAATTCATATAATCACTGCCCCACATTTAATCATTTTTGCCTTCCTGTCATGTTAAAAAATACAATTAAGTGGCTATATTTGGAGGGGCTTTGAGGGCTACTGAGGATGAAGAAATTAGCAAAAGGTAGGAAATCAATTTAAACATTGAGCTTAAATGTTCAAGCTGTTGGACAAAAACTTTTGAGGTGTTTTAAAGTTATATTTAGAACACTGAAAACCCCAGCTGATTTACATAGTGAATTAAATAGTGAAGACTATTTAATGACAAAAATAACATTAATAATATCTTTTTTTCTTTCCCTCCCTCCCTCTCTCTCTTTCCTTCCTTCCTTCCTTTTTTCTTTCTTTCAGACTTGGCCACTTGAGCAAACATTTGAAAAGGAACTCTGGAAAAGAAGAGGCAAGCCATCAGAATATGCAGGACCAGTTGTCTTTCTGAAATGCAAATGTGGTAGAAAGAAAAAATGGAAAAAGAAAAATGTCTGTTGTCAAATTGTGATTCAATCCAGAGCATTTGTCCTTAGCTAAACATATATATATATATACGAAAACAAATATATATATATATATATATATATATATATATATATATATATATATATATATATATATATATATATATATATATATATATAAAAGTTATCATGATGTCAGTAATAGTTTATTTCCATAGCTATGCTGTTAATACTAATTCTTCTATACTGGATACAACTAATATCCAGTCAGTTGAAAAATATTATCTGTATAAGCAAAATAAAATGAATAAAACTACTTGTGATTATCACATATCGTATATTGAGTTCAAAAGTAGGGGCACTGGGCTGTGTGTGTGTTTGTGTGTGTGTGTGTGTGTGTGTGACAGAGAGGGGGGGTCCTCGAACTCACGCCCTGTGGAAGTTAAGCACTGTGGAAGTCGATCCAATTGGCTCTGGCAGGCCTGCCACTTGGCGGTAGAAATACGGACGGCTGATTGGTTATCCGCCTGACAGCTACTTTATAAATAGCTGTCAGACAGGCTCCTGAGGTGTTCTTGTTATTGCAGTTCTGTGTTAATAAACCGTTCTTGTTCCAAGCAATCATGTTGTGGTTATTGTCTCCACAAGAGACTTAACAGTGTGTGCATCAGAAAAAAGTCAATATGGCATTTGTAACTGTCCTGTTGAAACTCTCGTCTTTCTTATGTGTGGTAAAACAAAGAGGCAGGACAATCACAGTCAGAATCCTGAAGTCCACAACACATACAAGTTTACAGGTGGCTCCTTCTGTTTGCCTCCCAAATACATGATTATCCCTTTATTTCACTTCTTGAAATGATAGGAAACTATGTACAGGAAGAGGAGTGTTTTTTTTTCCTTTTCATCATAATGGGGTAATTGTCTAATAGGTGTGAAAATGTGATAATCCAGATAGAATGGGCAAAGAAGGCGATTAGTAGTTTATTGTGTGAGCACAGATATTCATCTGGAAAAGGGCAGAATTGGAAATTAAATAATAATCATGATATTCAAAAGTTTCTGTGTTGCTTCCAAATAATGTTTGTGAACTGAAATGTAGAAAATGTAACCTGAAATTATCTCAAAGATGCTTTTTCAAGAGGCAACTGGACTTTCTGGTTTTTCTTTGAAGATGTTTCGCTTCTCATCCAGGCAGCATCTTCAGTTGAGAAGAGGTTGAAAGTCCAGGTGTCTCTTGAAAAAGTGTCACCGTTTGGCACAACTATGACCTGGATGACTGGGAATCTCCGTAAACATTTAGACTAAAATTACACTGAGACGAGTCCTTGCTGGTGATTGTTAAGAGAGTCGAAACAATAGTGGCAAATATCTGTAACTAGGGGGGAAGCTTGTGGAGAGTCAAAATGTTTGCAAAAATATATCATGATATTTTTCTACGTGTAATTCAGGATTCAGTACAAAGTGAGGGGATAGCTAAGACAGTTACTGTGTTTTTGGCCCCCAAATAGGCCCCAGGTCTTATTTTGGGAGAAGTTTTGCCCACTTACATTAGGATCACTGCAGCCATATAGGTGCATGAGGTGTGGGACAGCTCACCTCCACCCTCACCATAGCTTGATTTTTACATCTGCACCTTGCTCCACCTGATACAACCAGATGGCGGGTGAGGCTTAACTTGGCTTATTTGGGGGGTAAGGCTTATATTAGGCACAGATATGAAAATCGGCCTAGAGCTTGTTTTTGGGGTAGGTTGTATTTTCAGGAAAACATGGTAGTTCTTGATTTATGGCTTTCAAAGTTACAATGGCACTGAAAAAAATTACTTACAACCAGTTTTCACACTTATAATCATTGCAGCATCCCAAGGGTCATGTGAACAGAATTTGCTTCACATATTTATACTGGTTGCACTGTCCAGAGGCCATAGCTGGCTTCCCACAAGCAAAGTCAGTGTGGGAAGCCAGATTCACTTATTATTTATTTATTATTTAGTTATTATTCACATTTGTAACCTGCACCCATCTCACCACAAAGAGACTCGGGGCGGCGAACAGAGATTTAAAATAAATATACATAAATACAAAATATTACTAAATAATAACTAAATTTTATCAATACCCTGCTTAAAATAAATTTAAATTTAAAAACCCATAAATTAAAACTTTGATTTGTTATAAAACAGTAGGGTGCAGAATAGATCATGCTAGGCCGGCCAGATGAAAATAGTAAGTTTTTAAGTGCCGGTGGAACAGGCGGAGGACTGAGATGGTACGGAGATCAGGAGGTAGGACGTTCCAGATGGTAGGGCCCACCACAGAAGGCCCTTCCCCTGGGAGCCGCCGACCGGCATTGCCCGGTCGACGGCACCCGGAGAAGACCCTCTCCCTGGGAGTGAGTCGGTCGTAGGGATGTATGGGGTAGTAGACGGTCTCGAAGGTAGCTAGGCCCCGTGCCATGGAGCACCTTGAAGATGGTCATCAAAACCTTGTAATGCACCCGGTAGGTCACAGGTAGCCAGTGCAGCTTGCGCAGGAGTGGTGTTATGTGGGAATGTCTTCAGATTCTCATGATCACCCGCGCGACTGCATTCTGAACCAACTGCAATCTCCAAGTGCATCTCAAGGGGAGCCCCATGTAGAGAACGTTACAGTAGTCCAGACGAGATGTCACGAGTGCTTGAGTGACTGTGCGAAGGGCCTCCCGGTCCAGTAAGGGGTGCAATTGGCGGACCAGGCGGACCTGGTAAAATGCCCCCCTGGCCACCGCTGCCACCTGGTCCTCCAGGGACAACCGGGAATCCAGGAGGACTCCTAAATTGCGCACTCTATCCACGGAGGCCAAATTTTCACCCCCCCATGGCCAATGATGGTGTCATCTGGCTAAACCGGGAAGCTGGGAACCACAGCCACTCGGTCTTGGACGGGTTGAGTTTGAGTTTGTTACTGCCCATCCAGATCCGTATGGCCTCAAAACACCGGGACATTACCTCAACGGCATCGTTGAAGTGGCCTGGGGTAGAGATGTACAACTGGGTATCATCAGCGTACAGATGGTATTCTACCCCAAAACCACGGATGATCTCACCCAGCGGCTTCATATATGTGTTGAATAGGAGTGGCGAGAGGACCGACCCCTGCGGTACCCCGTATGCGAGGGGCCTAGAAGTCGACCTCTGCCCCCCCCCCCCGTCAACACGTATTGCGACCGATCGGAGAGGAAGGAGGAGAACCACCGCAAAACGGTGCCTCCCACCCCCAACCCCTCCAGTCGGTGCAAAAGGATACCATGGTCGATGGTATCAAAAGCCGCTGAGAGATCTAACAGGACCAGGATAGAGGAACAACCCCTATCCCGGGCCCTCCAGAGATCATCTACCAACGCAACCAATGCCGTCTCGTTGCTATGACCGGGCCGAAAGCCGGACTGGCACGGGTCTTAGTTAAGGTGTTAGTTATCATCTTTAAAGCGCTCCATGGCACGGGACCTAGTTATCTGCGAGATCGGATTCTGCCCCACACATCCCTGCGACCGATCCGCTACCACAGAGAGGGACTACTCCGGGTGCCGTCCACTAGGCTATGCCAGCGGGCGACGCCCAGGGGAAGGGCCTTCTCTGTGGCGGGCCCAGCCCTCTGGAACGACCTTCCCCCCGAAATTAGAACAACAACAGACCTCCGCTCCTTCCGTCAAAAACTCAAAACACACTTTTTCTGCTTGGCCGGCCTAGGTTAGGCTCCCGTCTTTTTATAGGGCTTTAGGGGTTTTAGTATAATTTAATTTAAGGGATTTTAGCGCAGGGACAATTGTTTAATTTGTTTCTTAACTATTTATTTTTTCTATGTATTTTATATTGGTTTTTATTCCCTGTGCACCGCTCCGAGTCCCTACGGGGAGAGGAGGCGGTATATAAATAAATAAATTTATTATTATTATTATTATTATTATTGTTATTATTATTATTATTATTATTATTATTATTATTATTATTATTATTATTATTATTATTATTATTATTATTATTATTATTATGCCAGTACAAGCCAGGAGGAACAAGGGTCTAATAAACATGTGGTGGCCTTTAGTCTCCTCGCCAACCTGTCCATGTCCTTGGTGGTAACAAAGTCACTTAACAATCTCATGGTTCACTTAACAGCTGCAGTGATTCATTCGCCGCCCTGGGTCCTTTTTGGGAGAAGGTGCGGGGTATAAATTTGAAAAATAATAATAATAACAACTGTGGCAAAAAGGTTGTAAAATGGGCTCAACTCACTTACAACTATCTTGCTTAGCAATGGAAATTGTGGTCATAGGGGGAGGACTACCTGTATTTTTAAATCAGTCACAGTCTAAATGAAAATCACGCAAACACATAGATGTGCTAATTGCTCAACACAACTCAGAAAAAAAGGCTTCTTTTTTCTTTTATTTGAGCCATTCGTATTAATGGGAAGGAGAAGAAGCCACATCTGTCTTCCTCACAGATTGGTGAGGAAGACAGTCCCTCCCTCTGGTAAGAATTGCTTTATTACTTATGAAGTATCGGAGATGATACAACTGTTATCGTGAGTCTTTTCTGACTAGCAAATATTTAATAAATTAATGCTATCAGACTTCTGATTTTTGCCACTATAGTCCCCCGCATCCTAATATATTTTGAATAAATACCCCAGAAATACTACCTGAGATTGACTAAGCAGGAAGTTTAGTAGGAAATGCTATACAGGATGAGATCACACAAATAACTTTGTTGATGATCAGCAGATATACAACTGGAGAAGACATATTAAATACTACTAGAAACAACCTGTACATATTAACCTTGATGCAAAAATAGCGAAAATATTATGTTATGATTTGCATCATTCTGCCACTTATTTAGGAAACTTTTTGTAGCAGGCCAAGACTTTGCTGCAGCATATTTGCTTTCTCACCTCTAGTTTTACTTGTGTGATACAGACACTGCACAGTTTTCAAGATCCAGTTATTGAACAGCAGCAGCAGCTAACCCACAAGCGGCAGGCGACTGGTAGCACTTGGCAAACTTTTGTTCGTCCAGAGGCATCTGGAGGAGTGGCAGGGGAACAAGGAGAACATATGCTTTATGGAAGATACCTCTGTGCTCTCCATCCCTAAGAAGGAGAAGAAGAAGAAGAAATTAAAGCATAGATTCAGCTAGATTTCTGTTATTAAAATATTTTTATGCCCAGGTGAAAGGAAGCAGATCCTTCCTCATTCAAGCAAAGAATAAGATGGACTTCCAGAGATGCTTCTGCCCAGGAATGGGAGAAGATAACACTTTGTGTCCCTTATTACAATCATGTTTATTTTAACCCTGCCTTGACCAATCATCACAATAATACAATAGAAATAGTAATTATAATAGTATAATAGCCAGTGGTTAAGATACCAGGCTAGAAAGCAGGAGACTGTGAGTTTTATAGTTTTATCTGCTTTAGTCATGAAAGCCAGCTGGGTGACTTTGGGTCAGTCATTCTTCCTCAGGCCAATTCACTCAGAGGATTGGTGTGTGGAAAATTAGAGAAGGAAGGTTTGTTGGATATGTTCGCTGAGTTATTTGTAAAACAATGAAGGTGGGATACAAACATACAAATAGCATGGTTCCAATTTAGCATTAATTCATAAACCATCATTTTCAATCTACAATAGCTGGATTCATCCTTCAGAACCAAGCCAAACAATCAATATTGTGGTTAAATGCATAATGGGCATTATGCCATGTTGACCCCTTATATAGAAAAGAATCATCATCCAGTATCCTTCACATAGCCTCCTTCACTATGGTGACATATGGTATATTTTAATTTAAACCAGCTCATGTCTGTGGATTTATTTATTTATTTTGAAAAAAATTTATTTATTTTTTAATGAAACAAAAATACAAAAAGGAAAAATCATCATTCTACATTGTATCCTTTGGAAAGTATGTTGACTGGTTACACATAACTCTTGTGCATTTCTAGGACCATTATTACTCATGAATAATCTCATTTTATAGATTTTAGATCAAAAGATTCATTGTATATCTTAATATCATTACACCAGAATTCTCCTCTAATATTCCATATTTGGTCTATCTTCTTCAGACAAGTCTTACTTAAACATAATCACATAATGGCATCCATTGTCTATTCCAAACATACATGCATACATACATACATACATACATACATACATACATACATACCTACATACATACATGTAATCTATAATTTTTCTGTTGCTCTTATTATAACTCATTGTTTATTAACTGGTAGTTCTTCAATAACAATCTAAAACAATCTAAAATTTGCTAAAATTCTCCCCCATTTTATTAAACTACATTCATCAACATTCCTACATGATTAAATAAAAGTCTTGTTGTTTATGTCCAACCTCATACTCATGTATTCCTACACGTACATATATACATAAATATATATCATTAAACTACATTATTATTAGTTACTCTTATTTGTAGGTAATTATTTACTAACTAACAATCCTTCAATGATAATCTAAAATAATCTATCTACTTATCAATCATCAAAGGATAGCAACTTTCATTATCAGCAAGTGTCTTTCCAGTAGTGAGTTGGACTTATCTCTCTTGCCATTTGCGGCCCCAATCTCTTTTTATTCCTCTTTCCAGGTTTCTTATAAACTTCTTTTCACACTTTATTGTCCAGCATGTCTCTCAAATAAAACCGCTGCCCAATTTCTGTCTTTACACCTTGTATGTCTTTGAATATCAGACGTATTTCTGGAGACATTTCTCCTCTTACATCCATCTTCAATTCTCTCCCCCCCCCCTCTTTTTCTTGAAGACCAAAATGAGGCTCACATTCCTCTAGAATTTTCTTCTTTTTATTTTCTCCCATATTGGATCCATTGGTGAAGTTCTCTGTTATCTTTATCTTCAACTAAAATGAACATCTCTTTATCTTCCACATTTTCTTCTTTCTCTTTAGTTGTTGGAGCCTCCAACTGCTCATGGTTTGATGTGACAAATAAAAGTTTGTCCAATTTTTTATCAATTCTTCTTCCATTTTGTTTCAGAAAATTTAAGATTCTAGCCAAAGCCTTCTGATTTTCTAAAGTATCCTCTTCTATATATGTAACCATGTTAACAAATCCAAAGAGTAATGAAGTTTGGTTCTCACTGCCACCCTGGTCTCAGGCCTGTTTTGTCTTTTGATTGGGTTACTTTGATCCTGTTGTGTTGTATCTTCCCCAAAAAATATATTATTGTCAGTTATCCAAGAGCACCTGTTAAAAACAATTCATGCTCTGAAAGTTTCCATAACCAATTTCACCGCCTTCAAGCAGCTGCTTCAAATAAGAAAAAATAAGTTGTTTCATAAAGACCAGCCTCTGATCTCCCAGTGGCAGTGTTGCAGATTTTCACTTTTTAATATATCCTTCTTCTTTATTGTTTAAAAAAAGTAAAAAGTATAATTCTTATTGGATTTTAAAAATAAGCAGTAAGTCATAGGAAGAATTTTAAAAATAATCCCAAATTCAAGATTTTGAGTAACAAAAAAATAAAAGAAAAAGAAATAGTTCAATCACTTTCAAAGAGGAAAAAAAAACCTTGTTACTGACGCTTCAATCCACAATTACAGAATAATAAGAAAAAAAAGGAAACCTCCCAGTTCAAAGCATATTAGATTGATTACGCCACTTATTTCAAAATTAAAACTTTAGTTTTACTAAGAAAAAAAGATTATTTAAGCAAAATGTTTCAAAAGAAAAAAAATACCTTCCCGGTCTCGCACTTTCCCTTTCAGCTTGCTTCCTTCCTTCCTTCCAGAGCCGCCCCATCTTTGCCAGCCCTGGGGGCTGCCTGTTTGCCGCCTTGCAGAAGCTCTTCCCTTGGGTCAAACAGGGGTTTTGCGGTACCCCTGTGACCAGCAAGGCTTGATCTTCCTTATCGCCATCCCTACAGGATAGTTTAGGTCCGAGTGGACCAGGGGACGGCAAAAGTATCAATGGAGGTCTCAAAGTGCTGAGATCCCGCGTTGTGTCAACTTCAGATAGCCTTCTTCACTATGGTGACATATGGTATATTTTAATTTAAACCAGCTCATATCTGTGGATTTAAAGCAACAGTCCATCTCCCAACTCTTCTGGATAATCACAGGTACTTTTTCCTAATGCTATGATGTCACCATGAGAGCAGGGCCAAAGACGTTGGCACTTTTATCTTTTGGAGGCTACACTAGGAATAGAGCAGTTCTGGGAACCCATTTATCTTTAATACCTGCCTACCTCAAACTTCCCCTCAAATGATCTGAAGTTGTGCCTCTGAAAATTTTAATTCCGAATTTTAATGGTAAAGTGAAGGAATGTTAGAATCGCTTGTATCTTATATGCTGCTGAATTCTTAATGTTGATTTAAATGGTGACAATTATTTCTCTTCATAGTCTCCCCTCAGATATTAATCACACAAATTGAGCTGAGCCATAAACAGTCAACATATTAGCCTCATGTTATGGCCTGGAAGAAATCATAACTATAGCTAAACCACACTTTTTCAATATGAAAATGTAGACATAGTAACAAGAGATTTATTCCTTTTCTAATATTGAATGGTTTCAAAGTTATGAGTGAATTTGAAAAACTAAAGTTGGATCTTTTCAGAATTATCCTGCGGCCACTAGAGTGCAGAAGTTGTCCACCAAAGCTTAAAACTGATATTTAAAACACTAGATAAGGCAGATTATTTTCTCTTGTGTAGGAATAGAATCAAAATCTAGTTTTACTAAAAGATAACCATCCTGTTTTATCATTTCCAGCAAGATTATAGGTTATAATCTTGGCTGCAGAAGGTTTTTCTACATCTTAATTAATTTAACTTTCATTCCTGCCTGAGTAAATCAGTCACCAATATTTTTTTCCCTACAGTATTAAAAGTATGTTTCACTCTTTAGCCTCATTTGATTAAAACTCATTATGCAAATTCAGACATTTCTTTTTACTCTAGAAACCAGAGTGAGGACAATCTTCTCTATTTCACAAGGAGTTGATGACCAAGTCATTGTGATGTCAGATAAAAACTTGGGGGACTAGCTAAGAAAGTAATTCAGTATCCTGCACAACACTTAAATGGAAAGGTAGGTTGATTTGAGGCTGCAAGAGAAAAGTGAATCTTAAACTGAGCCATATCTCTCAGCAACCAATGTAGTCAATGTGAATTTAATTTAGCCATAGTTGGGAGACTATAGATTTCTCTGTCCCTAGAGTTCAAATTTCAAAGACATTTCTTCAACTGAACACCTTCTCACTGTATTCAAACTACTCCCATAATTTCTAGAGAGTATGTATCTTTTCTATGATAGCTGATTAAAATGGGAATTGGTGTGCGGCGGCATGTGCAGTACTGCAGGCTACTTCTGCTGACTGCCAGCTGACTGCAGTGGCAGTTTGATTCTCACCAGCTCAAGGTTCATTCAGCCTTCCATCCTTCTGAGGTCAGTAAAATGAGGACCCAGATTGTTTGGGGGCAATATGCTGACTCTGTAAACTGCTTAGAGATGGCTGTAAAGCACTGTGAAGTGGTATGTAAGTCTAAGTGCTCTTGCTCTTGCTAATACATTTGAAGAACGTCTAGTTTGAGAAGGCTGAAATAACTATAATTGCAAGATATATCATTTAACAGTTGCATATTTGATCATTTGAACAAAGAAAGCTTGCAAGTGGGAATGTGGTGTGTCTTTTTGTCATGAACTAAAGGAAATTAAAATGTCTTTTCTTGTTATATCACTAGATACAAAAATACTTAAATTCATAATATGCATATTTCACTCAATCCAACACACTAGTAAAAGAAATCATCATTACACCATATTCATTTTCAGCGATTGTGATTGCTTTGTGTGACTTCTGACAAATACAATTCTTATTTTAATTAGAAACCTTGGTCTACTAAAAGTGCAAAATGACGGTGTCTCTATTTTAGAAATCTTCCCTCCCTTATTTATGTTAAATGCTAAAAGTTCTTATATATTTTATTTGTTCAAAAATATTTAGCATTTCAATATAATCTAAAATGTATTTAAATTTATTTGTTTGGTTGGTTTCAGAACAAGACCATTGAAATTATCTGTTTTTAGGTCTTCTCCCTAGCAGTTTAAGATGGAGGTGTATCCAAGAATGACCTATTACAATGATGTACAAGATGGAGATTCTGTAGTAATGAAAACTTTGGAATCCACTGATCACTTTACTCCACTGCAAATCCCTCCAGGCCCACCTATATTCTCAAAAAGGTAAAAATGTAACTGTTTTCAATTCTATCATTCGTAGCTTTAACCAGTGTTTCTCAACCTTGGTGACTTTAAGTCCTGTGGACTTCAATTCTCAGAATTCTCCAGCCAGCTGTGCTGGCTGGGGGATTCTGGGAGTTGAAGTCCATAGGACTTAAAGTCGCCAAGGTTGAGAAACACTGGTCTAGACTTTTAAATATTTATCCAATGGGATGTATCTGTACAATTGCTAATCTCAAGGCTTAGTTGGTACATTCTTGCTTCTTTGTTTAATTATCTGTATTTGAAAAAAAAAAAAGATTTAGTTTTATATGGATTGTATTATTTCTTTGTGAAAATGCATTTGAAATATTAATTTAGGACTAAACAGAAAATCATGTTCTGTATATGATTCTCCCATCATCAACATCAAATCAATGATACCTTTATAAATGATGTGAAACGAAGGGATATCAACTCACCAACTAGAAAGCCAAAGACATACAAGATATTTAAATGCTTCTCTTACTTTTATTCTAGTGCACTTCAATAATGTTTATATTTAATTCAGAACAAAGTCCACCAAAGCAGCCAATCAGGGAGTTGTCAAAAAGGCAAGATGGCCATTGTCACATGGTAAACAGAGCTCAACTGTTTTTTCAGTGTCAACAATATGTAATAAATATCTCAATGGCACATTTTGATTATGCTGCCTTGACCAATTCTAATCTATGTTTATCTTCCTTCTAGCACCTGCAGAAAACAGTGTTTAGGATGTTGAAGTAGTCTCAGCATAGGAAATATAAAAAGAAACTTAATATATGTCTGGAATGCTCAAACTTGAAACAGAAACAGTTTCTAGTGTCCCTAAAATCCTGCTATTTTAAGATTGATTATACTGATATACTGATTTGCTGTGAGTTTTTCATCTGGATTATTGGAATGGAAGAGATTGGAAATATATACTTTCTAGAAGTATTTCTAGGTCATCTACAGTGGAGTTACGAAATTAGATTAAAGACTACTTGTATGTTATATCATGCTGATTCATGTTGTATAAACCCTGCCAATTGTGGCTTACTCAATAAATTCTGATTAAGCAAGCCATGTATGAACACAACTTTCATATCTGTTACAAGAAAAAGTGATAAAAATTCACTGAAATTTCAGGTATAATTCAGCAATTCTGGATCACCATAAGCTGTCAACCAGGCTTAGTATGTTATGACTGCAATTGTTCTTTCCTAACGTTTGATCTCATTTCAGATTTGAGGAACTAAGGAAAACATTTCAGATCTGCAAGTCAATCTTGAAAGGAAGTCCAGAACCTAGAGAAACTGAGCCTATGCTACCTGAATATCACAGAAACTATGAACCACCTTATAAGTTTAATCATGGACAATGTTCTGAGGAGGACACCAGAAATGTTCCATTAAGGTTGTAGAACCATTCTGTTTTTGATTGACTCTTACATATTCTTTCTTTGGTATCATTTGCTTTAGCCTTTCTCTTATTCCTGACTGAGGATAAGTTACTTATTTTTATTTATTAGATATTTATCTCTATTTCTTGCTTTATAAATAATTCAAGATTGTGAACATTCTTAATATTCCATTGCCCTTCTATTTTCCTCACAACAACAACCCTGTGAGGTGAGTTGGGCTTAGAAAGTGCAACTGACCCAAGTATAACTATAATCTCTGCTTTCTAAGCAGCGCACCTTAACCATTTCACCAAATTTCTCACCTGCTGCTTTCACTATTTCTTATCTCATCAAGGCGCCTTTAGTGTCAGTGGTAGGATTCAAATTTTTTTACTACCGGTTCTATGGCCATGGCTTTGTGGGCGTGGAAGGAAGGATACTGCAAAATCCTCATTCCTGCTCCACTTTCAAAATTTCCACTACCAGTTCTCCAGAACTGTCAGACCTGGCTGAATACCACCTCTGTTTAGCATCGTATTCTGCCAACCTTGGGAGGAGGGAGGATTTTGCCTGCCTGCTCTGGGCTTCTGTTTTACTTTCTTTCAAATCTACATGCCAGATTGCAGGTGATTTTTAAGCACGGTCTTTCAAATAGAATGATTTATTCCAGAGGTGGGATTCAATTTTTTTTACTACAGGTTCTGTGGGTGTGGCTTGATCGGTGTGGCATAGCTTGCTGGGTATGGCAGGAGAAGGTTCCTGCAAAATCTCCATTCCCTCCTGATCAGCTGCAACTTGGGAGGCAGAAAATAGATGCCAGTCAGAGGTGGTATTTCTAGGTTCGCCAAACTACTCAAAATTTCTGCTACTGGTTCTCCAGAACTGGTCAGAACCAGCTGCATACCACCTCTGATTTATTATAAAAAGGACTGCTTCCTGCACATGTCAAGTGACTTTTTTAAAATCTGACCTCACAAAGATTCTGTATGTCTCTTTTAAACTTTAATTGATTGTATGTTGAGGACTGCAAAATTAAAAATGTGTTCTTGAATGTAACCACCTGTTAGCTTTTCATTTGCTCAGATTAAGTCTTCAATGTTACATGAAATATTGCTGATGTGACATTTATGTATACAAAACCATCAGTTGTTTCTTCAGCATTAGATTTTGTAAGTCACTTATTTTAAAATATAAATGTTCTCCCTACCATATTTTATTAATCTGGTTCTTATTGCCATGAATATACTCTATTGCATGAACTTTAAAGTGGGGTTATCTATTAAAGACATGAAAAATTGACTGAATGACTCTGGCTCAGTCCCTCTCTTTCAACCTAACATCACAGGGTGTTAGGTGCCGGAAAAATAGGAAGGAATACTGAGTTTCCCCAAAAATAAGATACTTATTTTCTTTTGACCCCCAAAATAAGCACTTTGTCTTATTTTCAGGGAGGTCTTATTATTTTTGAGGTGCAGGAAGCGGCGAGCTTGGTCACTTCATGGGTGCTGCTGGGTTGCAATATTTTCAGGAAGAGCTTATTTTGGGGGGGAGGGTTTATTTTAGTGCATGTGCTCAAAAGCCTGATTGGGCTTATTATCCGGGAAGGTCTTATTTTCAGTGAAATAGGGTAATATGATGTTCACCATTGACTTATAATAAAGATGGGATTTTAAAAACTCAAATGAATAAATGGAACAGCAAGAAAAAGAGAGATTCTTTTCTGCCACCTAGTGGACAATTCAAACTTAATTTTCTTTAAACAGAAATGCACATGTGAAGAGGGTTTTTTTATTAAACATAAAATAGAAATTATAGAAAAAATACAAGAATAAAAAATAAATATTGGTAGAAGATACTGATACAGTGATAGTGATAGAAGGAGAGGGAGAGGAAAAGGGAGAGGTACAGATGTTCAATACTTTAAAGTGTTCTGTAACCTGTATCCCCTATGGATTTTACTCTGTTAGTTGTTGCCAACTATAGCGGACTGTGCTCATCTCCATTTCAAGGCCATTGAGCCAAAGCTGTTCAAAGACATTTCTATAGTCATGTGACCAGCATGACATCACAGAGTACTGATCTCACCAAAGTGGTACCTATTTACCTATTTGCATTTGTATGTTTTGAACTGCTAGGCTGGCAGGACCTGGGACAAGGATGGAAGCTTACCCTCTTGCGTAGAGTTTAGGTCTCGAACCTGTGCTGCTGGCTTTCCAGCCAACTAGCCCAGCATCTTAACCACTGAGCAACCACACATACACACACACAAACACACACACACACATAAAGTGTTATAAAACAATATTAATTAAGCCAATTTGGTGTAATAATTAAGGCATCAGGTAGAAACTGGCATATTGTGCATTCTAATCCTGCTTTAAGGCATGAAAGTTTGCTGGGTGCCTTTGAACCAATCACATTCTTTCTACCCAACACAGCTCACAGGGTGACTATTTTGGAGAACAAAGGAGACCAGAAGTATGTTTGCCATCTTCAGCTGATCGTTTTTTTAAAAAATAGCATGATAAAACATAGTAGTGGTGGTGGTGGTGGTGGTGGTGGTGGCGGCAGTAGTAGTACTAGTACTACTACTACTACTACTAGTAGTAGTAGTAGTAGTAGTAGTAGTAGTAGTAGTAATGTGAATTTTCTGCACTTGGAACTTTTAATAACATTCTTATCAGATAACAAACTTAATTTTTAGATCGTTGTCAGTAATTATTTTCAATTGCTGCCTGTCTTTACAGAATGCTGTTATAACTAAGTATGCAATTATTTTTATAACACAACTGTTTCAAAATGGCAGCACTTGATGCAAACAAATTGTTATTTGATTTATGAAATATAAATAAAAATATTATTTGGCTATAGACAATTCTGCTTAACGGAAGGTGGGTTTTTTCAAAATATTTGGAATGCATCTGGTTATAAAGCCTAATAAAAAATTGTCCTGGTGGAAATCTCTTAAAATATGATAACCATGTGATAATAGGGAGCTTGTGAGATTTTGATATAGTGGTTAAGACACCAGGCTAGAAAGCAGAAGAAAGCATATTCCTTCTTATCTGTACTATTCATTTATATTGATTTTATGCTAGATTTCAGTGTTAGGATTTATTGCAAGTCGACACCAGGTGAAAAAGCAGGAGACTGTGAGTTCAAGTCCTACCTCAGTCATGAAAGTCAGCTGACTAAGTTTGGGCCAGTCACCAAACCCACTTCATAAGGTTGTTGACTAAATTATTTGTTTTATTGTATGGCACCTAGAATCATGTCAATGGTATGAGCAACTATATAAATTGGATTCATAAATAAATAAATGCAGAATATTTTTTATTCTAATTACAGATTACCTGAGTTGCCAGAAAATTCCAATTTAAACAAGTAAGCATATATCTTCTATTTTTTCTGCCCATGTAGATCATTCTCTTAAATTCTGCTCATGGATACCATCTGAGTGTTGGTAGGTGGAGCTGTAATCTGAGTTTTTTGAATTAGTCTCAGCTCTTCATAACCACTTTAAATATAAACTGCATGGGAAGCTATTCCCCCAGATGAGCAAGAGGAATCTATGGCCATCAAATGTCATTGAACTCCACCTTCCAGCAGCTATTCTCATCATGGCCAGTGGTGAACATGCGACAGATCAAACACATCTGGAGATTAACATGCTCCTCATTCTTGTTTTAAAAGCATATAATATCTGTGGGTAGTACTAAAAACTGAATATGTGTGAACAGAATGTGTGAGTTATTATTTTTTTAAACAAAAGGCAATGTATTTATAGTTGGACTTAAAATTGTCAAAATAATATAAGTAATATGGCAACATATAGGCATAGGACAGGTACAGCCATGTAAAAAAAGGAGATTTGTTCAGCTATTGCAAGGTGAACAATGCTGGGTTCATAATCTATAGCATAATTAATAGAAACCAAAATTCCTGCTTGTCCACTCTTGATTCATAGTTTATGTACTATGAGTAATGAAGTTACTAAACAGTGGGTAAACAAGGGAGAGGCCATAGTAAGGAGTTCAGCATTCTCTGCATTTTCAGATATGAGCTATTACTTTTCTGGTTTTCAGAAATCAGTAGCAATGCCTTCTAAATAGGAAGTGTATATATTGATCTATAAAGGACTCAAGAACATGCTATAAAACATGATCTTTTTTTGCTACTCATAGCCAAAGCAAGGTTGATCATATGGTTTTAGAATGATGATAAAACAGAAGCAGAGGAGGAGGAGGAGGAGGGGGGGGGAAGAATCATCATCCATACAGGACTTAGAAACCAATAAGTTGTTGCTAAGTAACATATATTTTATTTTCTTGCCAAATATTTATAAAATATTTGTTCTATTGTTTAGGTGTGCAAGGTATCTAAAATATAAGACACCAGGCGCTCAACTCATAGAGGGCCGATTTCGTCCTTTTCATCCTTATGTCCATGGCAACACTGATATCCAAGGTAAAGCAAGCTTTTTTTTAAAAAAAAATCACTATTTAAATATTCAGTAGAGGACAAGCAAAGTGCTCCATTGGAAATTCTAGCAGAAAGTCTATTTTTCAAAGCAGCTAGGCAAATGTTCCAGAAAGCATTGTTGCTTTGGTATTTTATTCCAATACTGTTGGAAAGTCTAAAATTAGTTGTGTGCAAAGCTTGCCAACCCGTCCCCCCCCAAAAAACAACAACCATGAACCACTTCCTGTGTTTAGTTTATAGCAAAAGGTCTTATTTTATTGAAAGGAAATCATCC
Organism: Rhabdophis nuchalis; assembly: GCA_039707465.1. Lineage (NCBI taxonomy): Eukaryota > Metazoa > Chordata > Lepidosauria > Squamata > Natricidae > Rhabdophis > Rhabdophis nuchalis. The sequence goes on along the minus strand of CM077647.1, from coordinate 49,298,262 downwards.
TCTCTCCCAAAGAACAGATAGAGAAGCTAATCTGCCTCTATTGCCATATTTTTTTTAATGTAGAATGAGTTCTGTTAATCTGGGCAGAACTCATAGGGATTCTAAGTTAAATTTCATGAATATCATGTTATAATGGAATGTTTTCATCTGACATTGCAGTTGGCCCCAATAAAAAGGAAGATGCTAATGAATCTATCTATAGAGAAGCTGTCACGTGTTCACGTCATGTAAGTAATTATTACTAATAATTTTAAAACATCATAAACTTGGTGGCAAAGCACATGGCATGCATATTTCAGATCTCAGGTGCAATATCTGACATCTTTCAGTAAGCTTAACCTGAAAGCTCAAAAAGCTGCTATCTCTAGGAGGCATAGAACTTCTTGGGGTGACTTGGGGCAGTTTCTTTTTCTCCTTCTCAGTCCTGGAAAGAGGGTAATGGATAGTCACCTCTGAAATATTAGCAAGATAATTGAATGGGCTTATTAATATCTGTTTATTCCACATTCTTGGGAAGGACTCAAAAGGTTGATAAAAATGCCAAATATAGTCTGAACATCTGGCTGACTATACAATGAATCATAATAAAATCAGCCACCAGGTACTATGCAATTTCTACAACATTTAGAATATTATCAAACTTTAAGCCATAGATATTGAATAGGATCTTTAAGAAACACTTGGGTTGAAAGAAGATATTTTAAAAAACCAGCAATGAAATTCGGTGCAAGAAATACTAAGTTATCCAGTAAACAGGGTCCACAGGGTCCACACTGCATTTGAAAAAAAAAATCTTCTATGCAATTGATTTCTTGCATAAATGGCAATTTCTTTTGGACAAGACACTCTGGAAATTAGACTGGCATTATTACTTTTAAGTGTGAAAGTTAGTCAGAGGAAAACAGTAATATTAAATACGTTGTTCATAATCCAAGAAAGATAGACAGTGAAGTCTGCCCAGTTAGAAGAAAGAGGTCCAAAATATGAATGTTTATTTAAATGTAAATAGGACTCACTTTTTATATATAACTGTCCTTGGAATTCTTTTGCCGGGACTTCTTAATTCTTCTGTAGAAAGTTTTTACAGAAAGTATCAGACATTTTGTGCCTATTTAACAGATTACAACCAGCTTTCATGGGAGCAGCCTGAGAGTGGGGCAAAACATATTGCTCTTGCCATGCAAATCTCAGCATTAAACCACGCTTTCCCCACATTTCTAGCATTCAACTTGGCACAATCAGGCATTGAGGACTCCAATTTCCATCAGTCCCAGCCAGCCTAGTCTAGTGACAAGGAATGTTATGGTCCAAAGGACATGGAGAACCCCAGGTTGTTTGCCTTTGATCTAATGGGTATTTCCCTCTATTTAACACTTCAGTAAAAGGACTTTTCATATCACCATTAAAACTATTACCTTCCCCACTCCCACTTTCTCTGTTCATTTCCTGATTTGATTTATAAGATGAACTACAAGGAATGTCAGGGTGTTTTAACCTTTAGTAGGGTCTGTAGTCTCAATCTAAATCAGTTTCTGTATGTGCTGAACTGACATTTTCTAAAATGTCAGCATATATATATTGAAAGTCCAATTTATTCAGAACAGCAAGGGAAAAAATGAATACACTTTTCATTAAATATTACATCTCAATTATACTGAACTTATTCTAGAATAAAAAGGGAGAGACGTACATGTGATGGAAAATATATGCAGCATCCTATTAGATTTTTAATGTTTTAAAATTTAATTTTCAAACTGCTACTTCCCAAACCAATGAAGAACCAGTATGCATTCCCAATATGACTTCAAGTGAAGACATTTGTCAACATGTTTTATTTATAACTTTATGCCAAATCTCAGGTCATTGAAGGAATCGATCACCAAGATGAAACTCCTAAATCAACATTCCAGCCTCCAGAACCTGATCTTTCACCTCGAGCTGCCAATATACTAGAAAATGTAAAGAAAGCTCTATGGCTATCTGCATACAAGCGAGACTACACAGGTATACACTTTTAGCAAATTAAAGTATCATAGTTCAAATCACAAACACTTTCAGATAATCATCTGGTTCGTTGTATTTTCCTAAAAAAAAACCCAGAGAGTTTTTAAAAATGTAGACAGATGAAATATTATTTGTTTAAAAAGAATAAAAATTATAAAATAATATTTTAATTACTTTTTTTTAGGTAGAGGGCGTATGAACCCATTGCAGCTGGATGACTATAATGTCAAGTTAATTGGCAGAGCAACAGGAGAACTGGGCAAAAATGTGGATCTTGTAAGTATGAGAAGTGGTATCATAGATCTGGATTTAGTCTCTTGTCATGGCAAAAATCACACATTAGCTTTGGAATTCTCTGCGGCCGATCTTCTTTGCAGATACAAGGATTACTTAAACAGTCCACCACAAGCACCTAATGGACTGGTTGGATTTCAGAGGGAACTTGGGGTTGTTTTTGAAGTTCTGTTGCAAGAAGGGCTTAATGTAAAGGTAAAGGTTCCTCTGCACATGTGTGCTAGTTGTTTCCAGCTCTAGGGGCAGTGCTCATCTCTGTTTCTAAGTTGAAGAGCGAGCACTGTCCTAAGATGTCTCCGGGGTCATGTCGCTAGCATTACTCAACTCCGAAGGCGCACTGAGTGCTATTACCTTTCCACCAAAGTGGTCCCTATTTTTCTACTTGCATTTTTTACGTGCTTTCGAACTGCTATGTTGGCAGAAGCTGGGACAAATAATGGGAGCTCAATCCATTATGTGGCACTAGGGATTCGAACCTCTGAACTGCCGACTTTCTGATTGAGAAACTCAGCATCTTGGCCACTTAGCCACCTCATCTCTAATAAGGGCTTAATATGTGGGGCTAGGAGGGCCTTTGTATCAATCCATCTTGTTTACCCATTGTACTTTTTCCTGAATCAGGATGCCCTGCTTTTAATCAGCCATGTTCTATATGGAGCTATTCTTGAAGAGCATTCAACATTATTGCTTTGCCATCAAAGGAACTACCTCACAACAGATTTCCACATGCAATTCAAGATAATATCATCTTGAACTGCATGTAGAAATCTATTGGGAGCTAGTTTCTTTAATGGCAATGATATATTAATCCAGAGAGGTGGGCGAGGCATAGTTTTAGGGGGGTTTTATCTAAATTTTTGATTCGTATTTTAGGGGGTTCTAGGGTGGGGGGAGGGGTTAGGCAGGCTGAGGGAGGGACCAGCGCCAAGCCGGTGGGCGGAGTTAACAAGGAAGTGAGCGGGGCCGTTAAGGGGAGGGGGAGTAGCGATATTCCAGAAGAGGGTCTTTCTATTCAAACGGTCGTGGGGAGGGGTAGGTGCGAGGGTAGACAGAGATCTCATCACCGGTTGGGAGACCGTGGCCGATGGGTACGGCCGGTCATTTGTCAGGGCTTACAGAGCCAGGGCCTGAGACTGATGTTATGCAATGCCAGGTCCGTTGTCAACAAAGCCCCCCTCATTAACGACTTAGTGTCGGAGGGGGAGCCGGACCTGGCAGGAATTATGGAGACCTGGCTGGGCCACGAGGGAGGACTTCCTCTCGTGGAAATGTGCCCGCCAGGTTACCGTGCATTTCATCAGTCACGGGCCCTAGGCAGGGGTGGAGGGGTAGCGGTCATTGTGAGGGAAGGTCTTGAGCCAAGAGAGACCACTGTGCCTCAGATAACTGGTTGTGAGTCCCTGTGCGTGAAGTGGGGCCCAGGGAGGCAGTTGGGCATGCTGATTGTATACCTGACTCCTCGCTATGCATCAGCAGCCCTGCCCGAGCTCCTCGAGGTGATCGCCGAGATGGCAGTTGAGACCCCCAGACCGTTGGTTATGGGGGACTTTAACTTGCCATTGGTAGGGGAGACATCTGAGGTAGCTCGGGAGTTCATGGCCTCCATGATGGCCATGGACCTGACCCAAGTAATTCCGGGCCCCACACACAAGGGAGGACACACACTGGATCTCATTTTTGTCTCTGGCCAGTGGAGGAGTGATCTGGGAGTAGGGGATTTAGTCATCACACCTCTGTCATGGTCAGATCACTCACTTCTCCGGCTCGACTTTCCAGCCGCTACTCCCCACCGCGGGGAGGCGGAACCGGAATTTCCAAGATGGTTCCGCCCCAGGCGCCTGATGGAACCTGATAGGTTCCAGACGGAGCTTGGGCCATTACCTGACCCACACCCGGCTGGAGGACCTAGTGGCTGCATGGAATAGTGCGGCCACTGGGGCCTTGGACCGGGTTGCGCCTTTGCGGCCTCTCTTGCGGCAGTGAACCACCCAGGCTCCTTGGTTTTCCGAGGAGTTGAGGGTGATGAAGCACCTGCTAGAGAGCAGGTGGAGATCTTCACGCTCTGAATCTGACCGAACACAGGCGAGAGCCCATTTGAGGACTTACCTTCTGGCGTTAAGAGTGGCCAAACGTCAGAATTGTGCTACTCTTATTGCGTCCGCAGATAACCGCCCGGCCGCCCTGTTTGGGGTAACCCGCTCCCTCCTTCAACAGAGGCCGCGGGAAGCCCCTTTACAGGGCAGAGCAGAGGAATTTGGGGAGTATCTGCAGGACAAAATCGCTCAGATTCAGAGCGAGTTGGTTCCCACTGGAAGTGGTCTGGAGGGGACGTCGGAGGCGGGTCTTGAGGCACCATCCTGGGAGGAGTTTGACTCTGTTACTTCCGATGATATGGACAGGTTGCGTAGGCTACTGCGAGCTACCACATGTTTATTGGACCCGTGTCCCTCCTGGCTTGTACTGGCATCCTGGGAGGTTACCCGAGGCTGGCTCCAGGAGTTAGTCAACGCTTCTTTGAGTGAGGGGTTCTTGCCGGCCGTCTTGAAAGAGGCAGTGGTGAGGCAAGAAGCCTTCCCTGGACCCAGCTTTGTTAGCTAACTATTGTCCCGTCTCCAACCTTTGCTTTTTGGCAAAGGTTGTAGAGAGTGTGGTGGCACAACAGTTTCCACGTCACTTGGAGGAAATTGATTATCTGGACCCACGCCAGTCCGGCTTCCGGCCCGGCCACAGAACGGAGACGGCATTGGTCGCGTTGGTGGATGATCTCTGGAGGGCCAGAGATGGGGGTTGTTCCTCCATCCTGGTCCTATTAGACCTCTCGGCAGCTTTTGATACCATCGACCATGGTATCCTATTGCATTGACTGGAGGGGTTGGGGGTGAGGGGCACTGTTTTGCGGTGGTTCTCCTCCTACCTCTCTGGTCGAGCACAATTTGTATTGGCAGGGGGGCAGAGGTCGACCTCGAGGCCTCTCACTTGTGGGGTGCCTCGGGTCGGTCCTCTCGCCAATCCTGTTCAATGAATATATGAAGCCGCTGGGCGAGATCATACGTGGGTTTGGGGTAGATTACCATCTGTACGCGGATGACACACAGCTGTACATCTCTACCCCAAACCACCCCAACGATGCCGTCGAAGTGATGTGCCGGTGTCTGGAAGCCGTGCGGATCTGGATGGGAAGTAACAGACTCAAGCTCAACCCGTCAAAGACTGAGTGTCTGTGGCTACCGGGGCCCCGGTTCAACCAGCTGACTCCATTACTGGCCATTGAGGGTGAACATCTGGCCCCCGTGGATCGGGTACGCAACTTGGGCGTCCTTCTAGATGCCCGGCTGTCAATGGATGACCATGTGACAGCCGTGGCAAGGGGGGCATTTCACCAGGTTTGCCTGGTGCGCCAGTTGCGTCCCCTATTGGACCGGGATGCCCTTCGCACAGTCACTCATGCGCTTGTGATGTCCCGTCTAGACTACTGTAACACTCTCTACATGGGGCTCCCCTTGAGATGCACCCGAAGGCTGCAGCTCGTCCAGAATGCGGCCGCGCGGGCAGTTTTGGGAGTCACTAGATACTCCCACGTAACACCACTCCTGCAGGGGTTGCACTGGCTGCCTGTGGCCTTTCGGGTGCGTTTCAAGGTGTTGGTTATCATCTTTAAAGCGCTCCATGGCACAGGACCTACAGTAGTTATTTGCGGGATCGTATCCTGTCCCATACATCTCTTCAGCCGATTCGCTCGCACAGAGAGGGACTTCTCCGGGTGCCGCCCACTAGACTATGCCAGCGGGCGACGCCCAGGGGAAGGGCCTTCTCTGTGGCGGGCCCGACCCTCTGGAATGACCTTCTCCCTGACATTAGAACGACCACGGACCTCTGCTCCTTCCATCAGAAACTCAAAACCCACCTGTTTCATCTGGCCGGCCTGGCCTAATTCCATCTTTCCCGCCTCAGTTTGTAATTTTTAAATGTGATTAGGTTTTAAGGTTAAGTTTTTAATTTTTATAAATTTGTACAGGGGATTATTTAATTCGATTTTAGTTTATATGTATTGTTGATTGTCATAGTTTTAATTTTTACCTGTACACCCCCCCCCCGAGTCCCTTCGGGGAGAGGGGGCGGACTAGAAATCCAATCAATCAATCAATCAATGAATGAATGAATGAATGAATGAATGAATGAATGAATGTGGACATATCATGATTGACATCGATCATCTTTTGTATTGCCAGGCCGCTTATTTTGCCATGTTCATGGCAAAATGAACATGCTCTGGGTCATCTAGCGGGGACTCAAAAAAACCTGTTTTCTTTATTGTGCCATTTGCACTGTGGAACAGCATCACCCACGTTTGGATGACTGTGACCCTATTAATCTTCCAAAGTCCTTAAAGACCTGGTTTTCCCTTCAAGCGCTGGTGCCAGTATGCTAGTTCAGGCTCATTGCAGTGAGCTATAACTTATTAGAACTCTCAGTTGCATTATATTATTGATTTATTTTATATTGTGTTCCTTTATGTTTTATGTATTGCTAACCACTAAGAATTAGTAGACTGAGATGGATGCTCATATGAAATATATAGGTTTATTTAGTTCCCAAAAAATAATATTCAGATGTGCAGCATTATGTGTGTGTGTGTCCTTGGAATCTGTTCTATTCCATTTGTTCTTCAGAAAGAATCCCTTCATTCAGATATGTCTCAAGTAAGGCCCTTGGAAGGACGCATTGCCCGTGTCCTTCAACGCAGGATCTCACATCATCAACATCCGCATGCCACAGAGAACTATGAGTTGCCACTTCATTCAAGAGACCATTGCAACATAAACTGGCATTCAGAGGGAATGCACAATAGTGGGAAAGCACCCCTGAGTCCCCCCAAAATAAGTCAAAGGGACAATTACCTGTTCAACAATTGGATTCAGCCTGAAACAGCTTGCCAGGAAGAAAATAGTCAAGATAAGAAACTGCTCTCTAACAGATTTCGGAAAATTACAGATACCTGGAAAACAGATCAATTGTACCATAGGCAAATTACAGTGTCACCTGAACCAGAACCAATTTTAAAGCCAGCCGAATCCATTTACTATGAAGATTTACAACCCTCCCATTTAAACAGATATATTGTGTGGCATAATCCTGCCATTCTCAGTAAGCCAGCCTCAACCTCAACACAACTGAAGTGTGAAAGGTGTAGTAAACCAGATTCCGAATGTGCTTCTAATGTTGGAGAGATTATAACAAGCTGCAATCCAGCCTCAGACTGGATGCCTAATTGTGGGATAGTTCGACCTCAGACTAAATTACTTGATATCCAGGATTCTTTTACAAAGGGAGAAGCCATTAAGTACTTGAACGATCTTACAAGGCGGGGACTAAGAGACCTGAGAGATCATGACAGGTACGGCAGAAAGCATACATTCCAGGGCATCCATGCTTTCTTTTTGTAATAATTCATCTTCAAAAACAGCAGAACTTATAAACACCTCAGCTACAGACTCCACTACTGAATTGGTCTTTTTATTTTTTTGTATTTTTCTCTCTTAACTATTTATTATTAGGGAATTGTTTCAATATCCTCTAATGTAGGGATGGTTTAGAATACACTGGCAGGCCTCTGTGATTGCAGTAGTCTGCCAAAATTGCATATTCCCAATACATTATAAACTGCAAGTAAAGAAATTGCTGTGCTTAACGCTTTGTGTCTTTCACCCTCAGTGTTCCTATTCTGTAAAATAGGAATATCACTTAGCTGTCTTTAACCATGCTATCCACTTTTCAAAGATTGCATCAGAATCATTGTTCTATAATAGTAGAATGTAGATAATTGGGTTTTCCAGACACATATATTGTTACAACGCCCATGTGAAATGAACCCTCCCTACTCTAATCACATGACATGGCACACTCGTGAAGACTTGCAATTCTGAGCATTTAAACTATCCCTGCTCTAGTGGCATTGTCACCAGGTAGCAAACGTAATTTGAAATGCCACATCTATGAACAATAAATTGCCAGTTCAAAGTAACTGAAACTGTATGTTCTCTCTTTGGAGACAAATTTTCCACCTTCTGCATTTGGTCGTATCAATTTGCTGGTTAGCATAAAGGATCTTGGTTACAGAACTGACAGCACTCCAGTATTGGGAGGTTTTAAAATTGTTGACTGTCCATCTTATGATAGCAAAGCTGCAAAACTAATCTTTTGGAATTGTTCATAAACTGCTAATGAACTTGATTGTATCTGGTAAACTCTGTATGTGCCAGAGGATTTGAAAATGGAAATTCTGTTCTGTATTGTCCAAACAGCTGATAGGCATCGGATTGGAGAATCTGTTTTAGATTAAATTCCCCCAAAGGTATGCACTTTTATCTCCACGTCAGACTGTGGGTAATCTAACACTCCTCTCCTTCCCTCATTTAACCGAAAACATTTTTTTTCTTGTTGAGTATTCTAATGTGGATTTTTTGTGATTTTCTTTTGTCACGAGACTGATCAAAATAATAAAGCCTTATTGATTGGGCATCTATAAGAACTGTCATCTATAATTCTAGAAGGCTCCAAGGCTATTTTTCTAAAATATATCATCATCTACATGAAAATAAATTTTCTAATGGTATGGGTTTGAGTCTGCATACTTGAGTCTGTATACTGTATAGAGTTGTCTTGAAAGGAAAAATCCACTAGGTTGTAAAATGGAATTGCAAAGATTGTGAAACAGCATATTTGACACACAAGAAATAAACATGCCAAGTAGCACAAAGATCAAATGCCTTTCAAAATTTTATGGACCCGCAATATGGCTTTTTCTTGCTATGAAAGTTTTCAAAATAAAAAAAAATTGCACAGCACAAGATATGCCTGACTCCACTTTTGAGCTCAGGGTAAAATATATTGACTGAAATGTATTTTACCCAGTTGATTCTATTCACTGATGTCATTGATCCATTGTTACAACACGCACACATGCACACACACACGCACACACGCACACACACACACACGCACTCTTCATATTGTGTTCATAGAAGAAAAGAGTCTTGAGAAGTAACAAAGTTGATACTATATGGTACAAAGCTATTACAGAATTTAATTGTTCTGCTTTGGATACCACAAAGCCTCCTCCCAGGTCATGAAAACTGTTCATGGAGAGCATGTGTGCTCTTTTCATATGATGCAGAAAATGCAGGTGCTGCTGTGGCCACTTCACTTGTGTCTCACTACTGAACGACCACGTTAACCTGCTCAATCAGCTGCATACCCAGAAACTTGATACTATCAACCACTACTACAGTTGATTTGTTAATACACAGAGGTGTATGGCTGTGCCTGCTTTTTCTGAGATTGACAATCTCTTTTGTTTTTCCTATATTTAAAACCACTCTTTTTATTACACCAATTCATCAAATTCTCAATCTATTCCTGGTAATCACACACACATATTGTGTGTGTGTGTACATATACAGTATACACATACGGAAGTTAAGCTTACTCATTGGTTAGACATATTTAAATATATTTCAATAAATATGTTTACATAAAGGCTTTCCATATTTCTACCAATGATAACTGGATGTTGCATCATTCACTATTGCTTTTATCCCTTCATCTCATTCCATCTCAAATAACTGCTTTGCAATTATATGGAAAAATGAATGGAGGTTTTGTAGCTTGTTATTTACCGGTAATTATATTTATTTTTCACAATCAAGAGACTCTTGGTGGCTACACAAATAGTTCTCACTTAACATAAATGAGACAGGAATTTCCATCACTAAGTGAGACAGTCTATTTCGTGCGGCTGGCTTGGCATAATTTTTAAATGGTTTTAGTAGGTTTTATTAATGGTTTGAGTACAGGCGTATTATTTAATACATTTTAAAATATATATTTCATGTATTTTTATCACTGATTTTATTGCTGTCTGTACACTGCCCTGAGTCTCGGAAGGGAGAAGGGCGGTATAGAAATTTAAATAATAAAAAATAAATCAATAAAAAATAAAGAATGATGTCACATGACTATACTGCTAAGCAACAGAAATTCCAGTACTCCTACTGCTATTGTTAAATGAATCACTGCAGGTCATTAAGCGAAGATATATACATCATTTGTAACCTCCTGCTGGCTTCGCCATTGACTTTGCTTGTAGGAATCCAGCAAAGGAGATTGCAAATGAGAATCAAATGATGGCAGGTTGCTGTAAAATCATAATTGTGAACCTAGCACTATGTGTATGGATTGCAACATGACTACAGGAACATTGCGACCAATGTAAATATAAAGGTTGGTTGTAACTCATTCAGCACCACTGTAAGTTTGAACAGTTGTTGAAGTGATTAACCTATATGCAATCTGTGGTGTTTTGCATTGACTGTGATGGTGACATACTTGGCTAGGACTTGTCCACTCTTATTGTTTATTGTAGATATGTCAAATCCCTTCAAATCATTGTAAACTTTTCCACTGCCCCTTTTCACATGGGCAGAATCGATGATCTGTGGGTGGGCATATGGGCTCTCCAGATGTAACAGAAGAGACAGAAAGTCTGTTGAGTCAAGCTCAACTTTTATAGCATCATGTTATATAACAATAGCCAGTGTTTTCTTGGTTGTCACTGCTTCTTATTAGGATGTTTTCCTGACTGTCTGCTTTGCTTTGTACCATTGGTGATCTCCTATCCAAATATGACCGTATTCAATTTTGCTTAGAAGGCATCCTTTAGATATAGACTACATCCAAGATCTTCTGATGGCTGTTACCAATTTGGACAGAATAAAATAAAACACGATCCACAATCCAGTGTTACAAACACGATGTATCTTTCCAGTACACCGACCTTAATAACTGACTGAATGTGCAAGTTAAGTTTGTGCAAGAAGTTTTCCTATCTCAGCAATCTGATGATTGCATCATTTTCTGCCCTCCCACCCACTGTACCATCAGCCTATTTGCCGCCAAAAGAACAGCAAGTTTCTCGCCTTAGGGGCGGAATCCTCGTTTACGTCACTTTTTGCCGGCAAAAGAGCTCATTCACATATGACCCTTGGGGGGTGGGGGTTATAATGAAAGGCACAGCGACTTCAGGTAGTCTTGACCTTGTTGCAACGACCCAATACGCATGCGTAGCTTCCTCCCTTCCTACGTCCTTGCCCATTGCGCAAAACCAGACCGTCTTATCAGACGTGCCTCGAAACTCAATCTACTTTGCTAGTTGATGATAGGCACCAAGGCCGTCCAATAGTCTTGCTTCTGTGTAGCCTCTGATTGGCCAATGTGCACTAGATGAGCAGGGAGCTTGGTTGCAGCGGCACCGGTTACAAAGTCTTGCGTACCGGGTGCCCTTGGGTAGAAACGGTGCGGCTGAGAAAGAGAGATCGGCGCGAGTACGAGGACACCGCGGATTTCTTGCACGTAGCCCGCGACTCGGCCTGGTAATTAACGAGAACCTTCCCCCATCCTAAGATTGCGCGTTTGAACGGAGCTTCCCGAAATTGGGAAAAAAGAGGCTTGGTGGGAAAAGCCGCATCTGCGGATTGTCGGGTCAGGGGCAGAGGGCTCGCGAGGTCAAGAGCTGCAGGCTCGCGGGCGACGCTTGCGCAGATCCTCGAGAGCTATAGGGAGCTCGCGGCCCCACGTGGCTGTGGAATGAACCCACACACACACAAAATGATGATGGGGGGGGGGGGCTTGTACAATGCAATGACCGGGGCTGGAAGCTGGGGCCATTATCAAGTGGAGGGGCGGTTGGGGTTCCACCCTTGCTGGGATTACCGAAAGAGCCAGGCCTTCCTTCCGAAAGAAACGAAGCGGGATCTCCCACGCTGCCTTTTGCGGCATCTGACCTTATATGGGACAAAGGAAGGATGTCAGGGCGGCGGCTCAACGCGGCTTTAACCTGATTAAAATTTTTAAAAAGCGCCGCTTTTAACGCGTCCCCAGTGGATGCCCTTCATTCCATCGAGGCCAGCGGTCAGGGGGTCTTTAAGACAGAGGGAGCCATGAGGCATCTCTGCCGTCTTTTAACCACTGCCCCGTCATTTGGGACTTGGTTAAAGGAGAGAGGGAATCTCGATTCACTTGGAAATAAGATCCATTCACAACGGAAGGACGGAGTAAGCAGATTTAACCTTGGCTGCTTCCTGGTAGCAGAAAGTAATGGTTTCGGTCTCGATTAGAGGTCATAGTCAGGGTCATTGAATAATTTATTGAATTGAATCGGGAGTTTTGCCAGATGGTACTATGCAAGGGCCTCGTTCTTATGACAAATCAATTAATGTGCTTGATTCTGCTCACTTGCAGTAATCGACTTAATATTTCCATAATAAAGTATACATTGATGCTATATATTTGGCACACTTCTGCAGGAAATCCTAAGTGCATGTGTTTACTTGAGAATAATTTTCAGTGAAAGTGCATATTAGTGCATCATAAGTTTTTTTCTAGAAGCACAATTTCAGCATTAGAGTTATTGATTGTTTAATTATTCAAATTATGTTCTTTTGAGTTTGATGAAAGTACGCTGTTAGATTGTTATCACAACCAAAGGCTATATTTAGAACTGGGGTCTAGGCCTAGACTGAAAAAGAAAATTGACCCTAATCCTAATAATTCAGAATATAGTGATTTTTTTGTAAACATCATTACAATCTCTGTGCAATTGACAACATGAATTATGAAATGCTTTTACTACATTTATTGTACTGAAGCATGCCATCCATTATGAAAGTATACATTTGGGCAGTTCATTTTTAGTTTTAGTGTTTATGCTTCAGCATATGTTTCAGAATGCTTTGTATTTTACAATTTCTATCCATTTTTGCACACTTCTTTAATTAACCCTGCTTATGTGTATGTCTTTTCAGCATTTACAATGGGAGACCTTGAAAAGGGCAGAAAGATCTTTTCTTTGAAATGCGGAACTTGCCATACTGTGGAAGCAGGAGGCAAACACAAGACTGGTCCCAATCTACATGGTCTGTTTGGCCGAAAGACTGGTCAAGCTGTTGGTTACTCCTACACAGAAGCCAACAAAAACAAAGGTAAAATGGAAGTGTTATACTTACCATGCAAAGCAAATGCAATAGTAATAGGAAGGGGACAACATATTACCAAAAGATTCTTGTATGTTTAAAAACATCCAAACAAAATGGATTCTTGCTCCAATGGATAACTATTTTAGTATATTTTAGATATCCCCTTCAGATTTAATGCACTTTTTAGAATGTAATGAATCCTAATTCTTGTCCCTTGGGTGTCCCACTTCCATATTTCTTTCGCAATTGAGCATTCCTCTTTAGTGGCAATTACATAATCTGATCCTTCTAAATTGCAGATTTAAACTTCTGTTAGTTCAAGATGCAACCCAAATCACTGCACTTCACCATACATAGATGCCAAAAAACCTACGTATTAAATAAGATAATGGTAGCATTTTTCCCTAATATAAGTAGCTGGTGGAATTTTACTAGGAAAATACTTTTTAGCAGAATTATAAAAGTCCCATTGTAAAGTTTTAGAACCTTTAGTTTTGCTCAGAATAATAAATAAAGTATCTAAATTATCCCCACCTTCAAAATGGCATAAAACACAAGGAAAAAAGATTGGGAGAAGATTTTTTTTTTAAGCAAATTGTAACCAATCTTAAATTATTAGTTCTAATTATTAAAGTTATTTACTTAAAAGGGAGTTATTAAAGATTGGATCGTCTAACAAATTTCATTGTAATTTTAGTACAATGGCAATAAAGATTATTATTATTATTAATTATAATTTGTTGCATACTGAGAAGCAGTTTCTTTTTTCTTCACTGGTTTTGCTTGCTATGGCACAATGTAAATTATATGTAAACCAACATATTACATCTGCATTGATGGTTAAAAAAAACTAAATATTTCTTCAGAGTGTAAGTATGTTTAGACTTCCTTACTGCATTCATTTGAACTTAAGTAACAATACCCAGTGAATGATCTAACGTTTCAGTCTGTCAGGCTTCTAAAATAATTCCGAAATAATCTTAATTTTTTTTCCTAACTCTTAAATCTCTTTCTAACTAGTGTATTTTGCAAGGAATTAAATTGGTGGGAAACAGGCAATTCTGTGTTCCTCTCTATCTCTTTAAACTACTCTGGTGTTCTGTCTCTGTTTCAGATGTTAAGATCAAATATTAGGGCGGTAAAAGGCCAGCAACCCAACTAATAATTTCCTAAGGATTGATTTAAATTATGTGGCTCTTTTTTGTTCCTTTTCTAATTACCATGTATAACTTTTAATATGTCCTTCTTGTTTTTTATTAGATTCATATCTGGATTTTATTTTGTAGAACCAAAGGCACAATATGTAATGTGTCCTGTTTTCCTCAAAGCAACCCTATGAGGAAATTGGACTACGATAATGAGATTGGTCAATGTCTCCCAGTCAGGTTCAAAGTATAGGACATTCAGGATCTTCTGAGTTTTAGTTCAGTGCTCAGCCACTATATTGAATTGTTTTTATTCATCTATAAAAACATTTTAAAAATATGGACGCCTTAGAAAAAGAATAATACCGAGATTCTGATACACAATATAAATTATTTTGAATTTAATTCTACAATGTTCTTGTAATAATGTTCTCTCATAGGTATAATCTGGGGAGAAGAGACATTGATGGAGTACCTGGAAAATCCGAAGAAGTATATTCCAGGAACTAAGATGGTCTTTAGTGGCCTTAAGAATAAGAAAGAGAGGACAGAGCTAATAGCGTATCTTAAGGAAGCCACTGCTAAATAATGGCTGTGTATTGCCTTATTTATTTTATCAAACAGAAACATTCTCTGTGTTGAGATTAGATCTTAAACTTTCTATTTTTACATACATTGTATCTAACACTTAAAAATATTACTCATCAACCAGAGAACTTTGATCATGGATGGTTAAAAATACATATTTGTTGTCATAATTTATAGAATTGTGCAATCAGGTTTGAAGGAACATTGTCAGGAAAACTACATTGCAACTTGAATCATGTAATTAAAATCCTATCAATGTCTTTGGTTTGGTTTTGATTATTTTTATAAATGAATTACTGTTTTTGAAGAAAAAGGGGTTTTTGAAGGAATACTTATCTTAAAACATTCATGTAGCTTCTGAGGTCTTCTCTGATAACATGTCTACTAACTAGAAGAGTTTCTGAGCATCCTTCTGGCCACGGGGGAGAAAGGAAACAGGGAGATTCAAAGCAATGTTAAGTGGTAGAAAGATGCAGATCATGTTATCACTAACTGTCAGTGAGGTGACCTCTATGAAAAAACACACCACTGACAAAGTAGAGCTGCTTATAACAGCCTGGCTTATATAGACAAAATGACTCATCATTTGCAGAAGCTAAAAGCAACTGCAGAATATCCAGATACCTCTAAGCAGTGGACCAACTAAACTAGCATATATCATTTTTTGCATTTCAATTATTTTTATGGAAAACTTAACAAGTGCATGTTCATGCACACATACTCATCTTTGGTATTGCTTCCCACGTTTCATCTCAGGTGTCGCCCCACCAGTTAAGTTTTTCTACAGGAATCTTTTGGGGACACACACACAATGATTTACCTTTTAGGTAGTCAGACAATAGCATAATGAATGGGAAAGAAAGAAAGAAGGGTCATCTTTTTATTTTGTCTTAGCTAAATGGTTTGTTGCTAGCCAGAATATTAATGACCACATAATACATCCTGTGTGCATACTTTGAATTTATATATGTGGCTTTACAGGTGTGCACATTTAATCTAGGTAGGTCAGGAATTAGGGCACCTTAATATCCTTACTATCCAGTGTAAAGGTAAGTGGACTATTTCACTGGAACCAAGGAAATGTAGGAGTGGGATGATGAATAAATCCTGCTGCAACTCAGATGTGCAAAAAAAAAAAAAAAGATTATCCCATTTGGGTTTTTCTTCTGGTATGAGTTTCATCCATTCTTTATTCAGAGACAAAAGGGACAGCCAACATATGAATTGCATGGACCTTCATGCAGTGTGAGTGCTCACTGAAGGGCCATAAGATAAATCAAGTGATACTTAACGACTATGACTTCTTCCCACTAAGTATTGGCTTTATGTGATTCAGATGTTACCAGAAAGTGGAAGAAACTTCCTCATTCTTCCTTAAATGGCTGGTTAGGGAAATCTGGCATGGGAAGATTCATTTTCAAGGTTGGTGGCACCACTAAGTTACCATCCAAGTGTGAATGATGATATATCATCTTCCCAGGATCAAAAAAAGGAATTTTCTCTACTGGAGGCAATTGTCCGTGTGGGAATTGTTCCCTTTATCTTTGGTCATAGGATTGACACATTCTCAGTTGGGATCCAAGTGCGTAAGTGTTGCATGATTCAAGTGCGAAATGAGGCCACCAAGATTAATTATCAGAGCTCAGCTTCTCCGGAGTTCAACCAAGGACAAAGCCCGCTCAGCATGACTTCCTACACTTTATTCCAAAAATGCAAGTACAGAGAACTATTTTAGCCATGAGTTTTTGCTCCTAGAAGTGGTAGCTAAACAGCCTTGCCACATGCACCTGGTTGCTGGCAACAAGAGTTCTATGGGGTAACATTCTGAGAAATTAAGTGTCGGGAGAAAGTACTCAACTTGAGACTCCTTTCCTTTACAATTTAGTCAGAATTAGCACTTGCCTGTTAAGAACACAATTTATATTATGTGCTGACATAATCCTAGTGCTGGCCCCCTTCAAACCAAAACTATTCAATTCAATTAGATTTCAGTCTGTAAATAATGCAGTTCATGCCAATAAACAATGGCTAGTGGGTTTCCCATGCATTTTGAACTGGTTGGAATTCAGCTTTTTATGCTTTCTAATCTATTGACCCCAGGGGCAATAGATGTGGAGGTAGTTGAGGGATTTTGTACTTTAATTCATTTTCTTGTCTAAAAATCTTTCCATATCTCTGCATAGCATGTTTCCTATTGGCTAGATTTATATTCTCAAGGCCATCACTTTCTTATTCAAAAAAAACCTGCCCTGTGTAATTCAGGTGACCCATCTAACAAATCTCCATGATGGAGGACAGTGATTGCAGCATCTTAGTTATAGGCAGACTTGAATAACAGGCTTTCCTATCACTGTTATTTCCTAAATAAAATTTAGCTTTATTGTATTTTCTTCTCTACAACTGACAGCCCCGTGGTTTTTACAAATTTGTATTTATAATAGTGTTTCTCTCCACTCTTTCTACTGTAGAAAGCTATCTGTTCTCCAACAGAGCACATAATCTGCAGTTTATGAAAACTGCATGAAGTCAGTTCTCATCCAAGCTTTTTGCCACTACAGCGATATGATTTGCCATATGAATCACGCTCAGCTCTTTGGCATGAAGCAGAAGCCACTTATGCCTGGATTCTGCATATGCCAAGTGCTGAGGAATACCAAACAAGTCTTCATTCTGACTCCATCAATATGCAATTCATTTTGACTACACCAAAAATTTAATGAGAAGTAAATTTATTTATTTTTATTTTTTATTTTATTTATCCTATCTGTATTATTTTTTATAAATAAGGTGGCAAAATTAGCTAATATTCCTTCTATTTTCCAGTATATCATTGCATTTTGGTCAAATAATTCAGTCTCAGAATCATTTACATGCAAATAATGTACAGCTTAAGTGATATTCTCAGTTTTTGTGTCTATACAAAATGCTATATTTGTTAATATTGATAGGGTCTGAATTAGGCCTTAAGCCAAAGCCTTGAACACTGATTCTCCAACCTCATTAGCCAGAACTAGCCTGACATTTCGATTGCTGAAGTTGTACAAACCAAAAAATTTAGAATGAAACTTGTGAAGAATTCCAACATGCTCTGTTCCCTCTTTGGATCATGTTAGGCAGGTCTCAAAACATATTTCAGTATGTTTGGTTTCTGAAAGTTAATCATCTAATCCAGAACTGGCCCTAAGTGCCTTCAACATTTAGGAGTTGCTGATTTTAGGGCTCGAGGACCACTAGGACACAATAGACTTTCTAGTTCAGTGGATTTTTTATTTTGGAAGCTGCCAAACTGATTTCAGAATAGCATAGAACGGACAAGGTTCAGCATGGTCTGGGAGGAGAATGAAGCATTCTGAAATTATCCAGAATATTCCATCCCAAATCAGTTAATTTCCCATAACCACTAACTACTATAAAACATTAAATCTCATGAGAAAAAAGAACAAAAAGATTAAAAAGTACAATAGAACAACAGATGGACACAGTTTCCAGGAGGGCTCAGTTTCAGATGGTTATTTGCAGTTCTTGGACAATGACAAGTGACTTAACAACAGTAATAACATTTGTATTTAAGATATTGCAATGTGTGTTCCTTTTTTGTCATTAACATTTTTATTGAGTTATAAAGTAATGTAAAATGCAAAATACAAAGTAAGTACGAAAACAATGAGGAGGAAAAGGGGAAGGAAAGGTAAGGGGGAAAAAGAAAAAGAAGTATTGACTTCCGACTCTCTCTTACAGTAAAATAAGGCATTAACATCAAATCACAGCTTTTTGCTTTTTCATAGTAATATGAACAAGCGTTTTCTATAAAGAACTATCACTAATCAGTAAAACCCAAAGTCAGAGTTTCATTCTTCTCCACATCAAGCATGAAGTTCAGAAGCTGCCTCCACGTGGAAACAAAAGTACTTGCGTTCTTTTCTTTAATCAAAGTGGTCAATTTTGCCATTTCTGCCAACTGTAGATATTGCAATGTGTTTTCCATGGATTATCCTGGAAAATAACTCCAGAGTTTACTATTAGTCCAAAATGCAGCCTAGCTGCTAATTATTTAGCTCTACCTCTAGGGTCATGTTTCTTTATAACAATTACCTTTGGATTAATCTTAAAAAGAATTGTTGAGGATTCTTATCCTATGGAAAGTGAAAGCAGTGGGCACCTCCATGCTGTACAACCTTTTGCCTCCTAAACTAAAGGGAGCTCCCATTCTGTACTTGTTCCAAAGAGCACTGCGTGCCAGTAACATACCTGGCTTATTGTTGTAACACTTCTGTGTAAGACTTGAGTATTTGGAAGTTGGGAAAAATATACAGGTAGTCCTTGATTTATAACCGTAATTGATCCCAAAATTTGTGTTGCTAAGCAAGACAGTTGTTAAATAAGTTTTGACCCGTTTTACCATCTTTCTTGCTACTGTTGTTAAGTGAGCCACTGCAGTAAGTAAGTAAATGGTAAAAGCAATTTACTGTGGTAAATTAATCTGGCTTCCCCATTGGCTTTGCTTGGCAGAAGGTTGCAAAAGGTGATCAACGACCCCAGAACACTGCAACTGTCATAAATGTAAGTCAATTGCCAAGGGTTTGGTTTTGATCACATGACCATGGAGATTCTGCAATGGTCACAAGTGTGCAATGCGGTCACAAGTCACTGTTTTTATTGGTGTTCTCTGGGCATGTGGAGCTGTCGCCCATTGGTCTTCCAGGTTTCGGCACGCAGGCGAGCTGGTCTTCATGTGTGCAGGAGTGCCAGAAACCAAAAGAGCAGCCGCCTGATGGGCATGTACGTGCCGGAAAGATGATCTTCTGGTTTCTGGCATGCATGCATGCCTGAAAACCAGGTGGCCAGCGCACTGGAATCCAGAAGAGCAAGGGGAGCAGAACTGCCAGCCAGGATGGGCGGGCTGGGGCTTCCCTCCCTCCCCGCCCGAGCATGCTTCTTGCACAGCTCCTGCCCTTGGCACTGACAAGCCTCCGCAATCTGGAGCCCCTAGCCAGCTCGGGCACGTGGGGCAGTGGGGCATGGGTTGCTGGCTGGGTGGCTGCCCACCCTGCCCATTGCTCCTGCAAGTTCTTGCACTGCCACTCCTGACTGGGATGCTGGAGCAGCCAGGAGTAAAAGAAGGAATCACGTCTGGGAATTGAACTGCCCCAGGAGGGCCGGACGAGAGCACAACATGGAGATGTCATCAGGGGATAAGAGGTGCGCTGGCCAGGAAGCGATCGGGAAGGGATGGGCTGCATTGGCTTGTTCTCGGTAGCAGGCTGGGTGGGGTGCTTCATCCTGGCCAGAGTTGGGGCAAATCTCTGCTACCTGCTGGCCCAACCTAAGCCCTGGAAACACTGATGCCCCTTACCTCTGAGGCCAGGGAGGGGCTCTGGCTTTCCAGTGAAAGGAGGTAGCATTCCTCTCCCTGCCCGGGGCTGCAGAACTGAGTTAAGATTAAGATTTATTGCATTTATTAAGTTGTTGGTGGGGATGTTCTGCCACCCTAATGTGAATCAGGGGCAGGCAAGGAGGCACGAGGACTCCTGAAAGGGCAGACAGAGCCAGCACATGTGCATCATAGCTAGTTTTGCACACACATGCACACGCCAGAAACTGGAAAATCACCTGATTTTCTGGTTTCCAGTGCGTGGGCGCATGCACATTCCCGTTTCAGGACTGCTATAGATGTATGGGGACAGTAAGCTGTAGAGTGTATTTTATGTTTAAATGATGAAATTGCTCAGTTAAGCCAGAAGAGGGAGCAAAAACATTGAAAAGTTCAGTCCTTCAAAGATATAAAGCACATGACTGTATCTATTTTTCCAGTAAGGTAAGATAAGATATCCAGATAACAAAAAATAACAATACACTATTCAATTTGGGAATTATATTGTAACAGTGGAAACCTAGTTTCACGTTTCATTTTAGAAGCAAAAAAAAAAAAGTAATGTACAGTACGTGGGTTTATTTTATCCTTGTAAGTCAACTAATGATGGGTTTCTGCTGGAAGATCATGATTGCTGCTTCTCTTTTGGCTTGCCATTAAATGCAAATTTGCACATTAAAATTCAGTAAATTTAGACAGCTGTTTTAAAGTATTTTTTCCCCAAATGAGTTTAATGTCCTCTGTTAGTCCCTTTTTGCTTTTTTGTTGGTGAGAATATTACTAATAGAATCCAGGGATATAAAATAAGTTATATGTATAGGAAGTTTCAAACATCCATCAAAAAGTATACGTGGCAGAGTTTGTAGAGAGCTTATAGGAATCATCACCAAAAGATAGTTTTAAATTGAAAAATGCATCAACAAAGCAGAATATTTGTAGCTCAGGCTTGAAATGAGGGGTCTCTGTGTTCTCTGAACTTGGTTGTTTTCTTGCAGATGTTTCATTGCCCAAACCAGATAACATCAAAATGCATACAGAAGATTTCTAGCAATATTTATAAATCAGCTTCAATTTCACAGTGTTGGCTTATTGGGAAATTATGATGGGAGAAAGACTTCATATGCTGCTTGTGGGTTTCTTAGAAGCATCTGCTTCACCGTTAATTGAAAAGAGATAAAAATCTAATCCCTTATGGCTCTTGTTTGGGAGGGTCATCAACAGTTCAAAACATCAAATTCATTAATTTCAGTAGAACTCTACTATCAAGTTACGTCTGAATCCTAAGAATTGAGGCAAAAATGTTTAATAGTTTGATTGCAGTCAAAAAAATTTTGCTGGTTTTCAGCTCACCCTACTGTAGGTTAGTGTAACTATTCATGTGGGGTTTAAACATGCTGAACTCATAGGAAAAAAACCATACATTTTGAAAATCTATTTCCTAAGACAGAGATATTCCTTCTCTTTCTTTCATTAATCCCCAAATTCTGTGTTTACTTTATTGGGAATACATCTTTCTTTCTTTAATACAAATAGTTTTTGACTTACTCAAGCGCAAAATTTCTGTTGCTAAGTGAGACAATTGTTATGTGAGTTTTGCCCAATTTTATGATGTTTCTTCTCATAGTTGATAAGTGGATCATTGCAATTGTTAAGCTGCAATGTAAATGGGTTACATGAATCTCGTTTTCCCATTGGCTTTGCTTGTCAAAAAGTTGCAAAAGGTGATCAAATAATCTAGGGACATTGCAGCCATCATAAATATAAGCCAGTTGAAAAGCATCCAAATTTTGATCATGTGACCATAAAGATGCTGCAACGGTTGTAAGTGTGAAAAATGGTCATAAATCACTTTTTTCATTGTCTCTAATTTTAAACAGTCACTAAACAAATGGTTATAACAGTACATAATCACATTATCCAAAATAACTCATTTTATTCAATAGGAGTAACTCTCAGGAATCAGATATAAGATTTCACTCTTGGATGTCTGGCACATAAAATAATGGTTTAATGATTCAAGTTTTAAAGACAATCCATTACAGTGCTTGTGGATTATGTTTTCTGTAGGCTTATATATGATTTATGTAATATTAAAAACTTATTTTGGAGTTTTGATAAACAATGGTACATAAATATTTTAAATTAAATAGATCCCATTCAGTCAACCAGGGTTTCACTATTTCTAGGTTAATATATGCTCTCAAGGTGGGAGAATAATTATTTCGCAATTATTTAGTATAATTTTTGGTCAAATATATAAAGATAAGAAAAATACGTAATTATGTTCATTATTTATGATTTAATATAGTACATACTACAAAAGGCTATTTAATTTTAAAATACTTCAAAATACTGGTTGTCTTTGAAAACTTCTTTTAATTTCAATAGAAACAAAAATATAAATTAAGAATTATGTTTGATTTCTTTGACAATTGAATGACTTCCTTTTTTTGTTTTGTTTTTTTACAAAAAGTAGCAAATCTTGCTATGGATCCTTTCCTTCCAGCTGGCAAGATGTTATGGATGATAGTTATTTTTCTATCCAATCCTGTCAACATGCTTTTATGAACTGGAGCCCATTAAATACTGGACTTAATTTGGAATAAATAGGCTTGGGGGTCATACTGCAGTGCACAGATTTTTTAACAGATTGATATTATTCTGGATTCCAGGTGGTGTTGTGATGTTAGGTTGTTCATGCCCTCTGTGAAAAGTTGTTTAAGCAGCCAATACCATTCATGTCAGCTGTAGCTTATCTACAGCCAACAGCTTAGGTATCAGGAAAGCAAGCTTGTGAATCAGTAATATCTTCCCTTTCTGGAATTCTTAGCTTGAGTGACTGCCAGAGTTTGAACAGTAAAGCATAACTTTCAGAACATAAACAAACTTTATTTGGCAGACCCTGGGCTATTTGTGCAATAGTGTTTTCAGCTCTGGACATTAGTGATTCAACTTCTTTCCAAGAAGCACTATGAAACATCTTTGAAAAACTAAGAAATCATGCTCCCAAAATATAGTTCCACCCTGTTAAATACATTGGTAGATAAAAGCAACAATTTTTATTTTAATTAATCTTTTGATATATTTTTTTTACGAGTGCATCCATGAAAAACCAATGGGTCTAAAAGGGGGAAAGTATGTGTGGACAAAATGCAAATGTTAGTGATGTATCAATATTTCATTAAACAAATGAATAAGAGGAACATAAGGTTGATTGATGATCATTAACTGCTACTGGTCAGATAAACCACACAATCCTGGGCAATCTCTGTTTTTTAATTCAGTGTTATTGTATCTAAATATATATATTTTGAAAAAAAATCATTTTGTAAGCTTTTCCTTAAAAGGGAAACACACGAGGGTTAAAACTCTTATTTCTTCTGTGGTCAAAATAATGGTATTTTTCTCATTTTGAGGATTCTATTTGAGAAATATTCATAATGTCACAGCTTAGCTTCTTCTAACATACAATTAGAAAATACACAATTTGGTAAGGTTTTAAATGGGTTTTAATAATTTAATATGTTTTAATGATATATATTGTTTTTTATTGTGGTTTTAGTAATGCCTGTGCGCCGCCCTGGGTCCTAACAAGGAGAAGGGCGGGGTATAATTTCGAAAAAACCCCACAAAAAACAATATGTTAAAATTCCCTATGCTCTAATTTTGTTGGAGATAATTAGAAGAATTTTTGCAACGTATATTTTCTATTAAAACAGGGGAATTGAAAAGGTTCCAATATGAAGGTTTTCTCAGACGTTGTTACAGTGATGTCATTCTTTGCTAATTCACCAAGTTGAAAATTCTTATTTGCTATTAAGGATTTTATAAGATGCTTTTATCATCAGTTCCAGATATTGAAAAGAAATCCATACAAGAAAAAAAAATCTAAAGGAGATGATAATGATCGATCACTTTCAGAAGAAGTAGCAACCATAAATAGAAGAAGCAGTCACTCAAGGATTCCTAAAAAATGTTTTCTGGATCTTTCTTAGAAAGGAACTGTTTACTGCTAACAAAATGTTATGCAAAACCTGAGATTCTAGTTTTCATGCAAGGGCCAGTTTCTCAACAAAGTACAGCAGAAAGGAAAAAATTGCAAACCTCTGACCATCCTTGTGCTCCTTGATGTCTCAACAGCCTTCAATACCATCAAGCATGGTATTGAGCTACTTACGGGGTGTAGAACTGGGTGGCACAGTATTGCACTGGTTTAGCTCCTTTCTTCAAGGCTGATCCTAATCAATGTTGATACAAAGTGAGAGATCCAGCCCACAGCTGCTTTTCTACAGTGTGCCATAGGGCTCAGCTCTCTCTCCACTCCTTTTTACACAAAGCCTTTGGGTGAAACCATGAGCTGAGTATCATTAATATGTGGATGATACTCATCTTTGTATCTCCATCCCTGGTGACCCAAGTAATGCTGTCGTGCCCTCTCTTAGTGTCTGGAGCCTGTGGGAGCCTGGATGGATGACAATAGGACTGAATGACTGTAGGTACACAGAGCATCAAGATTCAGGACTCTGACATCTTTAGCTCTGGAAGTGGGACGCTACCCCACACAAACCTAAATTGCAATTTAAGGATTTTTCTGGACGTGCAATTCCTGCTCAAAGAGCAGGGGGTAGTTATGGCTGGGAGAACCTTTGAACAACTTCAGGTTGTATGCCAGTTGTATGCAAGTTGCAGCTTTTCCTGGATAAGGAATCCCTGTGCTCAGTCATTCAGGCCCTGGTCATCTCATGCTTGGACTACAGCAATGCAGCTACATGAAGAACATTCAAAGTTTCAACTGGTGCAGAATATAGTGGTATAGAGACGGGACCCCTAGATCACTGTTCAGAGAGCTGCACTAGCTATTAGTTTGCTTTCAAGTGTAATTCAAAATGTTGATTATTACCTATAAAGCCCTGCATGGCATGGCTCCATATTATTTAAGGAAGTATCACACTCCTATGAGATTCACAGAAGTCATACTGTGAATCTCATCATTCAAAGAATTCTGACTGGCAAGGTCCAGGAGAAGAACCCTCTGCTGTGGCCCTCGTCATCTTGTTCCTTAAGGTGAGATTGACTCCTTTCTGTAAGAGTCTGAAGACCTGGCTCTGTTGGCTAGGGGGCCCTGATAGGGGAATTTTACATTGTAAGTGATTGATCAACTAATAGTAGCTCCACCCCCCACAAGCCCCTCATACATTCTAGTCCCTTCCTCCTCATATTCAGTTATAACTTGCACTATTATAATTTTAATGTGATTTTATATATTTATTCATATACTAGCTATACCCGGCCACGCGTCGCTGTGGCCCAGTCTGGTTAAATGGCCAACCAATCTGTGTGTAGATCTACACCTGCACACATACACCCAACCACCATATAAGCCCCAACCTACCTACCTACTGTATTTTTCTCTATCTATCTATCTATCTATCTATCTATCTATCTATCTATCTATCTATCTATCTATCTATCTATCTCTCCATCTCTCTATCTCTCTACCTACCTACCTATTGTATTTCTTTCTCCCTCTACCTACCTACCTACCTATTGTATTTCCCCCTCTCTATCCCTCTACCTACCTACCTACCTATTGTATTTCCCCCTCTCTATCCCTCTACCTACCTACCTACCTACCTACTATATTTCTCCCTCTCTATCTATCCCCCTATCTACCTACCTGCCTACCTACTGTATTTCTCCCTCTCTGTCTATCCCTCTACCTACCTACCTACTGTATTTCTTTCTTTTCCCCCTCTATCTACCTACCTACTGTATTTCCCCCCCCCTCTATCCCTCTACCTACCTACCTACCATATACAATACAATACAATAGCAGAGTTGGAAGGGACCTTGTAGGTCTTCTAGTCCAACCCCCTGCATGGGCAGGAACCTTATACCATTTCAGACAAATGGCTGTCTAACATCTTTTTAAAGACTTCCAGGGTTGGGGCATTCACAACTGCTGGAGGCAAGCTATTCCAGAGGTTAATTGTTCTTACTGTTAGGAAATTTCTCCTTAGTTTCTAATTTCTCGCTATCTATACACCTACCTACCTACGGTATTTCTCCCTCTACTTACCTACCTATTATATTTCTTGCTTTCTCCCTCCACCTACCTACCTACCTACCTACTGTATTTCTCCCTCTCTATCTATCCCCCTATCCACCTACCTGCCTACCTACTGTATTTCTCCCTCTCTGTCTATCCCTCTATCTACCTATCTACTGTATTTCTCCCTATCTATCTATCCATCCCCCTACCTATGTACCTACCTACCTACCTACTATATTTCTTCTTTTCTCCCTCTACCTACCTACCTACCTACCTACCTACCTACCTACCTACTGTCTCTTTCTTTCTTTCTTTCTATCTATCTATCTATCTATCTATCTATCATCTATCTATCTATCATGCGGGAAGCCCCGTTACAGGATAGAGCAGAGGAATTTGTGACTTTTCTGCAGGAGAAAACCGCTCAGATACAGAACGGGCTACCCTCCATTGATGGCCCAGTGGGATGCCACGAGACGAATCTTGTTTGGGAGGAGTTTGACTCCGTTACTTCCGATGATATGGACAGGTTACGTGGGCGACTGCGAGCCACCACATGTTTATTGGACCCGTGCCCCTCCTGGCTTGTACTGGCATCCTGCGAGGTGACACGAGGCTGGCTCCAAGAGGTTGTCAACGCATCCTTAAGTGAGGGTTCCTTGCCTGCTTCCCTAAAAGAAGCGATGGTGAGGCCCCTCCTTAAGAAGCCCTCTTTGGATCCAGCTCTTTTAAACAACTATCGTCCAGTCTCCAACCTTCCCTTTCTGGTGAAGGTTGTTGAGAGTGTGGTGGCACAACAGTTTCCCCGTCACCTGGAGGAAGTTGACTATCTAGATCCGCGCCAGTCCGGCTTTCGGCCCGGGCACAGCACCGAGACGGCATTGGTCGCGTTGGTTGATGATCTCTGGAGGGCCAGAGATGGGGGTTGTTCCTCCATCCTGGGCCTATTAGACCTCTCGGTGGCTTTCGATACCATCGACCATGGTATCCTATTGCATCGGCTGGGGGGGTTGGGAGTGGGAGGCGCTGTTTTACGGTGGTTCTCCTCCTACCTCTCTGGCCGATCGCAATTTGTGTTGACAGGGGGGCAGAGGTCGACCTCGAGACCACTCACTTGTGGAGTGCCTCAGGGGTCGGTCCTCTCGCCTCTCCTGTTTAACACATACATGAAGCCGCTGGGTGAGATCATCCGTGGTTTTGGGGTAGAATACCATCTATACGCTGATGACACTCAGTTGTATATATCTACCCCAAACCACCCCAACGATGCCGTAGCGGTGATGTGCCAGTGCCTGGAAGCCGTGCGGATCTGGATGGGAAGTAACGGACTTAGGCTCAACCCGACCAAGACCGAGTGGCTGTGGTTTCCGGCTGCCCGATTCAACCAGCTCACTCCATCGCTGGCCATAGGGGGCGAACATCTTGCCCCTGTGGATGGGGCGTGCAATTTGGGTGTCCTCTTGGATTCCCGGCTGTCCATGGAAGATCAAGTGACAGCCATGGCCAGGAGGGCGTTTTACCAGGTTCGCCTGGTTCGCCAATTGCGCCCCCTATTGGATCGGGACGCCCTGCGCACAGTCACTCATGCGCTCGTGACATCCCGACTGGACTATTGTAACTCTCTCTACATGGGGCTCCCCTTGAGGTGCACCCGGAGACTTCAGCTAGTCCAGAACGCAGCCGCGCAAGCAATTATGGGAACCGCTAGGTTTACCCATGTAACACCGCTCTTGCGCGAGCTGCACTGGCTACCTGTCGTCTTCCGGGTGCGCTTCAAGGTGTTAATTATCATCTTTAAAGCGCTCCATGGCTCGGGACCTAGCTATCTGCGGGATCGGATCCTGCCTCATACATCCTCACGGCCGATTCGCTCCCACAGAGAGGGACTTCTCTGGGTGCCGTCCACTAGACATTGTCAGCGGGCGACACCCAGGGGAAGAGCTATCTCTGTGGCAGGCCCGGCCCTCTGGAACGACCTTCCCCCTGATATCAGGACGACCACGGACCTCCGCTCCTTCCGTCTTAAATTAAAAACTCACTTTTTCTGTCTGGCCAGCCTAGGATAAGTCTCTCTGTCTTTGGGATTTTTATTGGGAAATTAGTACTGTTTAGTTTTAATGGGGAAATTTTAGCGCAGGTTATGTTTAATTTGCTTTTAGAATTGTTTGTATGTATTTATTGTTTTTATTCTACCTGTGCACTGCCCCGAGTCCCTGTGGGGAGAGGGTGCGGTTTTATAAATATTAAGACTAGACTTTGTCAGCGGGCGACGCCCAGGGGAAGGGCCTTCTCTGTGGCGGGCCCAGCCCTCTGGAACGACCTTCCCCCCGATATCAGGACAACCACGGACCTCCGCTCCTTCCGCTTAAAATTAAAGACACACTTTTTTCGCCTGGCCGGCCTTGGGTAGTCTCTTTTTAGGTTAGGGGTTTTAGGGGTAATTTTTAGTTTAGTTTATGGGTTTTAGCGCAGGATCAATTTAATTCATTTTTAATTTTGTATTTTGTCGGTGGTCTTATTTGTATTTTTAATTGCCTGTGCCCCACCTCGAGTCCCCTTGGGGAGAGAGAGCGGGATATAAAATTAAATTATTATTATTATTATTATTATTATTATTATTATTATTATTATTATAAATATTAAATATTATCTATCCACCTACCTACCTACCTACCTACCTTATTTCTGCCTCTCTATCTATCCCTTGG
Organism: Rhabdophis nuchalis; assembly: GCA_039707465.1. Classification (NCBI taxonomy): domain Eukaryota; kingdom Metazoa; phylum Chordata; class Lepidosauria; order Squamata; family Natricidae; genus Rhabdophis; species Rhabdophis nuchalis. The sequence goes on along the minus strand of CM077647.1, from coordinate 49,269,070 downwards.
GGGTCATCTAGTCCAACTCCCTGCTAGGCAGGAAACCCTATACCCATGATGGCGAACCTATGGCACGGGTGCCACAGGTGGCACACGGAACCATTTCTTAGGCCACTCGAGGCATTGCCCTGTCAGCTTCAGTTTGTATGTGTGCCCTGGCCAGCTGATTTAGGCCTTCTTTTGAGGCCATTTTTTGCCCTCTGGAGGTGGGGGAAGGCTGTTTTCACCCTCCCCAGGCTCCTATAAACCCTCTGGAGCCTGGGGATGACGTAAAAAGCATGCCAAATGCAGGGGGTCATGCACATAGCATTATGGATGTGACACACCTGTGCACGTCGCCCCTGCACTCCCCCTGCTATTGGCACGTGAGCCAAAAAAGGTTAGCCATCACTGCCCTATACCATTTCAGACTAATGGCTATCCAACATCTTCTTGAAGACTTCCAGTGTTGGGGCATTCACAACTTCTGGAGGCAAGTTGTTCCACTGATTAATTGTTCTAACTGTCAGGAAATTTCTCCTCAGTTCTAAGTTGCTTCTCTCCTTGATTAGTTTCCACCCATTGCTTCTTGTTCTGCCCTCAGGTGCTTTGGAGAATAGCTTGACTCCCTCTTCTTTGGGGCAACCCCTGAGATATTGGAAGGCTGCTATCCTGTGTCCCCTAGTCCCTCTTTTATTAAACTGTATTTCTCCCTGTCTCTCTATTCCCCTATCTACCTACCTACTGTAATACAATAATACAATAGCAGAGTTGGAAGGGACCTTTTCCAGTCTCTTCTCTCTTCAGTGTTGGGGCATCCATAACTTCTGGTGGCAAGATGTTCCACTGGTTAATAGTTCTCACTGCCAGGAAATTTGCCCTCAGTTCTAGGTTGCTTCTCTCCTTGATTAGTTTCCACCCATTGCTTCTTGTTCTGCCCTCAGGTGCCTTGGTGAATAGCTTGACTCCCTCTTTTTTGTGGCAACCCCTGAGATATTGGAAGGCTGCTATCATGTCTTCCCTAGTCCCTCTTTTATTAAACTGTATTTGCTGTCAGATGGGTGATTCTTTGTTACAGTTTGATTCAGTTCGTATTAAACAGTTTAAAGCAGCTGCCTGCCTCCTTTTTTTTTTACCTCAGAGAACAGTCCTGAGCAGAATTCCCCCCCCCCCCCCGCCTCTCTATTGGCCACCTGGGAGTTTGCTATCCTCTGTGCCTTTTTGGCCCCAAGAGGCCGCCATATGAGGCCTTTTCCAACACTGACAGTTGAAAAGCAGTTTGATGGGCGTGGCTACAGGCATGTTAACACACAATTTCAGTGGGTACTTTTTTGTGTGTGTAATTTGTACACAACACATGCGTGTTAGGCACAAAATGATTAGCTATTCCATTATCGGAAGTCCTTGTCTACGTTGTCTGAAAGTTTCGTGTAAATCGGCCCAGTAGTTTTTGAGATTAGTGGATTCGTACAAACTATTTTACATTTTTATTTATATAGATTTTATGATTTCATTTTAATGTAAGACTCACCATGTGGTGAAATTTTTAATTGATACATAAAATAGAAGAGGACTATAAGCAAGAACCAACATCCTTCAGAAAACTGAGACAATCAAACCTTAAGTACTCAGAGGACTCCCAGAGCAAGGGTTAGAAGCATATGACTCTAGAAATTAAGGAAAGGAAAAGGAGCAGGAAAAAGGGGAGAGATACAAGGGAGGGGGAGAAAGAAAAAAGGGCATTGACTTCCAACTCTTCTTAGCACACAGTACAAAGTAAAAGCCATCTTCAATTTTTTGCTTTTACACATTAATATATAACTAGCCATTTTTATAATGACAAAATCATTCTGAATAATGAAAGTTAATATCAGGCTCTTCCAAAACCGCAATGAACTCTGCTGCATTTTCAGCTACTTGTGAAGTTTCAGCTACTTGTGAAGTTGCCTTGGTAGTTTGGTAACATTTTCCACTTGTTTGCAATTCAGTTATTTGAGATGATTTTGTATCATCCTTGGAGCACAGCTGGTCAACAAATTGGGGTGTGTGTGTTATTTGGAGACCTTTCAAATATATCTCTAATAGTCTATTCCATCATTTTGGCTTCCACTTCTAATCAGGATCAGAAAATTTTAACCACCCACAGCAAAGTAGATCAAGCTACAAGTTACTACAATAATAAACTAAAATCACAACCTTCAGTCTTTATATGTTTCCATCAGCTTTTTTTTGTCCCACTTCCTTATTTAGCGTGCCTTAGCAACCTTCTTCCTTGTTATTTAAGACAAAAAGAAATCCCTAAAATGGCATGAGTCTTCAAAAAGGTATAACAAGCTAGCTAAAGAGAGTCCCTTTTTAACTTGACTTTTAAAAAGAATCATAGTCTTTGAAGGTGATTAAGAAGAGAATGGCACAACTTACTGTACGTTTGAAAGATGAATTTTAAAATGGAGGTTTCTTCAACCCTGCACAGATTTCAACCCACCCCCTCCAGCTTTCAAAATGCAGATAGCTTTGGTGACAAATTCTAGAAGCTGTTTGCCAGCTTACAGCTGTATTGGAGGGTTCCAAGGGTAAGTTCTTTGACCCACCCTGCCCATCTGAGTCATAACACCTGAAGGAAGTCAGTCCCTTCAGTTAAAGTCTGGAGAACTACACCCCAGTGGAAAATCCTTCAGAGATCTCTCCCTAGGTGTTTATTTTAGTTGGCATCTCCCCGGAAATCAAATTGTGGTTTCCAGTCTTGTCAAGAGTTTGTCTTTGAGTTTTTCCTATTTTGAAACTGTCTGTTATGACCCAGGTGTTCAAGGCGGGCCTCTGGAGCATTCTTTATTTCTCTTAACAAAACTTCCAGCCAATGGTCCTCCAACGACTGGCAAGGCTCCACCTCCAAGCTACCCTGAAGGCAGCTTCCCACAGTCCCAAACATAGCCTCAGTAATACAAAGAAAGCCCACAGAGTAGGAGGATACTCACAGGGCAAGGTCCAGGGTTCCAAGTCCAAGCCACAAGGCAGAGTCAAGACACAAGACAAGGGCGATCCTCAGGACAAGAAGCAAGTCCCAGGCAAGAAGCAGTTCCCAAAGCATAGTGAAGCAAAGTCCAAATGTGGGCCACAAAAGAAGGGATATGTCCAAAACAAAAAGTGAAGAGCAATCTTCCAAATGAGGCAAGGCAAACGGCAATAGGTATGAGTCAAAGCTGGGGGATGTAAGCCAAAACAAACTATTGTTCCTGGCAAAGGTTCACTCCCCACGGCTTTTCCTTAAGTTGCTCCCCTTCAGGTGTTCCTTTTGAGGAGAGGTGGGATGACTTCCTCCTGAGTAGCCTCACAGTTCTTCCTTGGACTTGCCTATGTCTACTCTCCTTGCTCTTGGATCAAGTGGACTAGACAGCTGTTCTTTTTTTTTTTTTTGAAAAAGTTTTATTGAGTTATAAATTTTTTACAAATAGGGTAAAGGGTAAGGTGTAAAAAGATGTTGTGAGAATTTTCACACCGAAGTCGTCGACTCCTTCCGAGGCTTCATAACAAAATATAGCTAATACATAATTTCAGTTATACTATAAAGTCGAAAAAAATGCATACATATCATTGTAAAATCTATGCTAGCAATCATGTATAAACATCCAAACAAAAGTTAAGCTGTACTAAAATAAAGTCACTTTTGAGATCTAAGTCTTTTGGCAATTGTATCTTCTTCTCCCTGCCCCCAGTGGGCGGGGCCGCGGCACCTTCTGCTCCTCCATTTTCATCCTCCAGGATTGAGGAATGTTTTTTAAGAAAGGCTTCCGCCTCTGCAATTGTTTTAATTCTTACTCTTCCTCCCTCTCAGAATACCAACATTCCCTCTGGCATCACCCAATTAACCCAGACCCCCTGTTTAAATAATCTTTTAGATAAGAAGGAATACTTCCGTCTTATCTCTCTAATCTTCTTCGGGACCTGCTTCAAGATAGCGATCTCCTTCTGTTGATAAACTAAAGGACTGTCTCTCTGCACCCTCAAGATCCTTTCCCTTGTCGACCTTCTAACAAATTTAATATGTATCTCTCTGGGTACTTCATTTATCCTGGCATATGCTGAGTTTATTCTATATATCAAATCAATGTCCCCCCTAATCTCGTCCTTAGGTTTGTGTAAATAATCTGCTAAAATTGTGCACATTAAATCAGTTAAGTCTTCACCAGTCTCCTCAGGAACATTCTGAAATCTTAAAAAATATAGACAGCTGTTCTTCATCAGAGGAGATTGTCTACCTATCAACACCACAGCCAGTCAGCAGCTGATCCTTCCCTATCTGTGCAGGCAGGCAGCTTTCCGTCTGGTTGACCACCTTCCCTAGTGCCTGAGGGTAGGGTCTTAGGACAGTATCTTCCTCAGCTCCTGGTGTGCCTTCCCTTCTGATGGTACCACTTCCAACTCCTCTTCCTCTGTACTGGGTTCTGATGGGGCCATGACACTGTCTAATCATGACCCTAAATGTTTATCCATTCTTGAAAAGAAATGACTGTTTTCCATCAATGCACTTACTTTTTATTTTTCTGTTGATACTGCCCTTTACAACAATAAAAACTGTTAGAAATAATGTAAATAAATAAAAACAACATAACAATATAACCATCAATCAGTCAAAAAGAGCTACAAATCACGTAACATTTTATAGTATAAAATAGTAACCAATTTCATTGTAATTTTTACAATGACAATAAAGATTATTATTGTTGTTGTTGTTGTTGTTGTAAATATTAGCTTCATGTAAAACAGATAGGTCTTAGCCTGAGTCAAGTTGCCAATAGAATGCCAATTACTTATTTACTTACTTACTTATTTGTCAGACATGTACAAGATAACAGGTGGACATGAACAAAGGAAATGAATACAAATAAATGAAGACAGTAGGACATGGACGATGGGCATGCTTGTGCACCTTTATGGACCTCATGAATGGTCCATGGTATATACCGTTTAAGATTGAAGCTGTGAAAGTTTGAGGATGTAACAATGGAGTTGAGTAGAGCATTTCAGGCATTGACCACTGTTGCTGAAGTCGTATTTTCTGCAGTTGAGTTTGGAGCAGTTTACATTGAGTTTGTATCTATTGCTTTCCGTTGTATTATTGTGGTTGAAAGTGAAGTAGTCATTGACAGTTAGGACATTCTAGCAGACAATTTTGTGTACTATGCTTAGGTCAGAACGCAGGTGGCGTAGTTCCAGATTGTCCAAGGCCAAGATTTCAAACCTGGTGGCATAAGGAATTCTATTGTGAGCAGAGGAGTGGCGTACTGTTCTCATGAAATACCCCTGGACTCGCTCAACTCTATTAATGTCCAATATACAGTGTGGATTCCAGGCAGACAAGCTGTGTTCAAGAATTAGTCTGGTAAATATTTTGGATGCTCTAGTTATAAGGCATTTCAATCTTAACACATATCTTGTAGGATCTAAATATTATTTGACTTAAAAAAAATTTCTAAAATCTAAAAATGTGGACTAGTTGATGTCAGGTTGTTCTTTTAAATGATGAGAATGGCATGTGACTGGAAGGGCAGAGTGGATGTTGTGGTGAACAGTGTACTTTCACGGGGCTCCATGCTAAGCTGCCAAATTCCACCTGCCAGGAAGTCCAATTGGATTTAATTGGATCCAAGCCACCTTGGAGAGGTGGTGAAAACAGAGGTGAAATTCTCTTGATCACAAGGAGTCCTTGATCACAAACTCCTTGTTCGACTTGGAAAAACCCCTCAAAACGGCAGGGAAAAAGATGGCCATTATACTGGCCGGATTAAGGCTATGACAGCTCCAATGAAAGAGCAACGAAGGAAATAAGTGGATAACAGCGTAATGATCTGGCTGAGATACTTCCAACTTTCCCACTTCTTTTGAGGAATTTGCCCCAGAAATTAACTTTTTCTTTGAAATGAGATTCTAAATGGGAGGAGGCGGTCTTTAATCACTCCCCAAGAATGACACCAACTAAGTTCATGAGCTGCTGTCAGATCCGAAGGAATGGGAAGAGAGTGCTTTTAAAAAATCGACTTTTAAGTGGCTAAGACCCTGGGCTGGCTGTTTGTGAACGTTTTGCATGATTTTCACAGCACATTTAAGACATTTTTCTAAGAATTGAAAACTTTGAAAATAAACTTTGAAAGTTCTTGAAATAAAAGCTGTATGGCAGTGGAAAAACAGATTGAGGGCACCATCTATTGGTGGAATTTGACACCAGGAAGAAGACCTTGAATTGCCTTGTGAAATGCAAATATCTAGGATTGCCTGGATCAGAACTTGTTATTGACTTGTGGAATTAACACCTGCAAATTTGACATTTGGAAGACACAGAAAATTTGCGACTCTCTGAATCTGTGTGGATTACAAATATGCTGGGCAGTGCGAAATGTGGATTTATTTTGAAGCTAAGTGGATGGTTTTTTGAATGGCTAGAGAGGGTGATTTATAACTATTGGGATTTTTGTGGGCCTTGTGGATTATAAATACCATTTACTATAAGAAGAATAAGTGGATTAAGAAGAACACTGAAGAAACCCACTGGATTAATTCAGACATCAACTGTGTGGAATTTAAAGTTACAAAACTGAAGTTGGTTGATGACTTAAAGGGAAAAGTGGGGGGGAGAGAGCTATTGGTTAATACTAAAAAGGGGGATGAAAAGGGCGTGGAAGATTTGGGAGAATTTAGAATTATTGGTTAGCACTTGCTTCATATTTATTGATATACTAGTCAGTTGGATACCCATGGTTCGCCATGGAACTATGTGATAAATTGACAGTTAAAGCTTGAACATTAATGAGTAGTTATAATTGTTTTCAATTATTGATCAGCTCATAAAAACTAACACACACACATATATATTGAGATATATATATTGATATAAATTGATATAGATAGATAGATAGATAGATAGATAGATAGATAGAGATAGATAGATAGATAGATAGATAGATAGATAGATAGATAGATAGATAGATAGATATAGATATAGATATAGATATAGATATAGATATAGATATAGATATAGATATAGATATTGATATAGTTTAAAATGTTGAACTCAAATTTATCTAAACTAGGGAAGGAAATCTCATTAGCACCACCATCTGAACTATCATCAGCAATGTCAAGTCCCTCAAACCAAAGGTCAATAGAAAGTTTGATTCAGCAGGAGAAAGTGAATACAATCCAGAAAGACATGCAGGCAATGTTTCAATCATTACAAGAAGTCATACCAAGAACCATAGAGAATGGCATCTGACAAAAGTATTGTGAGATCTCGCACATATGAATTCCATCAGTCATTCTTTTGTGTATTTCCAAGCTGAACCATTACTAATGTTTGTGGGACAGGGGTGTGACCTCTCAGACTTTTGCCATTGAATTAGAGCAGACCAATTCATCTCTTAGACTCTATTTTATTATATAGAATATTATTCTGTTCAGAACAAAATTTCTGCTCTGTCTATGCCCTATACCACAATGAGACAAATGTAGGATCTGTTTATGTTTCTTATTCAAGTCTTTTCAGTATGCTCATGCTGAAGGTGAACCTTTTTCAGTCTGTTATTCATTTACAGTTGAAATAGATTGGCTTCTTCGAAGGGAATATTTAAAGGAAATCAGAGAAATGTTTGTTTAATTATTTCTGCTTTACCTCGTTATCTCATTTTAACACCCTTTTCATGTCACCTTGAGGTTTGAGATGCAAAAAACCAAATATTTTGAATTTGTTCTTTAAAATCTGTGCAAGATCTTTTTTTTAAAATATAGTGGCCATTGGAGAACATGATAATTGAAATTGCTAGCTTTGCATGCTTTTGGATAATTTATGAGCAATTGTTTAAAGTTTTGCAGACAACACTTGAATTAATTTTGATGTGTTCTTAGGACAAAGTAGCAACTGCCATCCAACAAAGAGTGAAGGAAAAGTTAAATATTTTAACTGGCTTTAAATAGTTGAATTCTGATCTGGCCGATGACACTAAAATATACAATAATCTAGCCACTCGGGGTGCTGTATTGATAACTGATTTAATATAATATTTCTCAATCTTGGTGACTTTAAGAAGGATGGACTTACTCCTAGAATTTGCTAGCTGAGGAATTCTGGGAGTTGAAGTCCATACATCTTAAAGCCACCATGGTTGAGAAACAAAAATAGCTTGGCTTGCTGAGCAGCAGGAAGGGGATCCAGTTGGCTATTTTGAAATGGACAAAAGGAAAAGAAATCGTTGACCAATTTGTGTAGCAAGATGTTTTAAAAGCATTGTTCCCCTGGAGGGATGTAATTTGGGTCAAATTTCAAAAGAGCAAAGTACATTGCTACCCATGCTGGGGGGAAAAATCATCATTTTTATACACCAAACGACTCATAGAATTTTATATCTAAAGTCTGCTGCACTACATGCAATATGCCTTGATGTAACTACATTTATTTTAAAATTGGGGCAAAGATATTCTTTTATTATGCGTTGCTTAAAAAAAAAGACAACGAAGATGATTTGTAATTTTCTGTTTTGATGTAGAAGAAGCAGATTCATTCCTGACTCTCAGATGATATCTTCAACTAGAGTCTAGACCCATTCTTTGCTCAGTTTAATTTCATAATTGTTGTAATAATAATTATCTTGATAACATTTTCTAAACTGTAGCAGCCACTGCGTTGAGGTTTAATACCCTTAAAAATAACTATATTCTTCTTTTCTTTTTTTAAATTCAAAGAATGGAAAAAGAAAGGATCAACATTAGTGATGAATTTTTGCATCTCCCCCTTTTTTAAAGATCTGAACTATATTTGTTGGTACTATTAGTTCAAAATCCCTATTTTTAAGATGCTACAGATTAGGAAAGTAGTAGCATGAATCACTTGATTACTTACCTTTGCTGTGCTGTCTGGATGCCCAATTATCCAACATCCTTCCTTTCAAAGACATTTGAAAAATAACTTGGACCAGAGTGATGCTTAATGCACTCTATTCCTCTGCCAGGGTTTTTTCCCCTCAGTAATAATGGCTTTTACAATTATACACACTCCTACTGTTCTCCTAGGACAATTTCTGGCATTGAGATTTAATCTAAAATTTAAACATCATGCAGGAAGATATAGATTCCATTGTAAGAATAGTGGTTGCTGCAAGATCAAATTTGAAATGCATTAGCAAGCAAGCCATTAGTTCATTTTAAGGCATTAAAAAGTTGGTGTTTATGTGGAAAGAAAAAGAACTAGATTGGAAATGTGAATGAGTTTTCAATTATTTAGATATTATTTATGGCAAAAACAAGAGGACAAAATCAATTGTACCTTTTCATCTTTTTCTCATTAATACTATTTAGAGAATAGATAGAATTTGTTTGTTGAGGGTTGTTTACAATAACATAAATGAGAAAATTACACTTCTAAAAAATTTAAACTTTAAAAATAACATGGAATGAAACGATAAAGACAGTAAGTAGAAAGTTAAAGACTGCATTCAAATAAACACAAGGTAAAATTAATTTAGGTACACTGAAATCAAACTAATTAAGCAACCTTCTCTATCTTGATCCCTTCCTCCCTCCCTTCCTCCTGCCGTTCCCTCAATTCCTTTCTCTCAAACCCAATCTCTTTCCTATGTTTAGGACAAAAATCATGGCTGGCTTTGATTTGAATATCTCCATCCCAAAGCAGTGTAAACTACTTTGCTATTCAAATACTTTGAAAATTAGTTATCATGGTATCTTTCCTATAAGGCCTATAGGATTTAGTTTGTGGAAAGTAAACATTAGTTTTTGACCAGTGCTGCAAATGTAGAACATAATATTTTTCCTTTTATGTGTCACGTGAATGTAACTTCATCTTCTATTTATATATAGATTACTTTTTGAAGGGATGAGTTTGAGCCAGTCTTGACTCCTAGAGATTGCCTGAACCAGCTCTTGAATTTTTCTTGGCAAAATTTTGGAAGTGGTTTGTCAATGCCTACTTCCTAGGGAGAAAGGATTAGCCCAATGTGATCCATTTGGCTTTATACCTTAGGCACTACTAGAACTCATATTCTCCTGGTTTCTAGCCTAATGCCAGTGTAATGACTATATGATACTGGTTCTCTATAATTTACTTATTTGGGTATTTATTGACAATTTCTGCAATAAATTAAAAGTATGCTCATTACACACAGTGGTGGGTTTCAAATTTTTTAGAACCTACTCTGTAGGTGTGGCCTATTTTGTGGGCGTGGCTTGGCAGTCATGTGACAGGGTGGGAGTGGCCACCTTTTAAAATGTGGTGAAACTCATTTAACAACGCTCTTGCTTAGCAACCAAAATTTTGGACTCATTTGTGATGATAAATTCTTTCTTTCTTTCTTTCTTTCTTTCTTTCTTTCTTTCTTTCTTTCTTTCTTTCTTTCTTTCCTTTCTTCCTTCCTTTCCTTTCCTTCCCGTTGGGTCACTGGCAGCGGCGGGCCAGATTTACTTCCAGGTACGCCGGTGGAACCCCCTCTCACCGGTTCTCTAAATTTCACCAACCGGCTCTCGCGAGTAGGTGCGAGCCTGCAGAAACCCACCACTGATTACACATCTTGGCCTAAATTTGTTCTCCATCAGCACTCATAAAAAAAAAATGCTGATGCCATTTTAAAGAAAAAGAAAAATGTCATAGAATAGAGAATAGAATGATGAAATTGTTTAGACTCATTATGAGACCCTTATATATAATCTATTACTTCTGATGAGTTTATTGTGACTAAAAGTGAACTTGAAATTCTCAGGCCATTATACCACTCAATATTTGGGCAATACGGGAGTCTTAAAATTCATCTTATAAAGTAGCACTCATGGAAATTTCGAGTAAATTTAAGTGGAAACACCACTTTATTTATTTGGATGTTGGAATAAGAAGCCTGCTTTCCCTACTTACATCTCCCTGCCCCATCAGAATGGCCTAAGAGGCATGTAAGAGGTCCCTTCTGTTAAGGAGGGCCATTTGATGGCATGCGGAAGGAGGCTTTTCTGCCACAATACATGTCCTTTTGCCTTACAATTTTAAATCAGTTTTAAGGAAGGGGGATTGTTTTACTGTTATCTGTATTTTGTTTGTTATATTTTGTGATTGTTTTAATTTTATGAGTTACTCAGTCATATATGTGAAATAGATGGGTATATAAATTTAATAAATAAATAATAGATAAATAGCTCTAGATTTTCATATACTGGCAAAAAGAGGGAAGTAAAAAAGTAAGATTTATGGGAAAGAAATAATAAATGGATTTGTTTTATTTGAACAAAACTCCAGACAGAAAAATTAATTTCTGAATTTATATTCATAGTATGGCATACAAACTAATAAAGAGCTTTAATATACTGTGGTATTATGTTTTTAAACAAATCCGATTAAATGGTTCATTTCAGAAATCTATCAACTACATTATGTTAAGGTGAAGAGAGCCATGGTGAAGAACTCTTGTAACTTTTAAAAGAATTATGTGATACAAATAGAGTTTTATCTTATCTCATGGTACTTGGAGTGATGTTCAGGATGTATCAATGAAATAGTGCAGTATCTCTTTTCTTTTCTGAATTTGCTTATACTTGATCTCTTTCAGAAATAAATTGAGTTTCCCCATGTTTTAATTTGTTCCAGATTGTTTTTATGCAGAAATGTATGCTGAGATTGATATTCTTTCCTCCGGTAACAATACCTGAGAAAAATATAATGTTATCTGTACTCAAATCATTTTATTGTTAGGGAAATTATAATCCCATTTTCTCCAGAATATTTCTTGCTTTCAAATACTCAGGACAAACAACATCAGATGATATTAAATTATTGATGGATCTGTCTGAGCTTTCTAACACCACAACCCAATATTGTACAGACATCATAATTGTATAGCTGTGCCTTTGCCAATGCAAACAAACCAAGCAAGCAAGCAAGCAAGCAGAAAGACTCTTTGCATTTGATTCTTAAATGAGATATTGAATTCGATTTGGTTTACTTAGGAATTACAAAGAAATCTATTAAAGTATTTATGACAACTGATCAACAGTTCTATGGAAATGGACGCACAATATTAAAATTGAATAGATGAAAAGTTACATATTAAAGCATTGAGTTACGTAGACTTATTTCTACAATTGTTGAGAAAAATAATGATGGAATATCTGATTCCACAGTTTTGTAAATCATGAAATCCACATTTATATCTATTTATAAGAGCCACTTTGATCCGGTGGTTAAGGCACCAGGGTAGAAATCAGGTGACAATTAGTACTTTAGGCATAAAAGGCAGCTGGATGACTTTGGACATTCTCCCTCAGCCCAACTGTTACTTCTGAAGACATTGACAGGTTACGTAGGCGACTGAGAGCCACCACATGTTTATTGGACCCGTGTCCCTCCTGGCTTGTACTGGCATCCTGGGAGGTTACACAAGGCTGGCTCCAGGAGATAGTGAATGCTTCTTTGAGTGAGGGGATCTTGCCTGCCATCTTGAAAGAGGCGGTGGTGAGGCCCCTCCTCAAGAAGCCTTCCCTGGACCCAGCATTGTTAGTAAATTATCATCCGGTCTCCAACCTTCACTTTTTGGCGAAGGTTGTAGAGAGTGTGGTGGCTCAATAGTTTCCTCGGCACCTGGAGGAAATGGATTATCTGGACCCGCGCCAGTCTGGCTTCCAGCCCTGACACAGCACTGAGACGGCATTGGTAGATGATCTCTGGAGGGCCAGAGATGGGGGTTGTTCCTCCATCCTGGTCCTATTAGACCTCTCGGCGGCTTTCGATACCATCGACCATGATATCTTATTGCATCGACTGGAGGGGTTGGAGTTGATGGGCACTGTTTTACGGTGGTTCTCCTCCTACCTCTCTGGTCGATTGCAATTTGTGTTGACAGGAAGGCAGAGGTCGACCTCGAGACCCCTCACATGTGAGGTGCCTCAGGGGTCGGTCCTCTCGCCGCTCCTTTTCAACACATATATAAAGCCGCTGGGCGAGATCATCCGTGGTTTTGGGGTAGAGTACCACCTGTACGCTGATGACACCCAGCTATACATATCTACCCCAAATCACCCCAATGATGCCGTCAAAGTGATGTCCCGGTGTCTGGAAGCCATGCGGGTTTGGATGGGAAGGAACAGACTCAGACTCAACCCATCCAAGACCAAGTGGCTGTGGTTTCCGGCGTCCCGGTACAACCAGTTTATTCTATCACTGACCATTGGGGGTGAACATCTAGCCCCGGTGGATAAGGCATGCAACTTGGGCGTCCTGGATACCTGGCTGTCCATGGAAGATCAAGTGACGGCCGTGGCCAGGGGGGTGTTTTACCAGGTTCGCCTGGTACGCCAGTTACGATCCTTATTGGATCGGGACGCCCTTTGCACAGTCACTCATGTACTCGTGACATCTCGACTAGACTATTGTAACGCTCTCTACATGGGGCTTCCCTTGAGGTGCACCCAAAGACTACAGTTAGTTCAGAACGCGGCCGCGCGGGCAGTCCTGGGAGCCTCCAGGTTCTCCCACGTTACACCGCTCCGACGTGAGCTGCACTGGCTGCCTGTGGTCTTTCGGGTGCGCTTCAAGGTATTGATTACCATCTTTAAAGCACTCCATGGCACGGGACCTAGTTACTTGCGGGATCGCATTCTGCCTCATACATCCTTCCAGCCGATTCGCTCCCACAGAGAGGGACTTCTCCGATGGGTGACGCCCAGGGGAAGGGCCTTCTCTGTGGTGGGCCCGACCCTCTGGAACGACCTACCCCCCCAATCTTAGAACAACTACGGACCTCCGCTCCTTCTGCCAAAAGCTAAAAACGTACTTTTTTCATCTGGCCGGCTTGGCCTAATCCATCCATCCTAAGCTGTAATATTAACCTAAAATGTTTTAATAGGCTTTGCCAGGAATTAGGGTTAAGGGTTTTTAAGGTTTTTAGATTTTACATTCTAGCGCAGGTAAATTATTTAATTCTATTTTAAATATTGTATTGTTTGTACTTTTTAAATGCGTTTTTAAAGTCCTGTGCACCGCCCCGAGTCCCTTTGGGGAGAGGGGGCGGTCTACAAATTAAATAAATAATAAATAATAATAATAATAACTCACCCCACAGGTCTGTTGTGAGGAAAAACAGCAAGAAGAAGGAGACTTAGATATGCTCCCGGCCTTGAGTTTCTTACATTTAATAAATGTGAGGCTTAACTTTAAAAAAAAAAAAAAATCCTACAATCAATTTTGAAGAAAAAATAAATTTCAAATTCTGTAGTATGCAGCATTAAAAGGTCAGAAGTAATATACAGTTTTTATATTAATAATGGCCTTGATTCATTTGAATGTGAGTCAATAAAACTAAGTACATGTAGTTAAAAAAGAAAAAGAAATTACTGGAAGATAAATATGATACTTGTGATGTTGATGCATGATAATATATCCCTTTCATTTTTCAATGTAACTAGATGTAAACAGTAGTATATGTTACTAATAGTATCAGGCGTGTGTGTTAGGTTTTTGAACTAAGGTTTTTGAGGTTGTGACACAAGCATATGTATGTATGTATGTATGAATATATATATAGTCACAGACCATAGCCTGACAATGACAAGTGAGATATTGTCGAAACGTTGCAATAACATTTCCATGCCTTATACACGGGGAAATACCCGAAGCAAGCAATGCCAGCATACCTACACCCGTGAAACTCTACGAAAACATATATATATATATATATATATATATATATATATATATATATATATATATATATATATATATATATATATATATATATATATATATATATATATATATATTTCCTAGAGTCACGTGATCAAAACTCAGATGCTTGGCAACTGACTCATATTTATGATGGTTATAGTGTCCTAGGCACATGCAACCTTCTGATGAGAAAAATCAATGGGGAAATCAGATTAATTTAACTGGCAACAAAGGTCATAAAATTCATTTCAGAAATGTTTCACTTAGCAACTTAAATTTTGTCTCTATAGTAGTAATAGGTTGAGCACTACCTGTACTCTTGGAACTATTAGGAAGGCACCTTCTTCACTCTTTTTCTCTCACACAAACTTAACAACAATGGTACCTTGGTACTCAGCTGCTTTGAAACTCATCAAATATGATACTCAGTGCATTTTAACGGGAAATTTTTGTTTCAGTACTTGTTTGTTTTGTACTCAATGCACAAGCTAGAACTTGTTGGTGTTGGTTGCCTCATGACTCATTATTCTTTCCAGCTGAAATGAAGTGTGACACATTAGTCATGCAGTAACTCTTTCCCTATGCACATCCCCTTGCACTCTTAGAAATTACACAATTAGAAAAATGTCTTTGTATGTGTATAGATAATAAATGTATTATATATGTATCCCACTGAATTTTCAATGACTCAGTGGAAGTACAATTCTTTGTCTTCATTGTGTATGTGTGTATGTATATATGTATGGGACTTTAAACTTTCTGGTCCTTGAGCTCAAAATTGCCATTATGCTACACTATTAACAACATAGACCAACTTTGTAGAAATTTCTTGAAATACATTCTGCATTATGGATTATGGATTACTTCATTTCCATAATCAGAGGAAGACCCTGCACATTGTCAGATATGTTAGAGGAATATAAAGGCATTCATGTCTCCTCTCTCCCACCCCCCGCCTGTGGCAATTCCAGTAGCATTGCTTGCAATGGGAAGAGATGGCCATTTGGAATGATTCGTAAATTTAGATATTTTCACATCATTGTTGCTAGAGACAAATCCTTCCAGCCCACAAATACTACAATCTGGAGTATCGAAATATTGTAGTCATTTGTTCTCATTCATTACTCTGTTCATTTTCATTCTAGATAAAAATAAATCTATGTCCCATCTGCTGTCATGTTTAGCACATGCCAAGTCAACTGTGCAGCTTTTAGCCATCAGCCCAGCTTCAGATAAGACAATCTTATGTGAAGACAGAAGCAACTGAATTCTTCAACATAAAGCAGCCTGCCCCAGATGCATTGGACTGCAACTCAGTTCAGTATTCCAAAGGTAGTCCATGGGGTCTAGGCTGGGAAGATTGTGCGAAGGTTTTAAAAGCATGACCTCAAGGCCTGTTGTCCCTCAGTTTTTCTCCTCTTTAATTTGCTTGCTTTCTACCTGAGCTCCATTACCAGGCAAAAACAAATATTACAACAGGCTGTTAACCTTGATGTTTTGCACTATAAGTATCAAAGAAAAAGTTATCTGATTATCTGAAACTTGGATTAGAATTACAATGGACCCCACAAATCCAAATTGTAAATAAAATAAATACCACAGATAAGACCATAATAGAGAAAAAATCAGTTCCCTTCCTGAATGAAATCACTAAAATGTTTAATGATATTGTAATATTTGGAAAGACGTATAAAAAACCATTTTGTACAAACTTTCAGAGATAACTTATCACAGGCATGCTCATGGAGGAAGGAGGTACTCCCCAGTGTAACAGGAGCCAAATATTTGGAAGAAGCAGATAATCAATGAGCAAATGCAATTTTAAATGCAATACTGAAAACATGCCATAGGACCTAAAATAACCCCTGAAAAACAGCTATAAGCTAAAAGATGACTGGAGATTGCCTTGCATTTATGGATAAAACTGGGGGAGGGGGAGTGATGAATTTCATCAACTATGCAAATCCTAACGCAGTCATTTGAGAGGAGTGGTTTGTGTTTCATCTGATAAATTTGCCTGCAAGGACAGACTAGCAGAAAAAGTCATATTTGTTGTATTACTCTTTGTTAACTGATTTAGACTGTTTCATTTGTTTGCTTTGGGGGAGGGGTTGTTTTTTCTAAATCCACAGCTTTCATCTTTCTCCCCCTCCCCAAAACGAAGTTTTAGACTAAAGTACTATCTAAAAATATAACCTGGGAAAATTAAATATATAGTACAGACTATTAGTTATAGTGAAATAATAATAAGACACAGATTGTTCAACAGTTTTTCTTTTTAAAAATGGCTGCACAAACAGCGCAGATCCTTCCAAGAAGATGCAAACTTTGTCCATGAATACTGCCTTATGGCAGTATTAAAGTATGCTGAAAGCTTCATTTATTTAATAAGAAGTTTTACTTTTTATATTTTTTACATTTTATTTTTAAGTTGGAATTGTAAACCTATCATAAAAATAAGGAGTGTTTTAATTGTACTTAATAATAAACCTCTGATTTAACACAATCTTGAACCTCAAGGGGGTTCATATCAGTTCATATTGCCTTCAAATCTCTAATCTGAATTAGAGAGCCAATATGGCATTGAAATGGGACTGGAAGTTCCAGATTCAAATTTTCCCTTAGCTGTGAAAATGCATTTAGTTCTTTGGACCAATTATATTTTCTCAGCTTAACAAATCTCCTAGTGCTACTTTTGTGAGGCTAAATAGAAGGAGATCCCATTGTATATCACCTTGAAATATAGATATAAATCTAACAAATATATAAAATAGAAACTTAACACCTAGCTTATGATATATGCCATTAGAGCTAGTCCTCACCAAACATAATTGGAACCAACAGTTCTATTTATAAGCAACATAATTCCAAAATGAAATGTCATATGACCACACCCATCTTATGATGTCAGTTTGGAATGCTGACACTCTGGTTATAGCCTATAAGTAAATCACTGTGGGTCATTAAGTATGATATAATGTTTCCCACAAGTTGTGACTTCTTATTGGTTTGCCCATTGATTTTGCTTGCTGGAAGCCATCTGTGATGGTCACAAATGGCAATCATATGACTATGGAACATTGTAACCATCATTAATATATGCCAGTTATCAAGGACCGAAATAACGTTTGCATGACTGCAAAGGGGCTACAATGACAGCAATTTTGAGGATTGGTCAAAAGTCTCCATTTTCAGTGCAGTCATAACGATGAACAGTTGCTAGATCAGTAGTCAGTAAACAAGGACTATCTGTATTAATTTATTAATATAATTATGTCCTGCAGACAATACTATTCATCATACTTGTACACTGAATACAGAATCAGAAGCAGAGAACACATTGCAGAGCAGGCGTGCCAGCGAAACCCTCAGGCTCTCATTCAAAGTGTGCATAGTTCAATCTGATATTCTTTAAAATCTGTGGATTTGAGTTCTGCGAAAGCTCAACATTTGGTTAGTAATCTCCTTTATTGTTCCAATAAGAGGAAAGAAGAACTTTCCAATAGTTAGGTCCTAAACATATTTACTTCAACTACATCAACTTAATTCAACAAAACTTGAAAGATCAGTTCATTCTAAAATACTCCAGTAGTGGCAAATAATTAATGTTAGCTAATTAGTCTTATATAATTTTTCAAAGCAATTTTGTTTTTACCCATCTACTTTATTTGATCCATCTCAAAATAATCTATTTCAATAATAGTTTGAAGCAGGAATGAGTCAATTTTAATTATTTAATAAACTTAAAAGGATGGAAACAAACCATGAAAATAAATTGCTAGGGAAAGATTGGTTATCAATTTATTCATGCCAAGGAAGTGGGTGGATTATAGCATTTTTTTCATGATTAAAGATGTGAAATGATTTTGGAAGCAAACCCATCTTACGAGAAGCATCCAAATGTTATGATGATGGCCTTCTTAAAAAATATTAAAACATCTGAAAAATATAGGACTGAAAATAAAACTTTGGAGTTTATGATGGATTCACATAAAGTTGATAGTAACACACCCATCACTTATTTTCATTAACAAACATTCATTTAATGTCAATCCTTGACCTTCTGGGGGATCAGATCGAGAGTCAAAGGTTTAAAATAAATGAGTGCCTATCAATGTAGATCACTGATTTCATGAAAAGATAATGTTGGAGGCGTCTACATAATATGCAACCTACAATTGTTCAGATAATCCACTGTTCTAGCTCCTGTTTTAGATTAAGAATTGTAGGTCAATTTAAAAACCATTTAGTTTACCAACTAGTAATAGGAAACTTTCCACTCTAATATTTGTCTTTGGATTTTTACTAAAAATAAAATCCAAACATTAGCTGACAGGGAGGAGAGCATTATTTTCTTATGAGCATACTTGAAATGGCCAGGGCTTGTAATTTTTTCCCCAGGTCTTCTACACTCATGAAAATCCAAATTTCTCACAATGTATTGCTTCTTAGGCTGAGCAAATGGGACATTTCTTTGGGAAAACAAAGCAGGGAAACAGGATTTTTGACCACTTTATACATTTTCAAGAGTTAGATTTTTTCCCCTTTTCTAGAAAAGATAATATTAATTAATAACTGTCTGTATTTTTATCATTCAAGGTGACTCACATAACACTTTCTTTTCCTATTTTCTTTCCAATCAGAATCCTGTGAGGATGAAGTGGGTTGAGAAAGAGAAACTGATCCAAAATCACATAACTAATTTCTCTGCCTATTTCATTCTTGTTCATATTCACTTCACCAAGGATTGACTAGGAACAAAATCTCAAATAATCTTAGTGATGTCTAGAAATTATTTTCGAACTCTAGCAGAGAAGAATTTTCTGATGAGCAAGGTTTAATCTGCATTAAATTTTAAGGTTCATTTATTTTAATGCTTCATACTAAAAATTTGCAGACAGAAATATCACAAATAAAGGCTATATTATAATGCACACTTTTGGTGGAATTGTTAAACTATACAATAAAATTAGGATTTGACATTCTCTGTGTGATGTTTTATGGGTTGGTTCCAAGAACGAGATTTCTTGTTTCTCATTTAGTCACGACTAAAGTAATTCCAAGCACTGAGAATATATGAGTCTGTACACAGTTATAGGACTATATGAGGAACAAAATTATTAACTCTCACAGGCAATTCTATTAATTCTGCTTAGTCTTGGCCAGTTGTCATAAAACATTGATGGCTATCATGATTTCTATGGTTTACCACATAACCTGTATTTACATAAAATAGCAGCTGTTGCATTATCAGAAACCATTCTATTCCTGTTAATAATCAACTTGAGTGTTGAGTGCTAAGAAAATTAGAAATAAATGGGGCTACTAGAGAAAAAAGATACTTAGCATACTCAGTAGAATTCCCAGATTTATATATTACTAAAAATAGTTACTTAAAAATACTAAGGAACAAGAAACACCCAAAACTCCTCCACCCCCTCCCTTTCCCCGAAAAAAACAAAATTCAGTAGAGCATGCTCAGGATCCATGAAATGTTGACTATCAGATGGAATAGAAAATATAATAAAGTTTTTCTTATGGAGAAATGCTCAGTTTGATTTCTTTATAACTTATAACTGTCAATAACCTTTTTCAGTGATAGATCTTAGAAGAATGTAGTAATTTCATTCCAGACAAATGCAAACTATACAGGTGAAACTCAAAAAATTAGAATAGTGTGCAAAAGTTCATTTATTTCAGTAATGCAACTTAAAAGGTGAAACTAATATATGAGCTAAGACTCATTACATTCAAAACAAGATAGTTCAAGCCGTGATTTGTCATAATTGTGATGATTATGGTATACAGTTCATGAAAACCCCAAATCCACAATTTCAGAAAATTAGACTATTACATGCAATCAATAAAACAAGGATTGTACATAGAACAATATCGGACCTCTAAAAAGTATAAGCATGCATATGTACTCAGTACTTGGTTTGGGCCCCTTTTGCAGCAATTACTGCTTCAATGCAGTGTGGCATGGAAGCTATCAGCCTGTGGCACTGCTGAGGTGTTATGGAAGACCAGGATGCTTCAATAGCGGCCTTCAGCTCTTCTGCATTGTTTGGTCTCATGTCTCTCATCTTTCTCTTAGCAATGCCCCATAGATTCTCTATGAGGTTCAGGTCAGGCAAGTTTGCTGGCCAATCAAGCACAGTAATCCAACAGTAATTGAACCAGGTTTTGGTGCTTTTGGCAGTGTGAGCAGCTGGAAAATGAAGTCAGCATCCCCATAAAGCTCTTCTGCAAAAGGAAGCATGAAGTGATCCAAAATCTCCTGCTAGACGGCTGCGTTTACCCTGGACTTAATGAAGCACAGTGGACCAACACCAGGAGATGACATGGCTCCCCAAATCAACACAGACTGTGGAAACTTCACACTGGACTTCAAGCATCTTGCAGTGTGTGCCTCTCCATTCTTCCTTCATGCTCTGGGTCCTTGGTTTCCAAATGAGATGCAAAAGTTGTTCTCATCAGAAAAGAGGACTTTGGACTACGGAGCAACAGGACTTTGGACCACTGTGCTTCATTAAGTCCAGGGTCAACACAGCCATCTACCAGCAGATTTTGCAGCAGAGCAGAGGTGCTGTCCCAGTGTTTGGAGGCCGTACGGATCTGGATGGGTAATAACAAACTCAAGCTCAACCCGTCCAAGACTGAGTGGCACCCCGGTTCAGCCAGATTACTCCAACTCTGGCCATTGGGGGCGAAACACCGGCCCCCGTGGAGAGGGCGCACAATTTGGGTGTCCTCCTGGATTCCTGGCTGTCCATTGAGGACCATGTGGCGGCCGTGGCCAGGGGGGCGTTTCATCAGGTACGCCTGATGCGCCAATTGCACCCCTTACTGGACCGGGCTGCCCTTCGCACAGTCACTCAAGCTCTCGTGACATCCCGACTCGACTACTGTAATGCTCTCTACATGGGGCTTCCCTTGAGGTGCACTCGAAAGCTACAGTTAGTCCAGAATGCAGCCGCGCGGGTGATTACGGGAGCCTCTAGATACTCCCATATAACACCCATCCTGCGCGAGCTTCACTGGCTTCCTGTGGTCTTTCGGGTGCGCTTCAAGGTTCTGACAACTATCTTTAAAGCGCTCCATGGCTCGGGGCCTAGTTATATGCGAGACCGTCTCCTGCCCCATACATCCCTTTGGCCGATCCGCTCCCACAGAGAGGGCCTTCTCAGGGTGCCGTTGGCCGGGCAATGCCAACTGGCAACACCCAGGGGAAGAGCCTTCTCTGTGGCGGGCCCTGCCCTTTGGAATGACCTACCCCCTGAATTGCGTACCATCTCGGACCTCCGCCTCTTCCGTCAGTGTCTAAAGACACATCTTTTTCAACAAGCCGGCCTAGCCTAACCTCCCGTCGGGGCTATTTTAGATAGTTTTAAACTGGGGGTTTTAATTGGTTTTAGCATAGGATTGTAATTTAATATGTTTTTAAATTTTGTATTGATCGTTTTGTATATTTTATAAATTCCTGTGCGCCGCCCTGGGTCCTTTGTGGAGAAGGGCGGGATATAAATATGATTAAAATAAAATAAATAAAAATAAAATTTTGGAGCACTTCATGCTTCCTTCTGCAGACAAGTTTTATGGGGATGCTGACTTCATTTTCTAGCTGCTCACACTGCCAAAAGCACCAAAATCTGGTTCAATGGCCGTGGGATTACTGTGCTTGATTGGCCAGCAAACTCGCCATACCTGAACCCCATAGAGAATCTATGGGGCATTGCCAAGAGAAAGATGACAGACATGAGACCAAACAATGTAGAAGAGCTGAAGGCTGCTATTGAAACATCTTGGTCTTCATGAGCTGTAGACCATAATAATCACAATTATGATAAATCACGGCTTTCCATATAATAAATCTTAGTTCATATA
The DNA here is from genome assembly GCA_039707465.1 of Rhabdophis nuchalis. Lineage (NCBI taxonomy): Eukaryota > Metazoa > Chordata > Lepidosauria > Squamata > Natricidae > Rhabdophis > Rhabdophis nuchalis. Next base: position 49,246,512 of record CM077647.1, on the reverse strand, counting down.
TTAGTTTCACCTTTTAAGTTGCATTACTGAAATAAATGAACTTTTGCACAATATTCTAATTTTTCGAGTTTCATCTGTAGCTTAAACCATAGAAAATCAGCTTTTGTGATGTTTCTGTGGCTTCATTGGCTTTCTTTTGTTGTTTGTTTATGCAGTTAACAATTTTGATGCTGTCCAACTCCAAATGACTGGGCAATTTGCATTTTAAAATAAAAAAAATAAAGATGTCAAATCTATTCTGAAGACAAAGACTTCACTGGACTAAAAATAAAATGTCTTGGGATGGGGAGTCTGTTCCAAGGACAGGTGCTGTGATAGAGAATGCCCTTCCTAGGGCATGGAACATGATATTGTTTAATCAAAAAGATCTGAAGTCCTACTTACTTTTCCTGATATCACAGATGAACAGAGCCTGTTGGAAATATTCAGTCCCTCAAATAACCAAACGTATTTATTGAAAGGCTTTGAAGGCAGCAACTAGTATTCTGAATTGCATCCAGAAGTTGATTGGTAATGAGTGCAACTTGCAGAGTAATTATAACACATGGGAAAATTGCAGCATGCCCATAACTGTCCATTTCACTGCAATCTGGACTACTTTATCTTTAATGGCAGCTCCATGTAGAACTCACTGCTTTTATGAGGTGATTAGGGCACAAGTGACTGACTGGAGGGCTTTCTGATCAGGTATGGGCATCTGTGCAATGTATCTTTTGGCCAATCCTGCCAGCTGCTCTTCCTTGTTTATTTATTTAGTCATCGTATTTATCACTTGTCACGAATGATTTTAACAACAGTTAAAAGCAATTACACCAGGCAAATTAATATTAATGGTATGAATATTAAAAACTTTAAAATGATAAAAGGCATAGTACTAAAACCAAATGATGAGGTTAGGTCCTCTATCCAGTTTTTTCGATGAAGGAAAATAATACAGACTCAACGGTTTAATCCAACCCCTTTTAGTAAGTTACAGAACCAAACATACAGAATATAACAAATCGAAACTTTAAATTGCAAGTGCTATCAACCGATAATCAAAAACCAACAGCAATGCTCAGGGATGGGCCGGATGCTATCTTCCCCTTATTAGAAGAGGTGTATCAGGTAAGTACCAACGCCCTTTCTCAATAAGGGGAAGATAGCATCCATGAATGGGACATACCCAAGCCCTCAAGTCCCATCATAGGGTGGGTCAGTCATTGCTGGAAGACCTTTCCGTCACCTGGACCGCCTGCAACATTCTGCAGCCAAAGGCCACACCTTCCGAAGCGTACAAATCCAACTTGTAGTGCCGGATGAAGGGAGAAAGAGATGTCCAGGTCGCTGCCCTGCAGATTTCTTCTAACGTGGTCTGCGAAGCCCAGGCCCTCGTGGTAGCTGCGCTCCTAGTTGAATGGGCAGTGATCCCGGAGGGAGCCGCTATACCCCTGGCTACGTATGCCGAGGTAATACAACGCCGAACCCAGTTACCTATGGTCGACACCGACACCTTACGCCCCTGTGAAGGAGCCTGAACCGAAACAAACAAGGCCTCCGTCTTGCGTAAGTCATGAGTGCGGTCCAGGTAAATCCGCAACGCTGTCAGCCTTCGCATAGACTGCTTAGCTGCCATGGAAACGGGGAGGGTGGGGCGCTGGGATTCATTTGTTATGCTGGTGGTGAATTGGTGAAAGACGATGCCGACTGGTGTTATCTCTGGGCTAACGGTCTCACATTCCATGCTGGTGATGGCCTGCCCACCTGATGTCGGAGAAGAACGTATATTGGACACTGCAAAAGGGGGTTAGGGTTCTTGGGATGGGCTTAAGCTTTAATACTCAATGTTCGCGCCTAGACTAGTTACTTCCTGCTTTCCTATGGTCTGTTGATTTCCGGTACTCAGTAAAAGTAGCCTTATTCATTTCAAACAATGTCTAAGAGTGGTCTTTCTTGAGTATTAGGAGAAATAGACTTATGACATTAAGCAGGAAGTAACTAGGAGCTTCCACTTGTGGAGGTCCTGCCTGACGTCAATATGGGAGAGGCTGCATCAAATGAATGCACCAGGCATTCATTCCGGAGCTTTTAAGGGAAGAAAGGGAGTTGAAGGAGATGGCCCATGAACTGCTCCGCCAGGCAAGTGAGAAGAGGGAAGCCCTAAATAACCTTTTGGAAGGGGGGAGGCGTCGGGAATGCAAACCGCTAAAAGAAGCAGAGGCACCACCCCTTCCCCCCCTCCAACAGCCAGCAGAGATTTACAGAGGGAAAACCGTCCCGCCCCCCCTCGCCGGCCTGCAAAACTTCCTCCCCTGGGCGTTAAGTTTGACGGGGACAGCGAAAATTTAGCATCTTTTCTGCTTCATGTTAATAATTTTGTGCAGCATTACACAGATGACTATGAGGATGACGTCAAAATTAGAATTGTTTCAATGGCTTTGGAAAACAAAGCCTCCAGATGGCTGGTTTCTTTGCATAATAGCCACTCACCCGTGTTGTGGGATTTTGAACGCTTTATGACTGCTCTAAGAAGACGTTTTGAAGACCCCCGTGTTGAAAGGAAAGCTAGAATGAGAATGAGAGATTTACGCCAGGGGAATATGTCTGTGCAAGAATACACGCAAATTTTTCAAGAGCTGTCTGTGTTTATGGTCGGTTATAGTGACAGAGCACTGATGGACCTCTATACAGAGGGACTTGATAAAGACATTTATCAGATATGCATAAACAGGTTCCGTCCCGAAACCTTAGATGATTGGATAGACCTGGCAGGCGATGTTGAGCTGGACCAGGCCCACTTACAAGATCCGGTCCGTTTTGAAAAAAAGAAGCCTTTGGGAAGCCCCAGGCCCCGGTCTCCTGATAAAGATTCCCACATGCAGAGGGGAGGGCGAAGATCAACTCCAGCGCGTCCAGGCTCTTGTTACCGTTGTGGAAAGGAGGGCCACTGGGCAAACAATTGCAGGTCAAGACAGCCTCCACGCCCACATTCCTCTTCCGAAGTTAGAAGGCCTGCGAAGGTTCCGAACGTGCGCAGTAAGCCTGCAATGAGTGGGGTGGAGCCTCTAGACCTCTCCGTTGACCAGCCCGACACCCCGCCCGACGATTGGGAGGCGGATTCTGATGACAATTTGGTAAGTCGCCGTTCCGGGCCCCTTTATATTAATTTAAAGCTTTTGGCTCCATCTAGTGGTCGCACTTGCAATGTACAAGCCCTCATTGATTCTGGTTGCTCTCGGTGTCTAATCAGCCAAGATCTCGTCTACGGCATGGGTTTTCATTTGAAGAATTTAAAAACCCCCATAGCATTTTGCCAGATGGACGGTTCTGTGGCGGGTGGAACTCCTGCATCTTTTGTTACCGAACCACTTCAAGTTTCTATTGGTGAAGCTCATAATGAAACCATTAATTTCATCGTAGCTGCCATAGCTGATAATGCTGTCATTTTGGGAGTTAACTGGCTACGTAAATGGAATCCTCTTATAAATTGGAAAGAGGGATGGGTGCGAATACCTTTATTGCTACCTGTCAATGACTTTGTACTATCAAAGCACCAACATGATTCTCCCCTTGACATTACTCCTATCACTGAACCCGCTGTCCCATATTAGCTCTTTCTTCTTCGGAAATCATCCCTGGTGAGGAAAAAATTCCCGAAGAATATTGGGACCTTAAAGACGCCTTTAGTGAAAAGTCTTGTGACTCACTTCCTCCTCATAGGGCTACTGATTGTTCCATTGATTTTCTACCTGGAGTGCAGTTGCCTAAGCCTCGTCTTTACTCCATGACTCCACGTGAAATGGAGGAGTTGCGTAAATTTATTGACAAGAACTTACAAAGGGGTTTCATTGAACCGGCTAGGCCCCGTGTGGCCGCACCGGTGATGTTTAGAGAAAAGAAAGATGGCACTCTTCGATTAGTTCAAGACTACTCTTACCTTAACACCATTTGCGAGCACAATGTCTACCCACTTCCCCTAATGAAGGACATGCTTTCCCACCTGGCTACTGGGAAAATTTTTACTAAACTGGACTTACGTGAAGCTTATTATAGAGTGAGAATTAAAGAGGGTGACGAATGGAAAACTGCTTTCAACTGTCCCCTTGGATGCTTCCAGTTTAAGGTTCTACCGTTTGGTCTTCAGGGTGCTCCTTCTGTGTTTATGCAACTGATCAATGAAGTCCTCCACGAACACTTATATAAGGGAGTTTTAGTTTATATTGACGACATAGTCGTGTACTCACAAACACGCGACGAACATGTCAAGCTTGTGCGTTCCGTCCTGCAGAAACTCCGCTCCGCCGAACTGTACGCCAAATTATCTAAGTGTGAGTTCCACCAGGAGAAGATTGATTATCTAGGTTATCGAATCTCCTCAGAGGGCGTTGAAATGGATCCTGCCAAAGTGAGAGCTGTAACAGAATGGGCCCCTCCCCGCACTCGTAAACAGCTCCAAAGTTTTCTGGGTTTCGCCAACTTTTACCGCCAATTTATTCCATCATTTGCTAGCATTGCGTTACCCATTACGAATCTTCTCAAAACCAAAGGGGAAGTTAAACCTCGACCGGGGACCCCTCTCAACTGGACCATGGAGTGCCAAGCAGCTTTCGAGAAACTTAAACGTCTGTTTGCGGCTGAGCCTGTCCTGAAGCACCCCGACGTCAACTACCCTTTCGTGATTCAGGCGGATGCCAGCGATGTCGCTGTGGGAGCGGTTTTGCTGCAGCTCAACGACCGTGACCAGCTACAACCCTGTGCCTACACCTCTCATAAACTCTCCACTGCCGAGCGTGGATGGGCTATTTGGGAAAAGGAAGCATTTGCTGTTCGTTGGGCCCTCATGACTTGGCGTCATTTTTTAGAGGGCGCACCTCATCCTTTTGAAGTCTGGACGGACCATAAAAATCTAGAAGCTCTCACTTCCTCCCGCAAACTTTCCCCAAGGCAACTACGCTGGGCACATTACTTCCATCGTTTCAATTTCCGCCTCAAATATATACCTGGGGGAAAGAATTTCATGGCTGATGCCCTCTCCAGACTACCCCAATATGATGTTTCTAAACTTACTATCGTACAACCCATGATGCCGCTCGCTTTACCTGCTTCTCCTGCGTCTACCAGAAGCCATTCTATTGTCCAAATTGCTCCGCCGGATGAGCTCATTGCTCGCATTAAATCTGAATTGCTTACTGATGAATGGTATTCTGCACATTCGGGTAACTGCACTATTAGGGATAATCTCCCTTGGATTGGCTCTAAGATTTATGTCCCTGCTACAATTCGTCCTTTTGTGCTGCAGTGGGCACACGACTCACGTTTAGCGGGACATTTCGGATTCGTCAAGACTATTCACCTAGTTAAGCGCCAATTCTGGTGGCCTTCACTAAAGAAAGATGTGGAATCATACATTGCCAGCTGTCCTGTTTGTGCTGCTTCGAAACGTACCCCTGGTAAGTCCCATGGCCTTCTCCAATCTGTAGCGAGGCCGGAGTCTCCTTGGAAGGAGATCTCGATGGACTTTATTGTTGACCTTCCAACCAGCCAAGGCTATACCGTCATTTGGGTTGTTACAGATCTTTTCTCCAAGCAAGTTCATTTTGTACCTTGTTCGAAAATTCCATCCTCCAAATCATTGGCCAAGTTGTTCATGTCGCATATTTATCGCTTTCATGGTGTACCTAAACGTATCATTTCAGATAGAGGTACTCAATTTACATCTCTCTTTTGGAAGGAATTCTTGAAGTTGATAGGCTCCGCCCAGGGCTTAAGCTCCTCCTACCATCCCCAGACGAACGGCTCTTGTGAACGGGCAAATTCCGTTCTGGAACAATACCTTCGTTGTTTCATTAATTTTCAACAAGATGATTGGGCTGATCTCCTGCTACATGCCGAAGTGGCTTATAATAACTCTGTTCATTCTAGTACAAATATGACCCCTTTTAGGATTGTCTATGGTCAGGACTTTGTACCCATCCCCGAATTGCCTCACGACTCGCCTACAGTTCCCTCCTTGGATGAATGGTCCACTAGGCTATCTTCCATTTGGCCTATCTTAAGAAAGACTTTGGATGATGCACATCAGTCGCATAAGTTATACGCTGATAAGAAACGTGCTGTTCCTCCGGTCTACAAGGTTGGTGATAGAGTATACGTCTCTACTAAACATTTGGACAGCCCGCAGAAGTGCAAAAAATTGGGTCCCATGTTTGTTGGTCCTTTCACTATAACTAAAATAATAAGTTCAGTGTCTGTCCGTTTGGATCTCCCGAAAACCTACCATCGTTTGTACCCGGTATTCCATGTTCACCTGTTGAAGCCTGAACGCACATCGCATCTCCGCAAACCCTTTCCTGATGCCCCTGCACCAATGATGGTTGATGGTCACCAGCATTATGAAGTTCGTGACATTCTGGACTCCAGAGTCCGTAGGAATAAAACTCAATTCTTGGTCATGTGGAAGGATTTTCCTCCTTCGCACAATGAATGGGTGGATAAAGAGCATCTGAAGGCCCCGAAGCTTATACGCCAGTTTTATGCCAAATATCCACACAAACCTTGACCCTTTCCCTCTCTCCTCTATGTTGTTTTGTCTCGTTTTGTCTGTTTTTCAGGTCTAGCATCTCGCTTTCTGGGACGCGTCCGGGATTTCTGCCTGCTCCTGGAGGTGGTCCGGATGTCAGCCTTCGCATAGACTGCTTAGCTGCCATGGAAACGGGGAGGGTGGGGCGCTGGGATTCATTTGTTATGCTGGTGGTGAATTGGTGAAAGACGATGCCGACTGGTGTTATCTCTGGGCTAACGGTCTCACATTCCATGCTGGTGATGGCCTGCCCACCTGATGTCGGAGAAGAACGTATATTGGACACTGCAAAAGGGGGTTAGGGTTCTTGGGATGGGCTTAAGCTTTAATACTCAATGTTCGCGCCTAGACTAGTTACTTCCTGCTTTCCTATGGTCTGTTGATTTCCGGTACTCAGTAAAAGTAGCCTTATTCATTTCAAACAATGTCTAAGAGTGGTCTTTCTTGAGTATTAGGAGAAATAGACTTATGACAAACGCTCTGCGGACGTCCAGACGATGCCATCTATCTTCAGGTTCACCTGGAAGCGTAGGAGCGAAGTCAGGTAAAACAATGTCTTGTGCCCTGTGAAACCATGACCCAACCTTGGGGGTAAATGAAGGGTCCAACCGAAGCATCACCCTATCCGTGTAAAATTTATATAAGTCAGGGCGGACAGATAATGCATTAATTTCTGAAATGCGTCGAGCAGACGTAATAGCTATTAGGAAGGCTAACTTCCATGACACCACCTGCAGTGGAACCTCCTCCAAGGGCTCAAAGGGAGGATCAACTAACGCCTCCAAAACCGTCGACAGATCCCAACGGGTATAGATGCGTAGCAGGGGGCTGTAACTTTGTAGCTCCTTTAACAAACCTCTGGACAGCAGGATGCTGGGACAATGTCTGTCCCCCACCCCATGGGAGAACAGTTCCTAAGGCTGCCACCTAACGTCGAATAGTGTTGGGCGAGGGTCCCCTATCCAAACCATCCTGCAGGAACTCTAAAACCTGCTGTCAACATCCCGATGTTGCCATGGACCTTATCTGTTTGCCTTAACGAACTGAAAATTCTTGACATTCCTGTTGCAGGAAAGGAATCTCAGGACAGCCTGTGACTGCGCATGCATGCAATTATTTTCAATGCTAATTGGGGAACGTGATTTATGACATGCAGAGGGGAGGGGGCATAAGGGGGTAAAGTGCAGAAGCCATCCAATTATTGCAAGTCCTGGCTGCAACCGAGGCTCGCCATGATGTTACATTCAATAAATGGACATTTCTTTGAACTTTTACGTGAGGCCATGAATCATTTGAAGTTTCTCTTGGGAGCTTGACAGCCAGCCAGGACTTTTTAAAGAAATCTATCAAGATTTCCAGGCTACCTGAGTTCCGCCTCCCCCAGGCAATGCCTGATAAAGAGGGAGGAGATCAGGCCATGGCAGAAAAAAGCCTCATTTCAGCTGGAGGCCAGCCAACCCCCCTGAACAGCGGAGCTCCAGACATCCAGCCTGTAATGCCTTTCCCAGCAACAGAAGCAAGAAAAGATAAGTACTGGATGTGGGACTGGGAACAAGCCTCCTCGGGAATAATAGCCCTAACGTGACACCAAGAGGCAAAAAATTTCCACGTTGCATTATAAATACGAACTGTGGATGGCCTCCTGGAGGCCTGTATGGTGCGAATTACCTTATCAGAGAATGCTCCCTGTTCTAATGCCCGCCGCTCAATCTCCAGGCGGTCAACTGTAACCACTCCGGGTCCGGATGTTCCAAGGACCCCTGGTGAAGGAGGGCTGAGTCCAGTGGCAGGCGCCACGGGCTCTCCAAGGAAAGTGTCAATAGGTCCGCAAACCACGGCCGCCGCGTCCAGTGAGGCGCGACCAGAATCACCTCCGCTCGGAGCTCTATGATCCTCCGTATAACCATCGGCAGCAGTGGGATGGGAGGGAATGCGTATAGAAGTCCCCTCGGCCACAGAGCCCGAAGGGCATCCACCTCCTCTGCTCCCGGAGCCTGGAAGCGAGAGAAGAATCTCGGTAGTTGCACGTTTGTGGGAGTGGTGAACAGGTCCACCACCAGGTTCCCGAAGCGTCGCAAAATCTGCTGGAAGACAGAAGGGTTAAGGCGCCATTCCGCTTGGTCAATCCGTACCCAGCTGAGCCAATCAGCCCTGGTGTTGTTAACCCCTGAAATGTGATCAGTTGTCAGTGATGATAAATTAGCTTCTGCCCACCTACCCAGGAGTGTAGCCTCCCTCATGAGTGGGTCAGACCTGGTACCCCCCTATCTATTGACATGGGCTTTGGCCGTGACGTTGTCCGTCAATTCCAGGACGTGGCGCCCATGCACATGTTCGTGGAATTGTTCCAAGGCTAACCGTATAGCTCTCTGCTCAAGGAAATTGATGCTACATTGTGCCTCCACCGTAGACCCCTGCCCCTGGGCATTAAATGGTCCCGTATGCGCTCCCCAACCAAACAGGCTCACATCCGTGGTGACGGTGGTCCTGTCCCGGATCCTGAAGTGGCACCCTCTCCCTAATCGCAGGTGACCTCCACCATCGTAGGAACCTGCGGACGTAAGCAGGAAGTGGTACCCTAATAAGGCACATACTGACCCGCCTCTTCTGGAATGGGAGTAGGAACCACTGAAGATCCCTGAGGTGTAGCCTCGCCCAAGGGACGATGGCAATTGCGGAAACCATCTTCTCCAATAACTTGGACAATGAAGGGTGGGCGTCCCTCTCAACCTCACTTACCAGATCCTGAATGCTGGAGACTCTCTCATCCAACAGGAAAACCTGGCCCTTCACCGAATCAACCCAAGCTCCCAGATGGAGAATTCTGGTGGTGGGTTGCAGGTGACTTTTAGATTCATTAATGGAGAAACCCAGCTCCCTAAACACTCTCATAGTGGTGTGTAAATCACTTACCGCATCACTCTCAGATCGAGATTGGATCAAGACATCATCCAAATACAATTGTACCCTGATAGGGATGGAGTGTATGTATGCCGCCATGTATGCCAGCACCTTAGTAAAAACTCTTGGCGCAGAAGAAAGGCCAAATGGCAACGCCGTGTATTGATAGTGACAAGAATTATAACAAAAACGTAAATAACGCCGAAAGGAAGCAGCAACAGGAACATGCAAATATGCCTCGGTCAAATCGAGTGAGGTAAGGAAATCCCCCTCCCTTATCCTCAGCAGAATGGAGTGAAGGGAGTGCATCTTGAAATGTTTATAAACGATATATCTATTCAATCTCTTGAGATATAACACTGCCCGCCAACCACCAGAAGCTTTGGGGATAACAAATAAAACAGAATAGAATCCCTGACGAATTTGTTCTGGTGGGACCAGCTCAATGGCTTGTATAGCTAGCAAATGGTCTATGGCCGCTACCATCAAAACCCTCCGGAGAGGGTTGGGCAAGACCGGGCATGGCAGGAAGGAATTAGGCGGTAGGGACCAGAATTCCAGGGCCAGACTGCACCTGACTGTGGTGAGGACCCATCTGTCGGAGGTCACTGTTTCCCATTGGTGTGCGAAATGGTGCAGTCTGCCCCCAATGGGAAAAAGAGCCTCCACAGAGCTAGTTTCGACGGTAGTTCCGGTTACTGTTTTCCCGAAAGGGCCTCCTAGCTTGTCCCCCACGCCCCTGACAGTAGAGCTGTTGGTGTTGCTGCCCATACCGCTGATTGAAACCGCCTCCCTGCCTGTACCCTGACTGAGTAAACCCAGGTCGAAAGGATCCCCCATATTCCTGCGAACCAAATTGTTGCCTCCTGAAATATGGGGCCGGACTATTGTTCCCCCTCCTGGGATTAGAAGGCAGAACCTTCCTTTTATCTTTCCCTTCTACAAGTAGTGGATTAAGGGAATCACCGAATAAGGGTCCCCCCATGTAGGGCCCTGTCACCAGCTTCCACTTCTGTTTTACATCTCCTTGCCATTTGCGGAGCCAGAGAAATCTGCGGGAGGCAATGGCGGAAGCCGTGGCCCTGGACGCGAACCTCACAGCACTCAGCGTAGCATCCGAGGTGAATTGGACTGCTGCGATAATTTTATTAAGATCCTGATGGGATCGTGCGTCTCCTGCTGGGATGCGTGCCTGGAGCTGCTGTATCCAGAACAGGCTTGATCGAGAGAAAAACGATGCTGTAGAAGCCACCCTGATTGCCCATGCTGCAGACTGATGGGCTCTGTGAAGCACTTGATCCGCCCGGCGATCTTCAGGTTTTAACACATCCTCTTGGCTGCCTGGTAATGCAGCATTAGAGTATAAAGCAGTCACAGGCGCATCAACCTCCGGCCACGCCAGGCATTTTTCAAGTGGTTCAGCGACCGCAAAAAATGTCTGTCATTTGCCGTGGGCACGGGGCCAGACGTTGGTGTAGTCCATTGTCCCTGGACGTTGTCTATGAATAGCTGGGATGTGGGTATAACCTCCGCTGCCACTCGCCGTTCCAGAAACAGCACTTTGGAGGACGGACGCTGGGGGGCAGTTACGGTCTGCGGAGTTGCCAGCTCCCAGTCCGAGGCAGCTTTGGCCTTAGCCAGTAAGGTTTTAAATAATGGTGGAGGGAAAAGCCCAGTGTATGCGGGCTTGTCCCCGTCAGCCCCCTCATCGCCAGATTACTCGTTATCCATGGGCATCCCTTCGTCAGACCCAGCTATGGATCCTTGGTCTGTAGCTTCAATAACACTGGACTGCAGCTCCGCTGTCTGAGAGGCTCCGATAATGGAAGCAGAAGGAGGCTCTGGGGGTTTGGATTGGAGCCCTGCGGCAATGCCCTGTTTTATGGCCTCTGATATCAAGGTCTGCACATCTGGCATTACGGGGGTGATTGCAGCCATAGGGGGCAGAGGCAGTGGTGCGACCCAAGGGGCCTCCTGCCGTACCCCCGCCGCCATGGGGGTGTAAGTTGCCTCAGGTACTCGAACCCCCATTCTTCCGCTCATGTCCCCCCAGACACCCGAAGTGTCAATTGGCAGCATAGGGCTGAAGACACTCGCCGATGTGCTCGCCAGAGGGGCAACCAGGGGCCCAGGAGCCTGCGTGGGGTCGAGAGCTGGTAGACCCTGATGGGCTTGAGCCATCCCCCCCGACTGCGCAGCCGACTTAGATGTCTGTGACTTCTTTACCTTTGTGGCCTTGTCTTCCTGTCTAGGCTGCCTGCCCTCTTTTTAGATGAGGAGGGAGGGGAAATCATGAGGAGGCCTTGGCCCTCTGTAAGACCTGCTTGGGCCTGAGCCGAAGATTCCATGCCCTTAGCCATATCTTCGGAGCACAAAATGGCCACCGCTAACAAGCTCCGCCTCCTTCCCTCTCAGTCGCTGCCAGGTAAATGAAGGATCAAAGAGCCCAAGCAGAGGACAGCTCGAAGCTGGCTCCACTGTGTAAGCAGCCTTTAGAACTCCGTCTCGTTACTGCCTGGCCAATTTTTTTACGAAGACGAAGGCCGAACCGTGTTGCGCTCGTCAGCTGTGAGGCGGCGCGGGAAAGAATCCGTGAAGCAAACGGCCGAGCGGACCAATGCGCACGCGCGAGGCAAAAAAGTTTGTCAAATTGAGGCTTTTCGGGCTGCCGAGGCTGCTCCAAGCCGCCCAACGAGCTGCAGCCACCAACGCAAGAATTTCAGGCTGAAGGGCAGCCGGCAATGGCACGTCTGTCTCAAAGGCAGACCGCACCTGGCGCTAACAATCTCTGGGCCACAACAGATTGTGAGGTAGACTGAGACCCCCGTATATGCACCGGAGCGCAGCGATGCCCGGGCAGTGCCAATTTAGGCCAGAATTGAACTTTTTACTCATAAATACCAACGAGGGCTGAGAAGTTCCAATAGTCAGATATAATGCTCGATACTCAATAAAATTAGATAGGTTGGATAAACCGACCGTCCCAGAGTAGACTGAGTCGGAAAAACTGGATAGAGGACCCTGGGTGGGGGTTTTATAGACAATTTAATTAATATGCATGCAGACTCAGTCCAATCAGAGTACGGACCATGTTAACCCATTCGTGGATGCTATCTTCCCCTTATTGAGAATAGCCAGATGTTAATCACATTGGAGCCATCTCAATGGGTTCCCTTGGTCCTCAAAACTGAAAACACAATCAGGTCCTGAGCTACTTCTGGTGTTAAAAAGGAAGCCAGTCTCAATTCAGACAGAAAAACATTCCATAAAGTGGGATCATAAGACTCATAACTGAAAGAAGCCCTCTATCTACTATCCGCCAAAGTTTCTTAGCCAATGGGACCTGCAGTATCTCCTTTCTGCTGGATCAGGGGTGGGGGAGGGGGAGGTATATGTAATCAGGAAAATCCAGTCCTTTCCAATAACCTGGTCACATGCCATGTAGCACTTTAGAGATTAAGTACGGCACCTTGTATTTGATCTACAAACAGACTGGTAGCCAACGCAGTTCAAGAGCAGAGATATAATGTACGTTCCTATACATGCACACATCATAGCCAGTACTGCTTCTAGATAATCTTCAAGGGCAGTCCCATGTAGATTACATTTCAGGAATCCAAGTGGCAGATGATTAGGACATAGTAATCATGAGTAGAGTCCCTTGATCCCTTTTGTATTGTGCTGATGCACAATACAAAGTTGAACAAAGTACTTACAATCATAACTGCCCCTCAAATAGGAATTATGAGTCTAGGTCAGGATGGGCATTTAATTTTTCCAAGGATGTTGTGGAGGCCAAATCAATAGGGCTGCCACTGCTCTCCCCCTCCATTGCCACCATTCCTGCAACCCACTGCACTGCCCCCCCCCCCGCCTCATGCCCCTTCCCTCATTCCAGAGAACAAATTTTAAAGGAAAAAGAACCAAATGAGCTCATTGAGCATGCTCACTGAGCACAGAATCCTGAACATGAAGAAATAAATTACAGAATGAGGAAACAGAACGCAATAGATTCTGAGATGTTTTTATTTTATAAATTTAGTATTCTCAATTTATTCCAGTGTATGTATGTGTGTATGTATGTATATATGTATATGTATATGTATATGTATACATATATATAGATAATTGTTTTCACAACTTCCTGTTAGGGCCCCATTAAGGGAGGAGACATGCTATTTCCTTCTCTGCCTTTCGGCTCATCACCAGAGACCATCTAGACAGAGAACCATGAGTTCCGTTCTGTAAATTTTTTTAGATATGTGTGTTAGTTTTTATGAGCTGATCAATAAATTTAAATTTGAGAGACCAAGATAGATCTATTTCGAGCTTATTAGCTCTCATCAGTTGGCCCCGGTTCGAATCCCAGTAAAGGGTATGGCCAACTGATGAGAGCTAATAAGCTCGAAATACATCTATCTTGATCTCTCAAGTTTAAATTTATTGATCAGCTCATAAAAACTAACACAGACAGACAGACAGACAGACAGACAGACAGACAGATATATATACAGACCAAAGCCTGACGATGATAAGTGAGATCTTGTCGAAACGTTGCAATAACATTTCCATGCCTTATACATGGGGAAATACCTGAAGCAAGCAATGCCAGCATACCTACACCCGTGAAAATCTACGAAAGCATATATATATTGAGTCGAAGGGCAGAGAAGGATGACGTTGAGTCTCCTCCCCTTAAAGGGACCTCTGAACAGGAGCTGTGATAATTATTCTTCATTTAAGAGTCCTGTAAATTGGCTGATATATCAGGGATACCAGATAGCTCAAGGCATAGAGAGCTTGCCTCAAATGCTGGAAAGCCCTGGTTCAAATCCCAGTAGAAGGAGTATGGCCAGCTGAAGAAGGCTAATAAGCCTGAAATGGATCCATCCTGGTCTCTTTATTTTCAGCCCTTAAAAATCTAACATATGTGTGTGTGTGTGTGTGTGTGTGTGTGTGTTAGTTTTATGAGCTGATCAATAAATTAAATTAGAAGAGACCAGGATAGATCTATTTCGAGCTTATTAGCTCTCATCAGCTGGCCATACCCCTTACTGGGATTCGAACCGGGGCTATGTTGCATGCAAGGCGGATGTCAACATCCCGATATTGCCAAGGACCTTATCTGTTGGCCTTAACGAACTGAAAATTCTTGACATTCCTGTGGCAGGAAAGGATTCTCAAGACAGCCTGTGACTGCGCATGCATGCAATTATTTTTAATGTAATTGGGGAACGTGATTGATGACAAGCAGAGGCAAGGGGGCATAAGGGGGTAAAGGGCAGAAGCCATCCAATTATTGCCAGTTCTGGCTACAAACGAGGCTCGCCATGTTGTTACATTCAATAAACGGACATTTCTTTGAACTTTTACGTGAGGCCGTGAATCATTTGAAGTTTCTCTTGGGAGCTTGACAGATAGCCAGAACTGTTTAAAGAAATCTATCAAGATTTCCAGGCAACCTGAGTCCCGTCTCCTCCAGGCATCACCTAATATCTGGAACGCCTGGAGGGATCAGGCCAGCATGGCAGAAGGTGGGCTATCCGAAGAAAGCCTCATTTCAGCTGGAGGCCAGCCAACCCCCCTGAACAGCGGAGCTTCAGACGTCCAGCCTGTAAAACCTTTCCCAGCAGCAGGAGCAAGGGAAGATAAGTACCAGTGGGGTCTGACTCCTAAAGCAGCTGAGCTCGAATTTCCTTACCCTAATTCCCAGAAAAAAGGGGGAATCTCCAGCGAACTAGCAAGGATGGACTGGATGTGGGATTGGGAACAAGCCAGGCGCCCACGGCTCCAGGTGGGACCCCTGGGGGGTGCAGTAGAGAAGCTGAGGGAGGATTTTGAACAATCCACTCTTCATGACGAGGGGCCAGCCTGCCGTCCGAAAGAGAGAGGAGGCATATCTGATCCTGCTGAAGGGAGGAGATGCAGGCTGGAGCGTAGCCCCCCCCCCCACTCAACCCAAGAGGAAGAAGCCCAAAACAGCAGCCAGCACCCCTCCCACGATGCAAGCGCGCTGCCAAGAGCAGATAACTCCCTCCCTCTCCCCCTCCTAGAGCTGAAGAAGATGACCGGCCATATCAAGCACGAGCATATAGAGGCCGGGAGGAAGACAGAGGAGGGAGGGAACTAAACGATCCACCCTGATTCAGGGGAAAGTTTGATGGTGACTCAGACCAGCTAGCTCTATTCCTTGATTCAGCTGATATCCACTTAGAATGCTATGGGCACCTCTACCCATCCCCCAGAGCCATGGTGAATGCCATTGCAGAGGGTTTTGAGGGAGAAGCAAAAGAATGGCTAGCAGCCCTCCATAAGCGGAGGGCTCCTCAACTGAGAGACATAGATGACTTCCTGGAAGTGCTAGAGGCCAGGTTTGAAGAGGGGGAGGAGGACCCATATGTAGAGGAGGAACTCAGTAACCTAAAGCAAAGAGGCCGCCCCATCAAAGAGCACATCCGTGAATTCAGGAGGATAGTTGGAAGACTACCCCCCCTTCCAGAACGGTTGCTGGTGCATTTTTTCAGAATAAGCCTGGATAAACGTATTGCCCAAGTAACTGCATATCGTGACATCCCAAACCAACTCTCTGAGTGGTTCCGAGTGGCAACAAAAGTCGACAGTTGACTACGTGCCAATGACACAAGGAAGGAACCAGACACAAAGGAGAGGGGTCAACCTAATCTGAAACCACCCCGCCAAAAGAAAGAAATGGCACCAGAGCGAGACCTGAGACCAGCCCTCCCTCGAAGTTCCGTGAGGTGTTACAGATGCGGAGGGATGGGCCACATGGTAGCTGCATGCCCATCCCCATCCCCGAAACCAAGGCCAGACCTACCACCCAGGGCCTGACAAGAACGAGGGCCCCGACGGGCCATCAACACATCCAGGAGGGCTCTTCAAGCTGCAGGGGTCTCCTCCCTCCCAGGCGAAAGTGGTGAAACCCCAGGCAATGATGACCAGTCAATCGAACCCTATGACAGCGAGGACGAGGGAGAAAACGACCCAATGGTGAGTGAATCAATTTACCCTTTCCTTTTCCCAATACGCCTCACAACCCCAAAAATGGGAAAACAGGGGGATTTTCAAGCCCTTGTAGACTCAGGCTGCACTAGGTGCTTGATCAACTTAACCACAGTTCAGAAACTGGGGATCAGAGCGAAAAGATTGGCCCACCCGATTCGATTCGAGCAGGTTGACGGATCCCTAATGGGCGGAGCTTATGCCACTCACCTAACTGAACCAGTGAGACTAGAATTGGCAGATCACTGGGAAATAATTCGATTCATAATAGCCCCCAAAATGACAGAGGCAGTTATACTTGGACTTTCCTGGTTAGACAAGTGGGGACCAACCATCTGGTGGCAAGGGGGCACCCACAGACTTAGGATATCACCGGGCCCTCAACCCCTCCCTCATGAGCAAGCAGAAACACCACTCACATTGGGAGCCCCCCAAGAGAGCCCACGAGAACAACTGGCAACCACATCTGACAAAACCCCAGAGGCTGAACTGATTCCAGTGGAATACCAGGACCTCGCAGAAGTGTTCAGTGAGACAGAATGCGACATCCTGCCCCCCCACTGCGAAACGGATTGTGCCATTGAAATCATCCCTGGGGGGATTTTCCGGTTCCGGCTCCTGCGGCGACGGGCGAGCCTAGCGCTCGCTCGCCGCTTTGTTTCTTCTTCTGCCCCCCAACGGGGGCGAGACTCCTCTTGTTTGAGGGTCTCCCGTAGGGCCGGCTCGTCGGGGGGCGCGCCCCCCACGGCGGTGGAGGAAGCGGCTCCCGGCGCGGCTCAGGTGAGGGAGAACATGCTAGCGGGGGGTTTTCCCTTCGCCCAAGGAAGACGGCGCCATTCACAATTATGAGGAGGGCTGATCGGCTCAGTCAGAAGGACTCCCGAGGCTTCAGCTGCGAGGAGAGAGTGAGTCTTTAAAAAACTTTTTTTTCCTGCTGCCAGCCAGACTGAACGGACTGGGAGGGGGGTGTTTATTTTTAAAAAAAACCCCCTCGGATTTAAGCGGCACGTTAAAATGGCCTCTCTGCAAAGGGAAAGCGGAAACTTTCACTCCGGACGGTCTCTAACAAGGGAAAGTGGAATGTGACTTTTTGCAACATTGTTTCTAGGTCTGGCTGAGTTTAAAAAAATTCTTTTTTTGCTACTCTCTCCCTCTGGCTGAGATGGGCGGTGGAAGTGGCTTCTCTTTGTCCCTGCCTGATTATTTCAACTAAGGAAAATTTCCAGCGTCTCTTTGAAAGCAGGACTCTCTCTGGATTTTTGGGGAAAAAAATTTCTTGATGGATTTGTGATTTCTTCTTTGGAATACCTTCGTTATTACTATTTGCTGACTTGGGAAATTGTGTCTCTTTTGGTTTCTGAATTGTTTGCAACTTCACGGCCCTGAACTGAACTGAGCTCCTGATCTGCCCCACCAGCCCCACCCGGAAAACGCCATCTTGGTGGCAGTGACTCTAACTTTTAACCATGGCACAAGAAGCAGCACTTGTAAATTTGGAACAAAGGATGGCTTCTCTTGAAACCTCTATGCAGACTTTGATATCAGAAATAAAGGCCCAGAGGGCTGAAAATAGTACTTTTAAAAAGGAACTATTGGATACCCGGAAGCAAGTGTTGGAGAATATACAGAAGAATGAAGAATTGGAAGGAGGGTTGGAGGGGGCTAAGGGAGAGATTAAAAATGTTTCTAATGAGGTGGGGGAAATAAATGGGCGTGTGTCTAGGATAGATATGGAAAGAATGACATATTTTTTGAGATTTCAGAATGTTCTTGAGGATTCTGGTGAATGCCTGCCTGATCTTATGAGTACAATTTTAGCAGACTATTTACAAAAACCTAAGGATGAGATCAGGGGGGACATTGACCTAGCCTATAGAATTAATTCTGCATATGCCAGGATGAATGAAGTGCCTAGAGAGATACATGTGAAATTTGTTAGAAGGTCAACCAGAGAGGAAATCCTGAAAGCGCAGAGAGAGAAACCTTTAACTTCTCATCGAGAAACGGTCACTATCTTGAAGCAGATCCCTAGAAAAATTAGAGATTCAAGAAGGAAATTTTCCTTCTTGTCTAAAACCTTGTTTGATCACGGGATTTGGTTCAAGTGGATGACACCTGAAGGGATGCTGGTGTTCTGGGAAGGAGGAAGAGTGAGGATTAAAACAGTTGCTGAGGCGGAAGCCTTTCTTAAAAAACATTCCTCTGCCCTGGGGGAAGATCCAGGGGGGACGGAGGGGGCCACGGCTCCGCCTGCGGGGGGCCAGGGAGGAGAGAAAGAAGATACAATAGCCAAAAGACTTAGATCAAAAAAATAACTTTGCCTTGATTTTTTCCTGAACAATTTTGCATAATATTTCTATCCGGACTTTGTGTAAATGTCTGACAGCATGGAAGGGAGAATTTCGGTAAATGTACTTGCTTTCAACTTGTAGTGGTATGGAAAATGTTTTCTATGTTAACTTTTTTAATGTGTATTTTGAGGTCTCGGAAGGTCCGATGACTCTGACGTGAATGCTCTCAAAATTTCTTTGTAACCATTACCTTATCCTGTTAAAAAATGTAAAACCAATAAAACTTTTTCAATAAAAAAAAAAGAAAAAAAAAAGAAATCATCCCTGGGGCAAAACTACCCAAACCCAAGCTGTATGCCATGACGCCCCGAGAGATGCAAGAAATGCGTGAATACATAGATAAAAACCTAGCAAGAGGGTTCATTGAGCCAGCCAAGCCACGAATTGCGGCACCAGTCCTTTTCAAAGAGAAAAAAGATGGAACTATGTGCCTGGTCGTAGACTTTCGATGGATAAATGGGGTGTGCGTACACAACCTATACCCGCTTCCCCTCATGAAAGATATGCTGTCTCACTTGACCAAGGGAAAAGTCTTTACCAAATTAGACCTCAGAGAAGCATACTACCGAATACGGATCAGGGAAGGAGATGAATGGAAAACAGCATTCAACTGCCCTTTAGGAAGCTTCCAATTCAAAGTGATGCCTTTTGGATTATAGAGAGCCCCAGCAGTGTTCATGCAGTTAATAAATGAGGTACTGCATGAGCACCTCTAAAAGGGGGTCCTTGTTTTTCTAGATGACATCCTTATTTACACTGAGACCGTCGATGACCACATACCCCTGGTTCGCCAAGTACTGGAAAAACTTCTGGCAGCCAACCTGTATGTCAAACTATCAAAATGTGAATTCCACCGTGAGCGACTAGACTATCTAGGCTACCGAGTGTCAAATGAGGGAATAGAGATGGACCCAGCTAAAGTGCAAGCCATCCTAAGCTGGCAACCTCCTCGCACTCGCAGACAGCTACAAAGTTTCCTAGGGTTCGCAAATTTCTACAGGCAGTTCATTCCCTCCTTTGCGAAGATTGCCAAACCCCTGACAGACCTCCTGAAGACAGGAAGCCCAGGAACGAAACTTCGTCCGGGACAACCCCTACAGTGGATCCTAACCTGCCAGGAGGCATTCGAAACACTGAAATAAATGTTTGCAAAGGAGCCGGTACTGAAGCATCCTGACCCTGAGCAACCTTTTGTGATCCAGGCAGATGCCAGCGACATGGCCGTAGGAGCAGTACTACTTCAAAGAAACAACCAAGGAAATTTACAACCCTGTGCCTATACCTACCGCAAACTCACAGACACGGAGAGACGATGGGCTGCATGGGAAAAGGAGGCTTTTGCAGTGCGATGGGCACTACTAACCTGGAGACACCTGCTAGAAGGGAGCCAGAAACCGTTTGAAGTTTGGACCGACCAAAAAAATGTGGAAGCTCTTAGAACCCCACGGAAACCATCACCCAAACAAGTCCGATGGGCTCAATACTTCAACCGTTTCGACTTCGTACTAAAGCACATTTCAGGGCAGAGGAACTTTCTAGCTGATGCCCTCTCCCGCATGCCTCAGTACAAATGCGAACGGGAGCATGTAGTGGACGCCATTATTCCTTCTACTCAACCAGCTGCCCAAGTAACCACCAGGCGGCAACACCATGACCGACAGAGTCAAACCACAAGCGATCTAACCACAAGACTCAAAACTGAGCTGCTAACAGACCCTTGGTTCCAAAACAACCAACACATCTTGACGAAGAGGGACGAAACTCTACGTTCCAGAAGGGGACGAAACTCTACGTTCCAGAATCTCTACGTATCCTAGTTCTCCAGAGGAACCACGATGCCAAATTGGCAGGCCATTTTGGGTTCCTAAAGACTTTACACCTAGCCCGGAGGCAATTCTGGTGGCCCGGAATGAAGAAAGATGTGGATAGCTATGTAAAAAGTTGCACAGTCTGTGCTACAATGAAAATACGACCAGGAAAACCCCCGGGACTACTGCAAACAGTGGCAGAACCAACGAGGCCATAGGAAGAGATTGCAATGGACTTTATAGTAGAGTTGCCAAAAAGTGGGGGAAACACAGTGATTTGGACTGTAATAGACCTGTTCTCCAAGCAGGCACATTTCATTCCCTGTAGCGGACTACCCTCGGCTCACAAACTGGCTAAACTGTTTGTGAAGCATATCTACCGACTGCATGGAGTACCTCGAAGAATCATCTCAGACAGAGGGGTCCAGTTCACGGCTAAATTTTGGAGGGAGTTCCTGCGGTCCATTGGATCATCACAAGGTCTTAGTTCAGCTTTTCATCCGAGCACTAATGGGGCAGCAGAAAGACTGAACGCCATGATAGAGCAGTACCTGCGGTGCTACGTGAACTATCAGCAGTCTAATTGGGCAGACCTTTTATCTTTCGCTGAGGTTGCATACAATAATGCTGCTCATAGCAGCACAGGACTCACACCGTTCAAAGTAGTGAGCGGCATGGACTTTGTCCCAATGCCTGAGTATCCAAGAGACCCCCCCTCCTCAGTCAGCTTGACTGATTGGATGTCGATGGTGAAAGCAGCTTGGGAAAATGTCAAGAAAGCCCTAGCCAAAGCGACACAAACCTACAAGAAACAAGCAGATAAACACCGGGCTCCGCAACGGCCATTCCAGGTAGGAGAGAAGGTTTACCTCTCCACAAAATACTTGAGACTAAGACTGCCCAGCAAAAAACTGGGGCCAAAATTTGTGGGGCCATTCCCCATAATAAAAATCATCAACCCAGTCACAGTGATATTGAAACTGCCTCGATTGCTGGGGAAGACACACCAATCGTTTCATAGTAGCCTTTTGAAAGCTGTGATCAGTTCCACTCTGAGACCACTGCCCCGTGCGCCCCCAGGCCCTATAGTCATAGGGGGCCAAACCCATTATGAAGTCCAACGAATTCTTGATTCGAGGTGGCACAGAAGACAACTCCAATACCTAATCAAGTGGAAGGGTTATCCCCTATCGGATGCCATCCAATTATTGCCAGTTCTGGCTACAAACAAGGCTCGCCATGTTGTTACATTCAATAAACGGACATTTCTTTGAACTTTTACGTGAGGCCGTGAATCATTTGAAGTTTCTCTTGGGAGCTTGACAGCGAGAAGCCTCACACTTAAGCCAAACCAGTTCCCCTATTACATCAGCTTAGACAGGGTATATTAGTATAGGTAATTGTTTCACAACAACCTGTTATTATTAGGCCCCAATTCTGTGACAGAAGCCTGCCTGATGATGACAAGTGAGATCTTGTCGAAACGTTGCAATAACATCTCCATGCTATATACACAGGAAAATCCCCGAAGCCAGCAATGCCAGCATATATGTGTGTGTGTGTGTGTGTGTGTATGTGTGTGTGTGTGTGTTCTTAAAGGAGTAAGTTTTGTTTTAATCTAATATAATCAGTGTTGGCCTTGATTCATATTAACTATAGTTGTAAATATTGCTTTTTCAGAAAATTATTTTGATTTCAAAGAAGAAGTAATACATAGTCAAAGACAATGAAATGCATAAGTGAACTATATTTTTAAAGAAAACCCCATATGCTTCTCATATAACTAAATTTATTGCCATTTTGTTTTTTGTTCAGTTTCATTCAATGCCACATTGTTTGGATTTATCTTTCTTCAAAGTATTACATAATGCTTTAAAAAAATTCAGTTGAAATAAAGGTAGCCTATAAATTTCTAATGAAGTTGTACATTCTGGGATTACTTAATTTATTCTGTCATATTGTGTTAAATGTATCATTCTTTAGCTTTTATGAGTCCTTCCATTTTTTATATAAAAACAATGTGACAGATTGTGTCACAGAGCATATTATATAGATTAAATTGTAGACTTTTGCTGCCTGACTCAATTTTTAATAATATTTTCATCAAACATGAAAAATATCTAAGATTTATTTGAATCTTTTTGATACTTTATCCCTTCAAGGAAATTGGCAATGATGAATCAATGAAAAGAGATGATCTTTGGAATATAGTAATAATGCATGGACTGAATCTGTGATATTTCTTGTTAATATTCCTCAAGCAATAGAATGTTGTAGTGAAAAAGAGAAATCATGTGATAAAATGCTTACTGAGAGAGAATCATGCCAAAGCTATACAAAGAATATAGTTGCAAATGAGACAATGACAGCAATAACATATGACTGCAAAAACAGTAGTTGTAAATGAGATAAAACATTCCAATAAAATCCTATAAATCAGTAATGAAATTTCAGAAGGTATTACAAAAAGCAATATTACAAAACATTTCTGCTGGACGAATGAGATAGAACCATAAAGGCGAATCTATGACACTAATGCCACAGGTGGTATTCAGAGTTCTCTCTGCGGGCATGGAAACTGTCATTCCAGCTCAACTCTACTGCGTATGTGCGTGCACCTTCCATTGGCCAGCTGGTTTTCAAATTTCTGCTGTGCATGCATGGAGGGCAGGGGGTATGCAGGAGATGTGTGCACATGCATGGGGCATGCGCAGGGTCACATGCACATGTGGGCGGGGCAGAGGAATTGCCGGAGGGAAGGATGCATGCGTGGGAAGCATGGGGATCACAGGTGGAGTGTGGGGTGCATGGGGAGGTTCACATGCAGATTGCATTATGTGTGTGCACGCTTTCAGCACGCGACAACAAAAAGGTTAGCTATCCCTTAGATCGACCCTTAGATCGGGTCGCGCCCTTGCGGCCTCTCTTGCGGCGGCGAACCACCCTGGCTCCTTGGTTTACTGAGGAGCTGCGGGTGATGAAACGCCGCAAGAGATGCCTAGAGAGTAGATGGAGGTCTAGCCGCTCTGAATCTGACCGGACACAGGTAAGAGCCCATTTACGGACTTACATTGTGGCGCTGAGGGTGGCCAAAGGTCATCATTGTGCCACTCTCATAGCATCCGCAGAAAACCGCCCTGCCGCCCTGTTTAGGGTGACCCGTGCCCTCCTTCAACAGAGGGAACGGGAAGCCCCGCTACAGGGTAGAGCAGAGGAATTTGTGACTTTTCTGCAGGAGAAAACCGCCCAGATACAGAGTGAGCTGGCCCCCATTCATGGCCCAGTGGGATGCCACGAGAGAGATCTTGTTTGGGAGGAGTTTGACCCCGTTACTTCCGAGGATATGGACAGGCTACGTGGGCGACTGCGAGCCACCACATGTTTATTGGACCCGTGCCCCTCCTGGCTTGTACTGGCATCCTGGGAGGTGACACGAGGCTGGCTCCAAGAGGTTGTCAACGCATCCTTGGGTGAGGGTTCCTTGCCTGCCTCCCTAAAAGAGGCGATGGTGAGGCCCCTCCTCAAGAAGCCCTCTTTGGACCCAGCTCTTTTAAACAACTACCGTCCAGTCTCCAACCTTCCCTTTTTGGCGAAGGTTGTCGAGAGTGTGGTGGCACAACAGTTTCCCCGTCATCTGGAGGAAGTTGACTATCTAGATCCGCGCCACTCTGGCTTTCGGCCCGGGCATAGCACCGAGACGGCATTGGTCGCGTTGGTAGATGATCTCTGCAGGGCCAGAGATGGGGGATGTTCCTCCATCCTGGTCCTATTAGACCTCTCGGCGGCTTTCGATACCATCGACCATGGTATCCTATTGCATCGGCTGGGGGGGTTGGGGGTGGGAGGCACCGTTTTACGGTGGTTCTCCTCCTACCTCTCTGGCCGATCGCAATTTGTGCGGTCAGGAGAGCAGAGGTCGACCCCGAGACCCCTCACATGCGGGGTGCCTCAGGGGTCGGTCCTCTCGCCTCTCCTGTTTAATGCATACATGAAGCCACTGGGTGAGATCATCCGTGGTTTTGGGGTAGAGTACCACCTGTACGCTGATGACACCCAGCTGTACATATCTACCCCAAACCACCCCAACGATGCCGTAGCGGTGATGTGCCAGTGCCTGGAAGCCGTGCGGATCTGGATGGGAAGTAACGGACTTAGGCTCAACCCGACCAAGACCGAGTGGCTGTGGTTTCCGGCTGCCCGATTCAACCAGCTCTCTCCAACGCTGGCCATAGGGGGCGAACATCTTGCCCCTGTGGATGGGGTGCGCAATTTGGGTGTCCTCCTGGATACCCGGCTGTCTATGGAAGAGCAAGTGACAGCCGTGGCCAGGAGGGCGTTTTACCAGGTTCGCCTGGTACGCCAATTGCGCCCCCTATTGGATCGGGACGCCCTTCGCACAGTCACTCATGCCCTCGTGACATCCCGACTGGACTACTGTAACTCTCTCTACATGGGGCTCCCCTTGAAGTGCACCCGGAGGCTTCAGTTAGTTCAGAA
Organism: Rhabdophis nuchalis; assembly: GCA_039707465.1. Taxonomy (NCBI): domain Eukaryota; kingdom Metazoa; phylum Chordata; class Lepidosauria; order Squamata; family Natricidae; genus Rhabdophis; species Rhabdophis nuchalis. The sequence goes on along the minus strand of CM077647.1, from coordinate 49,221,376 downwards.
TACAGCCGCGCGAGCAATTATGGGGACCACCAGGTTTACCCACGTTACACCGCTCTTGCGCGAGCTGCACTGGCTACCTGTCGTCTTCCGGGTGCGCTTCAAGGTGTTAATTATCATCTTCAAAGCGCTCCATGGCTCGGGACCTAGCTATCTGCGAGATCGGATCCTGCCCCATACATCCTCACGACCGATTCGCTCCCACAGAGAGGGACTTCTCCGGGTGCCGTCCACTAGACTTTGTCAGCGGGCGACGCCCAGGGGAAGGGCTCTCTCTGTGGCGGGCCCGGCCCTCTGGAACGACCTTCCCCCTGATATCAGAACGACCACTGACCTCCGCTCCTTCCGTACGAAATTGAAGACCTATTTCTTTCGACTGGCCGGCCTTGAATAATTCTCTCTGTCTATTGATTCCAAATGTATTTTAATGGGTTCTTAATCAGTTTTAGCACGGGTAACACTGTTTAATTATGTTTTAAGTATGTATTTTGTATTTATTCTATATTGTTTTTAGTTTCTCCTGTGCACCGCCCCGGGTCCCTGTGGGGAGAGGGTGCGGTTAATAAATCCGAATTTGAATTTGAATTTGAAATATCACTGATATAAGGTAAAGTACTTAATCAAGAAAGCCTTTGTTTTTCTATTCACAATTAGTTCTTCAGAAAAGGGCAGATTTTAGAAAATCATTACGATTTGCAACTTTTTCGTCCATCAAATAAAGGAACTTTTTCTTCCATCTATTATACACAAAACCTTGCATATTTTTACTTCTAACAAGACTGACATAATTAATCTTGTCCCCATTCTCATTTGCCCTCTTAAAAGTAAAATAATGAATATATTAATTTGGTTTTCCCTCAACTTTTTACCCTTCTGACTTTACTCTCATATAGTCTATTTGTATACGATGAAATGTTTAAAAATGAGAAAAATATTCTCATTTTAAAAAAGAAAATTAACTAAATATTTTTTCCATCTGGCCATAATCTGCCCCTAGCAAATTCAAAGCGCAAATATTGATAACATGCTAATTTAGCACCTATTTCATTGCTGTTAAAAGTTAATGATCCTGTTGAAAAATATTTGTTGACATTTAATTTAATACCATTATCATGACCGAAAACTTAAAAGATTTGTACTCAAATTTTCAATATTTAAATGAAGAGAAACCAGAGTATGCGACCGTAAATAAAAGTATATATATAATATTTAAATGAGAATTTGACATTCTAATAACAGGCAATGCTTGTCATTCTCCTAATAAAACAATTTAAAATCACATGCAATTTAATCTAATTGAAATGTCTTGATATTTTGTTTATTTTTTTGTATCTTTTCCAGTGTTTCAAAGATTTGGTGGGAAGATCATGGATCATGTGTGCAATAAAGTACATGATACTTGGCTAGAAGAAGAGCTCTGACTAAATACTTTAACGGTTTTGGTAAATTTATTTAATTATCTGGATTTATATCTGCATTTCTTACTGTATTTTTTCTTTTGTCTTTATGACAAAGTTGCAGACTTTATTAACAAAACATTGTTACTAAAGTCTTAGTAACGGACGAGTGATAGCAAATAAAATGCTCCTGCATTTTAAAATAATTTCTCATTAAATTACAGGAGAGAAAATATGTTGTGGAAATTGCTGGAGAAGTTCTTATTTTTCTAGAGAAAACCTGCATTAATAATCTCTCTTTTTGTGGCTCCAAACCCAATGAAGAATTTGGAAATATAATTTTTGCTTAAGTTTAGAAATAAACCAGCCATGCCCAATCTTACTTATAACTTAACAGCTTGTTTAGAACTGCTTGTTATTTGGTATATTTTTGCAAAATAACTTTCATAGAAAAATATTTAGGCAAGGTTCTATATTCTCTAACTAGAAAAAGGACTAAATGCACAAATAGCCAATTTCTTTAGATTGTTTCTATGTTGCTATGAAATTTTCTAGCCTGTGTGGCCTTTTCTTATGTAAAGGCTTCCATTTGGCAATTCAAAAAATATATATTTTTCCTCCTGTGAAAGGGGTCTGAGATGAAAGAGGGAAATCCTTCTCCTGTACAGAGTTTCAATCAAAAACTCAAATGGTTTTGTTTTGTATCCTCTAAAGTAATAGATTTCTTATAAAAAATAAACTGGTAGTCAACCTCAACAATGAAGCAAAAAAGAGGGAGGGAGGAAAGAAAAAGAAAAAAATGTAGATCACATAATGGTCTTTGAATGGTATTTGCGAGACCGCCTCTTGCCTCATACATCCCTTAGACCGATACGCTCCCACAGAGAGGGCCTCCTCAGGGTGCCGGCGGCTGGACAATGCCGACTGGCGACACCCAGGGGAAGAGCCTTCTCTGTGGCGGGCCCAGCCCTTTGGAACGACCTGCCCCCCGAATTACGCACCATCACCAACCTCCGCCTCTTCCGCCAATGTCTAAAGACATACTTATTCCAACAAGCCGGCCTAGCCTAACCTCCCATGGGGACTTTTAGATAGTTTTAAATCAGGTATTTTAAAATTGAGTTTTTAGCATAAGATAAGATGGTTTAATTTATATTTTAAATTGTGTATTTATTTTGTATTTTGTATGTTTTTTAAATTTCCTGTGCGCCGCTCTGGGTCCTCTGCGGAGAAGGGCGGGATATAAATGTAAATAAAATAAAATAAATAAATAAATGAACTACAATTTACAGTGAAAATAGTGAATATAATTATGTCCTGCTAAAGGTGAAATGAGATGGATCATAATCCTTTAAAGTACATTTGAAACATTTTAAATGTTGTGGTCAATATGTACCAGGACACTATGATAGAAAATAACTTAAATATTTTATTTAAGGAAAAACTAATATAAAACCAATTAAGGCAAAGATTGCAACAAATAAAAGAAATGGTTTTTCCAGCAGTAATATATGCCAGTGAAAGCTGGCCCCTGAGAAAAAAAATGAGGCAAAGTTTTGACAACAGTTACATTATGGACTTTAAACACTATCAAGCAGTTAGTACTGGAAGAAATAAAGATTGACTGTTCCCTTGAGGTGATCATTAGCAAGCAGAACTCACATAATTCAGGCATGTGATGCAAACTAAAAGAGAAAAATGCTTGGCAAGGTTGAAGGAAAGTCAATTGATCAGGGACGGATGGAACTATTGATTCCTGACAGAAGAGATCAGGTATGTCTCTAGAACAGTGGCAAATTATTAGTGAGGACAGGTCAGGATGGACAATATTTTTCTATATGGTCAGTGTCATATCTGATTCAGATACGACTTAACTAAGCTTTATAACATCAGGTTAGCAAAGTCATAAATCCTGAGCAAAGTTTTCTGCAGTGGGGAAGTACTTTGCATTAAAGATGTGTGTGAAGAAGCAATATTGCTCCCCAATAGTCAGGGACAGCTGAATTTGGTTTCATTTGAAACATATTTAAATGATGCATATAATATGATTTCTATTATCTATCTATGTTTAAGTAATTTTTTTCCCATCAAGTTAAACTACAGTTTCGACAGTTTCTAGTTCCAAGGCCTGATACAATTCTAGAAACTTAGGTTATAGATTACTGCTGCAAAAATTTTGAATTCATGTCCTCTGGCCATATTGGAAATTATGGAATCATGAGTATTAATGTTTTTTTTTTATTTATGATGAAAATTGTTTCTGTGAAGTGTTTGTCTAATACAAAACATTTGAGAATACTACTTCATCATGAAGGCACTTCAGTATGTTTTAGAGCATTAGTAGTCAACCTGGTCCCTACCGCCCACTAGTGGGCATTCCAGCTTTCATGGTGGGCGATAGGGGTTTTGTCCAATACTGAAGCACTTTCCTTTTTTTAATTTAATTGACTTCCCTACTTTATAAATCACCATTATTGTGGAACCGGTGGGCGGCTAGAAAATTTTACTATTAACAGAGATACCAAAAAGTGGATGGTAGATATAAAACGGTTGACTACTCCTGGTATAGAGTGTTAAAGAATAACAGAATATCAGAGTTGGAAGCGACATTGGAAGACTTATATAGTGCAACCCCCTGGTCAAGCAGAAGACTCTAACAACTATGGACAAATGGCTGTCTAATCTCTTATTAAAAACCTCACAAACTTCTGAAGGCAAGCTGAAGACAGCAAAAGTTTTCATGAATCAGCTACATGGAATTTCAGAAAGTATTCACCTTACTTAGTACAAAAGAGGGACAAAGAAATGATAAATGGTATGAAGAAATGGCAATGAAAAGTTAAAAAAAAAAGCAAAAAACATGTAGCATCAATAAGCGGATGTGTGGCCTGGAGAGATCCAAGATAAGCCAAGTCCAACAGAAAAAATTATTCATAATCGAAGTACTGTAATAAACTCTACAGTAATAATTCCCAGTTAGATTCTATATATCTCAAAGACCAGTTGGGAATTTTCAGTTTTATAAGGAATCCCAAAATGTTTAGCATATTTAGTTCAGTTTTTTTTTAAAGGAACATTTATCATGAGAACTGTATGTATGGTATACATATACTTCCTTTGTATTTAAAACCATGGTGAGAAAATGCCAGAAATCTAGTTATTTGCTGATATTCTTTTCACAATAATTTGTGAAACATGACCTGATTATCAAAATTGTTTTGTTTTGGAAATAACACAGGAAAACATCAAAAACACAAAGTAGGAAGTAAAAACAGGAGAAAGAAACACTAGCTAAGCAGTCTTGTGTTCCTGTAATATAGACTCTGTGTGTGTGGGTATGTATGTGTACACACATATTTCATACATAAATACATACATACATATGAAAGAAAGGAAGGAAGGAAAGGAAAGAAAAGGAAAGGAAATCTTTCTGATACCTTTCAGTTCTGTTGGACTACATACCAGGCAGAATTGACTGGGAATAATGAGAATTGATGAATTCAAAAGATTTATAAGACTTGAAAACCAACACATAATAAGACCACCAGTGGGGAAAACTGAATTAATTAACTGGTCAATATGCTAAGTGGATACTAGCATGCAGCACTTAATCTATACCAGGTAAAGTTTCATCATCATGGGGAATGGCTACTTTTTTTCCATAGACCTGGAATAGTAGATTAGTAACTCACAGGAATGGTGTTTTCCAAAGACTGGAGGGATAGGGTGAGGTTGGATTTCCCTATCCCATTTCAAGGAATAGTGTCACAGGGTCAAATTGTACTAGGATACTTCCCATCTAAAAATAGTCAAAAACTGTCCCATTGATTTTTGCCTGTAAAATATTGGATTTCAGTATGCGGTATAAGCGAGCTCTAGGGAATGCAAAAAACAAAACAAAAAAACAATAAAAGCTTATAATGCTTTTTTATTCGTTTTCTCTGCTAGATCACTATATTCCATGAGAGAAGGGGGGGAGCTCTTTACTGCTGTATATTCATTAAATCCATTCTGAACTAGCAATAATACATTGACTATTACTATGGAACATTGGTTCCAGTGTTGGAACAATTCCCTATTACCTTCCTCCTACGCTGAAAATAGGTACTTTATTTCTCCTCTTTGTCCTTTATGTCCTTGCTAGTTTTAAATTAATGACTTATTGTTGCCCAAGTTGTAATGTTTCTTCTACCTACCTCTGTCTATGTATAGCCTCTAGAACCTTAACCAAATTCTCCTTAATAATTTTGCTTTGCCTCCTGTTCTATCTCTAGTATTTCTTCATTGGCTAAAATTTTCCAATTACAACTGGGTTATTGTTGTTTTAGTATGGAGTGAGAAGGAAAATTTGGTAAGAAATAATCATATAGCAGAAAAAAAATTAACTTTCACTTTTTTTCTAAGCAGCCAGTATTCCTTGTTCATAAATGACTTCTTTCCAACTGTTGCATTATTGCTCTATTATGTTGTTTTCTTGAAAGGGGGAAAGAGGAAGAAAGGAAGTAGATAAAGAAGCTGCCTCCATTCTTGGCAATAAGTAGCATCATAATTAACAGGACAGACTGTTCTGCGAATCTCATTTGCAGGTAGAGCATGTGCACAAGTATGAGATTTTCTCAAGATATTATTCAATAATGTCTTTCAGTGAGACATCAGAGCAGGTTGATAACACTGCCAGAAGTACAAATTCAGCTCTTCTGTTCTGGTTAGTGGACAGCCTAATCCTTCGTTAATAGGTGCTATTTGAAGAGGAACAGGTTTCAGTGTGGATTAGCTTTCACTCGCTCTTAGTTTCTTTGTTTTCCTCCCCACTGTGTTAGTAGCAGAAATGAGTTGTAAGGTCCCTCTGCCCTCTTCTTGTTAAGAATATCAAATTGAATCTCTTAGGTTATGGCATAAATCATTTACAATATTATTCCTAATGGCATATCCAGATGGAGATGCCATGGAGAAAACATATCTGCTTCTGTTTTTTCTGACTATAGGTGAATATTTCTGAAAAGGAAATAAAGGATTTGATGTAAAACCAGATTATAGGTCTACTTTCAAGTTATGTTGTTGATGTTTTTTGTAATTTGCAGTATAACATTACAGTGTAAGATATACTTGGTAAACATGGCAACAAAAAATTCACACATAACTGTAAATATTCTACAATTTCAAAGTATTATAGTAATTTAATCCCCCTTAATCCTTCTGCTCTCCCATCCTGATTTTGTTATTCCACTATTGCAACAATGAAAGGAATTGAGAGAAATCATCTATGCATTTGGAATCATCAATATGCTGGTGATATTTAATTGTATATCTCATTCCTGACTGCAAAGGTGAAAATGTCCTGCCCTATTGTCTGTGAACTGTTTAGGTTTGAATAGGAAGGAAAAGACTCAAGCTTAATTCTGATTACATTGAGCAGGACTGAGATTGTTTCAGATCTCTAAATTTGGGATGGTTTTAACTTGTTGACCTGGAAGGAGTTGCACTTCCCCATTCAAGAGGATCCTCCTAGATTTTCAGAAACTGCTGAAGTGTGACAGAAAGCTGTAGGCAGGAGGACTTTTGCCCACAGGGTCATCTAATTCACTAATTCCATTGTTTAACTGACAAACAGAGGCCTATTTAGATGGTCATTCATGCACTGATAAGGCACTCTACATGGACTGTCATTAAAAACTATATGGAAACCAAAATCACTCCAAATGCATCAGTGCAATCTGTAGTGAGCATTTCATGCCCATCATGTAAACTCTGCTTCACGAGCTGCACTACCAGTTGGCTTTCAATTGCAAATTATGTTGTTGGTTATCACCCTATAAAGCCCTTCATGGCACAGGGTCTGGGTTTTTGAAGGAATTGTTGTGTCTAATAATTCCTGCCTTTCAGATATGATCAAACAGAGGAGGTGGTTCGCTCAGGGTGTCGTCAGTTAAAGACTGTAATTCATAAAAACCAAGGAATATATCTTCTCTGTCATAGTATCATCCTCTGCAATATTACTTCCCCAAGGTACATATGGTTTTCACCCTTCAAATGTTCTTTATATCTTTGAAGATCTGATTGTGCTCCCAGGCCTGGCTGTCCATGAAGCCCTGGTAAATATTGTCTGGCTGACTTGTGAAATTCACACAGTAAACTGTAGTCATTAAAATACCTAAATTGAGCCACAGAATTCATATAAAGTGTGTAAAACCAGACTATTCCTTCATCTAGCTGGACATTGTCTATTGTCACTTCTTGTCTGGAAAGGTGTGCACCTATGTCCCTCTTTAGACCTGTATGCAAACTAAAGAATTTTCTTCAGCACCCCTAAGGATTAGAAGAAGGTGACATTTTTCAGTGTACTTTTAGCTCCCCCCCTTAATAATATATCATATCAAAGCCTATTTTGAATCTCTTTTTTATGTGTGACAATTTCTGTAACAACTAAGCCTGGTTGGTAAAATCTCACCATTTAAATGATCATTTTTCAGAAAGTAAGTAAGTAAGTAAGTAAGGAAGGAAGGAAGGAAGGAAGGAAGGAAGGAAGGAAGGAAGGAAGGAAGGAGGGAAGCAAGGAAGGAAGGAAGGAAAGAGAAAGAAAGAAACCTTAAACAAAACAACCCACACAAAACCAAAATCAAAATGGTCAGAAGCAGAAGGGCTAAGCAACTCTTCTATCACTATATTTCTCCAATTCTTCCAGTCTTTCTTTTTCTCATAAAAAGGAGCCACTTGAAATTGGTTATAGACTTTGAAGACTACTGTCCATTTTATTTATATCACTATACTACAACTGTCTTCATTTTGTGAAGATCACACATCTGAATTGACAGTTTCCTATTGATACAAAAGATACTATCGGAGACGAACTTTTATTGGGTGAGTTTCCAGGCCCACCTGGTGATGATTTGTTAAGTTCTATATAATTTAGTATCAGATTACATCAGGCATCATTTGCCCAGCTGGTGCGAACATATTGAGAGCCCTATTAAGAATGTTCCTTCTATTTGAAGTGAGGGAGATATAGATTAGTTGGTGGGCATAGACTTCTTGCAATAACCCCACACTCTCCCACAAGAATCTATGGTCCAGTTTGACACTGATTCTCCTGAGTTTGAAGCAGGATATCTATTTCTATTTATGTATTGAAGCTTAATTAATTTGTATTGCTAGTTGAACATTTTTAGTTCTGCATGGTTAAAAATGCTGTACTTTATTTACTTATTTAACAAATTTATACAGCCACCCAACTGATACATAGGTGACTAAATGAACTGCTCTTATTTAAGAAGCTTTTTTTTTTAGCTTTTGTTTTGTGGTTTAGGTCAGAGTCCATTTGCTGCAGTGAAATTCCATCTCCCCAAGCAAGGCTATAAAAAGACACAGTGAAAATGCCGTGAAATTAGCAATAATTAAGCCAGCCCACTTGATTGTTCTTGTGTCCCTGTTGTTCATCAACCATCCCACTCATCTTCAACACTTTGGAGTAAAAACTATGCTTAGGTTTGCACTCAATTCATGTTCTGAACACTATTTTTTTCAGGAAACATGTTTTCCACATATATTTTTCCATCCCCTTCTTTACAATTATGTCCTAAAATATTGCACATTAACAGATGTTATTGAAAACAGCTTCCAAAAATATATTTTAAACTGCTAGGTGAAACAGTTTGTTTGGACATCAAATATTCTATTTATAACTTATAATTATTAATTTATAGTTTGAAATATAGAAGACAAAAAAGATGGAGGCAAAACAGACAGGAATAGTTTTATTTATAAAAGAATTTATTATAATTATAATGTACATGTTAAGATTAGAAGTTGGAAGATTAGGATTATGTATATATAATTGTATTGTTAATGTTAGCATTGTGTAAAAAGTATATTGACCCAATCAATACATTATCCACAAAATATGTATGGTTGTTAAAGGAAAACTACAAATAAAACATATATTCAAAAAAAGAAATAATCTTATGTTCACTTATTGCAGACCATGACCTCTAAGGAGTGTTAAAGACATAAAAAGATATATTCTGTATCTTTTATATAAAAGATATAGGGTTCTTTACATACCTTATAAAACATAAGCCTATGCTGTAATATAAAAACAATTAGTAAAAAGATATTTAATGAAAAGTCACAAGGAGAATGGCATTATTATTTTTCAGAAAGCAGGGAAATTTTCTCTAATGGATCCGCATAAAGAATTTTTTAAAAGGGAATTTCAGATGAAAAGATTGTAGTAACTGTTCATCCTGCTTCATCAAAGTTATCTGAACCAGTTTTTGATGTGTACTAGAATGTTAGAAAGGAATATATGGGAAAGGAGGCCTTAATATAATCAAAACCAAATAATTAAGGATTTAAAAAGTTGAAACTGAATGTAGAATTTGATTTTTTTAAATGGCTGCATAATCATAGAGTTATGGTAAGGGGTTATTTAGATGAAGCCCAGCCTCTACTTAAGGCTGAAATCCAGGGGTCATATTAATGTTGAAATCCAGGGGTCATATTAATGTTATTAAATTTTACAAAATGTACACTTAAAAATAACATAAACTCACACTCAGAAGAAAAGATGAAGAGGAAAAATAAGAAAAAAATAGAGGTGCAGAACCATATAAAGAAAAAGAAATATATGCAAAGAATAACTTCTGACTTCTTGCAAGGATATAAGAAAATATTCATTTCTTAGATTAACACTATAACATATTGTCCATTTTCTCCCACAAAAAGAAAAAAAATCCTATTTTTTAATTTTGACAATCATCTATTCCACATGACATATTTCAATACTTTATATTTTATATCATATTGGTATAAAAGTACCAATTGTAGATACATTTCTTCAGTGACTTTTGACGCAAGAGTCTTTAGCTACTGTTGGCAATTCAGGGATATCTGAAGAATGTTATTTAAAAAGTCATCAGGATCATATTATCAAAGTTCTAACTATTTTATCATGTGTATTATGTGTGCAACACATATAACAATAGGCTAAGCTTTGATTGCATTGTCCATCCATCCACCATTCTGACTTTTGAGACCATGCCCTTCAGACACCCCCACTGAAACTGAAATTGAAACATCTCTGTCTATTTCTCCTTGATTATCAGTATATTTAGTGCAAAGGACCCCACCATGTCTCTGGAAAATCATTTTCATCGTCAATCTGTTCTTTCTGTTAGGAAAAGTTAAAGTAAAGTTCAGTCAGAAGTTTGTCCATTTATTTATTTCTATTTCAACTTCATTATTTTTATAAATAACTCATAACTACTTTCCTCCCACTTCCTGTTTTTCTCATAACAATTGTGTGTGGTGGGTAACTGAGAGAGAGAGACTGACTATAATTCAAGGTCACCCTCCCAACTTTCATGCCTATGGCAGAGCTAGAATTCTGAGTCTCATGTTTAATTCATTATTCCATTATTTCATTATTTTCTGTTGAACATTATTTTAGATGTTTTGTTCATGCTTTTCTATTCTTGCTTCCTATTGGTTGCTTTTAGGACTGAAAGTGATTGGCCTAAGTCACCAAGTTGGCTTTGTGCCTAAGGTGGTATCCCAGTTTCTAGCTTGATGCCTTAACTTTTACATGTCCAGTCAATTTTGAGTCAACTGTGAATGACCATTTGATAATGCAAATTTGAACAGTATTTCTTCTTTTTTTTTATCCAGGTCTAAAGATGTGGAACAGCACAAGGCTTAGAATTAAATCTTGTGACACCATCAAACTGCTGAAAAACCCTCTTTGAATTTGATTTTTGAACTAGCTGTGTATTATTTGTTATGCTTTCAAATTTATGTTTCACTAGCTTAACTAGTAACATTTTTTACTACCAGTTCTGTGGTCAAGAAGGCAGAGAATAGATGGGGGCAGGGCTAGTCAGAGGTTGTATTTACTGGTTCTCTGAACTACTCAAAATTTCCGCTACTGGTTCTCCAGAACTGGTCAGAACCTGCTGAATACCACCTTTGGAGTGAGAGTGACTTCTGACTTTCTGCCTGTTACTCATTGACTTTGCTTGTGGGACACCACAGATAGTATCAGAAGTCACAAAACATATGATTTAGGGGGCTCTTGAAGCGACCATATCTTTGTGAATAAAAGTAATTCTTGAAATTTTCATCCCACAAGTCATGGGTTCAAGATCTTTTTACAGTCTTTTTAAGATCGTGGATTTGAAGTACCTTGATCCAAAAATTATTCTGCTCTAATATACTGTTTGGACTAATTGAAGGGTATAAACAAATGCACAATAGGAGTTTTAGTAGTATCTGCAATCCATTTTCCTATTCAGTCCTTTCCTCCCTCAAATAAAACTATCCCTTTGTCATAGAAATTTGAATAAGTTATAAAAGTAGAACTTTCAAAAAAGTAACTCCCAACCAACTTCATCCCTATCTCAGAGATGGAATGTATTTCACCTTGAATGTAAAGCATACTTTATTATAAAAAGGGAAGGCCTTCCAAATCCCACCAGTTTCTTTTTTTTTTTTTTAATTTATTATTTTTATTATAATTTTCAACAAACAAATTATACATCTACACATAAAATTTACTTTTTTTTTTTTTTAACAATAATCAATAATCCACCCGGTGCTATACAAAACGAAAGGAAGAGTTGGTTCTTTGGATATCTTCAATTGTCTTTAAGATCTCCAAAATCCGCGTTCCCTGGGTACAGGTGTCGAGGCATCCAAAGTTCCAAGTGCATAGTCCACAAATGGGTTCCAAGTCTTCCAGAAAATGTCTTTTTTATAGACCCCCTCTCTGAATTTAATATCACACGTCATTTTATCATTTAAGGCTAATTTCCACATTTCACAGAACCATTCTTCTATTTTAATATTTACCTCTATTTTCCAATATCTTGCTATTACAATCCTACCCATTATAATCATAATTCTAATCAATTCTTTCTCCTGTTTTGTTAACTCAGGTTCATTAATTATCAATAACAATATATTTTCTGATCTCAATATTATTATTCTTTTCATCATTTCACCCATCATTTTTTCTAATTGCTGCCAAAACTTTTTAATTTTCACACATTTATACCACATATGTTCATAAGTTCCCACTTCCATATTACATCTCCAACATTTATCGCTCATTTTTTAATCTATCAATGATAATCTTAATGGGGTCCAATACCATTTCCAAACAACCTTAAAATTATGCTCTTTAATCCTTATAGACAAAGTTCTCATGATTCGACTCTTCCAGTTCTCATTCCAATCCAAATCCAATATTTTAATCTTAAGGTCTTCCTCCCAGTTCCTTTTCATTACCATTTGTGGATTTCCATCAAAATTTATAATCTTATATATCTTACTAACGAGTCCTTTTAACCCAATTTCATCTTTAATAATTTGAGATACTAAACTTTCAAATTTAGTTTTATTTCTATCTATTTTACATATTCCCTTTACTTTCATAGTCCATTTTTCTACCTGTATTTTTTCGAACCAATTCAACTCCAATCTTTGGATTACTTTTTTTTCCCTACTCTCAATTCCTAGAGCTCTTAACCAATTTACTATATTTCCTATATTTTCATCCTCAATTACTTTATCCCGACTTATATTAGTTTTAATCGGCCAACTTTCAGTTGTCTTCCCCAGGAACGCTATATCCGGGATCAATTTTTTAACAAATTTATTCCAAATTTTGCTCAGCCCCTTTAACCAATAACTATTAATTGCCTTTGTTTTTGCTCTATCTAGAAACCATATAGACCCAAATCTCTTAATATCTTTTAGCTCCAGATCACCCCAATGACCATCTCCACCTTTAAGTATTTTTATCACGGTTCGAATATTATACGCCCGATAATAGTTAAGTAGATTGGGAATTCCCAATCCACCCTCTTTTTGATTTTGGTACCACATTTTCTTCATTATTCTTGGTTTTTTCCCACCATTACAAAATTTATCCAATTTCTTCTGATATTCTTCTATATCTTTCTCTAACAAATTTAGTGGTAGCATCTCAAACAAAAAATTGAACTTTGGTAACAACATCATTTTACACATTGCAATTCTACCAAACCAAGACAGCTTTATCTCTTTATACTTATCTATCTTTCTCTCTACTTCCTTCAACATCACCTCATAATTAATTTTTTTCAATTCTCTAACTTTAAGTGAAAGTGTTATCCCCAAATATTTCAATGTATTCTTAACTCTTATCCCAAATTGTTCTTGCATATTTTCCCACTCCTTACCATCTTTATTCATTAGTAGTTCAGATTTTGACCAATTTACCTTTAATCCTGTCATTTCTTCAAATTCTATCAAATGTTTATTTATCCTCTTTAAATCTTTCTCTATATCTTTCAAAATAATCAAGGTATCATCCGCATACAAATTTATCTTATATCCCTTGTACCCTTCCAATCCTTCATCTTCTTCTATCAATTTAGTCAAAACCTCCATAACTAACAGGAATAATGTTGGGGACAAGGGACATCCCTGTCTCGTACCTGCTTCCAATTTAATCTCTCCCGTCATTGTTCCATTCACCTTTAATCCCACCAGTTTCTAATGTCCAACAAATAGTCCCTGTGGTTGCTAAATTGAGGGTTTTAAAGTTGAAAAATAAAAAAATAAAAAATAAATAATTTCACAGCTGGGTTTGTAGTTTAAACTGTAGCTTTGTTCACACCTCCCATGTAGGATTTGCGGTTCTATTACCATCAACCTTAAGAAACGGGTGAATAGAAAGGACTGCGAAGACCTGCATTGTAAAACACATCTTGAAATCCACATATCTTATAGTTAGTTACCAGTGTTTGAAAACACTGATCTACTAATTGGATCTGACCCTTCTTCGTTTTTCTACCTATTTTTTCAATATCAGCCAAGGTTATCCAAGGGCTATGCAGCATCTTCAAAGGTGTTAATAAATAGTTATTAAGGCAAAGAGCTTTACAACTTAATGAAGCTATATTTTGCTTTATTTTCCAAATATGAGCTATGGATATGATTATCATTTTAAGCAGTTTGGGCCACAAATAAATAATATCATTTTGGAATGGAAGACTAAACACTGAGCCTTTTACAGCAACTTTCAAAACCAATTTTTAGACTTGCTTCTAAAAACTAGAAAAAGACCAGATTTTTTTCTGCAGCCATCAAGAAGAGAAAGAGAAGCAAGGGTTTTGAGAGAGAAAGAGTTAGAGAGATAATAATAATAATAATAATAATAATAATAATAATAATAATCATCATCATCATCATCATCATCATCATCATCATCATCATCTTTATTGTCATTGTAAAAATTACAATGAAATTGGTTTTAACTTCACTGGTGCAAAATTATAACAGAAACAAAAAAGAGAGAAAAGAAAAAAGAAAAAACTAGCATGTGCATGGAGTGATTGCGGTTGAATTTAAAAGTCTCACAGCCCATGGATAGAAGCTACCTTTAAACCTGTTCGTTCGGCTGGCTATACTTTTATATCTTCTGCCTGATGGTAGAAGGGCAAAGAGATACCAACCAGGGTGTGAATCATCTTTGAGAATCTTCCTTGCTCTGCTAAAGCAGCGAGATCTGGCGATGTTATCCAGTGATGTCAGATGGCAACCGATGGTTTCTTGTGCCGAATTGATCACTCTCTGTAGTGCCTTCCTCTCCGCAACTGTTAAACCAGCATACCACACTGTGATACAATATGTGAGGACACTTTCTATGATGGACCGATAGAAAGAGGTCATCAGCCATTGTTCCACCTGATTTTTCCGCAGGACTCTAAGGAAATGAAGTCTCTGTTGAGCTTTTCCAATCACCAGAGACGTGTTGTTTTTCCAGGTGAGATCTTGGCTAATAAGCACTCCTAAGAATTTAAAAGAGGAAACCCTCTCCACACAGCCCCCCTCGATATACAGTGGGGCAGGTTCCTTTCTGTGCCTCCGGAAATCTAGCACCATCTCCTTTGTCTTGCTAGTATTTAGATGTAAGTTGTTTCTTGAGCACCATGCGGATACCTTCTGGACTTCTTCCCTGTATGCTGATTCGTCCCCTCCAGTTATGATACCCACCACCGTTGTGTCATCTGCAAACTTTATTATGATGTTGGATGGATCAGAGGATATGCAGTCATATGTATACAGTGAGTAGAAGTAGGGGCTGAGCACACAGCCCTGAGGGGAGCCTGTGCTGAGCTTCAGTGTGGAAGATGTAAAGGACCCAACCCTTACTGTTTGTGGACGATCGGTCAGGAAGTCTTTGATCCATTC
Source organism: Rhabdophis nuchalis (assembly GCA_039707465.1). Taxonomy (NCBI): domain Eukaryota; kingdom Metazoa; phylum Chordata; class Lepidosauria; order Squamata; family Natricidae; genus Rhabdophis; species Rhabdophis nuchalis. The sequence goes on along the minus strand of CM077647.1, from coordinate 49,205,750 downwards.
ACAAGTAAGGGGAGGGAAATTCAGGTCAGTCAACTTTTCAATGAGAATGCCTGGTAGGATGGTGTTAAAGGCCGAGCTATAATCTATAAAGCATTCTGACATAATTCCCAGATTTCTCAAGGTGGCTCAGTGCGATATGGAGAGCAGTGGTGATGGCATCCCCTGTCGACCTGTTGTTTCTATACGCAAACTGGTGTTGATCAAAACTTGGTGGAAGACAGGACCTGAGGTGTTGTAGGACCAGTCTCTCAAAGCACTTCATCACTATAGACGTCAGTGCAATGGGTCTATAGTCATTCAAGCTTTTTATGGCTGCTGTCTTTGGAACTGGGATAATGGTGGCTGCTTTCAAGCATGATGGGACTCTAGCCTGTTTCAGGGAGAGGTTAAAAATCCTTGTCAGAACCCCTGCTAATTGGTCAGCACAGGTTTTTACCACTTTCCCCAACGCCCCGTCTGGACCTGCAGCTTTGTTGGGATTTACAGCCTTCAGCTCAGCTCTCACTTGATGTTCATTCAGGGTGAAGAGATATAAATTCACATTCATATTTAAATTCACATTAATATTTGGGGTTGTTTTTTTTGGGTCCCCTTTAATAAATGTTAAGTCCTAGAAACTGTCTGGACTAATCACCGGAGATTTCTTGATAAAGTTTTTTGGAAGTAGTTTGCCATCATTGAATTTGCCAGCTTGCTAGAACTGACAGTCACTAGTCCAAGGCCTAGTAATTTTGGCTGCTGATTTTGTACCTTAAGTAGGTCTAGAAACAGTTGTCCCAGTTTCTTATCTGATACCTTAATTGCTACACCAAACTATTACTTTCAATATTAAGACAGTGGCATTTTAATCCTACCCATTTTTTCCAGCTATTGCACAAATGCATCATGGCAAAATCATGTTTCTGCCAGATCCTCACAATGTTGTTTCTTTTTCTTCCTAATTCATTAGTAATTTGTCTTTGTCTTCATAATTGATATTTAAAGAAATATTTTCTCCCAGGTTCAATCAGTATCTAGGAGAAGCCTCCAGAAGTATAAAATCTTACGTTTCATTATCCACTTGTCTGTGGTGAAGGTAGGAGGACAGTGACTGGGAGCAGAGGTATTGGAGCAGCGGTCTGCAAAAGGGGTTTTGTTTGTTTTAAATCCACACAAAATCTCATCCCCTTTTTATATATACATCACACATATCCGAAACTCCGAGGACATCTCTACATCCCTTAGGCATGAAAGCTAACCAGGTGTTTGTGGGCCAGTCCCTGTTGCTCAGGCAACCCATCTTACAGGGTTGTTGTGCGAAATAAGTGGGAGGAGTATGAAGTATGTTTGTTACCTTGACTTATATGTGCAAACTCTAACATTTCCCTAAGCGTTCTGTTTTCTATGGGTTGGGGGGGAAACCCCGGTAATCAAAATCAAAACCTTCACAATTTTCTAATGGCCAAGAATCATCATTATGCTTCGTAGTTCCGCGGAGGAATAAAGAGCCGCCAGAGGAATTCTGACTACTCAGATCTCAACGGCGTGCCAAATAATTGATGCGATTACTGGAAGAAAGCAAGGCGAAACCCCGCCTCTTTGAGAACAGCCAATAGCAACTGCAGCCTTAGCAGAATCTGGGCGGCGCTGGCGGAACCTTCCTTTTGTTACTGCATTGAGAATCCATAGAAAGAAGGAAAGACCGAAGCAAGTATTCAGAACTTTGAAATGAGCCCGAAGCGATCCGAGCATGTCTGGGGCTGTTTCCTGGTTCTTAATTAAAAAAATAAGGTACATCTACTGAAATCTTTCTTGCATTTTTCTTCTTTTCCTCGGTTTGTCTGCAAAATGGTTTTAAGGTAGCGAAGTGCTATTTTGGTCTAATTAGCCATGCTTGAATCGTCACTATAATACAGTTTCCGTGGTGGGTTGGAAGTGAAGGAAGGGGTTGGTTTTCCCCCCCTCAGCTTGGTTACAATCCTTTTAAGTTCTGATCCTTTTAAGTTCTTCGTTGCAAATATTCCTCCACTCTTGCTGGAGACTATTTCTGTGTAGTGGTGCTGGTATTCCTTCCTTGTAATAAATATCTTGGATGCCGTTCGGGAAGGACCCGGGTGAGCGCTAGGTATTCTGGAAAATCGTGTTTCTTAAAACCTGACCGTTGTTTTACATTAAAAGAACGAGTTTGCATGTTTTTCTGGTGTAAAACCCAAGAAATTATGGAAAGTAATTCATAATTAGATCATATGATTAAGAAGAGGTGGTTCATTGAACTAAAATTTTGAGTTTGCACAAAGCGCAACCTTTTCTATATTTAAAATATCTGGGTCTCTTTGGACTTAAATTTAAACCCACCTACGTTTCAGGCTAAGCATCTTTTCTTCTTAACTTTGGAAAAGGCAGCACAGTTAGGGTAAACCATCCTTGCACACAGAAGTCTTACCCCGCCGGCCGGTTGACAGATTCTTTGATTTGTTCTCAGTGGGTATCTGCCCGCCCGCATCATATCGCCCCTTGCCACCTGCCCTAGAAACGCTGCTTACTGACATCATGGAAACACCCCGCCGCCCAGGAAAGCGCATGTAAACGCTTTTCGTTCTAACGATTTCATTTGGTCAAAGCAACTGTCAATCAATGGAAACGATTCTCTGCCCCTTCTGAAGACCCCCTTGGAACCGAAATGGGAAGAGCTCAAGAGGCTCCACCCTATTTCCACAGGTAGCGTTGCTTAAAGTGAATATATTTCCGTTTCTCGCTCCCGTCCGCCCTGTTCTTTGCTTTTTAGCTTTGGCAGCTTACTCAGAGGAGGTGAAAAGCCTCTTGGGTGTTACTCTCTCCGCGCTAAAGATACAACAGCTTTGAGAAAGCTTATACTTGTCTAACCCATGTTTCAAGTTGCTGCCAGATCGCAGGTAAGAATAAATTTGAGGAAAGCTTGTTATTCCGGATAGATTTTGTTTTTAAATGTTTTAAGGGGCAGGAAAAAACTTTTAGCAGACTGAATTTTGTACAACTTTAATATATTTCTTTCCTGTTCAGTTGCTTTCTTTTCTTCCCTCTATTCATTTTGTTTTGTAAAAGTAGTTTTATAAATAGTTTTGCTCATGCACAGATAATTCTATGTATATAGATATAAACAAGATCAGAAACTAAAGTGAATTCCTTTAGATTGATAACAGGATACTGTACCTCTAAATGCAAAAAGTAGATTACATCCATGATTTAATCAGGTTTTGAAGGCTTTTTTCTTCTGAGAGGAAGATTGCTGGTCTAAATGGTAAGGTTAGAGCTAATAAACTGGTGCTTTTTTTCTGATCTAACATGGTTTATTACATGTTTAGGGAAGTCATATTGCAGATTATGAAACATCTGGGCAAGGGCTAATGGAAGCTGTAATATCTCTGGAAAACATTAAGTTGCTTTAGGAGAAAACTGCCTAAGTAAATTAATAGAGTAGTTAAGAATCTCTTCTGAAAATCACCTCATTCACCCTAATAGCCAAGAAGACACGGATTGTCAACCAGGATAGCAGTTAATAAGACAGCTGTTTCAGGACTGATCTAGCCATACAGAGATCTATCCTTCAAGCAGTAATTTTAAAAGTGTTTGTAGTATTACGTGTTGTGTTGCTTGTTTTTAAACTACTATAAATACATTAACTTTTCCAGAAAAAAATATGCTTATTTCTTGAAAACAAAGCCCATCTTATATCTCAAATACAATGATGCATTCCCAAAATACATAATTGATGGGCATTTGTGTTTATCTCAATGGTTTCTTATTTCTTGACTGCAAAAAGGCTAGACAAAATTTTATATGGGGCATGAATGCCCCATACTGACAAAGCCACTTGTGAACTGTATGTGTATCATCAAAAATCTATGAAATGGCTCACATGCATCAAAACCTATCTGTGTTTTTACCTGCCAAAGAGTGCTATGAAGTCAATATTTATGTATAGTTTCTTGTTTTACAACTGATCCATCAAAAGATAGAAACTAATTTATTTTTAGGTTCCCCATTTTCTTAGGCCAATTTGCATCAAACCATTATGTTACAACAAAAACATAACTAAAATGGAAAAGAGAACTTTTTTTTTTACAAAGACTTTTTTTTATGATTAGGAAGATTGTGGGAAATAGTTGATATCAAAAGACCTGGAAATTTGTTGGAATTTCAGGAGGTCTAAGTCACTGAACGTCTGAAAAGTGAGTTTTAAAGCATCCAACCAACTGATCTATGCATCTGTAACTTAACAGAGGCAATTTTAATTGAAATTTTAATGCAAATAGTGGGCTGGGGTAAGGAGTATCACAACAAGAAGAATATCTTTCATGTTGGCTCTTACACTTAGAAATTTGTATGCATCTTATATTACTCCACAAATTCAGAATAAGGTACTTTCAAGCACAGTTTAAAATTGCCATTCTGGTTGAGTCTAAACTTTTATTCAGTTTATTGTGGTTCTGTATAACAAATTTAGATGAGTTTATTTAGTAAGTGTCAGGCTAATCATTAATCTATCGCAATATCTCTATCACCAAACTTTTAGTGCAGTGTTTTGAGACCCAAGATTGTAAATAATAAGAAAGAATGTATTTTCTTAGGCTTAATGCACCTCCTTTCTTTCAGAACTTTTCTTTAAATGTCCGGTTCCTCAGAGGTATCATCATCATGCTCCTTGGAGCACTCGCAGGCTAGGTTAAAAAATAATTTTGACTTAAAATTATATATTTGCAACAAGATGCAAATATATGGATGTGTTGTTTCCCTGGTTTGCTTATAATATTAGCTTTTACCTAGAATTGAAACTCGCAAGTTTCAATAAATATGAGTGTTTTTGCATTTGCGTTTTTTCAACAGATTTAGATTTTGAACATTATCCATACAACTCATAGTAAGATTATTAAGGAGTACAGTTTCTGACATTACCTTGTTTCATCTGCTCTTTCATATAGATTTTCAATCATTTTGAATGCTTCCAGAAAATTGTAACATAAATATTTCTCTCTATTGAAATTCAGCTGATATTAGATTAATTGCTTTATTAATCCTGTGTTTCTAAGAATTAATCTTATATTGCTGGATATGTTGGCAGGGGGGATGCTTGTGGAAAGGTGACTTTCCTTGGAAGAATTCAGCAGGGAACAACTTCTGATTTTGGCCTCTGACTGTGTACCATGGAAATAACAATGGGCAGCCAGCTGGCTATTGACTCTTAACTTCAGAGGCTTTGAGAATAATTGTATTTTTCCTGCTTGCAGAAAGTGCTGCTGGATTAGATACTTTGGGGATTTGATGTATTATTTCCTTCTCCTTGTGGGATACTATATTATGAAGGAGAGGATTAAGAGGTAATTAAATTCAGTTATTTGGATATTGTTCACAAAGCAGTATAGAATAATTTCCTAGTCACTCTTAAATTCTGGCATCCCTGCTTGAAATGTTTAAAGCTGACTGGTATTGGGTGCCTGCTTTGCACAGCGTAGTTCAGAAATTGCAGTAGTGTTAAATACAACTATGATAGTAACTTCAATGGAAATGAAAAGAGGAACAAGGAATGCTAAAACTTTTGTTTTAAATGTTAAAGAGCCCAGCATTTTCAGGTAGAAAATCAAATATGCCAAACTTTGAAAAGTTTCTGCTAATTCTTATAGGGAAGTAGAACAATGAACTCAGTGTGCAGCAGTTTTATATACCCTTGGCTCAAATGACAAATTCCAAGCAACAAAGTTTACTTGTTTTTGGATTATTAGCCTATGTTTCAGATTATTGCAATATTGTGTTATATCCTTTTCTTGAGTATGAAAATTGTAGGAGGAAATACTTACCTTTTAACTTCCATTGATAGCTTCAGATTCCCAAAACAATGATTCTAATTGCTGTTTCAGAAGAGTTTATACATTGGATGTTTACTGCCAAAGGGATGAATAAATGAAGTATAAAACCTGTGGTGATCTTGAGTTTCTTTCTAGATGTGCTTCAAGTAATTTAATTACCATATTATCCAACTTAATATCTCCCTGTTATATTGCTCAAGAGCTCCAAGGCCTCATTTATTTTGATCAAAATTTTATGTAACAACCCCCCCCCCCCCAATATATTTACCCCTTAAGTTGTGGGAGAAGGAAATCTAAACATTGTGTAGTTCAGATGGGCTTCATTTTAGATTTATTATGTTGTGTCCATTGCCCATCACAGTTGTACTCTTTTAAAAAGGTTTGTGGTTGTCCTGTAATTTCCTTTAAAACTCATTCTTCCTCAATCTATTGCCTTTCAGATATGTTTAGATTGCAGACTGTAGCAAGCTATTGAATGCTCACCTCTTCTAACAGTCTTTATAATCTTCAGAAATCGACTATAATGATTTGCAAACCTAGCCTAAGACATGAATGAGCTATAGAAATTAATACGGTTGTCACATCTGGCACACCAAAATTTTTGTATTGAAAAGCAGGGAATTTGGTTACTATCAAAACAGATCACAAATATTTCCCCCTCCTTCCTGTCATAAAAGTATAACAGAATTTGCTTCCATTTCTTGACTATCAGAACCAGTTGCCTGAGGAATGTAGTGTGCGTATTCTTCCTATTGGTATGGTTGGTATTGTAGAATACATGCACAACAGGATTATATTGTTTGAGCTGAACTATGTCTAGTTTGTACTTGTTATATTTTTGTGCCTGAACTTTAATGATTATCTTCTGCTTTCACAATGCCAGATTATGTTTCATAGGTTTGTGTAGCATTATTGCCTGTGTTGTAAGGGACAAATTGCTCAATGAAAACATTGCTCTGAGAATGAAATAATCTAAGGAACGGCAAGAAAAACAGTTGCAACTGTGGTAAACCCACATATTAACTGCTTGCACAGGAAATGTAGATATCTGAAATGAAACTGATTTTTTTTAAAAAACCACTGCCTTACATATTGTGTTTTAAGAGACTGACAAAACATTTGCAAATTATAGTACTATTTGTAAGACAGGATTTGTCTGTTTAAAAAAAATAGTATCTCAATAAAGCTGTGAGCCTGCATGTCAAAACATAAAATTTATGCATCAGTAATGTGTACTTCCTAAGTTTGTTTGCCTGACTTAGATGAAATTGTTACAGTAATCATGTAATTTTTTCCAAATAACATCCCAAGTTATGGAGGGAAAAAGGATCGTACATATTAATAGCTTTTTCTGTCAATTTAAAAGCATATTTCATAACATGTAACAGAGCCTTCCTTGATCCTATGCCCTGCAGAAATGTGCTTGCTAGGATTATGTTGCAGTGCAATAGCTCTACAAAGCTGTGCGGTGGAAGAAGACTTTATGAACAGCCTCCATACTGAATGACAGTTTATTATATAGTCAATCTGCCTTCAAATTCCAGCTGTATGGGAAATTGAGGCAATGTTACTTCTAGCATTTATAATCCATCCTTCCTCATGGAGGACAGTCATCACAACAGTATCCATAACAAATCTCAGTGACACCAAAATGACAATGTGTGCATTGTGACATCATTTAAACCAGCTTAGTACTTGCATTACAACATCTGATACAAGTATATAAGTTGCATCATTTTCAGTTTGCCAATGTGTATTAATATATTTGTTTTCACACTATCTACATTTATTATTTGAGACAATGTTCACTTGGAGTAACTACCAAGGCAGCTATTTCTATGAAATAAACATACTTCCAATGCTCTCTTAAAGACAAAGAGGTTTTATGTGTCTCTGAAATCCAGATGTTCCAAAGAGTGAGGGCTGCTCTTAATAAAGCATCAACAAGCCCCAATTTCTCACTCCTTCTCTATGTTGGGGCCCTCAACATAATAAACACCCTGAATTGGATGTGCAAACAGCCAGTGATTCATAGAGCAACATGCCATCCTTAGCCCCCTGTGAGTGTTGTCATAAAAGTAGTTCTATTTAATCAGCAGATTTGTGAGTTGAACTCAATAAAATGGAGAATAGACATGGAATACAATGAATGTATGCTTGGGTATGATATGCTTGATTATGAGATACAATTTATGGTAATTTGTTGCCATTTTTGAATTATTCACTTAACTACTAAAAATGGTGAATCTACTTACTTTTTATATATAACAAATAATGAACTTTATTGATGAACTTACTTTAAATAACATCTCATCATCCAAATCAAAACAGCTGCCAGTCCAATATAATGTTCGTAATTACATCGCTTTATCATGTTAGAAAAACACATGAAAGATGTATAGATCTTTTGTGTAGTTGGAAAAAAATGGCTGGAATTGTCTTATCTTCCAGCTTTATTTTTTCAATGCTTGATTTGCAAATGACTGTAGTTTTTCAGGTGCCCTTCAGCTGTAACTCTTGCCTGTGTCAGAGACACTATCCCATGATGAACTCCCATGTGTTTGCCTGCATGGGAATGCACTAGAAATAAGTGGCTCCCATGTGTCTGAAGGCAGTCTATTTATAATGCCCAGATTTTACATTTAAGTTGTTATTTTGCTCTCCATTAAGATGCTTAGTTCTTTGATATTTCTGTCTAGTTTTCCAAGCAAATTCCTGGTTTGGAAAAACTTTTAATCATGGTAGTGGCTGTGATTTAGTTGATGTAGACAAGTAACACTCAGTATATAATTTATGGTGTCCTACTTCACTTCTGGTTATATCTTTAAAAGTTGCTATTAACAGCGTGTATATAATTTATGATGTTCTTAATTTCTGGCTGTATCTTTTTAAAAGCACCTATAAACTTAACAAATGAATGGGAAGCTCAATTAGACCAGAAATGTTACATGCCATTAATACACTTTATCTTGAAATGACACGTACCTAAAATGTATACTACTTGACCCAAGTGCAGTTCCTGTGATTTTAATTATGCTGATCTGGAGTAAATGGATTGTGGATTACAGCCCAGATTTGCAGGATGACTACTATATGAGTTGAAGTTAAGCCAACCCTCTTTCATAAGCAGATGGAACAAAGCAGTGAGTTTCTGGTCTACTTGACATTGAAAAGTAGTATATGTTATTTTATCGGGAAAAATAAAACTTCAATTTGCACTATTAATTTGAGGCTACTTTGCTAATAGAGGGTGAATCTCTTGATCGTATGGAATAGTGTAGGTATACAAATAACTAAATCTAAAGCTTGCCTAATGAACTTCATGATCCTGATTTCAAGTTCATTACTCGGAATTATGACATCCAAAGGGTTTGTGGTGTTTTAGTTGCTGCTCTGCTAAGGAAATGAAAGCTTCTCCAGCATATGCTTTTAGCTGTGTTGGTTCTTCTTTGAAAGTCTATAAGACATCTTATTTTAACAAACAGTTTCTAAGGGAAAAAAATGGCATTTTGTTATTGTTAACATGCCTCTCTAGTTTCTGATATTACAATATTCTATTGATCCTACTTGTAGTTGAAGCAAATCATTATTAATAAATAATAAATACACTTTCCGACTTTTCCCTTTCCTTTATCTTCATGAGAACTAATGATGGTGTTGTCTGAGTACGTATACTTAGATTATATTCCTGATCCAGAACCAGACATCTTTTATCCAACAATTCTCTAGCAATTCCTCTTCAAAACTGTTCACTCTTCTCTATAAACATAGATGATAAGCTTCTGGATGGGACTTTTATTGCTGAAACATTATATGAAATGCATAGCCATTTTTAAAAATTTCTGCTGTTTTGTAAATACTTCATATAATAGTGCTAACTTCAACCTATTTTTTAGTGTCAGGCTTAAAGTTTTCAGAATTTTAAATATTGAGATTGAGAAAACTCTTTATTCAAATATTGTTTTTCTATATTCAAATCTTGTTTTGGGTACAATCTATATCAGGCAGGGTGTTGGACTAGATGACCTCCATGGTCACTTCCAACTCTGCTATTGTATAACTATAAAAGATAATATGAAGCAATATTTCCATTCTCCATACCTTGTCATGTAATTATGACTTATTTTATTTTATTTATTTATTTAATTCGATTTGTAAATCGCACCAATCTCCGTCGAGACGGACTCTGGGCGGTGCACAGGACATTAAAATCTACAATAATAAATAACAAATATACAAAAGTTAAAAAGAAATTAAATAATAAACCTGTGCTAAAATTCCCATTTAAAACCTATCAATTTAGCTGAGGCTCTATTGTTCCTAAATTTAAATTCTATGCCAGTCCAGCTTGCTGAAAAAGATGTGTCTTAAGTGAGCGGCGGAAGAGGGGAAGGTGTGTGATAGTACGAAGTTCGGGGGGGAGGTCATTCCAGAGGGCGGGCCCTGCCACAGAGAAGGCCCTACTCCTGGGCGTTGCCAGCCGACATTGACCGGCAGTCGGCACCCTGAGGAGGCCCTCTCTGTGGGAGCGAATCGGTCGGTGGGAAGTATGTGGCACTAGGCGGTCCCGCAGGTAACTAGGCCCCGAGCCATGGAGCGATTTGAAGATGGTAACAAGCACCTTGAAGTGCACCCGGAAGGCCATCGGTAGCCAGTGCAGCTCGCGCAGGAGAGGTGTTACATGGGAACTTCGAGATGTTACCGAAATCCCCCGCGCGGCCGTGTTCTGGACTAACTGGACCCTCCGGATGCACCTCAAGGGGAGCCCCCCTTAGCTGATTTAATAAGGAAAATCAACTTTCAAGTATAGTTTATAAAGATCAATTATCTTTGCTAACTATAAAATTATAATTAAATACAATTCATAATTCAGATTACAGATGGGTACAATAATTCTAAAAGTTAATTGAAAAATGACAGCTTTTGATAACTCATGCTACATGGTCTTCCTTCTTTCTTTCCTCTCTACCTCCCTCCAAATTGGACAAGAAAAATGGGGAGAAAAGCATGGAATCTTGATGTTTGTCTAGGACAGTGGTTGGCAAACCGCGGCTCGCGAGCCACGAGCAGCTCTTTGGCCCCTCGGGTGTGGCTCTTCCTCTTTCCTTCCCACCCCCACCCCCACAGGCAGCGGAGGGCCCGGCATGTCGGTTGGGGGGGGCTCTGGCTGCCTCCCCCTGGAGCGAGCGAACGGGCGGCGGGAATGCCCGGGGCTGTGGCTGCGCCGGAGCCACCCGGTAGCTGCGCGCACAGGGAGGCGGGCGCCCAGTGCCCGGACGGCTCCAGGAAAGCTCCCCCCGCCCGTTCGCTCACTCCAGGGGGAGGCAGCCAGAACCCCCCCAACTAACATGCTGGGGCCCTCCGCTGCCTCCGGGGGGGGGGAAGGGCCAAAGAAGGGGCATCGGGCAGGGAAGCCGCGCGCATCTCCACCGGCTCCCTCCGACAGCCATCATGGCGCACGTTCTGGGGTCGCGCGTCTATCTCCCTCCCAGCCATGCAGCCCCAGAACGTGTGCCGTGGCGCTGTTGGAGGGAGCCGGTGGAGATGCGTGCGGCTTCCCTGCCCGATGCCCCTGCCGGGCGCAAGGCTCGGGGGTAGCAGAAGCAGCAGCAGTGAAGCAACTCGCCACTTTTCCACACCCAGGAAAAGAATTACAGCCCAACTTCTCACCGCTACAAAGTCTCTTTTCTGTGGAAAAGATAGGCGCGCGCATGCTCCGCTCAATTACAGTCTCGGAGGCTTCGTAGCGGTGGGAAGTTGGGCTGTTCCGCGGGACGGGCACGCTACGAAGTCTCCAAGACTGTAATTGAGCGGAGCATGCGCGCGCCTCTCTTTTCTGTGCGGAAAAGATAGGCGCGCGCATGCTCCGCTCAATTACAGTCTCGGAGATTGCGAGAGGGAGATGGAGACGTGACCGGCTTCCCTGCCGGGCGACCTGCCGGGTGACAGCCTTGGTGGTGCTTAAGATGCCGGTAGCCGCTGCGGGAGGAGGCGTCCGTAACCTCTGGCATGCCAGGCCCTTCTGCTGCTTCCTGGGTTTTTTGGGGGGGGGAGGAGAGGGAAGAGAGGGAGTGTTTGACATACACAGAGAGAGACAGAGGGGAAGGGAGGGAAAGAGAGAGACAGACAGAGACAGAGAAAGAGAGGGAGGGAGAGAGACAGAGAGAGACACAGATAGAGAATGACACGGAGGGATTGAATCGGACAGACGGGGAAAGAGGGAGAGACAGACATACAGAGACAGAGAGAGGAAGGGAGAGAATCAGAGTGAGTGACACACACAGAGACAGGGAGAGACAGAGAGAGGGAGGGAGAGACAGATACTGATTAAGTGAGTGAGAGACAGACAGACAGACACACACAGAGTGACAGAGATGGGCAGACGAAGGAGAGAGAGACAGAGATAGAAAGAGAGAAAGAAAAAGAAAGAAAGAGAGAAAGAGAGACAAAGGGAAAGAAAGAGAGAAAGAGAGAGAAAGAGGGAAAGAAAGAGAGTGAAAGAGAGAGAGAAAGAGAGACAGAAAGAAAGAGAGAGAAAGAAAGAAAGAGAGAGAGAAATAGAGAGAGGGGGGGGAAGGAGGAAAGAGAGAGCGAAAGAAAGAACTTATGACCACAATTGAGCCTAAAAGTTTGGTTGCTAACCAAGACCGTCGTTAAGTGAGTTTCACCACATTTTCCAAGTTGGCCATGCCCACCCAGTCACATGACCGCTGAGCCACTCCCACAAAACAGGCCACACCTTTTGGCTCTCAAAAGAAATTTCAATCGTGGTATTGTTGATATTTGGCTCTGTTGACTAATGAGTTTGCCCACCACTGGTCTAGAACATGTCTCATATAACTACCAGTATAATTTAGGATTATATCAGAATATAGCCTAAAATTTGAAAAAACTATTGCAATAATATTTTTTGGCACTTTCATATAAAAAATGCTTAGTGGTTGGTATTTTTTTTGTATAAAATCAATAAAGATCATAGGATTTCCCCCCCTTTTTATGTTTAATTTTCATTCTATAATTTAAAAAAAATAATTCTAATTTTTAATTTTAATGTTGGTTTTTCTATGTTGTTTTTACTTATTGGTTATGTTATACATCTCCTAGAGCCTCTCTTTAAAAATGATGAACAGTTTAAAAATATGGCTTAAGAAATCACTTTCTTCAATTCTGGGAAGTTATTTTATAATATTGTGAAATTTCCCTCAGTGGAAACAGTACTTTTTCAGCTACAAAATGTGCACTTTTATTTCAATATATTTTGGGGGGAAATAAGAAAGAAGACATAATGAAAATCAGTGAAAATGGTTACAACTGGTACACAGACACAACTGGGTTAAGGAATTTCTAATGATTTTGATTTTGATTTTATTGAATTTATACCCCGCCCTTCTCCAAACGGACCCTGATATTGGAGTATTGGGGAATGTTCCAGATTCTGAATTTACTTTTTCACAGAGAATGGAATTTATTTCCAAACAGACTGAAATACAATTTTCAAATTCATTTCTTGATTCCTAACACCATGTTAGTCTGTGCAGTTTGTTCTCTCATCCAGCTGATAGTCAAACAACCAGGGCATCATTTCCTTCCTTCGGGTTGGATAAATGGACCAAAGTGTCTTAGTGTCTTCAGCATATTAGGGTTTAACATAGAGGTTGAGCAAAACAGAACAGATAGATCCTGTGAGCATTTTGGGACAATTACCTACCCTGTTTCCCCCAAAATAAGACCTCCCTGAATAATAAGGCCAAATAGGGTTTTGAGAGCATGCGCTAAAATAAGCCGTCCCCCAAAAATAAGCCCTCCCTGAAAATATTGCAACACAGCAGAAGCCATGACGTGACCATGCTCACCGCCTCCTGCATCTCCAAAATATTAATGCCTCCCCAAAAATAAGGCCAAGTGCTTATTTCAAGGGTCAAAAGAAAATATGATCCTGTCTTATTTTCGGGGAAACACGGTAGATGTATAACAAAAGACCCCAGATGGACAAGTTTCATAAGGAATAGTGAACCAAAGGCTCAGTCCTGCCAAAAATATACCATAGTTGGTTATATGAAAACCTAACCTTGGTCCATTTTGGGCTGCAATCTCCTAGATGTTACAGAAAGGTTAAATGCAACCTAGGCTGCCTCAAAGATGCTTCTGCTCTTCTTAGCATCTGGCAGGGTTTTAAACAAGCAGTGACTGTCTTAGTCTGAACTATACAGCACATTTATTGATCTTTCTCCTTTGAACTGTTTTCCTTTTAATAAATTTATATCAGCCTTGTGAATGTCAAGCTGATCTCCAATGCTAAGCACAGAAAAATTGAAGAATCCAGAAGAGCAAACAACTGAGTGGCAATTTGTGTTAGCTCTTCAAACATAATGCACTAGATAAATCAGCACATTATATCCCTATGAACTTTTTTGATATTTAGAAATTCCAAGAACAGGAGACAGAAAATACAGGAGGAGAGAGTATATAAATATGTTAGCCAGTGTATTTCTTAAGAAAATAAAGCAGCACATCCACATTGGACCACTACCTAGAAAAAAAGTTACCTAATACTATAAGTAGGTGACCTTTTTGAGCTGGATAGTGCATTACAAAATGCCACGGGGCAAGCTTGTTAACTCATAAGATGAGGAGGTACTAATTTACTAGAAGAGAAACTACCGAGAGTGTTTCCTTCCACCCACTTACTCTCCCAAGAAAATCTCTATGGTTTATATAATTTTGTGTGTGTGTGTATATCCAAACAAATAATTGCCTTCAGCCCCTTATTATTTCAATTTTTAAAGAATGCCTGTGTTGGACTCACTAATATATCTTGAGGTCAACTCTTTGCCAACTTCCTACTTTTAAAATTAAATGAATATAAAAATAGCCAGGTGGGCAGGAGGATTATTGAAATGAAGGAATGAAGAAATGTTGGATTTACTCAGGGAAGGAGGAAGAGAATGCCAAGCCATTACAGTAAGGATATTTGAATCTTGTGAAACTAAAAAGCATGAAAAACAAACTTGGAGTAACTCTATTTTGATTCTGTTAGGTATAAGGTGAAAGAGAGAGGGGAATTTGATGGACTTTCAAGATTCTCTTACAGTATTATAACCACATAACAGTACATTCCAGGATTCCTAGTGATTTCCTGATTTTGGTTACATTAAAGGGCTGACAGAAGTGCCCATGGTACAACAGGACCGACGCATACAAAATCTCCCTTCTGAGCCATGTTTGTTTGTTTATTTGTTTTTGAGCTTCCCGTTGATATTGCAAGTGAGTAAGGACATGAAGAGCAGATTATCTGCATTTCCTTTCACTTTATTTAGAACATCCTAAAATATATAGCGCATATGGTTTCTATGAAACTAACACAGTAGAACTTGTTTGACAACTTTGAAGGTGTGGAAGTAAAGGGGATTGATATTGTTTCTTCTCTTTCCCGGAAAGTATCCTTTTCATTTATGTCAGGAGCTTAATATTTGTGATTTGAGGAAAATAATTTTGCGGTCAATTTATGGATATTTGGTTAATGAAACAAGGTACATGTAATCCAGCCTTCACAAATCCTTGTTAAAGTATGTTATTTGATGTCAACAAAGAAATTGAACCAATGTCTTCCTTGGAGGTATGAGGATGTAAATTACGTATATAGATTGTTATTGGAACATTCGTGTTGCAAATAATTAGGCTTGTGTAACATTTACTGGAGCCTGATAATTAAACCTGAACAATCCACTGATTTCGTCTAGATATCTAGTATGTATATATTTGTATTTGCATTTGTCGTTCATGAAACTTCCTAATTACTCACTGATTTACAAAGGTATTTGAGGAAGAATATATATACATATTGGATTGTGGCTTATTTTCATCATTTATTGGATGGTACTAGAAAGAGATACAGTTATTTAGCATGAGATGTGTGGCACTATTTATCTCCATGGAATGGCTCCTTCACCTGTCATATTCCAAAACAATGCTCCTGTTTATGATTGGAAAAAATAGCATAGACATGGATGATGCCATAGATCAGTGATGGCGAACCTATGGCACGGGTGCCACAGGTGGCACGCGGAGCCATTTCTTAGGGCACACGAGGCGTTGCCCTGTCAGCTCCAGCGTGCATGTGTGTTCTGGCCAGCTGATTTAGGCCTTCTTTTGAGGCCGTTTTCACCCTCTGGAGGCTTTAGGGAAGCTCCTGAAGCCTCTGGAGGTAGGGGGGGAGGCCGTTTTCACCCTCCCCAGGTTCCTAGAAAGCCTCTGGAGCCTGGGGAGGGCGAAAATTGTGTGCCAAAAGCAGGGGGTCGCGCACATAGCATTATGGGTGTGGCACACCCACATACGACCCCCCCCCCTGTGTTTCCCCCGCTTTTGGCACGCAAGCCAAAAAAGGTTAGCCATCACTGCCATAGATGGTCATGTATGAAGAACCTGAACAACTGTTTGCTATGTTTTCAATAAGTAAAATAGAAGGATACCGCAACCTCAATTTTCTGCAATTGTGTGATTAAAGAGGATAGTAGAAAAGGGATTTAGGTGCTGCAGATTTCCTGCTCTTGCTCTGGTCACAAGATACTATATTAGGACATACATAGCACAGTCCTTTCTATGTGTATATTCAATAGGATTAGGCAATATCTGTTTCTTAAGATACTGCTAAACATCACTCCTGTTAATCCTAATCAACCCATAAGTGGTGAATAGAAATGGGAGTCTCCGTGAAGCAGCATCTGAAGAATGACTTGTTGCCCACTCTTGACTTATAAGTGGGGACTATTTCAATACAAGGGCCCATAAGATTTCAGGCTGCACTCAGATGGAAGGATACAGTTTGTTTTCTGTTGTTTTTCTTTCAAACAAAATGTGATTGTTAAAAAAAGAGGATAATTTTGGGATTCTAGAAATTGTTTGGAAAATTGACATTAGTCATAGAATTCTGTAACTATGCAAACCTTACATTTTCCCTTTCATACACCCAGTGAGGGAAAAATGTTTGTTTTAACTTCACCTCTTTTTGAAGTGATAGCTATTATATCTGGGCTGATAAACTCCAGACAACTATTAGAACAATTGTATTGTGTTCAAAAGTATTGTACATCTCTCACAAATAGGATTGTGTTGATGAAAATTACCTCTCGAGGCAGGTTAAAATCCATTAGCATCTCTTCATTGTGTTTTTCCCCAGCTTCTCCACTTTGGCCCCTCCAATTGTTTTGGTGCTGTGGTTGCTAGAATTTCTTGCCATTTGAATAAATCTTGTTTGTTAGAAATTTTGAGAGTTTCAGTCCCAGTATTTTATTTAATCTCTCTCTCTTCTCTCCCACTCTCTCCCTTTTCATCCCTCCCTCCGCCCTGGGAAGAAGAAGCCAATTACAAATCACTTTAACAAATATTGCCTAGAAAATAGCATTGGGTAGTTCAGGCAGTTTCCAGGAGTCAAGACTGATTCAAAAGCAATAAGAGTAATTTAAAAGGTTTATAAATCAATGTAAGAGAAGCCATAGCCAATTCTTAGATATAGGTGCTACAAATGACATATTTTTCCTGGTAATCCAGATTCTTGCAGCAGAAAACCACCTTCTTACTCTATGCAAAAGAAAAGAGGAACAAGGAGACAAGAGGAATAATTTATGGAGCTATTTCACTGCTGAAGAAACAAAGAAATCGACAGAATTCTTGTTTACAATGAACTGTTGTGAAGGATCATCAAAACAATAAACACTGTTTCCTTTATCATTTATTTCATTTCTATCCCACCTTTATTGCCTTAAAAGTAACTTAAGATGGTGAACATACTCCTTCCTCCTCCTCCTTTTCCCTACAGCAATAAACCTGTCAGGTGGGTTGGGATGAGAAAGAGTGACTGGTCCAAAGTCACCCATCAGACTTTCATGCTAACGCAGGACTGGAACTCACAGTCTTCTGGTTTCTGGGCTAAGATTTTAAGCTGTACACCAAACTGGCTTTCTTTAGAGATCTTAAAGGAAGAAAGCTGAGACAGGAATTTCCTTCTATGGAGAAATGGAGCTACATTCAACAAACAAAATTTTACAGTGGTTCAGATATCACATTTGAGTCAAAAAATAATTCAGCACTATAATGCAATACTGTAGGTGCAAGAAAACACAGAGAAGATGCTTTCAGACAAATGCAAAGCCTTTTCTATAAAAGTGGCCTGGGTTAAGCTAGGAGTATACATTCCAACAGACCTGACGAGCTACCTATGGGATTGCCTTAACTTTCTGTAGGAAGGTAATTTTTAAAAATGCACGTATCTTCAATGGAGAAAGGGTTTAAATCAAAATAAAACTATATACCTTACCTTCAAAATTGGAAGCAGCAAAATATAGCGCTCCTCACCTGAAACAAATAATGTACAGCCTTCAGTGACACAGATAAATTATGATCTTATATAACTGCTATATTTAAAAAAACATGAGATGTAATTACAACTTTTGAAGATTCAAAGGAAGAGTTCTTTTAAAATCCCATTAATCTTCTTTTCCTCTCTAACACAGATTTTTGCTTCGGGGTTCAGAATTACATCTTACATAAAAGTTAGCTTCTATTCGGTCATCTCACTCCTACTTGGGCCCATTCTGACTGCTGGACTGAAGATACTAATTCCTATTTATTCACTCATGATCATTAGCAATGTGTTATGAAAGCTGTCAAATTGGCAAGCATGATAGTGTGAAAGGAGGGAAGGTGCTTGAAGAAAGCAGTAAGCTGAGTTGGGCAAGTTGTTTGGATTTGATTGCATGCCCGTACTTACAAGTAGGAATTTCAAATGTTAGTCCTTATTATATATCATATATCACAACTGATATGGAGATAAACTACTTTAACACTTATGAAATATTAATAATTTATTCTGTTTAACAGTGAGGCAATCCAAAATTAAGAATGCATGGTAGGATGTTTTTTTCTGGAATGGTTGAAAAGGCATCATTTACTTTACTAAAGTCCTTTCACAATGAAGGCAAAAAGATGAATGATATATGCATTTTATTTTCAACGTGCCACCAAAGACTTGCAGTGGTTTTAATGAAACATCAGAAAATGTTGTCCCTAGGGTGTTTTTTTGAAAAGATAACTGAACAGTTTTTTTCCTTGAAGACATTTTGCATCTCATCCAAGAAACTTCTTCAGTTATCATTTTTAAATATAAATAAAAATAAATACCAGGCATTAACTTCAAGGAATGCTATCCAACCTTAGGGAAACTTTTCAATGAGATGAATGGCTTGTCAACCTGCAAATTTTGGGGGGAATTTAGTTTAGTTTAGTTTTAGTAAATCATCTGAAGAATCAGATTGGTGTATTCCCATTCAAGTAATGTTACTTTCTAGGAGGCAGCGTGCCTTGCTAATTTTAAGTGGTGACTTGCATTTTTCAATATTTGCATGTGTCTTTCTCAGCTTTTTTCTGAAACTAGACAAGACACAAGACCTTTAATTTTCTCTTTTTCTCTGCTTGTTGATTCAACTTGCAGGCAAAATGAAACGGGATTAGCAGAAGAAAAAAGATAAAATGGGGTGGAGGGAATGCAGCCAGCTGTGATAGTGCATAGGGATGGATCTACAATTTTAAGCAAACACATTTCCTGGATTCCTTCCTTCTTCCTCATAAACACTTCTCTAAACTTTGTAGAGCAACATTTCATTGAAAAATTGCAAAAAAGTTGCATTAGAAAAAGTTACAAATAAAAATGTTTATGTTAGGAAAAGTGGAATACAAAAATTAAAGTGCTTTTTTGTATGTGTATTTGATTAAGAGCCATTATGAAAAAATGCAAGGAATCAAAAGAAAATTCAATGTACATGCTGTAACATGGACTGGTGGTAATTCATTAATTCCTGTGCAGGTATTTGAAGAATCCACCTTAAGGTGGAATGGCTATACCACACTGCTTCATTTCCCAGCAGAAACTTCTGTGTACATTCAACACAGGTGCAGCATAGCTGTTAAAAAGGTAGAATGGCTGATAGGTTAGCTTCCATTCAACATTTATAAAGTATTTCACCAAAACAAAGATTATAAGCAAACTATATGAACAGATTTCAATATCCTATTTGTTGCATAATAGGACTCACTTGGGTCAACAGAGTTAAACACATAGCTGGGAATCATGAGGAGCAATGAAATAAACCTTTTTATCTTTTCCCCAGGTGTATCTGTTAAATAACTGTTATATCCGTAAGGGCAAATTTATGGCATTCTTGCCACAGGTGGCACATGTAGCCATTTCTGAGGGCACATGAGGTGTTGCCCTGTCAGCTCCAGTATGCATGCATGTGCTGGCCAGTTGATTTTCTGCTGTTTTTCACTCTCCAGAGGCTTCCCTGAACGAACCATTCCGGTTCAGGAACGGATTTCCAGTTTTCATATTGGTGTTTTTTGCCCTCTGGAGACTTCAGGGAAGCCTCCTGAAGTCTTTGGAGAGTGAAAAATCGCCCAACACGCAAACTAGAAGTCCGTTCCCAAACTTCCAGTTTGCATATTGAGCCATTTTTCACCTCTGGAGGGAGAAAATTGCCCCAATGGGCAACCCGGAAGTTGGTAAACAGGCCGTTTCTGGCCTCTGGAGAGCCTCCGGGGGTGGGGAAGGACGTTTTCGCCCTCCCCATGCTCCTGGAAAGCCTCTGGAGAGCAAAAAATGAGCTTTCCAATCCAATCAGAAGTTGGCCAAAGGGCCATTCTTAGCCTCCAGAGGGCCTTGGGGGGGGGGGAGGAGGCTGTTTTCTCCCTCGCCAGGCTCCTAGAAAGAGTTTGGAACCTGGGTAGTGCAAAAAACGGGTCCACCATGTAGCAAAAGTGGAGGAGGGCAGGGAACCATGCATGCATGCGCGGGAGGTTACTCATGCACATGTGTGGAGTGGGTGCATAGACTTATGGGTGTGGACACAAATGCACACGGCCCCCCGGCTCCTCCCGCTTTTGGCACACAATGGCAAAAAGGTTAGCCATCACTGTGCTATGCCAATATTGCATCATTGATTGTTTCATTATGTACCATATTTTTCAGAGTATAAGATGCAGCAGAGTATAAGATGCACCTTAGTTTTTGGGGAGGAAAATAGGGGGAGAAAATTCTGCCTACCAGTTATTCATCTGGCTAGTACCCTTAGTCTGGTCAAGTTCAGCACATAGGTTTGCTGGTTTTGAGTGTGTGCATGGACTCTTTTTATCCCCTCGTTGAGGATAAAAAACAGCTTCTAAAGCACAGCTGATCGTTGGGGAGAGAAGCAATGTGAAAAGCAGGCAAAGCACGGAAGATCGCTTCACTCGTTAGCGCCTTACTAGGGCTAAGAAAAGCTTCGAAAAAGCTACATTTGAAGATGCATCCAAATTTTCAGCCTCTTTTGTGGGGGGGGGGGAGTGTTCTTATAATCCAAAAAATATGGTATATAGCTTTTGAAAGTTGGTTTTCATTTCATAAATATATAAAAAAGATTTGTAACTATATTGTCTTTTAGAAAAAAAATCACAACTAAAATAGCTCTATTATAATCAGCTAATTGTTAAGATATAATGATTTCTGTGTTCCTCAGAAATCTCCTTCAGATTTGAAGTTAAACAGTGCATATGTGAGACTGGAAGAAAGAAAGCCAACTATGATTATTTCTTAATTGTATTTTTCATTTATTTTTATCTTTTATGTGCTGCCCTTCAACATCACTATCTAAAATTACCTTAAAAACAAAAACAAAAATTTATTCTAAATTTGGTTAAAATTGATTTGTTTACAAGTCTGGAAAGATAAGATGGACTCACTTCAGCAAAGCAGTGTCCATAATTGCTTTTTCTGAAGCAAAGAGGTTACCCATTTGCCTTAGATAAAGCAAGCAGTATCTACATAATTATGGTCCAGTGTTTAGGAAAAACTCATCTTTTTTTTTATAGTGCTGTTGTCCCTATACAGGGTAGAGTCAGAGCGACTGAATAGAGCTGAAATTTATTGGCCAATACCTTTCCTGATGTCTTCACAGAGTTCACAACAGATTTTTTTTTGTACTCTAGGAGAGAAACATCTGCTTCCTAGGATTGAACTCTCAACTTTCTCAGTGGTAGGCAAGCATCTTCACCGCTAGGCCATCAGGCCTGTTGAGAAACTTCTCACTATCCCCTAATTCTAACTGAAGTGCTTCTAGACTCAGTGGCATGGGATTTCTCAGCGCACAAGCTTAGTCTGAAATACTTTCAAAATGCTGGAGGGGGTTCAAACTGGGCAGTTTAAGGTTGCTCTGACATTTCTTTGGGCGAGCAGTCAAGAAAAGACTTCCAAGATGGCTGTTTTTGAAATTTGCTGAAGACATATACTTGGCATAAACCAAAGCTGCCCAGTGTAAAAATACTTCAGCTAATGTGAGATAAGATTTATCTATACCATCTCTCACAACATTTGTCAAAAAAGCTTCTCTTAGCTTTCTCTTTTAGCTGAAATGGTACAGGAAGAGGCTGAGAGGAATTTTGAAGGAGAGTGAGGTAAAGAAGCTGAGTCACTTCACTCTAAATGAAAGATCAGCTTGCTTTGCAAAGTACCCATTAAAACTTTTTGCAGTTCTAGTTAAAAGTACATTAGATATAAGCAGAAATAAAAATAAATACAGCATATTTTTATTATCCACGTGAGTGTATTTTTAATTGACCCTTTGTAAAGATTCAGAGGAATGCTTCACTTGGAAGGAATGAACAAACTCTTTTCAAACTGCTACAAATTCCATTGTAGCAAGTTGCATACTATATGAAAAAGAATCCCTCTGCACCATAGTGGTGTTACCCAAAGCCCATAAAAATCACAGAATGGAAGGCTGGAAGTTTTGATGCACATTAGTTGGATGGGAGCACACCAGATACAGTATGAATTTCTTAAAGCCATTTGCTGTGCCCATTATGCAGCTCTGGGCTATGCAGTCTCTTCTCTGACCCTCTAGAAGCTTTCAAGAAAAAACTGGACCTCCGTCTAATAGAAATGGTGAAGGGTCTCCTGCTTGGCGGGAGGGTTGGACTAGATGACCTACAAAGTCTCTAACTTAATCTGTTAATAAGAATGCTTAGATTTAAGTATTTAGTGTGGCAATTGAAATTAAAGATTATAGATTTTGTCATCAATGTATTCTTTTCTGTAAGACAATATCATTGTGTATCAATCCTAAAGATAATGAAGGATGAATAATCTTTTTTCATATACATATGTCTACCTTATTCTCAGTGTCATCTTCACAAGAGATAGCATAACAATCAAAACAATCCCTCATTGTTAAAGAGGACAAAAAGTTGGATTCTGTTTTTATTTTTCCATATAACTCATCTGACATATAAATAGATTGAATAAAGCTGAGTGCTGTTTATTATATTTGGGGAAAACTAGATTAGATAATAAAGCTGCATATTTTCTTCTCTTCATGTTTGCTGCACTTCAACCAGATGGTTGAATGCCAATCTGCCAATCTAGAGCCAGATATAATTTGATTTATATAGTATTTCTGGTGGATAAACTATTTTGTGCAGAGGTTTGTGGTAAGTATTCCATAATATAACTGTAACCTCTTGTTTTTTGTCTGCTTGAAAACAACTGTAGGATAAAAGCCATTTTGTAAAATACTTTTATCCCACCATAAGATTAAAACTGTGAAGAGGAACACCTAGAACCCCACACATGCATCTACAGATAAGGGTTTTGTCCACATATGTACTCTCCTCTTTTGAAGCGATATTATCTATAACTTTATATCCTTTCAAGTGAAAAAATATCCCAGATAAATTGATCAAGATTTAGGAAAGTTGCAATGCAAAGCCAAATTGCCTACTGCTTGATGACCATAATGCCCCAGTTCCCAAAAACTACTGCAATCTGCTACATATGTTTACAGATGAGGGGATATCGTACTCAAGAAAAGGATGGTAACAATAGACATCCAGAGATCTATAGACAATAGATATCAGAAGATCTGAACATTCAGTTTTAAAATGGTAGTTTTCATTTCAGACTGAAAGGTATACAGCTCACTGCAGTGAGGAAGGTGGGGGGAGAGAAAGGCAATAAGAAGAGCAGAATCAAAACAAGATGATTCTCCATTGCTTCTTGCTGTAATTTTCAGCTGTCATTCCTTTTCGAAGAGTATGCTTTATTCCGGTATGTTGAATTTGAGTTGTTTTTCAGCACTCAAAATCAGAGCATACACATTTGTTCCAGACAGTAGCACATTGCCACATTTTCTCAAGGGTGCAATGAGTCACCTTTGCTGGAAGATGAATTTGGGGTTAAGTAATTTTGATTGCATTTCCTTTGCATATTCCAAACCATTTTGTTTCCTAAACTAGTTCATTGCTTGCTTTGATGTGTCTGGTAGATTTTGCTGTTCTTACAACAGCAAAATCTTGGGCATGAGAAGGGAAAGAGGCTGAAATATCTTTCATATTTTAAAATTAGTAGGCCTGGGACAAAGAACTAAATGCTGCAAAAAATCTGATCCCAGTTTTCCCATCAGCTCCCATTCAATTAAATATATGTTCCATATCATATTTAAAACACAAGCTTATTTCCTAGTGTGTATATGTGAATGTGCCATGCCCAAGAGTTTTTAGAAGAAAGAAAAAAAAATTCATTAACCCCACTGGAATCACATCAATCCTTATGGTTAGAAAAACCTATCAGGAAACTGACTGCTAAACAAGAAATATACAGTACCATATTATGAGGACCCAGATTGTTGGGGACAATGTGCTGACTCTGTAAACCGCTTAGGGAGGGCTGTAATAATAATAATAATCTTTATTGTCATTGTAAAAAGCATTATGAAGCAGTATATAAGACTAAGTGCTATTGCTAGTGCTATTGCTATCCAATAGTTATAATATACATATTCAATATTATATAATAAAAAACACAGCTCAATTCTCATTGGAAATGGCTTATTGGCTGCTATTGGATCCCCTATCATATTATTTATTATTTATTTATTTATTTATTAGATTTTATAACTCAAGGTAGTAAACACACATAATACTCCTTCCTCCTTCTATTTTTCCAAACAACAACAACCCTGTGAGATGAGTTGGGCCACAGGTGGGATCCTAATGGTTTAACAACCAGCTTGCTGAGTGTGTGCTTTGCTTTGGACATTATCAATTATGGGTGTACTCACTTTTGTTGCCAGCAGTTTAGACATTAATGGCTGTGTGTTGCGTTATTTTGAGGGGACAGCACATTTACAATTATAAAAGTTGTATACTCACTACTTTATGCTGTAGCCGTGTCATTTCTTCAGTGTCAGGGGAAGGGAAGGTGAGAAAAGCTGAGTGTTGGCTAATTTTTCATGGCCAGAGTGACACTTAAGGAAGACAAGTGTTGCAGTGAATAAAGCTGTTTTTATTTTTCTCAATATGTAGAGGATTTGAAGGGTGGGTTTTTTAATTTTTGTTCTTTAAATGATTATTGGGGAATCACTAGGCCAGTGATGGCGAACCTATGGCATGGGTGCCACAGGTGGCACATGGAACCATTTCTTAGGGCACATGAGGCGTTGCCCTGTCAGCACTAGCGTACATGTGTGTGCTGGCCAGCTGATTTAGGCCTTCTTTTGAGGCCGTTTTTCGCCCTCTGGAGGCTTCAGGGAAGCTCCTGAAGCCTCTGGAGGTGGGGGGGAGGCTGTTTTAACCCTCCTCAGGCTCCTAGAAGGCCTCTGGAGCCTGGGGAGGGAGAAAAAAGTGCGCCAAAAGCAGGGGGTCATGCACATAACATTATGGGTGTGGCACGCCCACGCACGACTCCCTTGCGCTCCCCCCGCTTTTGGCACGCGAGCCAAAAAAGGTTAGCCATCACTGCACTAGGCTGTTGTATTTTGTATGGGCAATTCATCAAAATTATTTCTTGGGGTGAGAAAGAATGACTGGCCCAATGTCGTCCCGTTTGCTTTTATGGATGTGGGGCTAGAATTCTCATCTGTTGGTTTCTAATCTGGTGTGTTAAAACACAGGCCAAACTGGCTCTTATTTCTTTCACAGAAATTAGTGAATCCAAACCTGAGATAACAATAAAGTTTTGCAGACTAGTTTTACACCCAAGACAGCTATTCACAGTGGAATCACCATATTTGTTATTGATATGATGAGTAAAATGAAACACGACCTTCATTTTTTTTTTTTTTTAATTTGGGGATTTTAATCTGGTTTTAGCACAGGTTCTATTGGATTAGTTTTTTAAATTTTATATGATGTTTTGTATGTATTTTAATTTTCCTGTGCGCCGCCCTGGGTCCGTTTGGAGAAGGGCGGGGTATAAATTGAATAAATATATAAATATAATATATTTACTCATGATCATGAGCCATTAACCTCTTCCTCTGCTTAAGTCATATTCTGCTGATGAATTACATACAAAAGATAATTTCGTTACTGCTTGTGTAAATTGCTTTAAAAGGACTGAGTTCCACAGGAAAAGTAGTTGCACAATAGAATTCCTGTATTTGAGAGTGAAGAGCTATCAGTCAAAATAATCTTGCAATGTTTTCTTTGAGGAGCAGCGGAGAACACTTTTGAGCTGACAGTTTTATGTCTGTAAATTACTGAAAACATACCTTTTAAGTCTGTTGTAAGGATATGTAATGTTGTGGCTTGTTACTTGATTATAATTACTGGAATGTGAATGTAAAAACTGCACTGTATTGCTAAGAATCCTTTTCCATGGGGTGATAAAGAAGAACTGATTTTTCCCACTTTAGGAAAGTGTAGGGGGCAAAATAGTGACCGAAAATCCTTTCTCCAAAGGATTTTGTTAATTTATTTATATCCCACCAAGGAGCATAACACAATATTCTTTCGTCCTCCTATTTTCCCCACCACAATCACCTTGTGAGATGAGTTGAGAATGACTGGCTGAAAGTCTCCCAACCAGATTTCATGTGTAAGACAGGACTAGAACTCACAATCTCCTGACCTCTAGCTTTCTTTCTTAACCACTAGAGAGCAAAGTGGCTGATCAATGACCTTTTAGAGCAGAGTTGTCAAACTTGATTTTGTTGAAGGCCGCACAAGGGTTGTGTTTGACCTTGGGGGGGGGGGGGGCTGAGGACCCTGGCCAGAGTGGGCATGGCCAGCTCCACATCACTCATTGAGGTTCCATTTTTGGCTGCAGTGACTTCCTGCAATCCTCTGCCAGTGAAAACGGAGTTTCAAGAGGGTACATGCAGGCCTCCCCCAAGCTCTGAGCTCCATTTTTGCTGGCAGAGGTTTGCAGAAGGCCATCGTGGCCGGAAACAGAACCCGCACAGGTCGCAAATCTGTTTTCACTGGCAGAGGCAAGCCGGTCCTTTGCTGTTCTCAGGGTGGGCTGCGGGCCCCATTTAAGCACACTGCAGGCCGGATGTGGCCCATAAGCCTTGAATTTCATACCCCTGTTTTAGAATGTAACTCTTAATTTGACACACAAAGCTTGATGTTACTGTCAAAATGTTTAAAATTGATCCCAAAACATTAAATAGAACAGAAATTATTTCCATTCTGTTTTTCATTTCATTCTCCCTTTGTTATTCTTGTTTCATATTTTCTGATTAGCCTTTTCTTTGTAAAATGCTATGAAAGGGGTATTTTAGTGTCACAGTATGCTGCTAATAACACTAACAAAAATCTATTTCAGTGGTTCTCAACTTTTCCTTCATCACGGATCTCCTACCTTTTATGGCCATGGACCATGGCCATGGACCCCCTTAACACAAGATTTAAATCATAATATTTTTTCAAACCTTCATGAACCCTCTGTAATGACATTGTGCCCCTCCCTCTCTCTCGGGTCCAAGGACCATAGATTGAAATATTAAAACTGAAAGAGTAAAACTGCCTTCAAGTGATCCATATCTCAGTTAGGTAAGATACAAACAAGGCTTATATCTACATATATGAAAACATCACTTTTATGGATCCACAACTTATCTTAACAGCTTTAAATTAAACATTAAATCAAATCCATAATAATAATAATCAACTCTACATCCATGATGGCGAACCTATGGCGCACATGGCATAGGTGGAACGTGGAGGTCTCTGCTGACACGCAAGCCCCAGCTGAGCTCCACCAAGCATGACTACCGGCCAGCTGATTTTCGGGTTTCTGCAAAACACTATATAAGCCATCAATATACATCCAAAAGGAACAGGAAGTGCCTCACAGTAGCAGATAGAGGTAAATCCTAGAGAGACAGGAAATGCATCACTGAACAATGGAGATGAATGCTAGAGAGGAATAATAATAATAATAATTTAATAATAATAATTTTATTTTTTTCTATACCGCGTCCTCGCCCCAGGGGGACTCGGAGCGGTGCACAGGGAAAAATTAAAACAACATAAAATATGTACATAAATAAATACAGTAAAAACAGATTAAATCTAATTGTCCCTGCACTAAAATCCCCATTTTTAAAATTAACATTCCCTAACCCCTAAGGTAGAGACTAACCTAGGCTGCATACAAGGCTGCATACAAGGCATACAAGGCTGACATAACTTCTGTAACAGCATAGGCATGCAAAGAGGGGGAGCGTGGAGGGATATGGCCCCCGCGCCCCATTTATGATCCCTGGAGGCTTCAGGGAGGCCTGCTAAACCCCAAAATGGGTCACAGGGATGGGTCACATGCAGGGAGAGGTACAGGGGGAACGTGCGTAATGTATTATTGGTGTGGGCATGGGCTGTCATGCCCACAAACGTGCTTTCAGCCCACGAGGACAAAAAGGTTAGCCATCACTGCCCTATATCAATATTGAATCACAATTTAAGACGTCTCTTTCTAAACCTGTCAAACATAGTTCTGTAGTTAAGAAATAAATAGGGAAATATAGGTAATTGGAAATTGAGGGCATTCCCCAACTTTCCTGTTTAGGGGGAACAACAAACAATATAATTTCTTCTGCTTTTATGGTATGATAAGTGTAGGGATTTTGTTCTTCCAAAAGCCCTCTATTTCCTCCACAAATAGAGGGAGGGAGGTTGTGGGGGAGGAGAGAGAGGGAGTGAGAGATAACCTTCAGTGTCTCTTTTATGCTTCTTGTCCATAGATATCATTGAGAATTTATTGCCCTGTCTCCTCTCCTTGCAAGCCTGTGCACAGCTGAGGGAGGGGAACGTGGTTCCAAAAATTGCTGTCTTGGTTCAATACTGCTTTTGCTTTTTTTTTAATGTTTAGCAGCTTCCTCAACAGAAGCAGTACTTAACCCCTTATCCAACTCTTGTTCTTATTCATCTCACCCTTAAATAGCTTACCTTTCCTATATTTTTGATTCCAGAATCATTGCATTGCTCAGAATCATTGCATTGCTACTCTTCCCCATGTATGTAACTTGCTGAGAATAATAAGAGTAATTGATTTGTAAATAAATCAGTCTATCATCTTGTCCCTGTAGGGATTTCCCAAATTTATTTATTTTTGAGAAGTAACGCTACCTGAGTTTTCATCCCTTTCAGACTAATGAGGAAGGACAGCCGGCTATAAAATATTCAAAAGCTGCAGCAATACAACTAACCGTAACTGCTGAATAAAAGAAAGAGCTGGTTTATTCATGAACAGTAAAGGGTACAAAATATTTTTGAAAGGAAGTTTTTAATGGAAGAACTGAGGGGCGGCTATTGATATATTTTGTGGAAACATAGTTGATTAAAGGTCTATGGTGTATAGAGATAACCCAAGTATAGCGGAGACTCGTTATTTTGACAAAAATAGCTGGTGTGAATACCTGGTCTTGTGAGAAAATTCTTCATGGCTCTTTTGCTCTCAAATCAGGAGAACATTCAAGCTTTAATAATAAACATGCAATAATTAAGATATTACATTATTGAGGCATTCAATTCAATTTAGTTACACTTTGAAAAATACATTGTTTTTACAAGTTTAGAAAGTGGTAGGTTTCTGGGGGATGATCTTATCTCACAGTACTTTTGACAAATACACTCATAGATCATGATTGATAAACTGGCAATATACATCACTTTCAGAACTTTAAACTCATAGTTTTTTTAAAAAAATACATAAAACTTATATTGAATTATTTCAAGCAGCCTTTCCTTGCTAAAGAATGAAGCCGACTAGGGTGGCATTCTAAACTTCAGATTCCACCACTATGATTGTTGTCTCTCTTGTATGTCAGATACATATTATATAAAGGAGAATGTAGGCCAGTGCAGACTAATAAACAGTTTGAAAAATAAAGAAGAGCACTTAGAATTGTACCAAGGAGCCAAATGAGATACAGTGCAATTGTTGTAATACGGTTATAATATTTTACATTTCTCAGTTCTCGTTAGTAATCTAGAGCTATTAAGAACAAGACATAGTTTCTAAACAACTTTCAGATGTCTTCAAAAATGATCCTAGATGCAAATTAATACCAAAGATGAGTCCAAGAAGCTAAAAATGTGGGTTTTAAAAAAATTAGAGCATGTAATCTTGAATAATGTAAGAACCAGGCTCCTTTCTTCCAGTCATAAAGTGTTATAATGCTAATTTGCTATGTGAAACAGAATACTGAATTGATTCTGGATTAGGGCTAATGTGAAATCTTAAAGGATTTATATGATTTGAAAAACCCTTTATCCTTGTGTACTTTGTTCAGGTCAATTTCTCTTGCTTTAAATGGGGAGGAAAGTCAAGGAACTTTTTGCTACCTTTTCCTGATTGGATCTTAAGTCAAAATCTTTGAACAATAGTTATGTGGATCACATCAAAATCTATTGTTTCAGTATAGTGAAAAATTTTGTGCTAAGGACTTAACATACTTGCATAGACAATAATAGAAAATTAGCTTGTTTTCTTTTTCTTTTTTTTCTCTTTTTGGTAGTGGTAAGGGAAGAATTGCTTGAATGATAAAGTAGGTAGTATTTATAGGCACTGTTTTGTATATTCTAAAAATAAAATGGATAACTACTAGGTTAGAGATGAGCCATAATTTATAAAGAACCATAGAAAGTGCTAAGCAACAGCAAAAATGTATAAATGCTCCATAGCAACTCTGCTGCCCACTTTTTCTAATATTTCATTCCAAGAGGATAAATGTGGCATTGGGAGTAAAATTACATCTTTGCTATATAAAAATAGTGTAACAGATTGTAGAAATCAGATTCTGTTATGGTGACAGCAAAGAAATTCCATAATACTGTAGTGTCTCCTTGAAATTATTGACAATTTACACTCTCACTCCAGTAGAAGAGAATATATATAGCACAGGATTAAAATGTGGACTCTCTGATGCTTTCTGATTTACTTACTTGTTTGCTTGCAGACATTAGATTACCAATTAGGTAATCTCATCCATGGTGGTGAGTGAGGGGTTTGTCCCTGTTACATATAGTAACCTAATCTATAAGTGCTGGTGGGATGTGCTTTTGTCTCTCTTACTTTCTTGATTAGGGTTTTATTTTCTACCCTATTTGTGTAATGTTAATTTTTGTTTATCTTCATTTTCTTGTCTTTTCCATTTCTTTCTTATCTTTTTTATTGTCTTTTTTGAAGGGTGTGCAAATATGGTTTGCTTCTTACTTCATAATAGGGTGTCTATTAAGTCTGATTTGAGTCAGAAGATGTGATGGAAACTCCTTAATCTCCCAACACAGAGACAGACTCAGCCATAGTTTCAACTGGGAAACTGTGAGCATCCTAGAGCAAACTAATAGTAAACTAAAATATAAAACTATCTACTATCACAGCTGAAAGTTTACAGGTCATTTAGTGACTGTTCAAAATTACAATGGTTCTGACCATTTTTCACATTTACAACCATTGCAGCACCCCTATCGTCCCATGATCAAAATTTAGATGCTGGACAACTGCTTCATATTTATAATGGTTGCAGTGTTCCAAGGATATGTGATCCCCTTTTGCAATCTTCTAACAATGGGGAATCCAGATTCATTTAACAACTGTGTTATTAATTTAACAAATGCAATGATTCCCTTAACAACTGTGACAAGAAAAGTCGTAAAATGGGGCAAACTCCCTTAAGAAATGTTTCACTTTGCAACATAAATTTTGGGTTAAATTGTGACTGTAACTTGAGGACTACCTGCATTTGGAGGGCAATTTCTATGAATTACTCCTGATCTAATCTTGGACTCTTCCTCTGTGCTTGCAGAATAAACCCAACAGCATTTAATACTTCTTCACAAAATAAAAATCTTCTTTCTTAGTTGTGCAATTCATATTTCAGTAGATTTAAAGAAAATTTACCTGTTTCAGGAACAGTTCATAAATACTGAAAGGAAGTGTAGTTTTTGTTGTTGTTTTTATTATTAGATATTCAGTAAGCAGTTATGCAAATTCTTATTAATTTAGAATAACTGGAAAAACAGAATCAGTTCATAAAAATAAGAAAGAAACTGATCAATTAATTGAAAACAACTTTGCTGTTTGCACTTGGATGAATTCTCCTCTAGATAGTAATCCTCAACTTTGTAACCACAATTAAGCTCAAAATTTTTGTTACTAAGCAGTTGTTAAGTGACTTTTTATGACTTTTCTTGCCATAGTTGTTAAGAGAATCCTAAAGTTGTTAAGTTTGTAATATGGTTCTTAAGGGAATCTGGCTTCCCCATTGACTTTTCTTGTTAAAACATTGCAAAAAGATGATCACATAGTCCAACACACTGAAACTATCATAAATACACAGCAGTTTCCAAACCATGATCATGTGACCATTGGGATGCTACAACAGGCATAACTCTGAAAATTGGTCATAAATCACTTTCTAACTTCAAAAGCTTACTAAATGATTGGTTGTAATTTGAGAACTACCTGTACTTAGACTTTTAAAAGGATATTTTGTGCAAATAGTTTTTTCCTGTTTCCTGTGCTGCAGTCTGGTCAAGATCGTCGCTGGGAGAGGTGTTAGTCAAGTGGCTTTGCTCTTGGCAAGCCTACCGCTCCTCCGAAGATCTTGATTGGCAGCTACAGGAACTTTGGCTTGCTGGCCATTTCCTGCCTTGATAGTCTGGGGCGGATCTGCGAGCGCACAAAGCGCCTTCTCTTGGCGCCATTTTGCTGCTGCTTCATCTGCTGGTGCGTTGCCTCAGGATTTTACCACAACTTGGGATGCCATTTCTCCAAGCAACCTTCTCTGGATAACGAGATTTGGGGGCTGATAGTTTCACCATGACCAGCAAAGGTGTGGAGAGGTTTACGGCTTGAGAAGGATCTTCCTTCACCTGCTGAAGTTCCTGCTAATCCTCCCTCTTTGGATCTTCCACCAAAAGAATCTCCTTCTGTAGGGGAGGAGGGTGATTTTGGGTTCCCCCCTAACCCCTCTAGGGCATCTCCCAGATCCTTAGCTTCATCGCTAGAGGAGGAATACATGGAGGAGGTTTGTTCCCTGTGGGAGGAGGATATTCTCCCTCCTGGGCCTATAGCCAGGGATTTGCCCCAGAATCATGATTCCACTCCTCTAAAACTCTAAACTCCACTCCTGAGCTGACCCCGGCCATGAAGCAGGTGGTTGCTAAGGCCATTTCTTAGGGGATTACCAATGGCATCCAACAATTGGGCCTTTCCTTGCCTCTGCCAGGCCTAACCAAAGCCAGGGCAAAGGTTGCTGAGCCTCCTCAACAAGAGGGTAGGGCCTCCCCTCCTGCCTCCTCGGCTGTCAGCAAAGCCTCTGACATGGAGGAGGAAGGCCAGGATGCTCTGGATTTGTCAAAGGATGAGAACCCGACCCCTGATGTTCTGGCTTTCTCTGGATTATTCAAGCCCTCTATGTTTTGGGCCATTCCCACCAAGGCCAGGGCCTCCTCCATCCAGATGGGGCTTCCCGCACAAGCTGATAAAGCTTCTGCTGAACAAGGCACCAAGTCCACTGATGGATCTCAGGATCTGGGGGCAGAACTGTTTAAGAAAACCACCCCTCCTCAGGATTTGGTCCCTGCACCACAGTTATTCCTGAACATTATACAATGGCAATGGGCCCAGCGGGGATCCATGGCCAATTCCAGTGGGGTGGACAAGAAGCTTTATTCTAAGGAAGCTGGCATGGAAGATCTCCTGAAGCTTCCCCAGGTTGATGACCCTGTAGTGTCCCTAACCTTGAACTCGGTCCCTCCAGCTGACTTGTTAGAGGGGCTCAAAGCTGAGGAGGAGGTTGGAGAAGGCCTGTCACAAGACTGATATGGCCACCGCTTGTGCCATGAAGGCTTCTTCCTCCTCTTCCTACTTTGGTAGGGTGGTCCTGTTTTGGTTGCGCAAATTGCTGTCCAATCTTCCGGCTACCAATGATAGATAATTGCAGCTGTCAAGTACTCGGCTAACGCTTCTCTGAACACCACCAAATTCTCAGCCAGGGTCCTTGTCTCCAATGTGACCTCACGTCACCTGCTGTGGCTCCGTCACTGGCAGGCAGACATGAAGGCAAAGTAGAAACTTGCTCCCCCCTCCCTCCCGTTCAACGGAGGCAAGCTCTTTGGGGAGGCCTTGGACTCCTTCTTAATTGAGTCCAAGGTCTTGCCGGCTGTCACCAAAAAGCCGGACCAGAAAGAGCAACCATTTTTTCGCAGGCAGCCCTTTTGTAATGCAGATGCTTCCTCTACCTCTGGGGGATACACTAGACCTTACACCCAGTCACAGGACCGTTCCCACAAGAGGTCCTCGTTCAGGGACAAGAAGAGGCAGCAGGAAACCACTGGACCTTCCGAGGGAGGTATTACAACCATTCCTTTCGGCGGACCAAGTGACCATCACCGGTCCCCTTCCATCAGGGGTCTCCTTCAGTTGTATGCTGACCAGTGGGAGGAGACAACAACGGATGCTTGGGTTTGGAACACGATTCGATATGGTCTGACTCTAGAGTTCCTCTTGATGCCCCTGCGGACCTTCATCTGCTGTCCCATTCCCAAATCCTCCCTCAAACGCCAGATGATGCAGGTGGAGATCAGGCATTTACTGGAGATAGCGGCCAAAGAGCAGGTGCCCCTGGATCAGGAAGGCAGGGGGCTTTACTCAATCCTTTTCCTAGTTCCCAAAGCATCTGGAGGGATCAGGGCAAAAAGCTCAACATCCACTTAGCATACTGGTGCTTCAAGATGCAATCTCTCCAAACCGTCTTGAGTTGCATCAGGCAGGGCGATCGCATGACATCGATCGACTTGAAGGAGGCGTACCTCCATGTCCCCATTCACCCAGCTCTTCACAAGTTCTTGAGATTCCAATTTGCAGACCATCATTACCAATACAGGGCCCTCCCTTTCGGCCTCTCACCCGCCCCAAGGACATTCACAAAACTTCTGGCTGCTGTTGCAGCGAACCTCCGATCTGAATCTGTAAGACTCATCTGTTACTTGGATGACATTCTCCTGCTGTCATCGTTTGCCCCACAAGCTCATTGGGACCTCAATCTTGCCATTCGCACCCCCATTCACACTCTCGAACGACATGGTTTCTCCATCAACCAGGAGAAAAGTCATCTGACCCCAACCTCCAGAATTCAGCATCTGGGCACGGTGATCGACTCCAGCATTTGCCAGGTTTTCCTCACGCAACAACGAGGGGACAGCATAACCTCTCTTGCACGGCACATCAGGACATCAAGGTCAGCCTCCATCATGTCTCTATTACAGCTTCTGTGAAAACTAGTCTCGTGCATTGCTGTAGTGCCCTGGGCTTGTAGTCCAGTGGTTCTTGTTTCCGATTCAACATCGCAAAGCCAGCAATTCCAAGAGGATTGTGAACATTCCTCTGAGAGTCATTGCATCGCTCAGGTGGTGGCAGTCCATGACTCTGCAGAGGGGCTCCCTCTTCAAGGATCCAGAACGCCTGGTCATAACGACAGATGCCAGTCTGTACAGCTGGGGTGCCCATTTTCAAAACCATGTGGCACAGGGCAGATGGTTCCCAGCGGAGCTCACCCACAATATAAATAGGCTGGAGTTCAGGGCGGCCAGGCTGGCGTTTCGCCACTTCCACTGGTAAATTGAGAGTGTGCATGTACTAATATTGACAGACAATATTGCTACTTCGCTCCATCTCCTTACACCACTTGTTGTTTAAGACTGCCTTTCTAATTGCCATCACGTCGGCATGCAGAATCTCTGAATTGGCCACCCTATCGATCAGAAAGGACCTCTGCATTGTGCATTTGGACAGGGTCATTCTCTGTCTTGACCCTTCCTTCCTCCCCAAAGTTAACACCTTGTTTCACAGATCGCAGGAGGTGATTCTCCCTGACTTTTGTCGGCATCCCAAGGAGCGAGTTTGGCACAAGCTGGATGTAAGACAGACAGTATGCATTTACAAGAAATGGACAACCTCCTTCCGCAGGTCCGAATCCTTCTTTGTTCCTTCAAGCCCATCTCTATGGGCAGGAAGGTTTCCTCCTTGACTATAGGACATTGGCTGCACGCCTGCATAACGCTAGCCTACAAACATCAGGCCCAGCTGGCTCCTACACACATCACTGCCCATTCCACGAGAAGCACCACAACCACTGCTGCATGGGCAACACAGGCACCCATCAAGGAAATATGCAGGGCATCCCCATTCATTTGTAACTACAAATTGGACTCCTCGCGGCTGTGGAGGCCTCCTTTGTTAGAAGGGTCCTGCAGAGGGTCCTCTGCTTCCCCCAGTGTGGGAAGCAGAGGAATCCTGTTGGTCGGGGGGGCAGATCAACAGGATTCCTCTGCTTCCCACACTGGAACTATATAGCTTGGGTATGTCCCATGCTTGGACACTCCAGGCAGCGCTTAGGAGAATGACCATTGGCTTACCTGAATGATCATTCTCTAGGCACTGCAGGAGTGTCCAGTCCCCCCCTGGGGTAAGATGGAGGAACCAAGTCACCTCTCCTGACAACATAATTCATCTTCTCACACATCTTCTTGACTCCACACCATCATTTCTATTTCTATTGTACAAATGAAAGATAATTTCAGCATTTAAAGTAAATCAACTTTATTAAATCAGATATTCATGACTAGTTGAAAAGAGTCTATAGAAAAATATGAGAATTTGAATTACTATTATGAAGTTATGTAAGTGAGGTAAGACAAGAACTCGTTTTTGTGGGTAATTGCAGCTAAACCACAGCAGGAGCTTTCTACAATGTTATAATTTAAAAGAAAATTCTAAAACTTGAAACTGGTTTTGGTGTGGCATCCAATAAATCACAGCAAATAAAATAATCAAATAACAGCTTTTATTCTGTTTCTTCAAACAAATTAAACTAATTGGCTCAGAATCCAAAATGTTTCAAAACATCAATTTGGAAATTCCCACTGTATCTGAGATTTCTTTTGATACAGTATACAGTGGTACCTCGGTTCACGAACGCTTCTGTTCACGAACAACTCGGTTCACGAACAGAAAAGTTCATCAAAATATGCTGCAGTTCACGAACTCCGCTTCGGTTCACGAACAGAAAAGTTCATCAAAATATGCTCCGGTTCACAAACTCCGCTTCGGTTCACAAACTC
Organism: Rhabdophis nuchalis; assembly: GCA_039707465.1. Lineage (NCBI taxonomy): Eukaryota > Metazoa > Chordata > Lepidosauria > Squamata > Natricidae > Rhabdophis > Rhabdophis nuchalis. Next base: position 49,168,497 of record CM077647.1, on the reverse strand, counting down.
CGCTTCGGTTCACGAACAGAAAAGTTCATCAAAATATGCTCCGGTTCACAAACTCCGCTTCGGTTTGCGACCAGAGTCAGTTCAAGAATTAAAACCAAAAAAAGATCAGAATGGATTAACCGGATTTATTTTATTTATTTATTTATTTATTAAATTTATACCCCGCCCTTCTCCTTGTTAGGACCCAGGGCGGCGCACAGGGATGTTAAAATACATACAAAATATATAAAATATATGAAATTTAAAATACTTATTCTAATAAATAAACCCTGCGCTAAAACCCGAATTAAAATCCCAAGTTTAAAAACTATCTAATAGTCACTATAGAGGTTACGCTAGGCCGGCTAGATGAAATAGGTGTGTCTTCAGACACTTGCGGAAGAGGCGGAGGTGCGAGATGGTACAAAGGTCGGGGGGTAGGTCGTTCCAGAGGGCTGGGCCCGCCACAGAGAAGGCTCTCCCCCTGGGTGTCGCCAGTCGGCATTGTCCAGCCGACGGCACCCTGAGGAGGCCCTCTCTGTGGGAGCGTATCGGTCTGAGGGATGTATGGGGCAGGAGGCGGTCTCGCATATAACTAGGCCCCGAGCCATGGAGCGCTTTAAAGATGGTCGTTAAAACCTTGAAGCGCACCCGAAAGACCACAGGAAGCCAGTGCAGCTCGCGCAGGATAGGTGTTATATGGGAGTGTCTAGGCGCTCCCGTAATCACCCGCGCGGCTGCGTTCTGGACTAGCTGCAGCTTTCGGGTGCACCTCAAGGGAAGCCCCATGTAGAGAGCATTACAGTAGTCGAGTCGAGAGGTGACGAGTGCTTGAGTGACTGTGCGTAAGGCACCCCGGTCCAGTAAGGGGCGCAATTGGCGCATCAGGCGAACCTGATGAAACGCCCCCCTGGCAACGGCTGCCACATGATCTTCCATAGACAGCCGGGAATCCAGGAGGACGCCCAAATTGCGCGCCCTCTCCACGGGGGCCGGTGTTTCGCCCCCAATGGCCAGAGTTGGAATAATCTGGCTGAACCGGGGTGCCGGAAGCCACAGCCACTCAGTCTTCGACGGGTTGAGCTTGAGTTTGTTACCACCCATCCAGATCCGTACGGCTTCCAAGCACCGGGACATAACCTCGACGACATCGTTGGGGTGGTCTGGGGTGGATATGTACAACTGAGTATCATCAGCGTACAGATGATATCCCCCCCCAAAACCACGGATGATCTCACCCAGCGGCTTCATATATGTATTGAATAGGAGGGGCGAGAGGACCAACCCCTGAGGAACCCCACATATGAGGGGTCTCGAGGCCGACCTCTGCCCCCCTGTCAACACATATTGCGACCGACCAGAGAGGTAGAATGAGAACCACCGCAGAATGGTGCCTCCCAGCCCCAACCCCCCCAGTCGGCGCAATAGGATACCATGGTCGATGGTATCAAAAGCCGCTGAGAGGTCTAATAGGACAAGGATAGAGGAATATCCTCTATCCCGCGCCCTCCAGAGATCATCAACCAACGCGACCCATGCCGTCTCGGTGCTGTGCCCGGGTCGGAAGCCGGACTGGCGCGGGTCTACATAATCAACTTCCTCCAAGTGTCGCGGAAACTGTTGAGCCACCACACTCTCAACAACCTTCACTAGAAAGTGGAGGTTGGAGACGGGACGATAGTTCTCTAATAATGCTGGATCCAGGGACGGCTTCTTGAGGAGGGGCCTTACTACCGCCTCTTTCAAGGGTTTACATTAAACCCTATGGGAAACTGTGCCTCGGTTCATAACCAATTCGGTTCGCGACCAGAGTCAGTTCACGAATTAAGATCGTGAACCCAGGTACCACTGTATTATCAAAACATTTTCTTTCCTGTTTGAGTTGTGAAAGGTATTGCTTTTTTAAATAATGTCTTTATACAGTAACGAGAATCTGTTTCCATGGTTACGGTACTATAGTTCACATAATTCTCAGAGGAATCTGCTAGCAAAGTTTCTATTTCAGATATAGACTGCAATTCTTGGCTTCTGTTACTGTTTTCATACCAGACTTAGTAGTAAATTTACCAGTAGTAAATGTAAACTGGAACATTCAATCTTATTAGACAACAAGTACGATATTTTATGACTCTGTGTGTGTGTGTGCACGCGCCCGCACGTGCATTTATATATATATATTTATGTATGAAGTTTATGTGAATGAATTTTTCACCATTAACTATGACACTTTAATGCTTTCATGTTATTCCATAAGTTTATATTCAGTTAATGTACGTGTATAAAAGGTTAATTAGTATTTTGATGAAAAAGTTTCATGAGAAGAAACAATTAAAGTGCTAATAACTATAAGCAATATGGAAAAAGACTGCATGACTCAAAGAAAAGACATGAAGAAACTATGCACATTATTAAATAATTGTGCTGATTCCTTCTGTAAAGTTTTCTTTAAACTGTTACAAAGAAGAATATATCCATACATTAAGAAATAAAAGCAAAATTGCAGAAAAGCTATAACTGTTTGGCAACCAATATAAGGCCGGCAAAATTGGAAGAGTTGACAAATGGAACCATAATTGGAGACAGGAAACAGATAATCATTTTGTTAGCTGAAAGTAATTACAACTAAGAATATCTGGTTATGAAAGTATGAATGGGAAGAGAAAATTCCAGGTGAATGTTAAATGTTGAAACGAAAGTAATTTCAGTAACCATACTGAATAAAAGTATAAATAGTGGCAAAGAAATGAAAGTGGTAGTGGATTTGCTTTCTTAATTTCTGGTGTAGGGTAGGAATGGCAGTGGAAAATTAAATAGATCAGTATTAGAGTAGAAGGTAATCATAGCAAAAATATTTTCAATGTCAATGAGAGGTTGGGCCTGGATCGAACAAACCGGTAGTGGCGGTGGTGGGAGGCTCCACCTGCCCACCTGCGCAGAAGCATCGCGTGCCCACAAGCAAACCGGTGGTAAAAAAATTGGAAACCCACCACTGATGTCAATATATAACTGTAACAGTTTAATATAATAAAAAAATGTGAGAGAAAGAAGATAGATGTTTTGAACTGTGGTGAAAGTACAACAGACTCCAAGAAGAACCTATCAGTCTTGTGGAAGAATAAAGACTGACATGAGGCAATGTTCAGCAAACAGAAACTCATATAATTTAATGAGATGATGAGAAAAAAATAAGAGAGGAAAAACAAAAAGGGAATGGATAAAGGACCTAGGCTTATTGCTGTTGATAGTTTGACCTTAATTGTCCCTGTAATCACAAAATCTAACTTGATTCGATTGCATCTAATTAGTTAAACCACAGAACATTCATAGAAAACATAGTGCTTATTAATAAAACTTTTGAAGAGGAATATCCTCAGGAAGGCTATTTCTAATGTTAGGAAAATCCTCTCCCTAATATTTTATCTTCTGGTTCCCACAGTTTTTATTTTTATTTAAGAGAAATAAATAAAATTATAGCAACATATAATTTTTCATTGAAATATAGTTTCAAATCTATTTTGTCATTATTTTTCAAAATTTGGGGGATATCCAAAACAGTTCATTTAGTGATCGCTCCAAGTTACAGCACTGATTATTTTTTTTAACATTTATGCCCATTGCAGTATCTTATTGATCATATGATCAAAATTTGGACATTTGGCAACTGACTCATACTTAGGATGTTTGCAATATCCCAGGCTCATGTAATCATCTTTTGTGACCCTCTGACAATAAAAGTTAGTGAGGAATCCACATTCACTTAACTGTGTTACTAACTTAACAATATCAGTGATTCACTTAACAACTGTGGCTAGAAAGATAATAAAATGGAGCAAAATTAACTTAAAAATATCTCACAGCAACAGAAATTTTGACTCTGGTGTGGTTGTAAATCAAGGACTACCTGTATTGTATCACAGATTAACTTGCAATTTCATGATAAACTATTGCAGTTTTTTTACTGGTAAAAACATAATTCTTGCCTGGTGTTCCTATGACTATCAAGTGAAATGTATATATCACCCCCCCCCCCCTTCTTAGGAATTTCTGCTGAATGCTAAGAATGCCATTGGAATGTATGAGGGAAAGAAATGACTCTGCTCTTTCTCTTCTTCCCATCCTTCTGGTGCTGTTGTAAGTGATTTGATTCAGAAGAATTTTGTTCTACAATCATGACTGAAGAAAAGAATCTGGGGGTGTCTCAGAATGCCTTGTCACCTTCAAGAAGTACTAGCAGCTGTTCTTCTAAACAAGGAAGTCGGCAGGTAAAAATGCAAAGTTATATTAATCTTTGTTTAAAGCCTTCTAGATTTGTGAAGAACATGAACAAAATATATAGTATATTAAGTCCTGGCTATATGACTATTTAAGAGAACCAATCTGATACATTGAGCATGTAATATCAATAAGTCCATCATGAATTTTGGACGTTTTGTGTTAACATGGCATCATATACCAAATCTAAGACTTACCATTCTCTTGCAAATCACAGTACGGATATTTCATTCTTAGCAGAGCATTTTCTGGAGAATTCGTTTACTTGAATCAAGAATAATGTCACATGTTTAAAAAAAATTTTTTTTTACAGAAAAATGGACTCATGTATATAAATGATTATATGTGATAGTAATCCTTGGGCAAATCAGTTTGGAAAATTAGGCTCAGCATAACAAGAAATAGGTTTATTATTAAAACAATAATTATAACTATTAACTTTAATATCGAAAGTAGATAATTTTATACATTGCATTATGTAATTATATTTATACTCATCCTGCCTCATCTAAAATGATCTGGATTCATATTTATACAATTTATATATTAGAAAAGCAGATCATTTGAACAGCTCCACCATTAGAAATTATTGCTGAGTTTTTGTAATGGCTTCTAATTAATCAAAATTTTAGTAAGTTACCAGCAAGTCTCCAGGATTTAATTAGTTAGCCATTTTATTTATTATATAGGACTAAGATCATTTTTTAATAATTTGAAGACAGTCATTTTCTTATTGTGAAGTAATAAATAAATTGCATGTTTTGAAGGCAATGAAAAACTTTATTTGCTTATAAAGCAATGCTTATCACATATTTGGTTTTTTGTAATGGTGTTATATGAAAATTTCCACAAAGCATTGGCCATGTTGATTATGAATAATGGGAGATATTTTCCAACATATAATTAGAGAATCATTATAATATTTTGGTTATGTACAATAGATCTCAGGGAAATATTACCACTCATTTTTAATTGAAAATTCCTTCTGATGCTTATTTTCCTCCTTTCTTTTCAGTAACCATATTGGACAGTGTTTTTGTAATCTACCTATTTATTTCAGTAGAAAAAATATATACGTGAATTAATAAACAAAATAATAAAGAACGTTCGATGCAATCCAGGGAACAGAAGTTCTCCCTAGATCTGTTCTTGTATAAAAATTCATTGACAACCCTTTCTCAAGAATGTAGATTAAATGTATTATTTCTCATGATGATATCAACTGCTAATCCTGGTACCAGATTCATGTTTATAGTCATCCTTTTTCTGTGTATTAACAACACAATTGAAAATTAACATTCTAAGATTTTAGATCAGCTTGATTATAATGATCATGTGTTTTGTAAGTTACTTCAGTAGTATAGCAAACCTCCTTGCCCTGCGGGAGTCCCCTCTCTCCCAGGCTTGGCCCCCAGTCCTTACAAGGACCCACCTCAATGACGGACTGCTGAATCCTGAGAGGTGGAGGAAACGGAGGCTTTGGGGTTTTTTACATAGATTTTTAGTTAGATTTTTAGGGGGTCCCAGGGAGGGGGGAGGGATTAGTCAGGCTGAGGGCGGGACCAATGCCAAGCCAGCTGGCGGAATTAATAAGGAAGCTGGTGGGTCCGTCAAGGGGAGGGGAACAAGGGACGTTCCGAAAGAGGGTCTTTCCATCCAAACGGTCGTGGGGAGGGCTAGGTGCGATGGTAGACAAGGATCTCATCACCGGTTGGGAGAACGTGGCCGATGGGTACGAGCGGTCACACGCCCCAACCCCCGCAATCTAGGTGGTCAGGGTTCACAGAGCCAGGGCCCTAGACTGATGCTATGCAATGCCAGGTCCGTTGTCAACAAAGCCCCCCTCATTAACGACCTTGTGTCGGAGGGGGAGCCGGACCTGGCAGGAATTACGGAGACCTGGTTGGGCCACGAGGGAGGACTTCCTCTCGTGAAAATGTGCCCACCAGGTTACCGCACGCTCCATCAGTCACGGGCCCTAGGCAGGGGTGGGGGGGGTGGCGGTCATTTTCAGGGAAGGTCTTGAGCCGAGAGAGACCACTGTGCCACAGATAACCGGTTGTGAGTCCCTCTGCGTGAAGTGGGGCCCAGGGAGGCAGCTGGGCTTGCTGATTGTGTACCTGGCTCCCCGCTACGTATCAGCAGCCCTGCCCGAGCTCCTTGAGGTGATCGCCGAGAGGGCAGTTGAGACCCCCCAGACTGTTAGTCATGGGGAACTTTAACCTGCCATCGGTAGGTGAGACATCTGAGGCAGCTCGGGAGTTCATGGCCTCCATGACATCCATGGACCTGACCCAAGTAATTCAGGGCCCCACGCACGAGGGAGGACACACACAGGATCTCATTTTTTTCTCTGGCCAGTGGATGAGTGATCTTGGAGTAGGGGATTTAGCCATCGTACCCATGTCATGGTCAGATCACTCACTTCTCTGGCTCGACTTTCCCACCGCTACACCCCACTGCGGGGAGGCGGAACTGGAATTTCCAAGATGGTTCCGTCCCAGGCGCCTGATGGAACCTGAAAGGTTCCAGACGGAGCTTGGGCCACTACCTGCATGGAATATTGCGGCCACTGGGTCCTTGGACCGGGTCGCATCTTTGCGGCCTCTCTTGCGGCAGCGAACCACCCAGGCTCCTTGGTTTTCCGAGGAGTTGAGGGTGATGAAGCGCCGCAAGAGACGCCTAGAGAGGAGATTGAGATCCACACGCTCTGAATTGGACCGAACACAGGTAAGATCCCATTTGAGGACCTACCTTGTGGCGATAAGAGTGGCCAAGCGTCAGCAGATAACCGCCCTGCCGCCCTGTTTGGGGTGACCCGCTCCCTCATTCAACAGAGGCCCTGGGAAGCCCCTTTGCAGGGCAGAGCAGAGGAATTTGAGGAGTATCTGCAGGACAAAATCGCTCAGATCCGGAGCGAGTTGGCCTCCACCGAAAGTAGTCTGGAGGGAATGTCGGAGGCTGGTCTTGAGACACCATCCTGGGAGGAGTTTGACTCTTTATTTTATTTATTTATTTATTTGTCGAATTTATATAACCGCACCCTCTCCCCGAAGGGACCTGGGGCGGTGCACAGGAAATTAAAACACACAGTATCACAATATAAATAATTAATACCAAATTAAATAAATTATCCCTGTGCTAAAATTTAAAAGGTTAAAACATAATCCCATCTAAAATCCAATTAAAACAATTTATGGTGCAGACTGTAGACTAGGTAAATAACTTAGGCCAAGCCAGCCTGATGAAACAGGAGTGTCTTTAATTTCTGGCGGGAGGTGCGGAGGTCCGTGGTTGTTCTGAGGTCGGGGGGGTAGGTCGTTCCAGAGGGTTGGGCCCACCACAGAGAAGGCCCTTCCCCTGGGCGTCGCCCTCTGGCATTGCCTAGTGGACGGCACCCGGAGAAGTCCCTCTCTGTGGGAGCGGATCGGCCGCAGGGATGTATGAGGTAGGATGCGGTCTCGCAGGTAGCTAGGTCCCATGCCATGGAGCGCTTTAAAGATGGTGATCAACACCTTGAAGCACACCCGAAAGACCACAGGTAACCAGTGCAGCTCGTGCAGGAGCGGTGTTACATGGGAATACCTAGACGTTCCCAAGATTGCCCGCGCGGCCGCATTCTGGACCAGCTGTAGTCTTCGGGTGCACCCCAAGGAGAGCCCCATGTAGAGAGCATTGCAGTAGTCTAGCCGGGATGTCACAAGCGCGTGAGTGACTGTGCAAAGGGCGTCCCGGTCCAGTAAGGGACGCAACCTGGTGCGTCCACCAGGCGTACCTGGTGGAATGCCCCCCTGGCCACGGCCGTCACGTGATCTTGCATAGACAGCCGGGTATCCAGGAGGACACCTAAGTTGCGTGCCCGATCCACGGGGGCCAGATGTTCGTCCCCTGTGGCCAGTGATGGGATCAACTGGTTGTACCGGGACGCCGGAAACCACAGCCACTCGGTCTTGGATGGGTTGAGTTTGAGTCTGTTGCCTCCCATCCAGATCCGTACGGCTTCCAGACATCGGGACATCACTTCAACGGCATCGTTGGGGTGGTTTGGGGTAGAAAAGTACAGCTGCGTGTCGTCAGCGTAGATGTGATACTCCACCCCAAAACCACGGATAATCTCACCCAGTGGCTTCATGTATGTGTTGAACAGGAGCGGCGAGAGGACCGACCCCTGAGACACCCCACAAGTGAGGGGTCTTGAGGTCGACCTCTGCCCTCCTGCCAACACAAATTGCGATCAGCCGGAGAGGTAGGAGGAGAACCACCATAAAACGGTGCCCCTCACCCCCAACCCTTCCAGCCGGTGCAATAGGATACCATGGTTGATGGTATCAAAAGCCGCCGAGAGATCTAAAAGGACCAGGATAGAGGAACAACCCCCATCTCTGGCTATCCAGAGATCATCCACCAACGCGACCAATGCTGTCTCAGTGCTGTGCCCGGGCCGGAAGCCGGACTGGCGCAGGTCCAGATAATCAATTTCCTCCAGGTGACAGGGAAACTGTTGTGCCACCAAACTCTCAACAACCTTCGCTAGAAAGTGAAGGTTGGAGACTGGACGATAGTTTACCAACAATGCTGGGTCCAAGGAAGGCTTCTTGAGGAGGGGCCGCACCACCGCCTCTTTCAAGACGGCCAGCAAGAACCCCTCACTCAAAGAAACGTTGACTAACTCCTGGAGCCAGCCTCGTGTAACCTCCCAGGATGCCAGTACAAGCCAGGAGGGACACGAGTCCAATAAACATGTGGTGGCTCTCAGTCGCCCACGTAACCTGTCCATATCTTCGGAAGCAACAGAGTCAAACTCCTCCCACAATAGTATCTCAAGACCAGCTTCCGACAATCCCTCTAGACCACTCTCAGTGGAGATCAGCTCGTTCCGAATCTGAGCGATTTTATCCTGCAGATAAACACCAAATTCCTCTGCTCGACCCTGCAGAGGGGCTTCCCGCGGCCTCTGTTTAAGGAGGGAGCGGGTCAACCCAAACAGGGCGGCAGGGCGGTTCTCTGCGGATGCGATAAGAGTGGCACAATAGTGACGCTTGGCCACTCTCATCGCCACAAAGTAAGTCTGTAAATGAGCTCTCACCTGTGTTCGGTCAGATTCAGAGCGTGTGGATCTCCATCTCCTCTCTAGGCGTCTCTTGTGGCGTTTCATCTCCCTCAGCTCTTCGGTAAACCAAGGAGCCCGGGCGGCTCTTCGCCACAAGAGAGGCCGCAAGGGCGCGACCCGATCCAAGGCTCCAGTGGCCGCAGTGTTCCATGCAGCCACTAGGTCCTCGATCGTGGCGTGGGTCAGGGTCGCAGGTAATGGCCCAAGCTCCGTCTGGAACTTCTCTGGGTCCATCAGGCGCCTGGGGCGGAACCATCTTGGAATATCCGGTTCTGCCTCCCCGCGGTGGGGTGTCGCGGTAAGAAAGTCGAGCCGGAGAAGTGAGTGATCTGACCATGACAGGGGTATGATGGCTAATTCCCCTACATCAAGATCTCTTTTCCACTGGCCTGAGACAAAGATCAAATCCAGCGTGTGTCCTCCCTTGTGTGTGGGACCCTCAATTACCTGGGTCAGGTCCATGGCCGTCATGGAGGCCATTAACTCCCGGGCTACCTCGGTTGATCCGCCGAGTGATGGCAGGTTGAAGTCCCCCGAGACTACAAAGTCTGGGGGTCTCAACTGCCAACTCAGCTATCACCTCGAGGAGCTCGAGGTGCAGGGCAACTGATACGTAGCGGGGAGCCAGGTACACAAGCAGCAAGCCCAGCTGCCTCCCAGGGCCCCATCTCACGTAGAGGGACTCACAGCCGGTGGTCTGTGGCTCAGTGGTCTCTCTCGGCTCCAGACTTTCCCTAATAACCGCCACGCCCCCACCCTTGCCTAGGGCCCGCGGTTGATGAAATGCACGGTATCCTGGTGGGCACATTTCCACGAGGGGTAAACCCCCTTCGTGGCCCAACCAGGTTTCCGTAATCTCCACCAGATCCGGGTCCCCCTCCGACACAAGGTCGTTGATGAGGGGGGCTTTGTTAACCACGGATCTGGCGTTACATAACATCAACCTAAGGCCCTGGCTCTGTAAACCCTGGCCACCAAGCTCGCGAAGGGGGCCCCGGGGGTTGGGGCAGGCGACCGCCTGAAGCCAGCGGCCGCGTCCCCTTTCCCGGTGATGGAATATCTGTCCCCCAGCGCCCCTACTCCTCCCTATGACCGTACTGATCAAAAAACCCTCCATGGAATCGACCCCTGCTCCCCCCGCCTTAATGGACCTATCTGCTTCCATATCTACTCCGCCAGCTGACTTGATACTCACCCTAGCCACAGACTGCCTAAACCCTCCCTCCACCCTGGAACCCCCTAAGACCCGAATAACGTAATTTACTAAAAAAAAAACCTAAGTCTGCACTTCTTCCACTTCTCTTGACTGACTAGACTCTGTTACTTCCGAAGATATGGACAGGTTACGTAGGCGACTGAGAGTCACCACATGTTTATTGGACCCGTGACCCTCCTGGCTTGTACTGGTATCCTGGGAGTTTTCACGAGGCTGGCTCCAGGAAATAGTGAACGCTTCTTTGAGTGAGGGGTTCTTGCCTACCGTCTTGAAAGAGGCGGTGGTAAGGCCTCTCCTCAAGAAGCCTTCCCTGGAGCCAGCATTGTTAGTAAATTATCGTCCGGTCTCCAACCTTCACTTTCTGGCGAAGGTTGTAGAGAGTGTGATGGCACAACAGTTTCCACGTCACCTGGAGGAAATTGATTATCTGGACCTGAGCCAGTCCGGTTTCTGGCCTGGGCACAGCACTGAGACAGCATTGGTCGCGTTGGTGGATGATCTCAGGAGGGCCAGAGATGGGGGTTGTTCCTCCATCCTGGTCCTATTAGACCTCTCGGCGGCTTTCGATACCATCGACCATGGTATCCTATTGCATCGACTAGAGGAGTTGGGGGTGAGGGGCACCGTTTGATGGTGGTTCTCCTCCTACCTCTCCGGTCGATCGCAATTTGTATTGGCAGGAGGGCAGAGGTCGACCTCGAGGCCTCTCACTTGTGGGGTACCTCAGGGGTCGGTCCTCTCGCCACTCCTGTTCAATGCATATATGAAGGCGCTGGGTGAGATCATCCATGGTTTTGGGGTAGATTACCATCTGTACGCTGATGATACTCAGCTGTACATCTCTACCCCAAACCACCCCAACGATGCCGTCGAAGTGATGTCCCAATGTCTGGAAGCCGTACAGATCTGGATGGGAAGGAACAGACTCAAGTTCAACCCGTCCAAGACTGAGTGGCTGTGGTTACCGGCGCCCCGGTTCAACCAGTTGACTCCATCACTGGCCATAGAGGGCGAACATCTAGCCCCCGTGGATCGGGCATGCAACTTAGGCGTCCTTCTGGATATCCGGCTGTCGATGGAGGACCATGTGACTGCCGTGGCCAGGGGGGCGTTTTACCAGGTTCGCCTGGTGCACCAGTTGCATCCCCTATTGGACCGGGACGCCCTTCGCACAGTCACTCATGCGCTTGTGACGTCCCGTCTAGACTACTGTAATGCTCTCTACATGGGGCTCCCCTTGAGGTGCACCCGAAGACTACAGCTGGTCCAGAATGCGGCTGCGCGGGCAGTTTTGGGAGCTCCCAGATACTCCCACGTAACACCGCTCCTGCACGAGCTGCACTGGCTGCCTGTGGTCTTTCGGGTGCGTTTCAAGGTTTTGGTTACCATCTTTAAAGCGCTCCATGGCACAGGACCTAGTTATTTGCGGGATCGTATCCTGCCCCATACATCCCTTCAGCCAATTCGCTCCCACAGAGGGGGACTTCTCTGAGTGCTGTCCGCTAGGCAATGCCAGCGGGCGACGCCCAGGGGAAGGGCCTTCTCTGTGATGGGCCCGACCCTTTGGAATGACCTACCCCCCCGATATTAGAACTACTACGGACCTCTGCTCCTTCTGCCAAAAAGTAAAGACCTATCTGTTCCATCAGGCCGGCTTGGCCTAATTTATGCTCCTCACCCCAGTCTGTAGCTTAAATTGTTTAATCAGGTTTTAATGGGATACAGTTTTAATGTTTTATAAATTTTAGTACAGGATTAATTTTTTAATTTGGTTTTAATTATGTATGTATTGTTATGTTTTTAGATGTTCTTAATTTTCCTATACACCGCCCCCAGTCCCTTCAGGGAGAGGTTTAGAAATTTAAATTTTATTATTATTATTATTATTATTATTATTATTATTATTATTATTATTATTATTATTATTATTATTATTATTATATAATAAATTATTAAATGATTAATTATTATTATAGTAGGAAAAAATCAGTATTAAAACTTGATTTCCAGTTCTCGACGGCGACAGAAGCACCTCCCTGGTGCTCCTGCCGCTTGCTTCTCTGGCTGGCCTCCCCGGGGGGCCAGGGAGTTTGAGTTAACTCTCTGCCATACGAGCGGCTGTGGGGGCTTCCGTATTGACGGCGGTTGGCGGAATGCCTTTTCCCACTTTGCTCTAGGAGCCGAAGGAGCTGAAAGCGGGGGGGGGGTCCACCCACCAACGCTTACTGGAATTAACAAAACAAAGAAGACGAGCTGAAATGCCAGACTCGGTGGAATGCAACGGGACTCTCTTTTAAAGGAAAAAAAGATTATGAGTTTCTGCTTTATTATTCACTGAATCTGTGACAGAAAGAAAAATAGAGGGGGGAGTTTTGATTGTAGATACCCCCCTCCTCGTAAAAGCGGCTGTTTAAAATGCTCTCCGAATTTAGGAGAGAGAAGGATTAACACCATCCGTTCCTATACCATCTAAAGAAACTTTGTTTCAATGTTGGAATTACAACTGGCAACATTGTATCTGTAGCTTGTTAAAGAGTGTGAACTTTCACTTTTTTCTCCTTTCCGGAGGAGGGGCGGCAAAATGGCGATTTCTTTGTTCCGAACGGAGAACTTTTACTGACTTATGGAAACTTTCCTTCATTTAATTGAAAACCAAGGGAAAATATATTTCTAAGGTCTTCTCAAGAAGCCTTCGGTGTACTTCCCAATACGTGAACCTTCTTTTTTTCTACTGTGGATTTATAGGAAAATTATCTTTCTGGACTTTATAAAATTACAAAATTAGATCACTGACTATTGACTCAGATTGTTCCTGACATCTTGAACTTCGCAGACTGCTTCCTCCTTGACGCCATCTTCAGTGCACGAACTTAAAAATTATAAATGCCTCATTAAAAAAAATCCCCAACTGGAAAGTCCCTTCCAGCTCAAACTTCAACTAGACTATGCAGCAAGGGAAAATCACTACAGTGGTACCTCGGTTCACGAACACCTCGGTTCACGACCAATTCAATTTACGAACAGAAAAGTTCCTCAAAATGTGCTCCGGTTCACGAACTCCGTTTCGGTTCACGAACGGAAACGTTCATAAAAATATGGTCTGGTTCACGAACTCCGCTTCTGTTCACGAACTCCGCCTCGGTTCACGAACAGAAAAGTTCATAAAAATATGGTCTGGTTCACGAACTCCGCTTCTGTTCACGAACTCCGCCTCGGTTCACGAACTCCGCCTCGGTTCACAACCAATTTGGTTCGCGAACAGAGTCAGTTCAAGAATTAAAACCAAAAGAAAGATCAGAACGGATTAATTGGATTTACATTAAACCCTATGGGAAACTGTGCCTCTGTTCACGACCAATTCGGTTCGCGAACAGAGTCAGTTCAAGAATTACGACCAAAAAACAAGGTCAGAACGGATTAACCGGATTTACATTAAACCCTATGGGAAATTGTGCCTCGGTTCACGACCAATTCGGTTCGCGACCAGAGTCATTTCACGAATTAAGTTCGTGAACCGAGGTACCACTGTACCATGTTACCCAAAGGGGCAACAGGAGGAGAGAAAGAGAAAGAGAAAGAACCAACACTTCAAGACATAATGAAGGAAATACAAGAATTGGGGAAAAGCCTAAGTAAAGACCTGATGAACTTAAGAACAGAGTTACTGGAGACACAAAAAACTATAACAACTAATCAACAGGAAATTGGAGAGTTGAAGAAGGGGGCAGCCGAGGTGAAAGCAGAGATAAAGGAGCTGCAAAAAGAAAGGGCAGAATTTTCTGGACATATGTCTAAATTTGAATTTGAAAGAATGTCTTTCTTCCTTAGGTTTCAGAACGTTCCTGAGAGAGAAGGTGAAGATTTAAGAGATTTGATGAGTGGAATTTTAGCAAATTACATTAAAAAGAGCAAAGAATACCTTTGGGGGGAAATAGATTTAATTTACAGAATTAATTCATCATATGCTAGAATAAATGAAGTTCCCAGAGAGATTCATATCAAATTTTTAAGAAGGTACACACGGGATGAGATACTGAGGGCACAACAGGAGGGCCCTTTGAAATATGAGCAAAAAGACATTACTATATTGAAACAGATTCCAAAAAAGATTAGAGAAATGAGAAGGAAATATTCCTTCCTGTTCAAAAAGTTATATAAAAATGGAATCTGGTTTAAATGGTTAATGCCTGAAGGAATGTTGATATTCTGGGATGAAGGTAGGATAAAAATTAAAACAACAGGAGAGGCGGAGACCTTTCTTAAAAAACACTCCTCAATCCTGGGAGATGAAGAAGAAGGAACGGGAGGAGCTACAGTGCCGCCCGCCGAGGGGAGGAAGAAAGAAGGTGCAATAGCAAAAAGGCTCAGATCTCAAAAATAATTAATTTTGAATTATTGTAATTCTTGAAACGGATGTGAATTTAAAACTAATGATTGAATGTATGAATTTTTTTTAAAAAGTGTTATATGTATATCTCTTAACACTATTTATCCAATAGAATATTGTATGAAGACCCGAATGCAACCACCATTTCTGATATGGAAGCTCTAAAATGTATATTATAAACCCTATTTACCCCTTTCCTATATTATAAATTGTAAAACCAATAAAAATTCTTTAAAAAAAAAAGATGAGATTTTGCTTTCGTGTCATGTCTCATTCAGTCGATTTATCTGTCTCTCTCAGACACCCAAATATATATTTGAAAGTCAGACTTGCTCATATATTTTCAAGGTCTCTACGACACATCCTTTGAAACAAATAAAAGAATCAGAAAGGATTTGATGGATTGTAGATCTATTTGCTTAGCAGGCTGTTTTCAAAGGAGGCAAATCCAGTGCTTCTGTAAGGTTTATTGCTAAATCATGAAGAGAGGGCGGGGGGGACGGACGGACGACGACCAACTTTTCAACCCTCAGTAACTGCTGTTGAAAGAATCTGGAAGCACAAAGGTTCAGTAGACAAAGGCAACTGAGTTTCATTTTTTGCTATGTTGCTTTTGCTTAGTGTCACTAAGGTGAGGTGGGCAGTATAAAAATTCAATAAGTAAATAAAAATAAATGAATGTTCCATTTAAAAATCATTTACAGGTGAAAAGTACGAATAGTTCCTTTTCTATTCTGTTTATTCAGCTTATTAGACAAAAACATAGCTAAAATAGTTCAAATCAGCAAACCTTTATAAGGTCTCAGAAAACATTTGCATGTTGCTGAAACAACAATTCTTTCCAAGTGACTTTTAATCAATACCTTCAACTATAACTGACAAAGGCATTGATCATTCCCTTAGCAATCCCACACAAAAAATTGATTCTGCTTTTCCAATAAATGCCACTGCTTTCGATAAAACTTTATTGGATCCTTGGGCTTCACTAGGGCAGGTGGTGGCCAATTTACTATATTCCATAAAAACATTTGTTAAGTGGAAAAATTACCAAAATAAGGCACAGAAGTGTTGATTTTAGGATGGCATTAGTCCTCAACTTATGATTACAATTGAGCCCAAAATTTCTGTGGCTAGTAAGACAGTAGTTAAGTGAGTTTTCCACCATTTTACAACCTTTCTTATCACAGTTGTTAAGTGAATGACTACAGTTGTTAAATTAGTAACACTGTTGTTAAGTGAATCTGGCTTCCCCACTGACTTTGCTTGTCAGAAGGTTGCAAAAGGGGATCACATGAACAGGGAGCACTACAACAACCATCATACAGTAAATATGAACCAGTTGTCAAGCATCTGCATGTAAATCACATGACTATATGGATGCTGCAATGGTTGTAACTGTGAAAAACAGTCATGTTACTTTTTCCAGTCTATTATAATTTTGAATGGTTGTAAGCCAAGGGCTACCTATGTTAAAAATGCAGATTTGTTTTCTTTTTTCCTTTTCCACATTAAAAAAACTTTATTCCTATGTTTCTATAACATTGTGTTTAAAAAGAAATAATCATGATCTCATTTTTAGTTCTCCAAAACTAATCACACAATTCAAGAAGATATGATGGATTTCTTGGGGAACAAATTTATTGCTACAGAAGAAGAGCAAAGAATTAGTTGTGAACTTTTATAAATTTTGCCTTTTTATTTCTAAAAAGGAGATTGCTTATGGGATTTTAACCTTTGGAATCCATACATGGCTGCTTTCAATCCTGCTTCCAAGACCTTTGATTTTGATAATTGACTTCTTTAAATCTCTGCTTTCCGCAGAAAGCTCTAGTCCTCCCATTGTGCTGGAACTGTGGTGAGATTTAGAAAAAAGCTAGAAAATAAAGAATGTCAGTACAATTATCTTCAGGTTTCTGCAGGGGTTCCACTGAATGTAGTGAGATATAGGATGTAGCCATTGTTTTTTAGGATTGCACAGATTAATATTAATTAATATTAATTGTCATTTAATAGCATGCATCTCAACCCTTCCAAGCTTCCAAACTTTCGCAGCTTAATATATGTAAAAGAAAGAAGAGCATATTATTGATAATTACAGCAAATCAATTGGGGATCAAAGAACAGTATCATAAAAAACTCCTATGGTACAGAAATAAACAGCAAATTTGGGAACAATTGTGCCAATTTTATGAGTGCAACAAATGCTTCCGTTGATGATGCTGATGCAAAATCCTGTACTCCCCCACAAAACTGCTTTCTATTTTGAGCAGTTGAAAAATATTCACTACAACTGACTGCAGTTTATTCTAGACACAAGTCTGGCACTGTCATCTGGCATGTTGATGGAGCTTTAAGAACAAAGAGTAGCTTGAACTTATGCTAGCTCACGTGTTCCATTATTTTGTCCTAAAATAACATGCACCTTCTATGAGATTCTGGTACTACCCATAGCAGAAAATTAGGGGTCCTATTTGATTACAGATTTCAGCACAGATTGTAACTGTGTCACTCCAAAGGTCTGACATGCCCTATATTCTGTACAAAAAGTGAATCACTAAATTCTTTAGATAAGCTTCATGCTTTATATGTAAGGAAATGCTGAACAGATGAGTCATATAGGCTTTAGTAGACAATTTATATAAATCTTGTTAAAATATCTCATATTAGGCAATTCTGTGGACAATTCCAGAAGTTATATACACACATGCTCATGTGTGTCACCACACATTTCTGATATTCGAATGATTGATTGTTGCTTTCATAGAATCAAATTATTCCTCTTCCCATGCATCCAGTCCAAATTAATGAGGGGAGGCCAGTGTGATTTTAGAATTTAAAGTTTATAAAATTGAGTGGAAAATATTAAAAAGTATACCATCAGACTTCAATGTGACATTTCCAGGAATTTATGATTTTGACGTCTGTATTTTTTTCAAAATAGCATCACATCGAACTACTGTCTGCCACCTTCCAGTGTCCTTAGGACTTGAAATTCAATCCTCATGTTACAGTTTTTATAAGACACAAAGGGCACCTCATTTATTTAGTGCATGGTCAGAATTATTTAGACATAAATAAAACCATTCAGTTTAAAACTTGCATTAAGAAATATTATCTGACTGGCCTTTTTATGTTGTCTCAGAAAACATATTTTTAGTTTTGTTTAAAAAGATAACTATAAAACTATAAAAGATAACTTTCTACCTAGTTGAAGTGAGAGATAGAGAATAATTGGGATTATGAGAGCACAAAGCTATGCATGTGTGTTTGGGTGACTACTTCAGTGGTGGGTTTCAAATTTTTTTACTGCCGGTTCTGTGGGCATAGCTTGATGGGCATGGCGTGGCTTGTTGAGCAAAGCAGGGGAAGTATACTGTAAAATCTCCATTCCCACTCCACTCCAGGGGAAAAATACTGCAAAATCCTTGTTTCCTTTCAATCAGCTGGGATTCGGGAGGCAGAGAATAGATGGGAGTGGCGCCAGTGAGAGATGGTATTTACCGGTTCTCCTACCTACTCAAAATTTCCGCTACCTGTTCTCCAGAACTGGTCAGAACGTGCTGAATATCACCTCCACACTACTTGTACATCACTCTGTGCTCCACCTCCATAAACAAGCAAACAAGACATTAGTATATCTTTGTATATGTTTGAATAAATGTGTAGATGTAAGCACTCTCAATAATGTAATATCATTTTATGGAATAGGCCCGTGATGGCGAACCTATGGCACACATGCCACAGGTGGCATGCGGAGCCATTTCGTAGGGGACGCGAGATGTTGCCCTGATAGCTCCAGCGCGCATGTGCGCTCTGGCCAGCTGATTTTGGCTTTCATTTTTAGCTGTTTTTCACCCTCTGGAGGCTTTCCTGAAGCCTCCGGAGAGCGAAAAACAACCCAACCTGCAAACCGGAAGTTCGGGAATAAACGTCCAGTTTGCATTTCGCTGTTTTTATCCCTCCAGAGATTTCAGGATGGCATCGCAAGGCAGCCCTGAGAAGGGGAAAGTCTTCCCTCGGCAAAACAGCACTGTTAAAACAGAGCTGTTTTGAGGAGCTTCCGATCGCAAGGCAGCCCTGAGAAGGGGAAAGTCTTCGCTCCGCAATACAGCGCTGTTTTAACAGCACTGTTTTGAGAAGCCTCTGATTGCAAGACAGCGCTGAGAAAAGGTGGTTTCCCTCCCTCTCAACGCTGTTTTGAGATGTAAGGCTTTCCCTCCCCTCCCCCAGCACTATTTTGGGATCTGAGGCCAAAAGTGGGGGATGTTGCACACACATCCTCAAGGTGAGCACAGGGGTGGGGGTCGTGCGCGTATATGATTTGTAGGAATCTCTAGCTAATATAATTGAGAATAAAAATTATAAAAGGAGAGCCAATATTGTGTAGTAGTTAAAGATTATGATGTACGCTGTACCAACATAGTAGATAGTGGTCCACAATTGTTAGCCTTTCATGTTAAACCAAACTGCAAAACCAAAGTTATGAATGCTAATATGACTTTTATTATATGGTTATAATAGTACAACCTTGTAAGACTGAATGAACTTCCTCTCTTCCTCTTTTTTTCATCATGAGAATTAGAGCATATCAAATCTGATAAATTTTCTCAAATTGTATTTCTGCTTTGGACTTAATTTTGTTTTATTTGATCATTGTCTTTGTCCTGGTTCTTCCTCCTGTTCCTTAAGGCTACTTGTACAACTATAAGATGGACCCTACCCCCCACCCCAAAGTTTACCCATCCTGGAAGTTATTACTACTGCATGCAATCCTCTGGTCACACGATTGCATTTTATGTGCTTGGCAACCAACTTTCATTTATGAGAGGTTGCAGCCAGTGGTGGGATTCAGCCAGTTTGCACCACTTTGGGAGAAGTTAAGTTTCTGAGCAGTTAAGTTTCTGAGCAGTTTGGTGAACTGGTTGTTGGAAGAAATCATTAGGGCAGAGAACTGGTTGGTAAACTGTTAAATTTGAATTCCACTACTGGTTGCAGCATCCCGCAGTCATGTGACCATGATTTGCAATTATTTTAGTTGACTTCTGGGATTTTTTAAATTGGTTTTTGACAGAAAAAGCACATTTGGGAGAATGAATTCACTTAACGGCCATGTGATTCACTTAATGACCACAATGACTTGCTTTACATCTGTTATAAAATTGAGTCAAGTCACATGGTAACCTGTTTAATTACTGCAATTACTTACAGCAATAGCACTTATATTTATATACCGTTTCACAGTGCTTTACAGCCCTCTCTAAGCGGTTTGCAGAGTCAGCCTATTGCCCCCAACCATCTGGGTCTTCAATTTACCAATCTAAGAAGGTTGAGTCAACTTTGAACAGGTCAGAATTTGAACCGGCCTGGCATAGATTAATGGTTTAGTTTTAAATTTAATTTTAATCGTTTTAACTATTTTAGCACAGATTCAATTATTTAATTCTATTTTATATTGTATATATTTGTTGTGGTTTTACTTTTCTGTGCACCGCCCTGAGTCCTACCATAGAGACTAGGGCGGTATATAATCAAAATAAACCTTAAATCTTAAAAACCTTAAAGAATTGAACTGTCAAATAGCAGGCAGCCAGCACTCAGCAGAATTAGCCTGCAGTACTGCATTCTAACTACTGTGCCACTACGGCAAACATTCCAGGATTAATTGTGGTCTTACTTGAACAATGAAGAGATTTTGATATTGCATTGAATTGATTCAGGATCATCATCATATAATTAATAGATTCTTTCTGCATAGATTATTGTCTATAATTGATTTGAATAAAGGTATAGAATTTGTTCAGACAATAAATCATTAAATTTCCAGTTTTCTGTTTTGATTCTCAATGTTTTTGAACGTTTTAGAGACTATTTTGAAATATTGATAAATGACAATAATATTTTTGTTATAAGCTAGAAATGCATACAAATCATATTAAAACATTTATTGCAGCAAAGCTGAAATACGTGTCTCTATTCTGAATGAAGGCATGATTTCAGCTTTGCTGCAATTAAAGATTTGTATGCATTTCTAGCTTATAACAAAAATGAATCTTTAATCTTCTTCTCCAATTGCCTACCATTAGAATATATTAGTGTCCTTTTCTGAAGCAAAATCAATAATGGATTCCCTGATAAATGTCTAATAAACAACCCAGAGCATGTTGTTCAGCATGTAAAAAAGGTACATTTTTAATTTTAAAAAACGTAAGTTCTTATTAACATAAATTCTACTACCGTAAATGTTTATGGTACCTTCTGATTTGAGAAGAAACACAGTATTTAAAAAAAAATATTATTCTCTATGAGAATAAGTTTCTCCAGCAAAAATTATATATTGATAGTTTGTAGCAAAAACAGTTATGAAATATTTTAATGTGTGTGTGAATGTGTGAATTTGTTTGCTACTCAACTTGCAGTGAGGTGACTCTGGCCAGCTTACAATGTTAATAGTTAACAGAGTCATAAAAGTTAATCAGAATAAAAATCTTATTTATCAAAAATTAGAGTCTTTCATTATCCCAAAATGTATATTCCTTATCAATTTCAAGTATGCTGTTAAGCTTACCTTTTCTGAATGCTTTATTTGATTTTCTATTAATATAAATTTGTCCAGTGCAACTCCTAGGCCTCAAAATACTATGTTCATTGTGTAGAGCATGTGTTTCTCACAATAAAATGATACCTGGTTACTATTTTCCAGTTTATTGCAGATATGTCCCTCATATATACTTAAATCATCTATGTACCCAACAACTACTTTAAGTGTCATACACTTTTTGTAGATAAAATGTTTCTCAAAATCAAGTTTCCTAGTGTAAAACTTGTCTTGTAATACAATAGGCATGCTAAATAGTAAATACATAAAGAAAGAAGTTTTAAATGGAATGTTAGAAGAATGTTCTTGGTCCAGTTCCAAGCCTGATTACCTAATTAAGAGTGCTGGATGTTTGCTTGAAGTAGAGGTAAATTTTATTTTGATAGCATAATGTGCAGTATGGCAATTGAAATATAGGCTACAAAGTTAAAACACTGAAAGTGATATTGTTTATAGTACATAAGAACATAAGAACATAAGAATAGCCTTGCTGGAACAGGCCACAGCCCATCTGGTCCAGCATTCTGTCTCACACAGTGGCTCATCATTTGCTTCAGGGTATTCCCAAGCAGATGTCTTCATCTGCTTATGATTCCCTGCAAATGGCATTGAGAAATATCCTGCCTATCTCTCCAATCCGGAGGGTGTCCTTAGGCATCCATAATAATAGCCATGGATACCCTTGTTCTCCATGAATTCGTCTAATCCTTTCTTAAAGGTGTCGAGGCTGACAGCTGTCACCACTTCTTCCTGCAGGGAGTTCCATAAACCAGTGATCCTCTGGGTGAAAAAGTACTTCCTCCTTTTTGTTTGAGGTCTAGCTTCCAAAGGTTTCATGGAGTGCCCCCTAGTTTTATTGTTGTGCGATAGGGAAAACAGTTTTTCCTTTTCGACTTTGTCCACACCATGCATGATTTTATAGACTTCAATCAGGTCACCTCTCAGGCGCCGTCATTCTAGAGTGAAGAGGCCCAGCCGTTGCAGCCTCAGATAGTAAGGAAGGTGTTCCAGCCCTCTAATCATTCTGGTTGCCCTCTTCTGCACCTTTTCCATTTCCATAATATCCTTCTGAAGGTATGGTGACCAGAACTGTACACAATACTTCAGATGGGGCCTCACCATAGATTTATAAAGAGGCAAAATGACACTTGCTGACTTATTTTCTATACCCTTCCTAATGATCCCTAGCAATGAGCTTGCTTTTTTCATTGCTGCGGCACACTGGGTTGACACCTTCATTGAGCTGTCCACCAGGACACCAAGGTCCCTTTCCTGGTTAGTTGCAAGGAGTTCAGACCCCATCAGTTTATAGATGTAGTTGGTTTTTTTTGCCCCAACGTGCATCACTCTGCACTTACTAATGTTGAAGCTCATTTGCCACTGGTTTGCCCACTCCCCCAGTGTCAAGAGATCCCTCTGGAGCTCCTCACACTCTCTCTCAGTTTTTACTACCCTGAATAATTTAGTGTCATCAGCGAATTTGGCTACCTTGCTGTAGCCTACGCCTACTTCTAGATCATTTATGAAAAGGTTGAAAAGCAGGGGTCCCAGTACTGAACCTTGGGGGACCCCACTCTTTACCTCCCTCCACCTGGAGAAGTGTCCATTTAATGCTACTCTCTGTTTCCTGTCCCTTAGCCAGTTGCTAATCCAGGACAAGGCCTGTCCCTTTATTCCATGACTGGCAAGTTTATTTAAGAGCCTTTGGTGCGGGACCTTGTCAAAGGCCTTCTGAAAGTCCAGATAAACAATGTCAACTGGATCTCCCTTGTTCACGTGCTTGTTGACACTCTCAAAAAATTCCAGCATATTAGTAAGGCATGATTTGCCCTTGCAAAAGCCATGTTGGCTCTCCTTCAGCAGCGCCTTCTCTTCTACGTGCCTATTAATTTTATCTTTTAAGATGGTTTAATATATTGTAATAATGGACTTTGAGCTTGAAGTAATGGATATATAACTTATTTATTTTTATTTATTTATTTTTGAATTTTTATACTGCACCTTCTCCCAGAGGGACTCAGGCCTCAATAAAAATCAACTAGTATAAAATCACTAATATAAAACAATTAAAATACAATTAAAAATCTATTAAATAGTACGCCTGATTTTGATAAAAGCCCTATCTAAAACCCTCTCTAAAACCAATTAAAAGCTACGCCAGGCCGGCCGCACGAAATAAATGGGTCTTCAAAGCCCAATGGAAAAGGCACAGGTCCGTGATCGTGCGAAGGTCAGGGGGTAGGTCATTCCAGAGGGCAGGAGCAGCCACAGACAAGGCTCTCACCCTGGGAGTCGCCAGCCGACATTGCTTAGCCGACGGCACCCAGAGAGGAGTCCCTCTCTGTGGGAGCGGACTGGTTGGTGGGAGGTATTAGGTAGCAGGAGGTGGTCTTGCAAATAGCCAGGTCCCATGCCATGGAGCGCTTTAAAGGTGGTTACTAACACCTTGAAGCGCACCCGGAAAGCCACAGGCAGCCAATGCAGCTCACGCAGGAAAGGTGTCACATGGAAGCATCTAAATGCTCCCAGAATCCCCCACGCGGCCGCGTTCTGTACTAACTGCAGCCTCCGGGTGCACCTCAACAGAAGCCCCATGTAGAGAGCATTGCAATAGTCCAGGCAGGAGATGACGAGGGCTTGAGTGACCGTGCGTAAAGCGTCACGATCCAGAAAGGGGCACAACTGGCGTATCAGGCGAACCTGATAAAAAGCCCCCCTGGCTACGGCTGTCATATGATCTTCTAACGACAGCCGAGAGTTCAGTAGGACACCCAAGTTGCGGGCCTTCTCTTGTGGGAGCCAGTGATTCGCCCCCGATAGCCAGAGATGGCACCACCTGGCTATATCGTGACACCGGAAGCCACAGCCACTCGGTCTTGGATGGGTTGAGTCGGAGCCTGTTTCTCCCCATCCAAAGGGGTAGGAACTTGAAGTGTTCCTACCCCTTTGGGTGGGTGAAGTTTGTAGAGATTTATTTATTTATTTATTTATTTCGCATTTGTATACCGCCCTATCTCCCTAGAGGGACTCAGGGCGGTGCACAGAAAGAGTAAAAAAGGTAGTACACACAATGACAATATAAAACTTAAAAATAGATTAAATATAGTGGGTCTGTGCTAAAAATTATACTAAAAGCAATTAAAATTATTATAATCGGGACTATATCAACTAAAAACTATACCAGGCCAGCCACATGGAATAGATGTGTTTTTAGAGTCTGGCGGAAGAGGACTAGGTCCGTGATGGTGCGAAGGTCGGGGGGCAGGTCGTTCCAGAGGGCAGGGCCTGCCACAGAGAAGGCTCTCCCCCTGGGGGTCGTCAGCCGCCATTGTCCAGCCGACGGCACCCTGAGGAGGCCCTCTCTTTGGGAGCGGACAGGTCGAAGGGAGGTATGTGGTAGGAGGCGGTCCCGCAAATAACCAGGTCAAGTAACCAGAGAAAAAGTGTTTCTGTGGAGTTTGTGATGTTTGATGTGTAGATTTTTTTCCCCCTAGATGTGGAATTTTTATGAGGAATCTGGCATCAAGATGCAGTATTGAGATAAAAAAAATTCCTTATCTTGAGGAGATTCCATTTTATGTTCGTTTGGTGAGGTTGGCTGATTTCTCAGGCAGACATGCTTTTGCCATCTTTAGTCTCCATAAGATGAAATGCTTTTTCTATAACTTACTTTGAAGATTAGGGGAGGCTGTTGCCTGTACAAAAAGGATGACTAGGTGGGAAATTGATATTTTTTTCATCCTACAGCCAAACCTACCTCTCTCCACCTGTCTATCCATATGTCCGTCCATCTATCTATCCATCCATTTATCCTTCCAACCATCAACTATTTTTCTATCTCACATAAAAAGGTGCTAATTTTGTAACATTAACTGTGTTAATGTTACAAAATAGGGGGGAAAAGTCATTTTAATGCTTTAGATAGATTCAAGATACTGCTCCCACCACCTGTGATGGGATTCAAAAAATGTTACTGCCGGTTCTGAGGGCATGGCTTGGTGGGTGTAATGTGGCTTGGTGGGCATGGCAGGGGAAGATTGCAAAATCCCCATTTCCTCCCGATCAACTGGAGGCAGAGAATAGATATGTGTGGGGCCAGTGAGAGGTGGTATCTACCAGTTCTCCTAACTACTCAAAAATTCCGCTACCTCTTCTCCAGAACTGGTCAGAACCTGCTGAATATCACCTCTGCCCACCACCCTTTCTCACCCCTGGGAATAAACAAAATAGCTTTTAAGCTCATATAGTAATAGCAAACAAGATGAAAGAGAACTAACATTGTTACTCATCAGGTAAACACTGAATCTATAAAAATTCCACAGTGGCAGATGGGCTTGTAAATGTTTTATCTTATCTTCAAAAAATGTGGATTACTGTGAACAAAAAAGTACAAAAGTTGTTCTTATTCTTTGTGAGTGAATGGGTCAAATCAAAGCCTTTAAAATCTATATATTTTTGAAAAGAGAATGTTTATGATTATTCCCCTCTCTGGGCCTATTTGGAGTTTATGTATGTAACATCTTTGAAATCATGGCATGTTTTACATAATAAACAGGTATCTTTATTTCTAGCCTTCTGTGATAAACAGATGTCTTTATTTCTAGTCTTCAAAGCTGCCAGGAATCTTTGGTCTTTAATAGATGAGTCAGCACATTTTTTCCTAAAAAACACGAGAGACTAATGTGGTGTAAAAATCAAATTTGGAAAAAAAAGATAGGACGTTTTACTGGAAAACAATGGATTAATGTTTTAAATAAGTTGATTTCTAATAGTTGCTTTAAAGACTTTGAGAGATTGAATATTGAATATCACTTACCATATTTTTCGGAGTATAAGACGCACCTTTTTTCCTCTAAAAAGAGGCTGAAAATCTGGGTGCGTCTTATACATCGAATTCAGCATTTGTTTGCCTCCTGGAATCCCACCCCCTTCACCAAACTGGCTGTGCCTAGTCTTGTGGAGGCTTCCAGAGAGCCCCTGGGGGCTGGGGAGGGCAGAAATTAGCCTCAAACGGGCCGTTTCCCTCTCCCCCAGCCCCCAGCAGCACTCTATAAGCCTCCGTAGGACTATGCATGCAATTTATTTGACCCAAAAATGGCCCGTTTTCGCAATAAATGGGGCGGTTTTTTGCCTCCCCCCCCCAGGAGCATTCTGCAAGCCCCCCTAAGGCTAGTCATGCTTTTTATTTGAAGAAAATCGGCCCCGTTTTCGTGGAGAAAGAGCATTTGGAAGAAGTATGCAAAGCGCAAAAAAACCCTTTTTGCCTCCTGGAACCCCGCCCCCTTCACTAAACTGGCTGTGCCGAGCCTTATGGAGTGCCTAGTCTCGGTAAACGGGGCGGGTTTTTTTGCTCATCCCCCCCCCCAAGCACTCTGCAAGCCCCCCCCCCCCCCCCCCGGCTACTTATGCTTTTTATTTTAAAAAAAACAGCCTCATTTTCACGAAGAAATGGGCTGTTTTGGAAGTTTGCCGAGTGCAAAGGCTCCCCCCTCCCCACCTTTCGGAAGGCTCTTTAACTTTTTCTGAGCAAGCAGAAACGAAGTTTTAAGGTTTGTCTGCGATTTCCTTCTGCAGGACAGAGATAAATACACCTGAGAACATCAACCTACCTACCTAATCTCTCTCTCTCTCTCTCTCTCTCTCTCTCTCTCTCTCTCTCTCTTTCTCTCTCTCTCTCTCCCTACCTATTGTATTTCTCCCTTTCTCTCTCTCTCTCTATCCTTCTACCTTCCTAACTACACACACACACACTCCCTTCCTATTTACTCTCTCTCTCTCTCTCTCTCTCTCTCTCTCTCTCTCTCTCTCTCTCTATCTATCTATCTATTTCTCTCTCTCTATACTTCTACCTATACACACACACTCTCTTCTGTTCTACCTACTGTATTTCTCTCTCTCTATTTCTCTCTCATCCTTCTACCTACCTAGCTACCTACCTACCTACAGTACACACACACATTCTCCCTCTCCCCCTACATACCTATTGTATTTCTCTCTCTCTTTCTATTTCTCTCTCTATACTTCTACCTACCTACCTACACACACACTCTCCCTCCCTCCCTACCTACTGTATTTCTTTATCTTTCTATTTCTCTATCTTTCTACCTACCTACCTACACACACACACATTCTCCCTTTCCCCCTACATACCTACTGTATTTCTCTCTCTCCCTTTTTATCTACCTACCTACCTACACAGACACTCTCCCTCCCTCCCTACCTACTGTATTTCTCTCTGCCTCTCTATTTCTCTCTCTCTATATCCCTTTACCTACCTACCTACTTACCTACTCTCTCTCTCCCTCCCTCCCTACTGTATTTCTCTCTATTTCTCTCTCCCTCTATCCCTTTATCTACCTACCTTACGTTTTTCTCTTTCTTTCTCTCCCTCTCTCTCCCTCTACCTACCTACCTACCTACTTTTTTTTGCAATTTGCCTCTTTAAAACTTTGGTGCGTCTTATACTCCGGTGCGTTTTATACTCCGAAAAATACAGTACCTTTATATTTGCTTGGCAATATATATTGAACTTGGCAATATACAGTTCAACAGTATATTAAAGAGGATAAAGTTAATTCTGCAACACTGTCTTAATTACTGGCAGATTTTGGGTCTTTAAGAGAAATAGCATTAGAATAAAGGCAAACAATCACAGCAACAAACAACAAATCAACTGAATAAGTCGTGATGGCAAACCTATGGTACACGTGCCACAGGTGGCATGTGGAGCCATTTCTGAGGGCACGTGAGGTGTTGCTCTGTCAGCTCCAATGGCCAGCTGATTTTCGACCTTGGACTTTTGACCATTTGTCACCTTCCAGAGGCTTCAGGGAAAACTCCTGAAGCCTTCAGAGGGCAAAAAATTGCCCAACATGCAAACCAGAAGCTCAGGAATGGACTTCAGGTTTGTGTGTTGGGCCGTTTTTTGCTTCCCCCAGGCTCCTAGAAAGCCTCTGGAGTCTGGGGAGGGCAAAAAACGGACCTACCAGGCCAGTGGTGGGTTTCAATTTTCCCCCGAACCTATTCTGTAGGTGTGGCCTATTTTGTGGGCGTGGCTTGGCAGTCATGTGACTGGGTGGGAGTGACCAACTTGTAAAATGTAGTGAAAATAATTTAACAATGCTCTTGCTTAGCAACTAAAATTTTGGGCCCAATTGTGATAAATTCTTTTTTGTTCGTTCATTTGTTCTTTCTTTCTTTCTTTCTTTCTTTCCTTTCTTCCTTTCTTTCTTTCTTTCATCACTCTCCACCTCTTTCTTTCTTTCTTTCTTTCTTTCCTTTTTTCCTTCCTTGTGTCACTCTCCCCGACTTTCTTTCTTTCTTTTTTTCTTTCTTCCTTTCTCTTTCCCTTCCTTCCTTTCTCTTTCCCTTCCTTCCTTTCTTGTCACTCTCCCCCCTTCCTTCCTTCCTTCCTTCTTTCCTTGTGTCACTCTCCCCCTTTCCTCCCTCCCTCCCTCCCTTCTTTCTTTCTTGTGTCACTCTCCCCTCTTTCTTTCTGTCTTTCTTTCTTTCCTTCCTTCCTTCCTTCCTTCCTTCCTTCCTTCCTTCCTTCCTTCCTTGTGTCACTCTCCCCATCTTCCTTCCTTCCTTCCTTTCCCTCCTGTTCCTTCTCCTGCTGTTTGAACAAACCATGTGAGGCGTGCTCCCTTGTCTTTGACAGCCACCTCGTTTCCAATGGGGTGGGGGATCCATGGAGATGGAGGAAAAAGATGGATTTCTTGTGTGTGCGCGATTTCTGTGGCGAGAAGTACGGAGGGAGCACTTGTATTGCACATACATCTTTGGACAATAAACTTGAATTGTTTATTGCAACTGGACTCAAAAGACTGCATCAGAAAAGTATATATAAATGCCTGTATGCAAATGCCAGAAGCCTCCGGAACAAAATAGGGGAGCTGGAATACTTAGCAATAGACAAAAATATTGATATTATTGGTATCACTGAAACCTGGTGGACGGATGATAACCAATGGGATACAGTCATCACAAGCTACAAACTGTATAGGAAGGACAGGAAGGGGCAAACGGGAGGTGGTGTAGCCTTGTATGTCAAAGAAGAGATAAAGTCATACGAATTGGCATATCGAGGTGATTTAAAGTCACCACTAGAAACTCTGTGGGTAAGACTATCAGGCCAAAAGAATGGTCTAACAGTAGGCATATGTTATCGGCCTCTGACCCAAGCCCCCGAGAGAGACTGGCAGTTGGAGAACGTTGTAAAGGAGGCATCAAAAAAGGGAAGCCTGGTTATAATGGGGGATTTCAATTACCCTCACATAGACTGGGCAAACTGTTGTTCAGCACATGACAAAGAGATAAAGTTCCTAGATATGCTAAATGATTGTTCCCTGGAACAGATGGTTGAAGACCCAACTAGAGGTACAAGAATTCTTGACTTGGTTCTGAGCAATATACAGGATCTGATGCAAAAAGTTAATGTGACTGATACAATAGGGAACAGTGACCACAACACAATTATTTTTAACTTAATCATAGACTGCAAATCACCGATAAAATCTAACACAGTGACCTTAAATTTTCAAAAAGGAAATTTCCCGAAGATGAGGAAACTAGTAAAAAAGAAGCTGAAAGGGAGAATTGAGAAAGTCCAAACACTCCATGAGGCATGGAGGCTGCTCACAAAAACAATAACAGAGGCCCAATTGGAATGTATACCTAAAAGGAAAAAGGGCACCGCCAGGTTCAAGAGGACTTCGATGTAGCTTACAGGAACTGTTTGGGAAGTGATCAAAAGCAAGAAAAGCTCATTTAAAAGATGGAAGGCTTCTCCAAACGAGGACAACAGGCAGAAACATAAATTCTGGCGGAACAAATGCAAGGCAACCAATCAGGAAAGCAAAGCAAGACTTTTAGATTTAGATTTAGATTTTATTAAATTTATATCCCGCACCTATCTCCTATGGGACCCAGGGTGGCGCACAGGAATTTAAAAACACAAAATACAATACAAAATATAAAACATCCTAAAACCCTATTAAGCTTAATACTCCTGCGCTAAAAATATTGTTTAAAAAACCCTCTAATTAAAAATTTGTGCAACTAGCCCTCAGTCAATTATCGGGTGGATTACCCTAAGCCAGCTTGCTGAAACAGGTGCGATTTTAAACGCTGGCGGAAAAGGCGGAGGTCCGAGGTGGTACGGAGATTCCAGAGGGTAGGGCCCGCCACAGAGAAGGCCCTTCCCCTGGGCGTCACCAACCAGCATTGCCCTCCCTCTCTATGGGAGCGGATCGGTCGAAGGAATGTATAAGGCAGGAGACGGTCTCGCATATATCTAGGCCCCGAGCCATGGAACGCTTTAAAGATGGTAATCAACACGCTTTTAGGAGCGTTTAGCTAAAAACACTCAAGGAAATAACAAGGACTTCTTTAAGTACATTAGAAGTAAGAACCCAACTGGGAAGGCCATTGGACCATTAGATGACAATGGAAGGCAAAGGATTATTAAGGAGGAAACAGAGATTTTAGAGAGACCCAATGAATTCTTTGCTTCAGTATTCACTGAAGAAGACAGAGATCACATGCCTAAAACAGAGCCTATCTTCGTAGGGAGGGAAACTGAGGAATTAACCCAGATAGAAATAACCAGGGAGGAAGTCCTTGCATGTCTTGTTAAACTAAACACTAACAAATCATCAGGACCAGATGGCATCCATCCATGAGTTCTCAAGGAACTTAAAGATGAAATTGCTGATGTCCTTGCCAAAATATATAATCTTTCCCTCAAATCAGGCCTTGTGCCGGATGACTGGAAGGTAGCGAATATAACACCAATCTTCAAAAAAGGATCCAGAGGTGATCCAGGAAATTACCGACCAGTCAGCTTGACAAGCGTCCCAGGTAAAGTGATGGAAACCATCTTAAAAGATAAAATTAATAGGCACGTAGAAGAGAAGGCGCTGCTGAAGGAGAGCCAACATGGCTTTTGCAAGGGCAAATCATGCCTCACTAATCTGCTGGAATTTTTTGAGAGTGTCAACAAGCATGTGAACAAGGGAGATCCAGTTGACATTGTTTATCTGGACTTTCAGAAGGCCTTTGACAAGGTCCCGCACCAAAGGCTCTTAAATAAACTTGCCAGTCATGGAATAAAGGGACAGGCCTTGTCCTGGATTAGCAACTGGCTAAGGGACAGGAAACAGAGAGTAGCATTAAATGGACACTTCTCCAGGTGGAGGGAGGTAAAGAATGGGGTCCCCCAAGGTTCTATACTGGAACCCCTGCTTTTCAACCTTTTCATAAATGATCTAGAAGTAGGAGTAAACAGCAAGGTAGCCAAATTCGCTGATGACACTAAATTATTCAGGGTAGTAAAAACTGAGAGAGAGTGTGAGGAGCTCCAGAGGGATCTCTTGACACTGGGGGAGTGGGCAAACCAGTGGCAAATGAGCTTCAACATTAGTAAGTGCAGAGTGATGCACGTTGGGGCCAAAAACCCCAACTACATCTATAAACTGATGGGGTCTGAACTCCTTGCAACTAACCAGGAAAGGGACCTTGGTGTCCTGGTGGACAGCTCAATGAGGGTGTCAACCCAGTGTGCCGCAACAGTGAAAAAAGCAAACTCATTGCTAGGGATCATTAGGAAGGGTATAGAAAATAAGTCAGCAAGTGTCATTTTGCCTCTTTATAAATCTATGGTGAGGCCCCATCTGGAGTATTGTGTACAGTTCTGGTCACCATACCTTCAGAAGGATATTATGGAAATTGAAAAGGTGCAGAAGAGGGCAACCAGAATGATTAGAGGGCTGGAACACCTTCCTAACTATCTGAGGCTGCAACGGCTGGGCCTCTTCACTCTAGAATGACGGCGCCTGAGAGGTGACCTGATTGAAGTCTATAAAATCATGCACGGTGTGGACAAAGTCGAAAAGGAAAAACTGTTTTCCCTATCGCACAACAATAAAACTAGGGGGCACTCCATGAAACCTTTGGAAGCTAGACCTCAAACAAATAAGAGGAAGTACTTTTTCACCCAGAGGATCACTGGTTTATGGAACTCCCTGCCAGAAGAAGTGGTGACAGCTGTCAGCCTCGACACCTTTAAGAAAGGATTAGACGGGTTCATGGAGAACAAGGGTATCCATGGCTATCATTATGGATGCCTAAGGACACCCTCCAGGATGGAGAGATAGGCAGGATATCTCTCAATGCCATTTACAGGGAATCATAAGCAGATGAAGACATCTGCTTGGGAATACCCTGAAGCAAATGGTGAGCCACTGTGTGAGACAGAATGTTGGACTGGATGGGCTGTGGCTTGTTCCAGCAAGGCTATTCTTATGTTCTTATTATAAAGGGTACAAGAAAAAATAAAAATTTAAATAAATTTCCGAGAGACCAAGCAATGTTTTGAATTTAGGCTGGAGCGCATAAGAATTCGACCATACTGACTTGTGCTTTCCCCTCGCCTTCCCCTCGCTCTTTTCACTTGCTGTTTCAAGGCGACGTGTCTCTCGCTCTGCATAAATAGTGGCTTGCAAAGGCAGGAAAGGTGCTGTTTGGAGGGAAATGGGAGGGGCATCCAAAGGGGGAAGCTCAGTTAGCTTGGCTCAAGTGATGGCCTGGCTCTGGAGTTTGGACATTGGAAGGACGGTGTGGCTTCTTTCCCTTTCCTTCCTGTTGGAAGGAAAGGGGCGGGGCAGACTTACTTCCGGGTCTGCCAGTCGAACCCCCTCTCACCGGCTTGCTAAATTTCACCAACGGGTTCGTGCGAGCCGGTAGAAACCCACCACTGTACTAGGTCCACCAGAAGTCAGAAAAAGGGCCATTTTTGACCTTCAGAAGGCCTCTGGTAGGGGGGGAGGCTATTTTCTCCCTCCCCATGCTTCAAGAAAGCTGTGCGTGGGGCAGCAGGAGATCACATGCATGCTCAGGGGAGGGCACTAAATTATGGGAGTGGGCATGTGTGCATGCATAATAGTGCACACGCATATGCTCTTGACACACGAGACATAAAAGGTTTGCCATCACTGGTATAAGGACTGACTTCGGCCTTCTTTTGAGATTATTTTCGCCCTCCAGAGGTTTCCTTGAAGCCTCTGGAGCGCGAAAAACCTCCTGAAGTCTCTGGAGGGCTAAAACCAGCCCTACGTTTCCGAACGTCTGGTTTGCTCATAGGGCCGGTTTTTCGTGCTCCGGAGGCTTCAGGGAAGCTTCTGAAGCCCCCGGAGGGCCTCCAGGGGAGGTGGGGGAGGCTGTTTTTGCCATCCCCAGGCTCCTATAAACCCTCTGGAGCCTGGGGAGGGCAAAAAAAGCATGCCAAAAATGGGAGGGGGGAGCGCTGGTTGTGTGCGCATGCGCTCTAGGGTCATGCACATAACATGGGTGTGGCACGACCTCCCTGCGCTCCCCCGCTTTTGGCACTGGCCTATAGCAACTAATACAAGTTATTGATTCCAAATTACATTTACATACAATACACATAGAAGCCATGGAGAAACACAAACACACACACACACCAGTGGTGGGATTCAAAAATTGTTACTATCAGTTCGGTGGGTATGGCTTGGTGGGTGTGGCAGGGGAAGGATTCTGTAAAATCTCCATCCCCATCTCCTCCAGGGGAGGGCTATTGCAAAATCCCCATTCCTTCCTGGGGGACAGAGAATAGATGGGGGCAGGGCCAGTCAGATGTGGTATTTACTAGTTCTCCGAAGTACTCAAAAGTTTGGCAACTAGTTCTCTAAAACTAGTCAGAGCCTGCTGAATAGCACCTCTGACAGACAGACAGACAGACAGACAGACAGACACACACACACACACACACACACACACACACCTCCTAACAGAAACAAAGAGGAAGGTAAGATGGGAACTGCAAAACAAAAGGAGAAATAAAATCCAATGAAGATGAGAAAAAAGGACTGAAGAGAAAAGGAAAGGGAAGAAAAAGTAGATCTGCTTAGATTCATGCAAGTAATTCTTCATTTATTTTTAAAAAAACATGCTTTGTAGCAAGTGCAGTAACTATCAACTATAGCATCTCTGAGTTAGAATATCATCTCATTTGACAGGTTTGGGGAAAAAATGCTTTCTTTGAAAGATCATTTCTCTTGTGTTTATCAAAATCCACAGCTTGAGCTCTGTGCATTTTGCTTTTAATTACCCATGTCTGTAATTATAATTGGACTAGAAAAATACTGTGAATAACCATCTGGGCATTTTTAAAAGAAATTTAACCATTACACAGTACATGCATACATTGTGAGAATATAGAGAGCTGAAAAGACCAGGTTACCATGCAGAGTATTATAGTAACAGCAGGAATGTTATTAGTTTCATTTTGGGTTAAGATAATTCTGTGGAGTAGTTTTCAACATAACATATTAGCTAATTTTAATAGAAAATTCCTTCCAAATAAAGAATAAATTTTATCTTATGAACAAACTGTAATTTAGCATAATTGTGTTCTTTTTAATATATTCAGCTACTGCTTGGATAATCATAGGTTTCATGCATTAATCTTAGTCCATATAATGTAGTTTAGAAATATAACGTTTCAGATTGTTGATTCATTTTCACTGCTTGAATTATTTCTCTTGAGAGGGCATATGGTTTTACTGATTCAAAGAATGATATAATACCAGTACCATATTAAAATGATTAATAAAAAGTCACAAAAGAAATGTTTTATGTTCATAGTATTGGCATTTTGGTTAGAGAGATGCTACTGGTTTTCTGATGGTTTAGGCATCATATCTCCATTTGGAGTGGGGAGGGGAAATGAACAGTACAGCTTAGAATAGAAGTCATTCTAACAGGACCCTTGGAGATATTAACAGCTCCACCTGCCTGATATTCCTTATAGTTATCCTAGTCTGGATAAGTCAGAACAGTGGTGGGTTCCTACCAATTCAGCCCAGTTCGGCTGAACTGGTAGTGGTTTGGCAGCCTGGGTTGCTGGAACTGGCAGTGACCCAGGCCTGCCACGCTCCCAAACTAGTTCTCTGGGAGGCACCTATGGCGCTGCCATCTCATTTTTTGCTTCTGCGCATGTGCAGCCATCAGCGAATCGGCAATAGCGACTGCCGTAACCCACCCCTGAGTCAGACCATGATCTTGTCAGACATGTCAACAATTGTCCAATTCAGAAGAAGCATAAAAAGAAGGGAGAAACTTTAGTCATATTCAGAGAAACATTCTGAATGATTTAATATGGAATATATTTAATATAGCTGATTTAATATGGAATATATTTTTACCATCTTGTGATGGAACATTTCTAAACAGCAGAACAAGTAAAAGAATCATGTCTGCTAAATGATCCCATGATTAGAAAATCAGTTGTTTAAAATGTTTTCTGAATGCCAGATAAACCCAAGGGGAAAACATTTTGTTATATTTTGTACCATTTTTGTTTGTTTATATATTCCATCTTTATTATAGTTTTCTTGTATTTCTAGTATTGGTTCTTGTATGAACCAATTTCACTGTAATTTTTACAATGACAATAAAGATTACAGTAGTACAGTATAGTGTTTTCTTATTTAATATATTTATAGTCCAGCCACCATTCAGAGTAGCAAAACAGTATCATTAACTGAAAAGTATCTAAAGACTGATGTATGGTTAAGATGTGGAAATGCAAGATTAAAGTTGAGGCTTCAAATTGTACTGAAGGGTAACTAATGCTGATAAAAGCTGGTTGCAAAAGAGTAGCAAGTTGTAGAGCCAGGATGCTGTGACATGAAAGTTCTTTCCTTCATTTCCACATTATGTACTTCAGAGGCAGGGGAGGGTCCTCTTGAAGATCTTTTAGGTAGGCATATATTAGAAGAGGTATTTCCTTATCTTACAGGATACACGTCCCTCATAAGATGATAAAACAAAACAATGCTTCCTAGAGATTTTACTAGTGAATGACTAATTTTCAGCTTTAGATTTCCAGGGAAGCCAATGGAGCAATGAAAACAACAAGACCTCTCTTTAAAATGGCTGTTACAGCTATACTTAATTGACAATTGTCATGATTGCCAGTATGGAGTCCAGGTTCATAGATCTGAAGCAGGAACACAAGGTTACTTTTATAGACAATTATGTAGATATCAAGGGCCCATGTGTCCCTCTCAAAACAGTGACAGCTCTTCGCTGTTATCAGGGGTTATGCCCTGTGGGGGTATTACCATATTTCCCAAAAAATAATACTGGGTCTTATTTTCTTTTGACCCTCGAAATAAGTGCTTGGCCTTATTTTTGGGGAGATCTTATTATTTTTGAGATGCAGGAGGCAGTAAGCATGGTCACCTCATGGATGCTGCTATGTTGCAATATTTTAGGGGAGGGCTTATTATCCAGGGAGGTCTTATTTTCAGGGAAACAGTGTAATAGACTGCCTGAGAAGTAACCAGGATCTGTATTCATTTCAAAATAGAAATATGTGGATGGCATAAATGACATGTTACAAAAAAAAAGAAACCCCAAATAATTTAGTTTGCAACATATTTTGGGAGGAATGAACAGATGCAGCTGTCTGGTTTTTTTTTTTTAAGGATCTCTATCTTGCTCATATGATTACTTGGTACTCTTGATTTTGTTGTGATACGCATGATACATTTTGCTGAAGACTGGCACCTGAGTCCCATTTGATTCAAGTATTTTTAGATTTAATTTGAAAATTCCTTCATAGGAAATATAGAGAAATGGGAAACTTCAGCATTCATAAAAGCTTAAATTGCAGTCTGTTTTTATCCTCATTTCTCTCGTGTTTAGGTAGTCAAAGGAAACCTAAATTTTAATCTCTTTGTAAATAATGACCAGTCATTCATTTTTCAGACTCATATGCCACTATTTTACCATTTTGAGATAAATAGATAGATATGAAAATTTTAATATATTTAATACAATAAAATCAAATATTGTTTAGATATGAGATGTACATATGTTAATTAAAAATAGAGTTAGTTATTTCAATAAAACACTAGAAACACATACACATGTATATGTACACATGTATATGTATGCTTCTAGTGTTTTATTGAAAGGAGTAGAAATTGAAATATGC
The DNA here is from genome assembly GCA_039707465.1 of Rhabdophis nuchalis. Classification (NCBI taxonomy): domain Eukaryota; kingdom Metazoa; phylum Chordata; class Lepidosauria; order Squamata; family Natricidae; genus Rhabdophis; species Rhabdophis nuchalis. The sequence goes on along the minus strand of CM077647.1, from coordinate 49,130,914 downwards.
ATACGCTATTGTCAGATTTGTGTAGACTATAAATACAAAAAGAGATAAAATTATCCAAGAAAATGTTTTTGATGAAAATACATTCTATTTTTTTATTCCAATAATTATTCCTGATTATTACTTGCAAAGAAAAGCATTTCCATGAGAAGTGGCAGAACTTGATAACCTGATTTTGGAATCACCTTGTTCTTGAACCTTTTCAAACAATTCTTGAGAAATATACTAGTTTCTCTAAAATGTCTCTGAAACTAGCCTGTCCATCTGGCTTTCCTTCTTAAATATGCATTCCTTAATTTCCTGTTTTGCAAGGTGAAAAATAAACTGGTAAGATTGAATAAATAGGACATGCTCCCTAAAAGAGCTGTAAGTCTTATTTTCTAAAATACTGTATAATATGAGTCTCAAACTTCACAGAAATCCCTTACGGATTTTAGATGATATTCTGCAGTGTAAGGGTCCATTTTCAAAATAAATAAATTCTGTATTATACAATCAAAAGTAAAATGGAATGGTTTTCAGGCCAATTGTGTTATAAATGTAAAGATTGACATAATGAAGATATGTTAAAATTGACATAGGAATTATGAAGCACCCTACTTACACACATAATAAAAAATATTGGAGCTGGGCACAAACTATATTTTTACAAACCTGTAGTCCCTATTTAGGATAGTTTTGGGGCAACTGGGTGGAGTTGAGCATTTACTGACCTTTCTGATGCCTACAATCTTTCAAAAGTCTTAAATCATGTATGTGACTAGTGTAACTGACTGAATGTTCTTTGCAAGAGAAAAAAAAATATCCTTTTTTTTCTCTTGCAAAGAGAACAAAAAAATTAAAACTGCCTTGGTTTGGGAACATTATGACTGTCAAAATGAATATTATATCAAGATTCAACTTTCTTTTTCAAATTACTTTTATATTTATTGATAATAAAGTATTGTAGTTCTCACTTAACAGCCACAATTGGGGCTGACAACTGAACTTCTCAGTAATGTGGTCAGCAAGCAAGACATCGCCTGACCAACCTGCTCAGCGATGGCAGTTCTGACAGTCCCTGTTGTCATTGTTACGTTAACCCCACCTGGTTGTTAGATATGCACCCACCCTGATTCGAGCCATTCCTGGCTTGGTTCCTCCTCCCAGCCTCTATCCTTGGTTTTTTCAAAATAAGAGACTGCTTCCTCTTCAAGTCCCTCCTCCTGACTACTTTCCTCATCTCCAGCCTTTAAGCTGCATGAATGAAGCTAAAATGTATTCTTTGGTTGTAAATCCAAGCAGATCGCCAAGCACCTGAATTTTAATCATTATAAGGTGGGGTTGTTGGAATGGTCATAACTTCTACAATTGAGCATTTCATGCTATCTGTGGAGGATATCTCCGTTAGGAGACCGAGAAATGTGCAACGGAATTGCAGCAAGAGATATTCACACTATTAGTCACAGACACCGATGGTAAAAACAAGTACCGTATTTTTCGGAGTATAAGACGCACCGGAGTATAAGATGCACCAAGGTTTTGAAGAGGCAAATTACAAAAAAAAGTAGGTAGGTAGGTAGGTAGGTAGGTAGGTAGGTAGGTAGGTAGGTAGGTAGTTCTGTAAAGCACTGTAAACTGGTATATAAGTCTTTGCCCACAAATCTATACATGAAATTGTGTTACCTACAAAATTTGGATAGTAGTATACAGTATATTAGCTATATGATGTTTCAGATCTGTTGCTTGCCTGCCTGTATTTCTTTCTATGTAGTTGATTTCTTATTTGTACTATCTATTTCTTACATTTTTTTCAGAATAAATAATATATGGGGGGAAATGCAAACGAATACATTTCCCTCCCTTGTTTCTCTTGTGTGATGAAAACTTCTTGGAAAATCTTTATATGATTTTTTTCCCTCTTGTGACTAACACAAGATTGTTGTTGTCTGGTGCCTTTAAGTCACAGTTGACTCCTGACAATTGCTTGGGCAAGTTTCTGAAATTGTTTTTGCAAGATTTCAGAAGTGATTTGCCATTGCCTGCTTCCTAGGGGCGAGGAAGAGAGTGACTGGACCAAAGTCACCCAACTGGCTTTGTACCTATAGCAGGACAGAACTCATAGTCTCCCAGTTTCTAGTCTAATGCTTGACTAAGTGCTTTCCAAATGTTTTTCCTTCGTTACCCAAAACTGCTTATCAGAAAGCCCCTATTTAAATATCCCTGCTGGGTTTGTGTGACAAAGAAAAAACACCTTAGTGTTGGGTAATTATTCATGCCTTAGCCACTACACCAGACTGCCCCCCAACACAATATCAAAGGGTTTTGAAATTTTTATTTGCTCTTCTGCCTATTGCAATGATTTGATTTGCAACCTATCAAGAGCCATTTCCTGCTTGCACGTTTACAGAAAATCCTTAGTTAATAGTAATTGAACCAGTGTCTGTGACGTTACAATGGCTCTGAATGAGTGGTACTTGCAAACAGGCCTCAAATTCTAACACCCCCAGGTCACATGATTGAAATCTGGATATTTGGCAACCACTTAGAAAAGTTGCAGTGCCCCTTGGTCATTTGATTGACCAAGTCGTTTCTTCCCTGTGGGCTCCCATATAGCAAAGTCAGGTCACTCGGGTACGTCACTTGTAATCTCCTCCACTTGGTAGCAGTGGATCCTGACTGCATTTATGCTATGATGGCCATTTCTGTACTCTCACTGTCCGGCAGCAGTCATTTATCTGCCCACAAGCCTTTTCTTGTGAGCTGCCTGCGACTTGCAGGTTTCTGCCAGCTTCCCCATTGACTTTGCTTGTGAGAAGCTGGCAGGAGGTTCTCACTTAATAGCCCCCAATCCTTGCTTAAGAAAGGTAATGGTCCTTGAGACATGACATCACTGCGCAATTAAAATTCCAGTCGCATATTTATCTGCCTTACAGATACTCCTTGTTGTTAAGCAAAAGACTACCGTATCTGTACAGATCAGGCCCCAGAAACATCTACCCCCCCAATGCATCTCTGTGATGCTTTAGTCAATTTGTGCTCAGATTATGAGTGATAATCTGCAATAAATTTGTCCTTGGCTGGAGTAGCATCAGTGTTCTGATACCATCCTAAGATTTTATAAAATTTTGTAGACTGTCCTTTTTAAGCAAAGTTGGATGACTGAAAATTTGAAACTGAAACAAGGGAGAAAAATAGAAAAAAGTGAATTCCAGTTCTTCTTTGAGCCAGCAAACCGGCTGGGTGACTTTGAGCCATTCATTCTCTCTCAGCCAAAGCCACATCAGAGAATTGTTGTGGGGGAGAAGTGGGTATGGCAGGAAAGTTTGAACAGAAAATGTCATGCTAGTAAAGTTTCCTGCTGATTCAATAATGTATGAGTAACATTTCATCTCAATTGTGGGGAAAGACTTAAGGTCACTAAGTAAAATAAAAAACAATTAAAATTGACACTTTGCATTCAAATGAATGGCTTTGAAAAATTGATATGATCAAATGAAATGTTCCCTGAAATTGATTTAGAGTACATTATAAGATGTAGTTGTATCAGTTTTTTTTTATATTTTCTTTATTATTTTTATAAATAACTGAAGGCAACAAACATACGTAATACTCTTTTACTTTAAAAAGAAACCCCTCATCAAGTATTTGGGATTCTGTTTCTGAACAGGACAGCTGGGAAATCATAGAAGGACTTCGCGGAGTCATGAGTTGCACCCAGGAACCTCAGAAGCAAGAAGGCTACTTGCTGAAAAAAAGGAAATGGCCTCTGAAAGGTTGGCATAAGGTGAGATTCGGCCTACACAACTGGTATTTGTTGCCAATGCCATTTAAAATATTGGCTTGCTGTCCAGTGGTGGGATTCAACATTTTTTACTACCAGTTCTGTGGGTGTGGCTTTGTGGATGTGGCAGGGAAAGGTTAATGCAAAATCCCCATTCCCTCCCCACTAACCTGCTCAACTACTCAAAATTTCCACTCCCGGTTCCTCAGAACCTGTCAGAACTGTCTGAATATCACCTCTGTTGCTGTCCTTTTTAAAGTTGACAGGGAGAATATTGTAACTGTTTAAAAATACATTTTACCACAGTATGTTGTCCTGTTTGATTAAAAAGTCTTCTTTTCTATTGTAGAGATGGTTCTTTCTGGACAAAGGGATTTTGAAATACGCTAAGAACCCAGCCGACGTAAGTGTTTCAATATGCAGATATTGTCATATAAAACAATACTATGGTAGCTTTTACAGCTTGGAAAAAGTAATAAGTGATTGTTTCCAATAGACATCTAGGAAGAAAGAGATAATTCTGAAAACCAATATCTTATGTTGTTTTCTCCTAAGCCAAACTAAATAATTTTAAATGGTTTTTTTTGCCAGATAGAGAAAGGGAAGTTGCATGGATGTATAGATGTTGGCCTTTCGGTGATGTCTGTGAAGAAATCAACTAAATGTATAGATTTGGATACTGAGGAACACATTTATCATTTGAAGGTAATCCTAGTTAAATAATAAGAATATATTCTGAAGCTAAAAATATTGTACGGCTCTTAGATACCATTATATGCAGGCTTAGAATCCTCTTGAAATTGCTTGATACAGTAATACATTTCTTTACAGTTTGCTTAAAATGCAGGTTCACCATTTAATCTTTAATAGCCTTTTTCCTCCATATATATTCGTATTTTGCAAAAGACACTGCAGCTAAATAGAGCCTTCATTGTAACAAAACAAAACAAAAGCAAAATTGGTTATTAATAATAATGAATTGTGTCAGGACCTTTTTTTTCTCCATATGTAATAATTTAATTTGTTCCTGTGGAAGATGCGTGAGAAAAGCAGATCTGGGAGAAAACAAGTGAGCATAGTTAATTAATATACTGAGAATGAAGTGTAACATAGATATATCACTGTTTGTTTACTAAATTGCTTTAGGTAAAAATGTACATTTTGTGTAACATATTGTATCAGATAATGAGAACTATATTGAATCTATTTTTAATCCTTGTTGGACAGAATGAACCAGAAAACACTTTTCTTTTTAACAGTATGTGCACAAATAAGATAAATTAGGCTTCTACTACTGATAGTGGTTTTAAAACCCTTGATGTGGTTTTAAATGCTCAGGTCTAGATTTTGTGGGCCTTCTGTTTTTATTTATAGATTGGGAGACTAGTTGAACTTTTAACTGTTTTTCTTGTGGTTCTCAGACTGATATTTGATGAAATTATTGTTTCTATCACCTTCAATTCTCTACTAGGCAAAATCTCAGGAAGTATTTGACGAATGGGTAGCAAAACTGCGTCATCATAGAATGTATCGTCAAAATGAAATTTCCATGTTTCCATATGATATCAACAATCATTTCTTCTCAGCCTCAACATCTATTGCAGATTCAGTAACTGGTCTTTTGGAATCAACAGCAAACAAAAAGGTAAGATTACTGTAGATTAAGGGGCATCCATTTAAGGATTAATTTATTAGTTTAATAGTTATATGGAATACAACAAACATTGATGATAGGATTTGAGGAACATATATAAAATGCATTGCATAAACCATTATCAAAGTGTTATTGGCTTTTTGTGAGTTCTCAGGATCTGATGATAGACAAAATGTAATTTCCTCCTGGCCTTTTTAATTCTGTTTTAATTAGCATAGAAACTGTGGAGCAAAGTAGGTTTTTGTTTTTAATCAGCATTCTTTTGCAAGGTCATCTATGAAAGATAAGCTCTTCCATGTTCTCCTGCCCACTTTAACTGATAATTGGCAGGGAGGGAATAAGGTCATGGCCCAACATTTATGATGCATTGTAATAGGAACTCTTTTCCTCTTGAATGTTCTGTGATGACATAGGTGTGCACTCTATGTTGTTGATTTAACAGGCATGTTTACTGATATATTTTGAAGTACTCTAACTACCTCTATTTAGACTCGGGGAAAGGGCCAAAAATACTGGCTTGGTTTCTGGCGTTTAGTACTTGATATCTCTGTTTCTTTTCCTCCCATGTCATTCTTCTGCCCCCCCCCCTGCCCCCCCCCAAGATTCTGCCCCATGCTGGGTCTCAGTCTAAAGCAGTCTTCTCCAGAATGTGCTCTTCTCTGCTTCAGGGAACTTCAGTCTCCTCTTGAACTAACCTGCTGACATAGATGAAAACTGCTCAGCTTGTTTGGTATATATGGTGTATAGAAAATTGAGTAACATTTGTATTTTGAGCATGTAAAATTATTGCAGATTTTTTGGTTTGCCTTTTTGATAACTTCTAAGAATTGAAGGCAATATTTAGTGAGTCTTTTTGGTGTAAATCTTCATTCATCCAGTCAGCAGATTAATTATAGAGAGCATCATACATATAATCTTAATTTTGGGCAAGCTTTTTTTTAATCAATTTTTTGAACATGAATGTAGACCTTGATAAGTTGATTTTGAAGCGTCCCTTAATCATAAGTCACACACTGTCAATCATTGGAAAACTGATTATTGTCATATTTTTTTATTATTTATGAAATCTTGTCATATAACAGAGAGGCAGCATGACACAGCAAAATTCAGTGCAGGCGGGAAGTTCTATGTCATTCCCTTGTTTAAATGAATCAAGAATTCCAACTTGTTTGCAGTCATCTGAAGATATGGAAAGGTGTTCAAAAGGTAAAAAGAAAGTAGAATGATTTAAATATTCTATCCCTTCCAGATTTTCTCAGATGTTTTTATAACATATGCCTGTTATCTTACAATGTCTACTTTCTAAAGTTTAAATTAAAGTTTAAATTAAAAAAATTACTCCATGTGATATTGCAATAGATACTACTTTACAGTACCTGCTTGAAGAACTTGAATAATTACCTTAAAGAAAAATGGAGCAGTTGTGCAAGATGAGACTTTCTTTGTGTTCTTTCTGTATGAAAGTACAAGTCCTTCATGTAAATTGGACTTTCTTAGAACTATTAATGAAATATCATTCCTTATCTTTGTAAAATAGCACTATTCTGCCTAGCTTGGAGCTGCTGTAATTGGTTCACAGGAAATCAAACCTGTAAAATATAATGTGAAATTCATTCCCTTGGGAAAAAATACAACTCCTTACCACTTTTCAAACAAAATGTTCTTACTTAGGAAACAAAACTGTACTATTGGGATGGAACCATCCTTTATTAAGCCTTTCTGTCCTTAACAAACAATATATAATAACCCCATTACCTTTTTCCCAGGTGTTGATCAGTCACATGCGCAGGCTAACTTGAATTCTCTTTTCTCATTAGCAGTTTTGACTAGGAAATATTCTTCTTTATATATTAAATGGGGATATAATAAAGGGGGGGCCTTAATTATTTAGGAAATATTGAAGGATTAGATGTTACAGCTTAATTCAAATAAACTTTTTGTTTTATGTATATATCTTTTTTAATTTGTTCAGTTATGTCCAAATATCAGATTTATTCAGTAGTTATTACCTAGAGAGACTATAGTATACATTACAAATAAATATTATATATTTGTAATAGAATATTAATAAATATACTTTTACTGATAATTGTGATCTGATGGAGACAGCTGTTGAAACCTTATTGTTCGTTTATATTGGGAATTCTTTCTAGCATCTCTCTTTTTTCTAAGCAGTTTGATAAATGGATACACAAGCAATGCCACTTCAGAATGTATGGAATGGCTTTGCAACATATATTTGAAGTTACAATTAAGTCCTGAAAAAGCTACTTATGACACATTTTAGAAGTTTTGACGTCTGGTTCTCCCACATATGCATGACTTCATTTGGGAACTCAACAGCTGGCCCACAGTATTACTGTGATTTTCAGTTTCCCCCCCAGAAACCATTTAATTATAGTATACACTATAGCGAACAATGGGTCACTTTACAACTTCCACATTTCCTTAATCACTGGTTTTTTAAATTTATTTTCAATTTATATACCGCGCTTTTCACCAAAAGGGACTGGGGGATCAGAGCCTGTTGGGAACCTCCCAGCCAGGCAGTAGTGAAGTCTCAAGTGGGGAATTAATTTCAAATCTTGCACAGTCACAAAAAATCCAGAACTGAGCCCTTCTCTCCTAAGCTTCAGTGAACCCTATCTATATTTTCTTAGGAGAAAACAGAAGAGATTATTTTATAGAGAGGATATAACAAAACAGTTTAAATTCTACACCTGGGGATCAGTTGCTTGCCCCTGATAGGTGATCCACTTTGTGACCATCACAACTTGCAGGCTACAATTGCAGGCTAAATTACAGTTATAACTTGAGAACAATTTGTACAATCAAGATAATTGGCATCATTGATTAATTGGTATCATTCTACTAAAAATAAGAAATAATGCATTCATGTCAATTAGTAAATTATTCTTATGTACTTTTACAGTTTCAAGAACCAGAACTGTCTGTTAACAATAAAAGTAACAGAGAACTGAGGGACACCCTTGAAGATTTAGTAAATTATATCTGCTAAAGCTGTAAAAAAATCTTTCTTCTTGTTACATAATGCCCAAGGAAATAAAAATATTATGTTCAAAGATGGCATTAAATTATTTTTAAAAAGTTCTTTAATAGTTTTAGCACATATAGTTTAGGAAAGCATTATTTCAGATGCTATTGTCCAATAACTCTCTTTGTATTCTAGTTCATAGAATATTTATATTCTAAAATATAGAATATAAAAAACTACATTCCAAGTTTTGTTTTAAATAGTTAATTCAATTATTAAATTATTAATTCTATGGTAGAAATGGTAGAATAATAATAGCAGGTACTGAAATATTAAAAACCTTTGCATTCTGTCAGTATCTTATTCAACAATTAAATACAGCAAGACGTTTGATGGTTTAGTCCACTATTTTCCTCCTCCTTTGCTTTTTCTCTCTTCTTTTCCACCCAAGCCATTGTTTTTATTCCAAACAGACCTCTCCCATTGTCAGAACTATCTCTTGGAGATGAGCCAGCTTTTACAAAGCATGGAAGTTCTCCATAGGACATATTCGGCACCTGCCATAAATATTCAGCAAGTAAGTTGAAGAAATTGCCGCTTCCGATGGGGGTCACTCTGCTTGCTAAGGCTAGATTTCTTTCTAGAATGGTGATAAGTGGTACGTTTCTCTTTTTCACGTGCTGTTGTAAAGGGTCTCCTTTTTGAAAGTCCCAAAAAAGAAAAAAGAACACACAGAAGATGGCGTTCTAGAGCTCTTGGTAAAGATGTTAAAGGGATGTTGCAGGTAAACCACCTCTTCTATTCCTCAACTTCATTTTTAGTCTATGATAGATGCTGTTGGCTGGCAAAAACTTACTTTTTACAATACAACTTATAGTCTTAGTTGCTATTCTTATAGTAGGAAGAGATTTCATTCTGCTTGTGAAGGCAGCATGGAATGAGTGGGGCTTCTAAATTTTAATCAGCCTATTGAGCTTTTGGACCAATTCACTTTTAATGAAGAATAAACAGTTATTTCCTTATAAAGAAACCTGCTTATAAAAATTCTATCTTTTAGAAGAATGTCAACTCCAAAGGGGGAGAGAGAGAGTTCATTCTGTGTCCATTTATTTGTGCATTGTTTCCTACACAGTGTGTAGAAAGGCACCAATCTCTCAAATTAAGTGGAAATTTCTGAGACGGCAGGAAATCTGAACAGAAATATTAGCATATCAATAGTTAAATGTGATTAAGTATGCTTCTTGTGATTTTAGATTGGCTTGGTTCAATAAAAAGTTTCTCATTTACTGAACACATCTCAGAGACTATCTCACTATTATATTAAATCCATATTTTTCAGAAGCACACATTCTTGACCCCATCTCTTTTTGATTTATCACCTTCAGATTTTCTGACCTGCATTTATTTTTCTCTTGGCATAGCCAGCTCTCACTTCTATATAACTAAATAGGAAGAAATCTGTTGTTATGCATACATATATTCATTTCTTGCAATCAATCATTTATTGTTTTCAACAGACTACATACTACCCACTAATTTTTTACCAGCTTGTGCCTGTTTTAAAATTTTCTCCATTTTCCTATCTCTTCTAAACATTTTACAAAATATACTAATTTATTTGCTTTCTCTAGTTTTTCACCATAATTTCTTGGATTTTAACATCTTCAGCATATCCTAAAATTTCCATGCATATTTTCTCTTTAAAAAATAAATAAAAATTCCTTCCAGTATTTCCTTGCTTCATTCCAAATTATATTATATCCCCCAAATTTTATTTTTAATTCCACACATTCCACTGGGAGGACCTTGTTTAGTTTTATTCACTCATTCCATAGTATTTTTTTATCCTCAAAATGGCTATATTTCCTCTTCCACTTCATTTGCACATTTTTACAAGAAATGTTTTTACACTTTTACAAAATTCTGAAATTTTCATAATAAACATTAAACTATTGAAATTGATTTAGAGAAGTATCCTAGGTAGAGATCTACTAAGTATCCCACAGTGTTTTAACAGAAAGGGAATACATGTTTTCCAAATAATCTATTGTGGGTAAAGGAACTGAGGAGCAAAAAAGCCAAACAGAGATAGGTGTAAATGGCCATCTTTGGCATTATTTCAGATATAGCAGCAAGATTAATGTTTTGTTTCATTCGTGTAAGAGTTTGTATACATCATTTTTGTTCATTGGGTAAGGTGGCATGCTAAAAACTGAGAAACTTTGAATTCTAGTGTCAATTCTTAGGTACAAAGCCAGCTGGGTGCCTTTGGGCCAGTCACTATCTCTCAGCCCTAGAAAGGAGGCAATGGCAAATATTGAAATACTGCCAAGAAAATTGCAAACATATCCAGGTAGTCTCTGAAAATTGGCACAACTGAATGGAAATATATAAATAATTATAATGTATGTTCTTTGCAGGTACCAGCTGTTCTTTCTGCTCCACTAAGGCTTCATGCTTCAAATCCTAATTTATCTACATTAGATTATGGTGATGAAAAAATGTATTCAAATGGTTCTGAGGTGACATCAGAATTTTCTAAATTGCAAGAGGACTTGTGTCACATAGCTCACAAAGGTAATTGGGATTTGTCCCCAATAGAAAAATGGTGAAAATAATTTGTACGTTAGTGAAAATCAAACTTGGTGAACACTGCATGCAATTTATGAATACCGAATGTTGGACTATTTATGGAGAAGAGGTATTTTATAAATATTTCTCTTCATTATTTTCCCCCCAGAAAATGGGAAGAACGGTCTCATATTGACTGTTGTTCTGAATGTAAGATTTTGGAATATTTTAACACATCAGACATTTGTTAAAACCTAACCATGTAACAGTAGGTTGCCTTAGGTTTACTTGTACGGAGTCTCCAAGTGGCTTGTTGAATTTCAGCTTTAGCATTGGTGATATAAAAGGGGTGCTATGAGAGTAAGTTTTTTTAATTAAAACAAAATAGATTTTTTTTTGACAAGAATAGTGGCATTTGTCATCTATTTATTTGCAAAATAAATAAAGCAGTAACTTAACCATTGTGCCAAAGTTTTCCCCATCTAAATTTATTTGATTTTTCAGTGACTTTTTTTTTTCAAATGAAACAAGTATTTCTTTTATGCACAACTTTTAAGGAATTAATCACAAGATTGGGGTTTGTTTGCTTGCTTAGTGTTCTTTGTCTTCATTGTGATAGTTCTACATTTTGACCTACAAATAATTTCATTTCTGTAATTTTTTTTAACTATTTTTGTAGTGTACTTTACCCTAAAATCAGCTTTTAGTACGATTTCAACAGAAAAAGAGAAGCTAAAGCAGATGTTTGACCATGATTCAATCGCATCTCCATCTGCTCAGATAATTGGACTGAAGAATGCCTTATCATCTGTAAGTTCCCACATTAATTGGACTTGTGTTCAAAAATGTGTCTTATCAATTACATTAATTCTTCTTGGTTTGGTTTTTGCCTTCATTTAGTTGAACTGAGGTGAGCTTTGATATACACTTGTTCATTGGTTTCTATAACAAGCTGTTAATTGTGATCTTGCCAAGAGCTACTTAAGTGTGGTAGAAGCTTTGGGGAAGGCACAATGTGTATTCTTGTGCTGAACACATAGGCACTATTTAATTTTTTGTGAAGTGGTACACTTAGTGTGAATAGATTTTATCTCCATAATATTTTTTTCTCCCAAGTAGTGGGCTGTCATGTTTCATCACAGAATTTAGTGAAGTTAATGATACAAAAAAATCTTTCCAATGCCCAGGATAATCTGTGTTCGTTAATCTCTCCATTGTTGCTCAAATTATAATCTTGACTCCCAAAAGTAGACACAGAGGATTGTGATAGCATCTACCCATTTATCTCTTCTCTTTTATACTATATACTCTTTTTGAATTTATATAATAAAATATGAATTGATAGAATGAACCAGTTGTACCACTCTACCCGCAATAGGGCAATCTGGTGTTTCCCTTCACCACCATTTTTTCATTCCCTAAGTCTTAAGAAGCATCTTGAAAACAATCCCTGACAGTCTGGCTAAATAAGGTGGAATAAAATCCCATCATTAACTTTGAGTTCAGGAGCCTCAATGAAGGCTCCTGAAAAGCCGGGTTTAGCGTCAGGGGTGAACAGCTGTGTTGCACTGTCACAGCAATGCAACACAGCAGCCATGAGGTGATCATGCTCATGAGCAGCCGCCCGGCAAACCCACTTTCCAGCCGGGTACAGCGCCTTTCACTGACCTAGGGATATCCTGAAGGCACGGCCTTATTTTCAGGATATGTCATATTTTCAGGGAAACACGGTAGCTACTAAGATAAACAACTTTCAAGAGGTCAGCTTGCAGGAGAACCCTTATGTGTTGACTTATCTGAGTCCTAAACAAGATAAAATTGACTTTGGACAACTTGCTACTTAGATTTTGGATGATTAATGATTGGAACCATCAACAGCAATCAATTTTGAAAGGAGGAAAATGTATCAGTTGTTCTCCTAGTGTAAAACAAATGGTTCATATTTTAGACTGAAACTGGAAGGAAATCGGGAGATGATGAATTGCCCTAACTATAGTCTTCCCCAAATACAGTTCCAAGATTGGAAGCACGGTGCAGAATGGAGTAGTGCAATAAATCATAACATTTGAAGTTGCAGTGCTTCCCATATACAAATATACTTTTAAAGAGATAAAGACTGTTGGTGAAGCTGTAATGCAATATATCATTAGTTATTTTAGAATGTATACTATATAAGAGTATTACGAAAAATGGTATTTTCCCTCTTCATTTTGAAGTAAGGCTCTATTTTCATCTGTCTGGCATTCCTTATTTTTTCCCATACTTCCATATCCATAAGCAAAGTCTGCCACATATTATTCTAAGATCAGGTTATGTTAATAATTTTAGAAGATGATTTTTGTATGTGTGAAAATAAAAAGCAATATTTAAACTGCACATCAACAACTTTGGTGCTAAGATGTAAACAATTGTAGAATGTTTGAAATGTATGTGCATCATGTTCTATGTATTCATAATTACAGTATCCTTCCTATTGATTTAGTTCTTAAATATTTTACAGCCTTCAGCTCGCATTTGCTATATTCTCTAAAGAACAATAATCTTGTATTTTGCCTAAATTAGAGAATAAAGAAATTGGCTGAAGCTAAAATATTCTAATAGTTTATTCAGCTCTGGTGGATGCATTCCTTTCAGTTGCCCTTATTTCCCTTAACTTCTTCCTTGCTTCAGAAAGCTGATTGTAGAATGGTTCTTTTTCTAAGAAACATCTCTTATCAGATCGCTTCTTAGACTTAATTTACTATAGATCAGAAATTAGAAATATAATTTGAAGAAATTTGCTATTCCAGTTTAGGTTCTGGAAGTAGAATGTATATTGTCTCATAAAGCATTGCTGTTTTATGGGGTTGTGAGGCAGTGGTTCATATACTACAGTATAGTACAGTTGAGCTTTGTTTTTTGTTTTGCATTGCCGAATGCACAATAGTTCGTTTTATTAGTTGGTGGTGCAAATCACCAAACAATTGCCCAATGTTTGGCAGGCATTTTGATATATTAAAGTTAAGCAGCTCAGGATATCCTAAAGAATTAGCTAAGAAAATGTAGATAGGAATAACCCTGCTAATTCTTTCTGGGAATCCGATGTAGCTCATACATGGTTATGAAATGTGGACATTTTTCCTAGATTGGATAGGGACAAAGGAGGCGCAATATCTAGTTATGACACAAGAATGGATTGACCAAAAATGTTTTTAAGTTCCTGAAGAAAAACAAAATATAATAAAAATAATTTATATTATAAAGTAGAGCATAAAATAGAGATTTGCCTAATTTTCACAAAAGTTAGGAAATGAGGTATGTGGATTTCTTTTCAGACTTCACTCCATTTCCTCCTATGATTTCATGTTGCATTATTAAAGCTTCTACCAACGTATTTTATGACATTTTAATAATATTATTTATATGATTGAAGTTTTGCACTGCTTAGTTAAAAGGGGTAAAACATGATACATATAGATCCAAGCTAATGAAACAGTACAAGCCACATGTAGTCCATTGGTGAAATTTAATTGCTCTAATAGATAAAGGAAGACTAAATATTCAAAAGAAAAAATGTAAATATTCTTATTTCAAACCTTATAGAAACTGGCATTTGGAAGTAAACAAATTCATGGGTGTTTTGTTGTTGTTTAATAAATATTTGTGTGTATGTATCAGTGTCAAGCACCAATCCAGGTAGTAAGTATCGTGCTTATAAATCATGTCATTTTAAATATTGATACATTTGAATGCTGGATTTATAGATATACAATAAGGCACAAGGTAGCTAGTCCTTATTTTCCCTAACATTCACTCAAATCCTAAAGATATAACATGCTTTTAATGTGTGTATGGAGATTCTCAGTCATCCAGGTTATGGTTGTCCAAAAGATACTGTTTCAAGAGGCAAAACAAGAAAGTCCAGTTGCCTCTTGAAAAAGCATCTTTCAGACGATACTCCGTATATTATAGACATATAAACATAAGATTAAAATAATATAAGATTTAATTAAGATTAAAATAATATAAGGAATTTCCATGATAATTTGTTCAGATACATTTTCATAATGAGAAGGAAATAAGAGGGATGCCACTTCCTCAGATCCCAAAGCATCATTGAAATAGTCAAGTCTCAACGGTTTTGTTAAAGGTCAGGAGAGTAGGAATATGTCTGCTGTCATGGGGAATGTTATTAGAGAAAAAAATGATAGCATTGGAGAAGGCTGGATTAAGATTCCTCCAAATTAATGTGAGGGATAGAATAAGAGTAGGGTCTCTCCTGCAGCTCTTAATGGATGGACAAAAGTTGCTGGAGTAGGCAGTCTATAGATACCCAGGTCTTGAATCATGAAGACTTTCAAAAATGATATTCATAGTAACACTTTGAATTTGCCCAGATATCACATGGGCAAATCAACTGGAGTCAAAACTGCTTGAGCTGCTGTATTAATCACTAGCTCACAAAATCATAAAACCTCCCAACCCAGAAAAGTGTGTAATTGGCAAATAAAATTGAGTTGTGCAACAATTCTCCCTGACATAATAGCTACCAGCTCTTTTAGAAATACTGAGAGTCCTAGATAATACCTAGATAACACATCAAATTTGCATAGGGAGACACCACTCCATTATAGAGTCAAAAATTGAATAACACTAACTTTAGAGAAACTTCACACTCAAAACTGCAGTATTTGTTTATTGAGATTGAGAGTCTTCTTCCCTATCAACATTCAGCTTCTGGACATCAAAACAGATTCTCATCCACTTTTCATGTTCAGTCTAGAGCTGATACATGACATTGTGCCAGTAGGTGATCTCCCATATGCTTTATATAGATGTCACAGAGGGCAGGTGAAAAATCTCAACATTTGAGACATACCAAACAACACCCTAATTCTTGTTCTTTTGCGCCTCATAACCATCAGTTGGAACTACTCACTCATGATCTCATACTCAGGCCTGTGCCCTGACTGGAAAGGGTATCATTTGTTTCCTCCAGAGTCCCTTTCAAGGTACAGCTATAGAGTATAAGTAACTTGCTTTCTCTGCAGCACCCACTTTCTTAATGACTTTCTCCCCCCCCCCCCCCCCCCAAGTACTTAACTAAATTTGTCATGTTGAATAATGAATTTTTCAGGAAAGGAATTTGCCAGGTTGAGCAATGACTTTTCCAGGAATCCTTCTTTCCTGGAGGATTTCACTAATCAATAAGAAAATGAATCCAGATTACATATGCAAAGTTAATATCATGGAGAACTTGGTCCATTTTCTCAGGATCCGCAGCTCTGGACTGTCCCAGATAACTTTCAGAGGAGTAGCCTATGTTACCTCTCTAGAACTGCTCTGCTAGTATCAAAGGCTGAATCAATTTGAATGATTTTATCTTCCACACAACTCACAAATTCTTCACAATTTTTAATAAATGTTCCAATACTAATAATTCTGAGTTGAATAGATCTCTCTGAATAGAAAGTAGATTTTTAAGTTCCAAACTGGTATTCAAAGGTTGCTCTTGATTTTAGCTGGGTTTATTTTGTAATACAGTATGTGTAATAAACTCATTAATAATTTATCTGATATCCTTTTAAAATTTCCAAGTCAGAGGCTACCACTACCTCATATGAAAATGAATTTATTAGCTTAACAAAGTAATATATGAAACTTACTTTCCCACTATTTGACATTATTAGTAGGCTGTATTTTATATAATTATGACTGATGGAGAAACGTGACCCTCAAATAGAGTGGATATATTTGGATATTGGCAATTGAAATACTTTCAGAGTATTAACATCAATTTAGATCCTTTATTTATCTATATATGATTCACTGTCAGGATTAAATTTGAAACTCCTTGTATTTTCTTCATTTTCTTATTTAATAGTTATATCAATTTATACAGTACTAATTATGGCTGGCAAATAGGTTTTAAATCAAGGAACAGAAACAAATGATAGACAACAATATATCTATCCATCTACCTATCTATGATGCTACATTTGATACATGTATTGACAGTGACATTCTGAATAATTTAAACTTTCCAAAACTGTATTTATGGTACTTGCTCTTTAATGCATTGAAGCTTATTCCCAGATAAATGGATATAACATTGCAGTATCATTTCTTTTGACATGAAAGATAATTAACAAATTCCCAAGTGATTACTCATAGTTGTCTTAAAAATTGTATTCTGCTTGAAGAAATCATGCAACACCCACTTGGTAAAGAGTCTTGTTTGATCTTGTCCTGCTTAGTCATATAGAGATTAATGTCAGTTATTACCAAATGGGTGTGCATTTCCTGTCTTTTGCTTATGTTGTAGTTAAGTGGGTAATGCATCACACTCCTGCTACTATTGCACAGAAGCAAGTTTGGTTTGCATGTGTTGAACCTTCTTTCTTGAATCAGCTAGTGGTTTCCATAATCTTTGCCTAATAGAAGAGAAAAGTCATCTTGTGGTGGCATTTTCATCTAGCAGTGATTATTTTCTAACATAAGTCAAAGTGAAAAGAATGTTTGCTGTCTATATATATGTTAGATTTTTTAAGGGCTGAAAATAATGGATGATCTCTAGGTTGAGTCGAAGGGCAGAGAGGGATGACGTTAAGTCTCCTCCCCTTAAAGGGACTCTTGAACAGGAGCTGTGAAAATATTCTCATATATATGTGTGTGTGTGTGTGTGTGTGTGTTAGTTTTATGAGCTGATCAATAAATTTAAATTTGAGAGACCAAGATAGATCTATTTCAAGCTTATTAGCTCTCATCAGTTGGCCACACCCCACTGGGATTCGAACCGGGGCTGCAATGCATCCAAGGCAGAAGCCTAGCACTACAGCCTAACCAGGCTCTACCCATTGCATCAGCTAAGACAGGAGTATTTAGTATAGATAATTGTTTTCACAACTTCCTCTTAGGGCCCCATTCCCCATTAGGGTCTCTTCCTTTAATGGGACCCTAACAATTAAAAATTTTACACGGGAAAAGACCTGAATAAATCAGAACCTACATACCTATACCCATGAAAATCTACGAAAACAAATGTGTGTGTGTGTATGTGTATATATGTGTGTATATATATATATTCATTCATTCATTCATTCATTCATTCATTTTTATAACATATAATCACATGTATACTATAACATAGCCAACATCATATTGTATTATTAAATGTTTACATCAATTTATCTTACCATCAACTCCCCCAAACAATTATTGACTCTTCTGCTCTTCATACACCATATTTGTACCTTATCCATTACTTTCTTGTCCCTCTCTCCTCCTCCTCCCTACCTCCTTTCTTCCCTCTGTCGTGCTTCTCTTCTCTAGTTCCCCTTCCTCTCTCCTTCTCCTCTCTCCCCTTTCCACTTCTTCTTTCTCTCCTCCTCTTCTCCCCCCACTGCCCTCTCTCCTATCCTTTTCTTCTTCTCTTACTCTCTACTTCACACTCTTCATCTCATTTACTTGGTGTATTTCAGCTTCTGAGCAAGCTCCATATTATGTTGATGGTATTTATAATTCCTTTTCAATATACATATTTAGTTTTAACATATAACTTCCTCCTTTTTAAAAAAAAGAGAGAGAGAAAAGTATACACATATAGTAATTGTACTTTTAAACACAACACAACACAACACACACACACACACACTTTTGGCTGAGTTGTAAACCTGGTTACAATTCCCAGCTATTCTCATCATTATATTTATATTGTTATGCATCCTTACATGCCCCCAATTTGTGATTCTGTCTTTAAATCTCAGTAGTTTCCCATTGTAAGTATATTTCATGTTCCCTCTCCATTTTTCCATATCTTGGATTAGATTAAGGGTAATTGTCTATAAATGACAATCCTTACTATTCAATGTTCCTTACAATTCCCTTATCTACCATATAGAATTACAAGCGGTAATCATCTCAGTTTGTTCATCATCTTAAAAGTTTTATATATGTACATGTTTCATATATTTTAACCCATGCTTAATTGTCCTATTGTCATATTCAATCAATTAGCAACTCAGTTTAATTATCATGTATACAAGTGAATCACAAACCTCTGCTTTACAAACTCCCCATATCAGTTTCATATTTGTCCATATTCCATATATTTTAACCTTTATTTAATTGTCTTTCCATTATATTCAACAGTTAGCAACTCCATTTTATTTTCATATTTAGGAATAAACCCCTTATCTTAGCTTTATATTTTCCCATATAACAATTTCTAGTTGTCTGATTTTTTCCTAATAAGTCTTTTGTCCCACTTCTCTGTTCCCTCCTTCTCCCTTTTCCATCCTCTTCAGTTTTCCCCTAGCGACTGTCAAAAAGATCTTTTATATTTCTCTTTGTTGGGGCGTAATCTCCTACTTCAATTTTCCTTATGCCACTGACAACCTCCAAAACATCTTTTGTCTGCTGTTTATTCCCTTTTATTGGGACACATCCTCCTTTTACAATTTTCCCTGTACCATTGTCAAGCCTAATGGAGTTTTTTGTCTGCTTTTTATTTCCCTCCGTTTCTACCCCTTCACCATCTTGCCCCCCTTCTTTTTTGCCTTCTTCCCCAAATACCTGTTTCTCTCGGTTCAGAATTCTATTTAGGCTTGAGTTTAATGATTTATACATTTTTTAAAAATAATTTTACAATAGTTCTTCAAATTCCCAGCTTTCCATGATATCCAGTTCCAAAGTTACAGTTAGCTATACAGTTCTTATTTCAGAGTTCTGATCACCTTAAATTTATCTATTTCAGCTGCTGTTTGTTGGTCTTTTGTTCTTCCTTAATGTCCAGTTCCAATATCACAGCTAGTCATACAAGTCTTATTTCAAGGTTCTGGTCCACCTTCAATTTAGTTAATTCAACTACTGTGAAACTGGAAGAGAAGCTGGAGCCATCTTAATCTTTTGCAGAAAAAAAAGGAAGGGAAAAAAACCCCTTCTTTCGCCTCCTGCTTTTCCAAGTTCTGATTTATGGCAGTTGGTTAATTAAAACTTCCTGCAAAGGCAAGATTAGGTTATCAGTTGTCAATGAGAAAATAGTGTTTTTCTTTGATATTTCTCTGTTGTTACATTCCACCTTTAATTGGAGTTCCTTAAGATATATTATTTGGCAGATATTTGAATGTTCCTTCGAAATGTTTGGTTTCTATTTCAAATCCAAAACCAAGTTTAGAATTTGTATTTGAGTGGGTTTGTCACTTCTCTGCTTTAACACTTTCTGTCTGAATTATTTCAACACCTAGTTGGTGTTGATGGCAGCATTCATTAAATGGAATGGGGAGGCATTTGGAAGATAATTAGCACATAACTTATTAGTCATACTTTTTCTAAAAAATACATTCATGGAATATAGCAATATATATATATATATATATATATATATATATATATATATATATATATATATATATATATATATATATATATATATATATATATATATATATATATATATATATATGTAGGTCTTTGGTTGTTCGGGTTTTCTCCCGCGTAGAATTACATACCTACATACAAACACCCGCGAAAACCTCAGAAAACATATATATATATATATATATATATATATATATATATATATATATATATATATATATATATATATGAAGTGGATATATTGTTACAGCTTCCTGTTTAGGCCTATTCAAGGGAGGAGACAAACTTGTCATCCTTCTCTGTCCTTCGACTCAACCTAGAGACCATCCAGACAGAGACCTATTAAATTGCTGCTGTCTTTTTAGATATGTGTTAAATTTCTTTTTAAGGGATGATTAATAATAATTAATTAAGAGACCAGGATGGATCCATTTCAGGCTCCTTAGCCCTCGTCAGCTTGGATATATATATATCCAAGGATCTGTCAGGAATGTAAGAAACCTGCCATATACTTTTTAAAAATGGAAGAATCAGTTATTATCCATAAATCCTGAATAATCTTATTTAAAATCATATTTGTTTTTATCTATCACCTGTTTTCTTGGAAACCTTAATAACTCTCAAGTGCATGTGATGTTAATTGTGTAATGTCAGTTGTATGTTTTTCATTACAATCAGATTTAGAAAACAAGTCTGGTATAACCTCAAAGAAAGATTATACTTTTCCTTCAACTATTCATTAAAAAGTAACTCATCTCTGACTTCTGACTATATTTTTTTTTAAAAACGTTTATATCAATACTTTGATTAATTCAGGATAAAGAAATATTAAGCCTTTCATCACTAGATGCTGTGGTCCTGTACCAAATCATTATTTCCCAATAGGCTGGCAATGAAATATGCTACAGATTTAATATCACCTTCATTTACAGTTGCCTGGCAGCAGTTCATACTACTTGAAAATTTACCATCATGGAGACTCTATAGCACAAGTTCATCCCAGAGTTTACCCATCTTTGCTTTCTGAGCTGTTGCTTTGTAAAAGTTGCTTTTCAGTTGCTATACAGCTCTTACCTTTAAATATTACAAAAATTATTTGGCCTCAAATACTCTTAGCATTCCATTTTGTCTCTCTCTCTCTTTTTTTTTTAATACCAGAGAGACAAATACAACTATTTGTAATTAGCTAAAATGGCCCAAATGTTCTTTATTTTTTCTCTTAAATGTTCCAGGCCATAGCCCAAAACACAGATCTTAAAGAACGGTTATGCAGAATACATGCCGAATCTATGCTCCTTGATTCAGCTACTATTGCAAATTCGAGCCCAGATTTTGTAAAGGTGGGTATAGATTTCCTATCTGTTTGCAAAGCTCCTTGTTCCATCTCTCCTCCATTTAGTTGGTCATTGTCTTAGTGAATCTTCTCATCACATAGTATGGCCACCCAAACAATGACATCCGCTTTTGCCATTCTTTGTAGTGTTGATGAACAGTTTGTATATTCTATGTTTTAGTTTATATATCAAATTCTTCTACACAACTTTTGCACTTCAAATAATTGTCAGAAACTAATTTGCCTTTGTAAACATAACCTTTTAACTCAGTCTGGGAGAAAATAACACTGTAGAATCAAGATAAGGATTATTGTACACCAGTCCATTTTTTGAGGTAAGAAATAATATAAAGAATACTATAATAACTGAGATTAAATGACTTTTTAAGACAAACAAAATGAGTTTAATTTGGTCATGACAAATAGATAACATAGGTGCATTCCAGTTGTATATTTTGAGAATATGCTGTGATTTGAACAATTGGAGAGGTCAGGTATTAATGGATCATAGTTTATATTGCATTTTTATGACATATCTCAAAGAATTTGCAACTGTGTGCAATGGAATTTCTCCTGTCTCATGAAGGCTATTGCTGTAATCGAAGACCGAGAACTTTTTTGACATTGGTAGTTTTTTAATGCTTAGGGTGCTATACAGAACCCTTACAGTTCATTTGCTGTAAGCTAGGCACACACTTCAGTTTTCCACGTTTATATTATACCATTTTGTTTCTTTGGACATTCCATTTTGTTTACACTAAAAGATAATGTTTGTGTTTGCTGTTACATATGTTGGGGAATAAACAGCATCCAAAACAAACTAGGGCTTCCCATACACCTTGATAAACCAGAACTCTGTTTTCACCTTGTGTAGTAATTTAGAAGTGTGAATCTTTTGGGGCTTCGTTCTTTTCTTAGGCTAAGGCAGGGGTCTGCAAAGTCGGCTCTTTTAAGACTGGTGGACTTCAACTCCCAGAGTTCCCCAGCCAGCTATGCTGGCTGGGGAACTCTGGGAGTTGAAGTCCACCAGTCTTAAAAGAGCCGACTTTGCAGACCCCTGGGCTAAGGGATCTGCAGCAAACAAGGTAGTCAGTTAGAATGTTAGAATGGGCAAGGAAGCAATTTCATTTGTTTGAGGGAATGCTATTGCTTTTAGGCAATTTTGAAGAGTCTAAGGCAGGGGTGTCAAACTCAAAGCCTGTGGGTTGGATCTGGCCCACAGAGCCACCCTGGAAACAGTGATTGTCCAGCCCTTGGTGTCTCTGCCAGCGAAAACAGAGCTCAGAGGGGCTCCATTTTCACTGGCAGAGGGCTGCAGAAGGCTATCGTGACTGAAAACAGAGCTTATGAGGGCTGCATGTGCTACCCCCTCCTGATCTCCATTTTCACTGGCAGAGGTTTATAGGAGGCTGTTGCAGCCAAAAGTGGAGCATGGAAGCCTGTTTTTGCTGGCAGAGTGCTTGGGCCACGCCCACACAAGCTCAGACACAACCCTGTTGTGGCTCTCAATTATATCGAGTTTGACACTCCTGATCTAAGGCATACATCTTCCAAAATGGGAAATCTCTGATTTGAGGCAACAGGGCTTAAAGGGATGTTTTGATGTTTTTACAATATTTAAAACATTTGTTTTGACTATAAAAATGGAAATGTTCAGCCCCAACCCCATTCGATTGGTCTTGGGGAGGGGCAGGGGCGGCGGGAGACAGGATGTCCATCATGGGTTGGAGGCTCGTGGTCGCTGGTTACGAGCGGTCGCTTGCCCCAACCCCCTGTACTCCGCTCGTGGGCTAGGCGGTCAGGGACTACAGAGCCGGGGTCCCAGGCTGATGTTCTGCAACGCCAGGTCCGTGGTGAATAAATCCCCCCTCATAAATGACCTCGTGTCAGAGGGGGACCCGGACCTGGTGGGAATTACGGAGACCTGGTTGGGCCCCAAGGGGGGTTTACCCCTCGTGGAAATGTGCCCACCAGGCTACCGTGCATTTCATCAGCCCAGGGCCCTCGGCAGGGGTGGGGGGGTGGCGGTTATTGTTAAGGAAAGTCTGGAGCCGAAGGAGACCACTGTGCCTCAGACGACCGGTTGTGAGTCCCTCTTCGTGAAATGGGGCCTAGGGAGGCAGTTGGGCTTGCTAGTTGTATACCTGGCTCCCCGCTATGTAACAGCAGCCCTGCCGGAGCTACTCGAGGTGATCGCCGCGATGGCGGTGGAGACCCCCAGACTTATAGTCATGGGGGACTTCAACCTGCCGTCGGCGGACGAAACATCCGAGGTGGCTCGGGAGTTCATGGCTTCCATGACGGCCATGGACCTGACCCAAGTAGTTCAGGGCCCCACTCACGAGGGAGGACACACGCTGGATCTGATTTTTGTCTCTGGACACTGGATTAGTGATCTCAGAACAGGGGATTTAGTCATCTTACCCTTGTCATGACAGATCACTCTCTCCTTCGGATAGACTTTCCAACCGTCACACCCCACCGCGGGGAGGCGGAACCAGAGACACCAAGTTGGTTCCGCCCCAGGCGCCTGATGGACCCGGAAAGGTTCCAGAGGGAGCTTGGGCCAATACCTGTGTCCCTGCCCCGTGGCTCGACTGAGGATCTAGTGGCCGCATGGTATAGTGCGGCCACGGGGGCCTTGGACCGAGTTGCGCCCTTGCGGCCTCTCATGCGGCGCCGAGTCACCCAGGCTCCTTGGTTTACCGAGGAGCTTCGGGAGATGAAACGCCGCAAGAGACGCCTAGAGAGTAGGTGGAGATCTTCTCAATCCGAATCTGACCGAACACTAGTGAGAGACCATATTAGGACTTACTTAGTGGCGCTAAGAGTGGCCAAACGTGAGTATTGTGCTACTCTTATCGCGTCCGCGGAAAACCGCCCTGCCGCCCTGTTTGGGGTGACCCGCTCCCTCCTTCATCTGAGGCCGCGGGAAGCCCCTCTGCAGGGTCGAGCAGAGGAATTTGGAGTATTCCTGCAGGACAAAATCACTCAGATTCGGAACGAGTTGCCCTCCACTTGTGGTCCAGTCGAGGCGTCCAGCGTTGGTCTTGAGATTACACCTTGGGAGGAGTTTGACTTTGTTACTACCGAGGATATGGACAGGTTGCGGAGGAACCTTAGAGCCACCACATATTTATTGGACCTGTGTCCCTCCTGGCTTGTACTGGCATCCTGGGAGGTGACACGAGGCTGGCTCCAGGGCATTGTGAATTCATCTCTGAGTGAGGGGCACTTGCCCACCGTTTTGAAAGAGGCGGTGGTGAGGCCCCTCCTCAAGAAACCATCCCTGGATCCAGCTTTATTAGAGAACTATCGTCCCGTCTCCAACCTTCACTTTTTAGTGAAGGTTGTTGAGAGTGTGGTGGCTCAACAGTTTCCCCGACATCTGGAGGAAGTTGATTATCTAGACCCGCGCCAGTCCGGCTTCCGGCCCGGTCACAGCACCGAAACGGCATTGGTCGCGTTGGTAAATGATCTCTGGAGGGCACGGGATAGAGGTTGTTCCTCTATCCTTGTCCTATTAGACCTCTCAGCGGCTTTTGATACCATCGACCATGGTATCTTATTGCACCGATTGGGGGGGTTGGGGCTGAGAGGCACCGTCCTACGGTGGTTCTCGTCTTACCTCTCTGGTCGGTCGCAATGGGTGTTGGCAGGAGGGCAGAGGTCGTCCCCGAGGCCACTCACATGTGGGGTCCCTCAGGGGTCGGTCCTCTCGCCACTCCTGTTTAACACCTACATGAAGCCGCTGGGCGAGATCATCCGTGGTTTTGGGGTGGAATACCATCTGTACGCTGATGACACTCAGTTGTACATATCCACCCCAAACCACCCCAACGATGCCGTCGAGGTGCTGTCCCGGTGTCTGGAGGCCGTACGGATCTGGATGGGTAGTAACAAACTCAGACTCAACCCGTCCAAGATCGAGTGGCTGTGGTTTCCGGCACCCCGGTTCAGCCAGATAAGTCCAACACTGGCCATTGGGGGCGAACAACTGGCCCCCGTGGAGAGGGCGCACAACTTGGGCGTCCTCCTGGATTCGCGGCTGTCCATGGAGGACCATGTGCCGGCCGTGGCCAGGGGGGCGTTCTATCAGGTACGCCTGATACGCCAGTTGCGCCCCTTACTGGACCGGGGAGCCCTTCGCACAGTCACTCAAGCGCTTGTGACATCCCGGCTGGATTACTGTAACGCTCTCTACATGGGGCTCCCCTTGAGGTGCACTCGAAAGCTACAGTTAGTACAGAATGCGGCCGCGTGGGTGATTATGGGTGCCTCAAGGCAAACCCACGTAACACCTCTCCTGCGCGAGCTGCACTGGCTGCCTGTGGCCTTTCGAGTGCGCTTCAAGGTGCTGACGACCATCTTTAAATCGCTCCATGGCTCGGGGCCTAGCTATATACGAGACCGTCTCCTGCCCCATACATCCCTTCGTCCGATCCGCTCCCACAGAGAGGGTCTTCTCCGGGTGCCGTCAGCGGGGCAATGCCGACACTCTGTGGCGGGCCCGGCCCTCTGGAACGACCTACCCCCCGACCTTCGCACTATCTCGGACCTCCGCCTCTTCCGCCAACGTCTTAAGACGTATCTATTCCAACAAGCCGGCCTAGGATAGCCCCTACTTCTGACTTTTAAAATTAAAATTAATTTGGTATGGTTTTAAAATGGGTTTTTAGCACGGGTCCAATAATTTAATATATTTTAATCGATTTTGTATTTTGTGGTTTTAATAATGCCTGTGCGCTGCCCTGGGTCCTAACAAGGAGAAGGGCGGGGTATAAATTTAATAAAATAAATAAAAATAAAATAAATAAAAAACCACTACAGCAGGAGATTCTAGTATTGTAATTAGATGTTTTCAGTCAGGGAACTGCACGTTGCTTATCCTGATCAAATTCAAAAAGCCAATCTTGTTTTTAAATGGTGGAGCGTACACCATCTCTGCACAAATAGAGTGGCTAGAAATGTTTTCCTTAAGAAAAGGAAACACATCGCTAAAAAGGACAACAGAAGGCACAGATTTGCATATGGTGATTTATATTTGCAAATACAGACTTAGAAATTATGATTAATTCTTTCCAGTATATCAACATACTGGAAAAAATAATGAACCTGTGTGTGTGCTTACCTTCTCAGCTGGCTGGATGCTATTGTTGAGGGCAGCGTCAAGGTTCATACTATTTTCTTCCTATTTTTATTTACTTACAAAGTTTAGTGTGATTATTCATAAGCAGTTGTGAAATGGGAAAGGCAAGACATGTCCTTTCTTGAAAGAGGTCTGTGCGAGAGAACAATCTCTGGCAATTTCATACCCATATAGGCTAGTTATCTGCTGTTTTTATTTAAAAAAACTGGAATCGCTAGGTTGGTTCTGTTAACATTTTC
This sequence comes from Rhabdophis nuchalis, assembly GCA_039707465.1. Lineage (NCBI taxonomy): Eukaryota > Metazoa > Chordata > Lepidosauria > Squamata > Natricidae > Rhabdophis > Rhabdophis nuchalis. The sequence continues at coordinate 49,103,856 of CM077647.1, read as the reverse complement.
CTTTTCATTATATATCTTATTAATAAATTATCTAATTCTCCAATCCTCCCCCCCCCCCCCCCCGCTCTCTCTCTAGCCCTGTAGCCATTTAGGCCATTCCAAATCTACTGACTTCTCAAATACATAATTTACGATTAAAAGCAGATGTTAAATGTTTAAAACTAAAACTACACAGTAGATCTTAATATAATAATCTTATTGATATCTTCTAAGAATTCATAATTACAAATACACAGATTAATAAGCAATGGAGATAAGTATATAGTTAATTTCATTTTATGGGTTAATCCAATTGATTTTAGCTCTCCTTTTCTGTCAGAGAAAAAAAAAGTAAGACTTTAGAAATTGCTAAATCCAAACTTTACACTTTGCTAACATCTTTTCTGTTTTGCCATTATTTTGATCCATTCGTATATATTATTGATACTGAATTTGCTTACAGTGAATCTAATAATCTAATAATAATAATTATTATTATTTACTTTATTCATAAAACATGAAACTCAGCCAACTGAACATTTAAAAATGCATTGCAAATACTATTGACTGGTGCTAATGGTTGATACAGTTTGCTGCCAGCATCCTAGGTATCAACCAAGGATCTTCTTAGAATGTAAGATGTTCCAAGTAGCGCAGTTTTTTGCAGTTCCACTAGTGTTATTGCAGGAAGCTGCAATTTTCTGATATATAATAATAATAATAATAATAATAATAATAATAATAATAATAATAATAATAATAATAATAATAATAATAATAATAATAATAGTTGTTGTTGTTGTTGTTGTTGTTGTGCTAGAAGTTTGGATTTGAGTACAGCAAAAATCACTGGGAACATCAGGTTGAGAAAGTTTTAGAGAATAAGAAAGTTAAGATCTTGTGGGCCTTCAGAATTCAGACTGACAGGCACTTGTCCTACAACACACCTGATATAACAATAATTGAAAAGAAAAAAGTATGGTTCGTTGACATTGCAATACCTGGTGATGCACGAATTGAAAATAAGCAGGAAGAAAAAAATCACAAAATACCGGGACTTGCAAATTGAAGTTGAGCGACTGTGGAAGAGAAAGTTGTGTGTTGTCCCGATTGGAGTCCTTGGAGTCCTAGGGGCAGTCCTAGGGGACTGCCTCGCTATGTGGAGGTTCTAGGCTTACCGGACTTGAGCATTCTGACTCTACAAAGGGCCACTCTGCTTGGAACAGCTTATATCTTCCAATGTTACCTTGACAGTTCCTAGGTCCTTGGTTTGGACTGAGCTGTTGAGCCGCCAATGAGCCCCAAAGGCTGTGAATCTCACCAAAGATTACAATACAATACAATAGCAGAGTTGGAAGGGACCTTGTAGGTCTTCTAGTCCAACCCCCTGCGTTTAAGGTTTAAGGAACCTTATACCATTTCAGACAAATGGCTATCCAACAGCTTCTTAAAGACTTCCAGAGTTGGGGCATTCACAACTTCTGGAGGCAAGCTGTTCCAGAGGTTAATTGTTCTAACTGTCAGGAAATTTCTCCTTAGTTCTAAGTTGCTTCTCTCCTTGATTAGTTTCCACCCATTGCTTCTTGTCCTGCCTCCAGGTGCCTTGGAGAATAGTTTGACTCCCTCTTCTTTGTGGCACCCATCTTTACTGCAAATGATCAGAAAAAAAGAGCATAAATGACAGGCTTCATAGGATAGATTAAATTAACTAATTATGCTTTTCTCTTTTATCAAAAAGTCAGCAAAATATATTTTGTCCAACAAATTCCTAAGGAATCTTTAACTGGAAAGATAAGTGTCTACAAAATAAAAACCACAGACATTTTCATGACAGGAAAAGAGGCCCACTTGTAAATATTCTTTGCTCAGTTTCCTTGAATGTCAGCTGTTTTTGCTGGGGGGAATTTGGGGTTGGGGGCAGGTATCAGAAAGCTAAGATCCACAAGCTGCATACCTTTCTTTTGTGATCATAGAAACCTTCAACATCATGCTCCAAAACCTGAAACATATCAAATGAAAATGTCAAATAAAAGCTGCATGTTTATGAAAAAGAAAATTCATTTATGTTTACAAAAACAACTAGGTGTGTGTGGGGGCGGGAGTGGTGGTGGTGGTGGCAATTTCATTCCTGTTCCTTTTGGTGACAATCTTTTACTGCACTAGAGACCTTGGGCTCTACATCAGAAAATGTAGAAATTAATAAAGATGTGCTGTTTGACACAAAAAATGAACATTATTTAACTGCACATATGAGGTCACAAATCAAACAAAAAATGTCTTTAGGCTTATCTATGTCAATTATTATATTAATTTAAGTATTATGAGAAACTATTTTGTGATGAAAAATATTAGACAGAAATAAATTAACACTTGCCCCACTATTTTTTCTTGCTGAACCCAAATTCATCATGATCTTGATCTCAAGTGATAAATATTATAGCAATGGCACTATAAGGCAATGTAAAGATTGAGATGAAAGGACAGAAAATAATTGCTCATTATATCCAGCATTTCTTTACTGCTCCTGTCCTTTTATATATGTTAGCTTCTTGCAATGCACTGTTAATTTGCTTAGATGGGCTTTTTAACTCTCCATCCAACCAGGATTTTGACACCTTTGCCTTAACTTCTACCTATCCATCACTGCTTGCAGTGATATTGATAGGTCATTTGTTCCATTTTGTGTGAAAACATAAAACTAGTGTTAGTTCTTTTAAAAAGCTTAGAATGGTTTCTACAAGCAAAATAAAACACCCATCTTTCCTGACTCAAACAATGGAAGATCCTAGTTTTGCAAATCTGCTCTCTATGTATTGTATTTCAGAAAATAGTATTTTAGTAGAAACATGGGGAGTTTCTGCAATTACATACATGCTTAGCTGACTATGTCAGCTTCATAGTGATCACTGTATTAAAATCAGCATGTTTGCTGAAGGACTTTGTAATCTGTAACTATCTAGTATCGTTTCGTGGAGGGAGAGATGCTTAGTTAAGGAGCTCTTGACTTCCACCCTGAAATTCAGCTTTAACTGCCACTAAAAGATGAGGTATTTAAGAAAAGTGTTAGATATATAAAATGCTTATGGTTCCATGTTTTCCTTCCTAAGGTGATATGTGTAGGCATCCTTCAAAAAGCCTGATCAAGCATGCTTTTATATAGGTAGTCCTTGACTTAATAACCATTTGTTTAATGAACTTTCAAAGTTGCAACAACATTAAAAAAAAAGTGACGTATGACTTTTTCAGATTTACAGCACTTACAACATTCCCATGGTCATGAGATTAAAATTCAGATGTATGGCAGATGGTTCATATTTATAATGTTACAGTGTCCTGGGATCATGTGTTCACCTTTTGCAACTTTTTGACAAGTAAAGTCAATGGGAAAGCCAGATTCACTTAACAATTGTGTTACTAACAGCTTCAGTGATTCACTTAACAAGTATGTCCAAAAAGGGGACAAAACTCACTTAACAACTAACTGTCTTGTTTAGGAACAAAATATTCGGGCTAAATTGTGGTCAGAAGTCAAGGGCTATTGTTTAGCCACATGTACTTAAAGAATATACGTTATCTGCTGTAGCATATCCCAGATGACCCAATATGTTGTTCCAAATAGTGTTGAAAGCCAGGCTGTGGGCAGACTGTAGTATGAGCTCTTGTAAAACTTTGTATTCTGTTTGATATGATTTTCTGTTTCCCTTTTTCATTGTTCTAACAGTCTACTATGCAAAGAGCCCCAAATCAGTTGTAGTCAGATATTCTTTTAAATATATTTTAATAATAAATAAACTATTGATCATGACTGTTTTTATTTTTTATTTTTTGCAGGAAAGTTCAGAACATCAAAACAGGGGCCTGGTTCACCAAATATCCAATGAAAGCAGACTATCAATAACAGATTCACTCACTGAATTTTTTGATGCACAGGAAGTTCTACTGTCTGCCAGTTCTTCAGAAAATGAGGTCTGGAAAGTAGTTCAGAAACATTGGATTTGTTTCAAAATCATGTGATCTTTATTATCTTTACAATCTCAGTGGCGACACCTTGCACATTATTTCAGCACGCAAAACTTACTTACTGAGACATCCTGATGTATTTTAAGAGAATAGGGGGCTGAAGGAATGAATACAAGATGTACTGCTTAAGTGAAGATATTCCTATGCTTTTCTTAGGAAGAAATATTTAATTAACTCAAATTTGAATATTATTTCCATTTGGAACTGTCTATGTAGCAAGGTTTTTCCATAATGTGGAAATTATATTCAAGCTTACTTTAGTCTTGTCCTTTCCACAGGCTAACAGTTGCTTATAGTGGAATTTTATTGTTGCAATATCCATTTCAAACTTGAGTGATGTATTTTTATTTCCTTTGCATAAATGTAGCAGTTTGTGAAAAGAGATTTTTTTTCTGCTTCATTATCAGAATAAAAGAATGTTTCCTTCCTCCCCAGGTGTCTGATGATGATTCATATGCCAGTGATATAAGTGATAATATTTCCGAAGACAACCTAAGTAACGACATAGAGAATGAAAGGCAAACACTTGGTAGGCACCTTTATTTATTTCTGGTCTCTGGTTTGTTTTTTTTAAATTTTGAACTACCAATAATTAATAGCCTAGAAATATGTAAATTAAATTCAGGATTCCATTTTAAACAATTGCTTTCTGCCATTCTGATACTAAGTGCAGTCATATCCAAAGAAGGAATAACTCACATTTTAATGTGTAGCTTTCCGTTCTTCTCTTCCACCTCTGATGATGTTCTCTGTTCTTTCTCTCTTACATTTTTCTCCTATGTTGCATCTTGTATAATTCATGACTTGGGAGAGACCTGTGCAGTCTTACCAATCCAAGGCATTCTCAACATCTTGCAGTGTGTAAATAACCAAGTTGTGGAAAAAGATTTTAAAAAGGGATTTTACTGAGCCTACTCTCTCAAATGATGTCCAACAGAAACTGCATAGGAAAGGCCTACTACGAAAGTTTATGCGCAGTAGCCCCCATCCACCACTTTTGCTATCTATAATCTTTTTCCTTCTAGCAAAGATCTCTGCCTACTGGAGTGCTTTATTTTTTTCATGAAGAAAGTGTAGAAATAAGGAAATGCTCCAAAATAATTCAAAAAACGAGCCTTAAAATGAGCAAGCTTTACTTAGTATCTTTGAAAATCCTTATTCTATAGGAATCCTCATTCTGTAAGAATGGCAAGTGGTGATATTCTACTTTATTAATAATGGACCGTGTTTTGTGATTTCAGTCTGGGAATCTAAAATCTAATTAAAACAAAATGTGTTAAGATACATAAAATGCAGATTTTAGTAAATTTTAGCAAGCATAATTATAGGGGTACAGGTAAATATTATCTTGTTTTTTGCTTCTTTCTCTTTAAACTCACCCTAGAATTGTCACTATGGAGGGAATAGAAAAAGTTCATTTATGTAAATAAGATCTTTTTAAACAGTTGTAAAATTAGTGGGAGGGGTATGCATGAATGAGATGGTTGCATGTATAGATAGCTATGTGAATGAGTAAGATAATTTTTATATGTATTAGAAATGTAGTTTTGATATTGCTCACCAATTTCATGAACTCTTTGGAAAATTACCTGGAAGAGAATGAAAGTGACTGACTGAAACCGATTCTGTCTTTGAATTAAATAGTTGATTTTGGAAGCCAGGAAGTCCAGAGTTATTAAATTTTGGTTGTCCTTAATCAAATCTCTATGATGCAACACAATTTGCTTCTCAAAGCTATATGTAACTATCTTCTATTCTGAGAAGTTTGGAATCAATATAATATGTAAAAAGAATGTTAACCAGAGTGAATTCCAAAAAATATTAAGTTGCCAAACTTATACATAACATCTGTTTTCAAGATTGTGTCCCAGACGGTATTGTGGAATGCTATTCAAGGCGGAGGACACGTCTACCAGCACCATGCCCCAATACAAGTAACATCAGCCTCTGGAACATTCTACGGAATAATATAGGAAAAGATCTCTCCAAGGTGTCAATGCCTGTTGGGCTGAATGAACCTTTGAACACTTTGCAGAAGCTTTGTGAGGAACTAGAATATAGTGAATTGCTAGATAAGGCAGCATTTACACCTAATCCCTTTGAAAGGATGGTAAGGAGAAATATGCTATACTGAAAATGAGCAAATTACTTACTTTGTATTATATTATAAATTATATTACAGCTTTACTTATTTGTTTACTGGCCACCAATCTTATATAACATACTTTTGGGCAGCTCACAATAGCATAGAAAACAGCAATACACAGAAAAATAAAACCATTTCAAACAACCAAGGTGCCATAATATTCCTAATCCAAATATACTTGTTCTGGGCTCAACAGAGGAAGACCCAGGTCATCTTCAGGAAAATGAGAGAAAACCAATACACATATTTCTATTCAACTTTTAAATAATCTTAACAATCAACTTGACTATTGAAATCAAACTTAGCTGTATGCTTGGATTTCAAATTCAAATAGAAATACAAATTCAAAATGGATTTTGGCTGACTTGAATATACTGATGTGTCAATCCTCCTTTCCCCATCTCAATTCACTGAGATAGCTGAACAATGAAAATGCGGATAGTTGGGCAAACATTATTCCATGAAAGCTGGTTCATGCAAAACCTGCCTATAGATTTTTCAGATATAGCTATCAAAATACAGGGAAAATACCATACTTAGAACGATTGCAATTATTGCCCCTTTGGCTAGGAAAAGAAATCTTTCATCTATCACTGCTCATAGATGCAACTCGAAGTAAAATGTGAAAGCATAACTGCATTCAAGAACACATTAGCTTATAGGAAGTATGGATCTTAACATCAATGTGAGATCAAAATCTCGTTAAAAAATTAAACAACATTAAAAATCTACATGCCTTTCCATAATGATCTACTTATTGTGTTCTTAGGTTTATGTGGCTGCTTTTGCAGTCTCTGCCTATGCATCTAGCTACTACAGAGCTGGAAGCAAGCCATTCAATCCTGTGCTTGGGGAAACCTATGAATGTATCCGTGAAGATAAGGGTTTCCATTTTTTTTCTGAACAGGTAATGCAATTTTATCATGTTAAGAGTTTGGAAAATGATGCAGGCTTTCCAATTCTATTTTCCCATTTCACTTCATGTTCCTACAACTTAAATTCAGACTTGCAAAGAAGATAACATTGTATAGTTACACGATAACATAGGCAACATTTTGGCCCTCAAGGTCTTGCCAGTTTATAGTATCTATTGAAGAGCCAATGATAATTATATAAAAAATGGAGCATAACATATGTTTGACTCAGTGGAGATTCTGCAGTTCATTAAAAAAATGTTGTTGGAGGTCAAGAGAGTTATGAAGACAGCAAAAGAGAAAGAGAATTTTGAGGAAAGGTATTGGAAGAAGTGAAAATGTTACTGGTTCTGGTTTGTTACATTCTCCATGTATAAAGTTTTCTGCTTTTCAGGGCCAAACGAAGAAGCAAAACAAAAAAGCAAAGCTATTTTGGGATTTGCTCCTTTCTTCCTTCCCTATTCCAGTTACAGTGAGAACAAAGTTTCTCTCATTTCTACTATCTTAAAAGTTGTTAGTAGGACACACTCTGTATGTAGTTCTTACATGAACTACATTCCTAACGGGAAATATTATTCCCATTCCATAGCAACCTGCTTATGTGTTAAATATTTCATATAGGATATGCGCTTCCGGTTTCTTACTATGTAAAGTGATCCAACAGAGACAGGAGAGTGTCCTTTGTGATTTTGAAACCATGTACAGAAGAATTCTGTACACTAGCACACTTGCTTTGCATCAACTTAATTGCTTTTTTTTCATCTAGAAAGGTTTTTTTAATTGCTCTTAATTTTTTTTAACATGATGGGGTTGTGTTAGCTGCTGAGTAATTATTTTTAGAAACAAAATTCAGTTCCAGATATTTGATGTTTATTGTTGTTATTCTGAACTGTCCTAGGAAGATTTGTATTGAATATATTGATGTATATTTTGTTTTGCTTTTTTTAAGCAAGGGGTTTTTTTGTTACATATTTTACCTTTTAAAAACAAAGTGCTGTCTGGGTTTACATCCTCTCTTATGCATAGTTCATTTTACATCATATTTCCATTTCACATTTGTCATCTTATTTTCTTTCCATATTTTTCAGCTTTAATTCCTTCTTAATATATAAACAATATCATTACCATATTTTTCAGAGTGTAAGACACACCGAAGTATAAGAGGTACCCAGGTTTTGAAGAGGCAAATTAAAAAAGATTTTCTTCTCAATCTTTTCTCTCTTTTAGTTCTATTATTTTAGTAACTCCCCCCCCCCTCCAGTCTTTCTCCATTATTCCTACCTTTACTGTTTAATTTACCCTTTGGGGGGGCACTTCCCCCTTATCTCCTTTTGACGTATCACTGTAAATCCTACTACAATCATTTGAATATTTTTCTTTTCCATCTCTTTCTTCTGTAGCATCTTCTTGTTCTTCATTTAGTCTCTTTTCTATCTCCTTTTCGTCCTTGTTCTAGGTGTTCCCTCTGAGTTTCCACTTTTTCTTTACCATTTAGCATTTTTTAACAAGTCAAGTAATTCATTATACATCCAAAATTCCACAGTGGCTGCTTAGTGAATAACAAATTGTTTAAATCGTTTCTGCTATATCACATTTACTTAAACTTAAAGTTCATTAATTGATTTTTCCCTCTCTTTATCCTTTCTTATTTCCAAATTCTAAAGTCCAGTTCCAGTTTTATTTTGTTTTTTCCCTGCCACCACAATAGTAAGTGAAATCCACAGCACTGTTACAAAAACAAATCCTTGTTATTTCCCACTGCTTCCAAGTATCTTTATCTTGTTATAGTCAGAGTGAAGTCTGCAGCTATACTTTTTTCTGTTGTTTTTTATTGAGTCTGGTAGTTTCCTCTTCTCACCAGCAGATGTCTCCCTCTCCGCAATACAGTAATCCCTCGTTTTTCGCGGTTAATCGGGACCGGACCCTTCCGCGGAAACTGAAAAACCGCGAAGTAGGATTCTGTATATCTATACCGGAAACTCTAGTTGGTGGACATCGTTTAAAGCAAGCACTAGGGGGCGCTTGCCTCCTACTGATGCATTTTTTTGCTATTGAAAAACCTGCGAAGCACTGAAGCCGCGGAAAACGAGGGATTACTGTACGCTCTAATCAGCTAGCTGTCAGAAGCTGTCAAAAATTCGTATCTAATTCACAAAAAAATAGAAAAAGATAGAGAAAGAAAGAAAGGAATCCCCCCCACCCTGAATTCTTTTATTATTTTTAATGTTTCCTGATCCAAATTTGGGAATAAAAATCGCCTAGGGCTTTCCATTTAATCTCCACCCTTTCATTTTTTCCCCTCCGTTAAACTCCCCATCTGCCAGATAGCCGCTAATTTCTGCTCCGGGTCTTTTTTTTTTTAATCCAGTTTTAAAGTTTCTTTACTTTGGGTTGATCACTCTTTCGCCCAGATCCAGCAATGCTCCTGCTTAAATAGCTTGGTCCAGTTGCCCCAACTTTGAAGCAATGATTTGCATGGCTGCTGCTGCTTCTGCTGTTAGTTTGGAGAACTTTATCTCTGACCTTTCGAGGAACTTTCAGTTCTTCTTTGGTCATTGAGATGTTTCTCTTTTTTCCCCTGTTCCTCCAGAACAGTTCTGGCCCGAAGGTCCCTGGCAGCAGTTTGTCCAGTTGAGTTTTCATGGAGCCCGTCAGAGCTCCGCTATTTCCAAACCGGTCTCATCATGGCGCTTTTGGCTTACAGAGATGTATATTTTGGAGTTGATTCTAAAAAAATGAGAAGATTCAGGAATATGAACATAACAGTCATCAAGAAGAAACAGGAGCAGCCTTTAAGTCTCCCCATGCTCCAAAGCACCAGCCAGCCCCCACATAGAATTTTAGAAAATTATAAGTTCATTGGAACTTATTGCCAAGTTAGCCTTGGCTGTTTTATGGCATTTTGAAGAATTGTTTAAAACATTTAATTTCAGTCTATTTGGAGAATGAAGTTTCACGATGCATCCCATTTTGAAGTTAAAACTGATGCTTTTCTTGGTGCAAGAGGCAATCTACCGTAGTTGTGGGGAAGGTGGGAAAGAAATATTTCAAAAATATTTTACATTAACTGACTTAATGTAAGTCTACCTAGGAATGAACTACTGTATTTTTCAGTATTATGTGTTTGTACCAGGGAGGAAATTCTCCCAGTTCGGTGGAAGTAACAAATGCTACCAGTAGTAACAAATGCGACGCATGGCACAGCTGATGAACCTTTTTAAAAAGCATTTTTACTACCTATTCGCCCAACTGGTAGTAAAAAAATGCTTTAAAAAGTAAAAAAAAAAAAAAAGGTTCCAACTATCGGCTATTTGACAATCAGCTGTGCTGGGGGATCTCACCCTTTTTCTTCTTTTTTTAAAGCATTTTTTTACTACCTATTAGCCTCAACTGTGACTCTGTGACCTTTCTGCTTGTTGCAGGGGGCATTTAGTGTGAAGTCCAGCTGCTTCTGCATTGTGTGGGAGTCAGTTGTGTAGCTGTTGTGTTAATTTGTGTGACATGATAGTTGGTTTTTGAGCTCTCTGTGAGGTTCCTGGTTGTTGCAAGGACCATTTTGTGTGAAGTCCAGCTGCTTTTATAATACAATACAATACAATAGCAGAGTTGGAAGGGACCTTGTAGGTCTTCTAGTCCAACCCCCTGCATGGGCAGGAACCTTATACCATTTCAGACAAATGGCTGTCTAACATCTTTTTAAAGACTTCCAGGGTTGGGGCATTCACAACTGCTGGAGGCAAGCTGTTCCAGAGGTTAATTGTTCTTACTGTCAGGAAATTTCTCCTTAATTCTAAGTTGCTTCTCTCCTTGGTTAGTTTCCACCCATTGCTTCTTGTCCTGCCCCCAGGTGCCTTGGAGAATAGTTTGACTCCCTCTTCTTTGTGGCACCCTCTGAGATATCGGAACACTGCTATCATGTCTCCCCTGGTCCTTCTCTTCATCAAACTAGACATACCCAGCTCCTGCAGCCGTTCTTCATATGTCTTAGTCTCCAGTCCTCTAATCATCTTGGTTGCTCTTCTCTGCACTCTTTCCAGAGTCTCCACGTCTTTTCTACATCGTGGCGACCAAAACTGTATGCAGTATTCCAAGTGTGGCCTTACCAAGGCACTATACAGTGGCATTAACACTTCACGTGATCTAGATTCTATCCCTCTGTTGATGCAGCCTAGAACTGTGTTGGCTTTTTTGGCAGCTGCTGCACACTGCTGGCTCATATTTAAATGGTTGTCCACTAGGATTCCAAGATCCCTCTCACAGTTGCTACTATTGAGCAAGGTACCACCTATACTGTACTTGTGCATTTGGTTTTTCTTGCCTATATGTAGGACCTTACTTTTTTCACAATTGAATTTCATTTTATTAGACAGTGCCCAATGTTCAAGTTTGTCTAGATCCTTCTGTATCTTAAGCCTATCTTCTGGAGTGTTGGCTATTCCTGCCAGCTTGGTGTCGTCTGCGAATTTGATGAGTTCCCCATTTATCCCCTCATCCAAATCGTTGATGAAGATGTTAAAGAGTACTGGGCCTAAAACAGAGCCTTGGGGGACTCCACTGCATATTTCCTTCCATGTAGATGCAGTTCCATTGAGGACTACACGTTGAGTGCGGTTGGTCAGCCAGTTGCAAATCCATTTGGTGGTGCTGCTGTCTAACCCACAATTTTCTACTTTATCTAATAGTAGGTTATGGTCTACTTTATCAAATGCCTTACTGAAGTCCAGGTAAATTATATCAACAGCATTCCTCTGGTCCACTGATTTTGTCACTTTGTCAAAGAATTCAATTAGATTCGTCTGGCATGATCTGTTTTTGACAAACCCATGTTGGCTTTTGGCTATTACTTTGTTTGCTTCTAGGTGTTCACTTATTTGTTGTTTAATTATCTTTTCCAGAATCTTTCCTGGTATTGAGGTCAGGCTGATGGGTCTATAGTTTCCTGGATCTGTTTTTTTCCCTTTTTTGAAGATGGGAACCACATCTGCTCTTTTCCAGTCTTCTGGCAGTTCCCCGGTGCTCCAGGATCTCTGAAAGATATAGTTCAGTGGTTCTGAGATCTCGTCTGCCAGTTCCTTCAGGACCCTGGGGTGTAATCCATCCGGTCCTGGTGATTTGAACTCGTCCAGGGCAGACAGGTGCTCACTTACCATTTTCTTCCCTATTTCAACTTGTGTTCCTAATCTGATATTTGTGGTGCTGTTTTTGATTGGTTGGACTGTTTTATCCCTTTGTGTAAAGACAGATGCAAAAAAAGAGTTAAATAGTTCTGCTTTCTCCCTGTTGCTTATCATCTTCTTGCCATTTTCTCCCAGCAGTGGACCAATTGTTTCCTTAACCTTTTTCTTATTTTTAACATGTTGGAAGAAGCTTTTTTTGTTATTTTTTACTTTTTTGGCAAGCCTTTCTTCATTGCGAGCCTTAGCTTTCCTCACTTCATCTTTACAGGCTCGGGCTATTTGCTGATATTTTGCCTTGGTTATGTCCCCCTTTTTCCACTTTTTATATTTATCCTTTTTGTCTTTCAATTTGTCAGAGAGTTCTTTATGCAGCCATGCTGGTTTCTTTTGGGAACTGTTATTTTTCTTCTTTATTGGTATTGCGCTGGACTGGGCTTTTATAATCTCATTTTTCAAAATTTCCCAAGCTTCCTGAGTTGTTTTCCCCTTGAGGATTCTCATCCATGGAATCCTTCCCAAGCTCTCTCTGAGTTTATTGAAATTGGCTCTCTTGAAGTCTAAGACTCTAGTTTGACTTTGTTCAACTACTTTTGTTTGCATAATGTTGAATTCCAGTATTTCATGATCGCTTGCCCCCAAAGTTCCTGTAGCTTCTACACCTTCTATCATTTCCTCTCTGTTAGTGAGAATTAAGTCCAATATTGCTGATCCCCTTGTTCCCTTCTCTACCTTTTGGGAAACAAAGTTGTCTGCTAGGTTTCTTAGGAACCTGTTGGATCTTCCACTTGGTGCAGAGTTTGTTTCCCAATTGATGTCAGGGTAGTTAAAATCTCCCATTACTATTGCAGTGTGCTTCCTACATACCTTAGTTAGCTGGTTAGCAAAAAGTACATCCACTTCCTCTGCTTGGTTGGGTGGCCTGTAGTATAGACCTATGACAATATCATTCCCCCCCCATCCTTTAATGTTGACCCAAATACATTCAAGATAGTTCTCATCATTGTTGTGCTCTATTTCTGTAGAGATGTAATTATTTCTTATATATAGTGCAACTCCACCTCCTCTTTTATTTTGTCTATTTCTTTTAAATAATTTAAATCCTTCTAGCTGTATGTTCCATTTGTGGGTTTCATCCCACCAAGTTTCTGTAATGGCAACAATATCGTATCTGCCCTCATTTACTTGAATTTCTAATTCACCCTGTTTATTCCTCATACTCTGTGCATTGGTGTATAGACATTTGAGTCCATTTTGATTGACCCTGTGTTTTCTGTCTACGAAACCTGTGTTATGCCTGACTATGGTTCTCTTTGCCCCTATTTCTTTGCCACTTGTATGGTTCATGTACATGGTATGGCACTCACTGTTAATTGTTTGGTTTTGCTTGACAGCAGTGTTGGTAATATTACCCGCACCAATATCTATGTTACATGCACTGATAACCCTATGAGTTTTAGTTTGCTGGGGACAGAAATATTCTTTATCTATTGATTCTCTGTCCCCACTATTCAGTTTAAATGTTTAGCCAGGAAATCTGTGAATTTAGTGCCAAGTAACTCAGTCCCTTTCTTGGATGGGTGCAAACCATCTCTTTTGTACAGTTTATCATTGGACCAGCTGCAGGCATCGTGACTAATAAGACCAAAGCCTTCCTTTTTACACCACTCCTTTAGCCACACATTAAACTCTGCTATGCGCTGGCCCTTTCCTTTTTGTTCCTTGTATACTGGTATGATCTCTGAGAAGGTAAGCCTACAACCTGTACTACTAAGTTCGTACCCCAAACTCTGGAAATCATTCTGCACAGAAGCTACATCTTTTTGGGACAGATCATTTGTGCCAAGATGTATAATAGCATCAACTTCACGGTCCTTACTTGCATTCTTGACTATCTTAAGAATACGCCTCTTGTCTCTGCTGGCTGTAGCACCCGGTAAACATCTGACATCTTTCAAAACCTCCATATCCTTACCTAGGTTTACATCTCTTACGATTGAGTCACCAATCAGGAGGTGACTTCTCTTTTTGGGTACCTTGCTCTTGTTGTGTGACTGATGCATGATCCCTGGTTCACACTTTTGCATTTCTGAAGTAGGTTCTTCACTTTGGACCACAATCCCCTGCTTATTTGAGTCGTCATTATTACCCTGACCTGTCACTTTAGTGTCCCCATTAAGATCAGCAAGGGCGCTATATCTGTTATGCTGGGACACATGAATCAGTTGTGTAGCTTTTGTGTTGTTTGTGTGTGAAATGTGAAAGTTGGTTTTTGAGTTCACATGGTCACATGCCCACCAAGCCACGCCCACTGAACTGGTAGGGAAAATTTTTAGATTTCACCACTGGTTTGTACCCTTGAATAGCATTAAAGATGCCTTTCTGAAATACATGAAGTATTGCTCCTTGAGTCTGTTAGATATGCGGAGCTAACTTTCATGTATCTTTGTAGTATTTGCTGAAATTTAAAGTGTCTGATTGTTACAGAAATTAGTGAAATTGAAATTCTATTAAAGATACAATTAATAAAACTAATAAGTGATACAAGAAATAAATATTTATAATATTTATAATTAAATTTAATAATTTAACATTCAATGCCTGTATTACATTTCTATAGTCCTATGAAAGTGTTTAAGCCAGTGGTTCCCAAACTTTTTCAGTCCACTGCCCCCTTGGTGCTACCAATTAATCCTCAATGCCCCCCACCCTGTGGTTGAATTCAAATTTTTCATGACCGGTTCTGTGGGCGTGGCTTGGTGGGCGTGGCTGGGGAGTCATGTGACTGGGCGGTTTGCACGACGCAAGGAAGATAGTAACAATACAATTCAAAACTGTAACAATTAATTGCACATTTATTCAAAATTCAATTTAAAAACATTTGTAGCTAATATTAATTCAACAAAATTGTTGAATATGATCCAGTCATACTAGGTTTTCAAAGTCTGATAGCCATTTATCAAGAATCTTACTAACTAGTAACTTAGTAAACTCAATAACATTTAGTAACTACTTCACTGTTCAGTAAATTCTTAATGTGATGGATGGGCTTGATGAAGTGATACCAGTTTCCCAATGTCTGGTTTTAAGTCACTTAGCAGGACTCTTAAATCACCACATTCAGTAATCTGAAGTTGATTTCTTTGCTTGGAGAGAAGTTGGATGACCACACTGAAGCCAAGGTCCACCAAGTATGATGTTGGAAATGCAACAAGGAGCTTCTTAACCACTGTCCATAGTGCAGGATAGCGATCAGAAATTTCTTTCTGTAACCAAAACTCTTGGTATGATTTCTTGAACTTTGGCTTCAGCTCAGTGTCATTTTGCAGCTCTAAGAGATGTCCCTCCACTATCCAATCTTCCTCAATAACTGAAAACGGATTTATTACCCAATCTGGAATTTCCATCAAAAGAAGATCCTGATATCGCTCAGACATATCTTTATGCAGCATGTCTAAATGGTCACAAAACACTTGAAGATCATCATCTTGTATCCCACCTTTCTCTTCTAGCTCAGACAAGCTCAGAAATTGGTATAGTTGTGACCGCCTATATTGTGCTTGAAGAGAGTTAGCTTTGAAATAAATGTAGAGATGACAGATTTGGCCCTAATGAGATTGACCTCATTTCCTTGCATCTGCAAATTCAATTCATTGAACTTTGCAAATAGTTCTGATAAATAGGCAATGTCATGTTCAATGTTCCTCTATTTTTCCTTCAAAACCAGACACTTCTGCTGTGTACACACACACACACACACACACACACACACACCAAAAGTGTCTGATTTGGATGGGGGGGGGGAGGAAATAGAGGAACATTTGGATATACATTTTGAATTAACCTGGGAGGAAAATTGATAAAATCACTTTTAGCTGTGTTCTGCATTAAGGATTTATGCAGTACCATTTCTTGTTGAATTAGCAACAGCCAGCTAAGATAGTTTTATCTGTCTTATAGTTTTATCTGTCTTCCTCCTCCTCCTCCTCTTCCCTTTGTTTCCTCCTGTCCCTTCTTCTTCCTCCACTTCCTTCTCCTGAGGTAATGCCACCAAATCCCCTGCCGGTGCCCGTGGCAGCAGTGGTGCCGCCTCCCCCTCTGCTCAGAGCACCTCAGCTGGGCTCACATTATCCCTGCCGCCTCCTCCATTGCTGTGCTTTTTTGGCTGCCCACAAAGGACCTCCCAGCTATTAGAAATCACTACGCGCAGTTTGCAACTGCTGCATGGTGGTTTCTAGCCACGTGTGTGGCCGTGCAGCCGCGTACCTTAGAGGGAACATAGGCCACCTCTAGCATTCCTCTGCCGCCCCCCCTCCTGTCTCTTACCGCCCCCCTTGACAGGCGCCTTACCTCTTACTGCCCCCCTAAGCGATCCCACCGCCCCCCAGGGGGCAGTACCGCCCACTTTGGGAACCACTGGTTTAAGCTATCATGAGAAAGTTGCATTTGATTAAACAGTTTTTGCACAATGATTGGGATATGGATTATAGATTGCACATTAACATTTGCACAGATGTATATAGCATCTTGCAGTTGTTTGTAGTTTATGAAAAGTAAAGCTCATCATCTGAGCATTGATAATTCAGATTGGGTTTAGGGATTACATGAAAGGCAAAACCAGATTTCTGTCAGGGGCTTACACTTTGGTCCACAAGTGATGTGAATGATTCATTCAAGAGATCATGAAAGACCATTTTAAAGGCATTAGATTTTCCCAAATGTCTATCAATCATCCAGGGCATGGTGGTCCAAAAGGTGCTCTTTTTCAAGAGGCAACTGGACTTTCTGGTTTTTCTTTAAAGATGTTTTGCTTCTCATCCAAGAAGCTTCTTCAACTCTGAGCTTCTTCAGCTGAAGAAGCTTCTTGGATTCTCATCAGTGAAACATCTTAAAAGAAAAACCAGAAAGCACACTTGCCTCTTGAAAAAGCACCTTTGGGATCTTTCCAGATGGTGTCAGTATAAAAAATAGGGAACGGTACGTCTTCTGGGTGAAGGATATTAATTTTTAGCCTTTTGCAAAAACATCAATAATAGTATCAATATTTCTTCAAATAATTATTTTAGCATTAATTCCTGAAATTAGATCTGTTTGTGTTCCCATGTAAATACTGAGTGCTTTTTAAAAATAATCAGTAAATTTGCTTGGAAAAAAATAAAAATAAAAACTTGGTTATTTTATGAAGACACTTTCTGGCATTTTAATGATTGTACATAAAGGATGCAACATATCCAACCTGACTCCATAACTTAGTCACCAAGAAGAAATTGTTTGCATGAAAGTCAGGAACACAAGGAACTAGAAAAATATGTAAAAATAAGTTTGAGAACAGCATGTATTTGCTTTTAACAAAAAATACACCCTTTTATCCAAAGTCCATGACTTATCCGGCTCTTTGCAACATGGTTTTATATAAATCTTAGAAGACTTGAATATGAATCTTAGCTGTATTTTTCCATTTGTTTTGTCTTTCCCACTTACATTTTCCTATAGCTTGGATTTTATTTAATACAGGTTTTTTTAAATTCACAGTTCACCTAATATATAATTTTATATAAAGGATTTTTTCAAACAGTTTCTAGCAAGTCAAATCAAAATTCATTTATGATTCATTCTTCTTCTGCTTCCATGGCCTTTTTCCTACCATTTCACTGAATCCTTAACCTATTTTATTCATTTCCATTATTTATTTAAAATTTTTTGCACTACTTTATTAATGGTTGGTTTTTATTTTAATAGCTCCCCCTTGTGGAGTATCTTTCCTTCAAAGAAAAATGAAGCCATTTCAAAAATAAATATGAGAACAGAAAGTAAGGTTCTAAATGTAATTGTAACCTTACCTTCCTTTCCTGTTAGGTCAGTCATCACCCAGCTATATCTGCATGTCATGCTGAATCTGATAACTTTATATTTTGGCAAGGTAACTCATTAATTTATATCATCACTTTTTGGAATGCAAGAACAAAGGAGGAACATGTTTGGGTAGCACTGTAATAAATTGGATAATAACCCAACTTTCTATTGAGACTTTAGAATGCAGTTTTCCCCCATAACTGTGGAACCTGTTTTGGGATCAACATGAAATCTTTAGAAGCAGGACGGAAATTTCTGAGAAAATAACATTGGCTGTCATGCACCATCCTCCACAAAGAGAATGTCCAAGGGTTCCCGCTGTATTCAGCAGAGTTACTTTGAAGTCAGATTAGATTAGGGAAGCAACCTAAGTAAATACATTTGCCCTAGTTGTCATTTCTATATTTTTAAATCTTATTAGTGATGTTGCTTATTTTATTGATGTTAAATTTGAATGGGAGTTGCACTTTTGGTTTTTATTTGCATTGTAAAATATTGTGAATCAATTGAATTGTACATAGCTTAGAACAGGGGTCCCCAACCTTTTTTGCACCAGGGACCGGTTTCATTTTAAAGAAAGTTTTGCGGACCGGCTGAGTGGCTCAGCAGTCATGTGACTGGGTGGGCGTGGCCAACTTGGAAAATGTGAAACTCACTTAACAATGGTCTTGGTTAACAACCAAACTTTTGGGCTCAATTGTGGTCATAAGTTCTTTCTTTCTTTCTTTCTTTCTTTCTTTCTTTCTTTCTTTCTTTCTTTCTTTCTCTGTCTCTTTCTTTCCCTCTCTCTCTCTCTCTCTCTCTTTCTTTCTCTTTCTTTCTCTTTCTCTCTTTCTTTATTTCTCTCTTTTTCTTTCTCTCTCTTTCTCTTTCTTTCTCTTTCTCTCTCTCTCTCTCTTTTCTTTCTCTCTCTTTTTTTTCTCTTTCCTTTCTGTCTCTCTTTCTGTCTGTCTTTCTCTTTCTTTCTCTTTCTTTCTTTCCCTCTTTCTCATTCTTTCTTTCTCTTTCTCTTTCTCTCTCTTTTTTTTCTTTCTCTCTCTTTTTTTCTCTTTCCTTTCTGTCTCTCTTTCACTCTTTCTGTCTGTCTTTCTCTTTCTTTCTCTCTCTTTCTCTCTCTCCCACTTTTTTTCTTTCTTTCTCTTTTTCTTTCTCTTTTTCTTTCTCTTTTTCTTTCTCTATCTCTGACTCTCTCCCCTTCGTCCGCCCATCTGTCACTATGTGTGTGTGTGTCTGTCTCGCATTCATGCACTTAATCACTTTCTGCGTTTCTCTCTCTCCCTCCCTCCCTCCCTCCCTCTCTGTGTGTGTCTGTCACTCTCTGATTCCCCCCTCCCTCCCTGTCTCTCTCTGTGTCTGTGCCTCTCTCATCGTCCCCGCCCCGCCCGCCCCCCGCGGAGCCTCCTCAGTCCGGCCCGCTGCGCTCACTCGCCTTAGCCTGCCCCCCTCCCCGGCCCAGTCGGCTGCCGTGCTTGGTTGCTCGTTCTCCCGCTCAGGCTCCTTCCAGGAGCTGAGAAGCCTCCGTGTGTGTGTGTGTGTGTGTGTGTGTGTGTGTGTGTAACGGCAGCCCCTGGAAGACGACGAGTAGCCGGCATGCCGGCTGTGGAGGGAGGAAGGGGGAGGGAGGAAGGGAATCGACGGCCAGGAGTCCCACCGTCGACGAGAGTGGAAGAGCCGCACTCCAACGGCACGAACAGCCGCGCCTGCGCTCTCCTACGCGCTCTGCCCAGGGGACTGCCCCCTCCTCCTCCTCTCCAGCCCTGCGGCCCGGTTCCTACCAAGCCACGGACCGGCACCGGCTTAGAACATAATAAATATTATTGTCAACAGGATGGCTCCCATCATGTTTCCCTAATATACATCTATGTTCAAGCTATGCCGAAAACATAAAAATTGCATGTTACATTGGTTTTGTATGTTTAACAACACTGTTGTAACTTTAAAGGTTGGATGTTATCTTATGATATTATTTCAATAGTTTAGGGCTTATAAACTGGTCAAAAAAGCTTAACTATAGACAGAGCTCTCTCAAATATTAAGGATCTGTTTAATTTTGTTGATTATTTTTGTTTAATTTCAGATATCAGATGGAAAAATAAATTCTGGGGGAAATCAATTGAAATAGTACCGATTGGCACAACACATGTAATTTTGCCAGGGTAAGTTTTCCAATAGCTATCATGATAGTTGGATTGCTAGCAAGATCACCTTTTACAATTTTTTAAGCCTCATCTCTTACAAGTTCTTAAGCCTCATTTTTCACTTTCTTTGTCCTAAAAAAACATAAATTATAGAAACTGAACTTTTATTTGATTTTATTGCACTTTTATACCGCACCTCTCTCCCCAATGGAACTCAGGACGGTGCACAGGGAAAATAAAAACGAAGCATACAAACCATAATAAATACATACAAACGCTAAAATATAAAATTAAATCCAGTAACCTGTGCTAAAATGTAAGTTAAAACTAATAAAGATTAAAATCACTAATTAAATCTGTGTGGGGTGACCTCGAAGGTCTAAGCTTTCCATAAAGATTTTCTTATGTTGATAAAATAATCTTTTCTGTGGTTTGTTTCCTATTAATCAGACAACTAATGTGAGCTAATTTTGTGACATTTAAATTTTAAGTTACTTTTTTCCATTTTAGCATTTGCTTAAAAACCTATATTAACTTTAACTTAACTTTAACTTTATTTAAATTTATATACCGCCCTATCTCCCTTACAGGACTCAGGGCGGTGAACAGGCAATCATAAAAACATAAAGACATCAAGTACAATAATTATACTAAAAACAAATTAAACTAGAAACCTGTTCTAAAAATCCGAATAAAAACCCAATAGATAAAATAGATTTAAAAGCTACACCAGGCCAGCCGCACGAAATAGATGAGTTTTCAGGGCCCGGCGGAAGAGGAGCAGGTCTGTGGTTGTGCGCAGGGGAGAAGATCATTCCAGAGGGCCGGAGCTGCCACAGAGAAGGCTCTCTCCCTGGGGGTCACCAGCCGACATTGGCTAGTAGACGGGACCCTGAGGAGACCCTCTCTGTGGGAGCAGACTGGTCGATGGGAGGTATGCGGCAGGAGATGGTCTTGCAAATATTCAGGTCCATTGCCATGGAGCACTTTGAAGGTTGTTACTAAGACCTTGAAGCGCACCCGGAAAACAGGCAGCCAGTGCAGCTCGCGCAGGAGAGGTGTTACATGGGAGCGTCTAGAGGCCCCCAAGATCCCCCACGCGGGTGCACCTCAAGGGAAGCCCCATGTAGAGATCATTGCAGTAGTCTAGGCAGGAAATGACGAGGGCTTGAGTGATCGTGCGTAGGGTGCCAAGATCCAGAAAGGGGCACAGCTGGCATATCAGGCATACCTGATAAAAAGCCCCCCTGGCCACGGCTGTCACATGATCATCTAATGACAGCCAAGTGTCCAGGAGGACACCCAAGTTGCGAGCCCTCTCTGCGGGGGCCAATGATTCGCCCCCGATAGCTAGAGATGGAACCAGCTGGCTATGTCGTGGTGCTGGAAACCACAGCCACTCGGTCTTGGACGGGTTGAGTCGGAGCCTGTTTCGCCCCATCCAGACTCGCACGGCCTCCAGGCACCGGGACATCACTTCCGCTGCATTGTTGGGGTGGCCCAGGGTGGAGATGTACAGCTGGGTGTCATCTGCGTACTGATGGAACTCCACCCCAAAGCCACGGATGATCTCACCCAGCGGCTTCATATAGATGTTGAACAGGAGAGGCGAGAGGAACGACTCCTGTGATACCCCACACGTGAGCCACCTTGACGTCGACCTCTGCCCTCCTGCCAACACAAATTGCGACCCGTCGGAAAGGTAGGAGGAGAACCACCGTAAAATGGTGCCCCCTAACCTGGCGCAACAGGATACCATGGTCGATGGTATCGAAAGCCGCTGAGAGATCTAATAGGACCAGGATAGAGGAGCAACCTCTATCCCGGGCCCTCCAGAGATCATCCACCAACGTGACCAATGCCGTTTCTGTGCTGTGCCCAGTTCGGAAGCCGCACTGGCTTGAGTCCAGATAGACAGTTTCCTCCAGGTGCTGAGGGAACTGTTGCACCACTACACTCTCAACAACCTTCGCAAGAAAGCAAAGGTTGGAGACGGGACGATAGTTGGCTAATATAGCCGGGTCCAGGGAGGGCTTCTTGAGGAGAGGTCTCACCACCGCCTCTTTCAAGGCGGCCGGTAGGAACCCCTCACTCAGGGATGCGTTGACAATTCCCTGGAGCCAGCCTCAGCACGTGTGGTCCTCCAAATGCCCTCTAGGCATCTCTTCCGATGCTTCATCAGCCTCAGCTCCTCAGAGAACCAAGGAGCCGCGGTAGATCGGCATCGGGTGAGAGGCCTCAGTCGAGTCGCGGGTCCTCAGTCGAGTCGCGGGTCATGGACTCAGGTAGTGGCCCAAGCTCCATCTGGAACCTCTCAGGGTCCATCAGGCGCCTGAGGCGGAACCATCTTGTCACTTCTGGTTCCGCCTCCCCACGGTGGGGTGTAGCGGTTGGAAAGCTCAGCCGAAGGAGAGAGTGATCAGACCATGACAGGGGTTACATAGCATTACTATTATTGCTTTATGGAGAATTAGTGAAAGAGCAGTATTTTTAAAGAATACTGCTTTAATACTTTGATTTAGCTACTTTTTAAATTCAGTAAATCATTTACCCTATTCCCCTGAAAATAAGCTCTCTGCGGATAATAAGCCCAATCGGGTTTTATATGTTTTGTATGTTTTAATGTTCCTGTGCGCCGCCCTGGGTCCATTCGGAGAAGGGCGGGGTATAAATTCAACAAATAAATAAATAAATAAATAAATAAATAAATAAATAAATAAATAAATAAATAAATAAATAAATAAATAAATAAATGATTGTAAGTATTTTTTTTCAGGAATATCGAAGGGGTGGTCACATTGTGCAAAGCCATAATTCACTTAAGCATTGTTTATTTATTTATTTATTGAATAAACTGAGACTGGATGAATTTATGTTAAGTGATAAACATATTTTATAAAACACAGTAGTTAGATTCACATGCTAAGCCATTAGGCTACAAAGCATCATATTGTTTAGATTAGAATATGTCAAGCAAGCATTATCTTAGTTTAGACTGTTTCTGAAAGGATGAAATCACAATATTTTATTAAGTATTGTAGAAAAATACTTAATTAGCTATCTTTTTCTTTCTTGATGTTCTTATAATTCTTCATTTTACTCTAGTTTTAAGGACCATTATGAATGGAATAAAGTAACATCTTGTATTCATAATATTTTAAATGGACAACGATGGATAGAACACTATGGAGAGATTATAATCAAGAATCTGAATGATGATAGCTGTCACTGCAAGCTTACTTTTGTAAAGGTAATTGAGTCTTATTTTGGTTTTTATCTTCTATTTTGTTTTGAACTTTTAATACAGATTTTGCCCTTTTTTCTTCAGACTAAATATTGGAATCGTAGTGTTCATGATATTGAAGGCAGTGTTTTAGACAAAAATGGAAAAGTAGTACATCGACTTTTTGGAAAATGGCATGAAAATATTTATTGCGGAACACCATCTTCAGCAAACTGCATCTGGAGAGCAAGTTAGTGATTGATCGGCCATTTAATTTTTAAGTTTGATATATTATTGTTATTATTTTTATTATAGTTTGTTGCACTGTCAGAAATTAAAACTGGATTTGGCATTTTTGTCTACCTAATTAGTCGTTTCCAAGGACCTGGGATCGGCAGATGTGGATGTTTGATGGTATTACAGATAGTTGCAGGATGTAAACTGATCAGATTCAAGAAATATTAAATATGAAAAAATAGTACCACTATTTTTAAATTACATCAAAAGCATAAAAATGCAGATAAAATTTAGGTTGCTGTTTTAACTGTTGCTGGAATAAGACAGTTTTAGAATTATTGCAACTGGTTTCAAGCATAGAGTTTTAGAATTTGAAACCCTTTGGCATTTGTTATATATGTTTTTATTTTTTGTTTTTATACAAAGGCTATAATATTTTAAAAGTCATGGGAGAAAGGTATAATTTTTACCTAATAATTTATTATGTTTTTCATTTGCAGATCCAATGCCTAAAGACTATGAACAATGGTATGGTTTCACACAGTTTGCATTAGAAATAAATGAATTTGAGTCCCTCAGTAGATCACTGTTACCACCTACTGATACCCGATTTAGGCCAGATCAAAGGTAACTTTTTAAAAAACTACTATATAGACAAAAGACAGAAAGATGTTATTATAGTCAAGACTTTTTGCTTCATCAAAGAAAAGAAAATTAATTCTAATCGTGGAAAAAGCACTGATGATTACCTGTCTCCAAAAACTTAGCAGATTGTTTTAATTACACTTCACTTTTTTTTATTATTATTATTATTATTATTATTATTATTATTATTATTATTATTATTATTATTATTATTATTTAAATTGGATTTCTAGACCGCCCCCTCTCCCCGAAGGGACTCGGGGCGGTGTACAGGTAAAAATTAAAATTATGACAATCAACAATACATATAAACTAAAATCAAATTAAATAATCCCCTGTACAAATTTATAAAAATTAAAAACTTAACCCTAAAACCTAATAACATAATTTAAAATTACAAACTGAGGTGGGAAGCATGGAATTAGGCCAGGCCGGCTAGATGAAACAGGTGGGTTTTGAGTTTCTGGCGGAAGGAGTGGAGGTCTGTGGTCGTTCTAATGTCAGGGTGAAGGTCATTCCAGACGGTCGGGCCCATCATAGAGAAGGCCCTTCCCCTGGGTGTCACCTGCTGGCATTGCCTAGTGGACGGCACCCAGAGAAGTCCCTCTCTGTGAGAGCAAATCGGCCGAAGGGATGTATGGGGCAGGATACGATCCCGCAAATAACTAGGTCCTGTGCCATGGAGCGCTTTAAAGATAATAACCAACACCTTGAAATGCACCCGAAAGGCCACAGGCAGCCAGTGCAGCCCGCGCAGGAGTGGTGTTACATGGGAGTATCTAGTGACTCCCAGAACTGCCTGCGCGGCCGCATTCTGGACCAGCTGCAGCCTTCGGGTGCATCTCAAGGGAAGCCCCATGTAGAGAGTGTTACAGTTGTCTAGACGGGACGTCACAAGCGCATGAGTGACTGTGCGAAGGGCGTTCCAGTCCAATAGGGGACGCAACTGGCGCACCAGGCGAACCTGGTGAAACGCCCCCCTTGCCATGGCTGTCACATGGTCATCCATTGATAGCCGGGCATCTAGGAGGATGCCCAAGTTGCGTGCCCGATCCACGGGGGCCAGATGTTCACCCCCAATGGCCAGTGATGGAGTCAGCTGGTTGAACCGGGGTGCCGGTAGCCACAGCCACTCAGTCTTTGACAGGTTGAGCTTGAGTCTGTTGCTTCCCATCCAGATCCGCACGGCTTCCAGACACCGGGACATCACTTCGACGGCATCGTTGGGGTGGTTTGGGATAGACTTCTAGAATCATTCTACTGAATGATAACCATTTATGCCCAAATAAGCCATTTATGCCCAAATGCCCTGTGTAAGATTTATTTATTTATTATTTAAATTTCTATACCGCCCTTCTCCCTTCCGGGACCCAGGGCGGTATACAGGCTACAATAAAATCACAAGTAAAAACATAGGAAACTTTAAAAATACATTAAATGATAAATAGCCTGTCTTAAAACCTTGTTAAAATCCCTGCTAAAAACCATTTAAAACTATGCCAGTTAAAAACTATGCCAGGCTGGCCGCACGAAATAAATAAGTCTTCAAAGCCCGACGGAAAAGGTGCAGGTCCGTGATTGTGCGTAGGTCGGGGGGTAGGTCATTCCAGAGGGCACGGGCTGCCACAGAGAAGGCTCTACCCCTAGGGGTCGCCAGCCGACATTGCCTGGCCGACGGCACCCTGAGGAGGCCCTCTCTGTGGGAGCGAACTGGACGGTGGGAGGTATTTGGTAGCAGGAGGCAGTCTTGCAAATAACCAGGGCCCTTGCCATGGAGCGCTTTAAAGGTGGTTACTAATAACTTGAAGCGCACCCAGGAAGCCACAGGAAGCCAGTGCAGCTCACGCAGGAGAGGTGTCATGTGGGAGCATCTAGATGCTCCCAGAATCTCCCGCGCGGCTGCATTCTGAACTAGCTGCAGCCTCCGGGTACACCTCAAGGGAAGCTCCATGTAGAAAGCATTACAGTAGTCCAGGCAGGAGATGACGAGGGCTTGAGTGACCGTGCGTAAAGCGTCACGATCCAGAAGGGGGTGCAACTGGCATATCAGGCGAACCTGATAAAAAGCCCCCCTGGCCACGGCTGTCATATGGTCTTCTAGAGACAGCCGAGAGTCCAGGAGGACACCCAAGTTGCGAGCCCTCTCTGTAGAGGCCAATGACTCACCCCTAATGGCCATAGATGGTATCAACTGGCTATATCGTGGCGCCGGAAGCCATAGCCAGAAGCCAGACTGGCGCGAGTCCAGATAGACATTTTCCTCCAGGTGCTGAGGGAGCTGCTGCGCACCACACTCTCAACAACCTTCACAAGAAAGCGGAAGTTGGAGACAGGACGGTAGCTGGCCATCACAGCCGGGTCCAGGGAGGGCTTCTTGAGGAGGGGCCTCACCACTGCCTCTTTCAAGGCAGCTGGTAGGAACCCCTCACTCAAAGAAGCATTCACAATTCCCTGGAGCCAGCCTCGTGTAACCTCCCAGGAGGGCAGTACCAACCAGGAGGGACACGGGTCCAATAAACGTGGTGGCATTCAGCTGCCCCAGCATCCTGTCCATTCCCTCGGGAGTCACAGGATAGAACTCTTCCCAGATGACAGACTCAAGACCTTCCTCCGTCAGCCTGTCTGAACCAGCCCAGTCAGAGGCCAACCCATCCCGGATCTGATCAATTTTATCATGCAGATAACACCCAAATTCCTCCGCACGACCCTACAGAGGGGCATCCCGCGCCCTCTGATAAAGAAGGGAGCGGGTCACCCTAAACAGGGCGGCAGGCTGGTTATCTGCAGATGCGATAAGAGCTGAGAAGTAATTACGCTTCGCCGCTTCTATCGCCACTAGGTAGGTCTTCATATGCAACCTAACCAGTGTCCGGTCAGATTCGGAGCGGGTGGCCCTCCAACCGCTCTCTAGGCGTCTCTTCCGGCGCTTCATCACCCTCAGCTCCTCGAAAAACCAGGGAGCCAAGGCAGTTCGGCGCTGCGTGAGAGGCCGCAAAGGCACGACCCGGTCCAGGGCCCCCGTGGCCGCACTATTCCAAGTGACCACTAGGTCCTCAGTTGAGTCGCGGGTCAGGGTCTCAAGCTCCATCTGGAACCTCTCAGGGTCTATCAGGCACCTGGGGCGGAACCATCTCGCCACTTCCGGTTCTTCCTCCCCGCGGTGGGATGCAGTGGTAGGAAAGCCCAGCCGAAGGAGAGAGTGATCTGACCATGACAGGGGTTCAACAACTATGTCCCCTAAACCGAGATCACTCACCCACTGGCCGGAGACAAAAACTAAATCCAGCGTGTGTCCTCCAGTGTGGGTGGGGTCATGAACTAACTGGGTCAGGTCCGTGGCCGTCATGGAGGCCATGAACTCCCGTGCCATCTCAGATGCTTCACCTATCGATGGCACATGACTATCAGCCTAGGGGTATCAACCGCCATCTCGGCTATCACATTGAGAAGCTCGGGTAGGGCTGCTGATACGTAGTGGGGAGCCAGGTACACAATCAGCAAGCCCAGCTGCCTTCCATGACCCCACTTCACACATAGAGACTCACAGCTGGCTGTCTGCGGTACAATGGTCTCCCTCAGATCCAGACCCTCCTTTATGACAACTGCCACCCCTCCACCCCGAGCCTGGGCTTGTGGCTGGTGAAATGCACGGAAACCCGGTGGGCACATCTCAACGAGGGGCAGCCCTCCCTCTTGGCCCAACCAGGTCTCCGTAATACCCGCCAGGTCTGGCCCCGCCTCCAAAACCAGATCATGAATGAGGGGGGCTTTATTAACCACAGACCTGGCGTTATACAACACCAGCTGAAGGCCCAGGCCCTGAGATCCTAAACCCTCTGGGTCGCAAGAAGGGCGATGAGGGCCGGAGCGCCCCATTGCTTCCAAACAGTGGGTGCGCCCTCCCCTTGTATGATATGGCCCTCGGCTCCCGTCATACCTGCCCCTCCCACACACAGTCTGGATGGAATAGCCCTCTGTTGGACTGATTCCAATCCCCCCCCCCCCCCAATTCTAGATCCTACACCCTGCCCGTTGGGACTGCTAGCCGGCCTGGAGGCATTCCCCAGTGGGTTTTCCCCCTCACCCACCACCCTAATCTTAGTTTTCCCCCTCCCTGGAACCCCTTAAGATGTAAAGTAAAAATTTAATTAAAAACCCACTTAGCTTCCACTGAGATGATAAGAGAATTACACAACCTTAGTATATATCAATATTGTTTGCTCATGTAATATTGCATTATAACAGGTTCTTAGAAGAAGGAAATATTGAAGGGGCAGAAATACAAAAACAAAGAATTGAAGAGCTGCAGAGAGCACGAAGGAAAGTTCTAGAAGAAAGCAATATAGAACATCATCCTAGATTTTTCAGGTAATTTATAACATGACAGGTTTGGTTTTTTATTGAGTAACAGATAAATAAAATAAAAAGTTCTCATGTAATTCTGCTTCGTGACAGGGGCTTCTTTATTGATGTTTTCTGGTTAGAACAGGCTATAGAAATCAAACAAATAAAACAATGTTTTATCTCATAATAAAATGACAAAATTTCAAATAGAAGTATATCAGAAATAGCATGAAATACAGATAGTTCTTAACTTATAACCACAATTGAGCCCAAATTTCTGTTGCTAAGCAACATAGATGTTAAGTGAATTTTACCCCATTTTATTACCTTTTTTGCTACAGTTGTTAAGTGAATCACCACAGTTAAGTTATTAATATGGTTATTAAGTGAATCTGGCTTCCCCATTGACTTTGCTATCAGAAGGTTGCAAAAGATGATCACATGACTTGGAGATCTTTCAACCATCATAAATATGAATCAGTTGCCAAGCATCTGAATTTTGATCATGTGACCATGTGGACACAGCAGTGGCCATAAGTGTGAAAAGCAAATCGTAGGTCACTTTTTTAGTGTCATTGTAACTTCGAACCATTACTAAGTGAACTGTTGTAAATGAAGGACTACCTATAAGGAGTCTCTCTGTTTAGAAATTCATAGCATAACCCCCATTACTGACATAGCATAACCCCCATTACTGACTTAGATAGTTTTAAATTTGGGTTTTTTAAATTCGGTTTTTAGCGCAGGGTCTATTAGAATAAGTTTTTTAAAATTTTATATGTTTTATATGTGTTTTAACATCCCTGTGCGCCGCCCTGGGTCCGTTTGGAGAAGGGCGGGGTATAAATTTAATAAAACAAAAAACAAAACATTTATTATTTTGATACAAATTACTCTTAAGTCTTTTTCACTGTGTGACGGTCGGTCCCAAGAAGAGGTTAAAGTACAATGAAATGCAACAAAAATGATGGAAATTTTGATGTCTCCTTACCAGTAGTCTAACACATGACTCACCAGATATTGCTCAAGTGCAACTGCTAATATCCTACTGCATTGGGGATTATTTGAAGGGAAGTTCAGCAATATCTAGACATTCCATTGTTGTTATTGTGAAGTCATGTCCGACCCATTGCGACCCCATAAACCTGGGATGATGAACCTATGGCATGCGTGCCACAGATGGCATGCGGAGCCATTTGTCAGGGCATGCGAGGCGTTGCCCTGTCAGATGGCCAACGCACATGTGCATGCTGTCCAGCTGATTTAGCCATTTTTTTTGCCCTCCCCAGGCTTTATAGGAACCTGGGGAGGGGGAAAACAGACTCCCCCTCCCCGGAGGCTTCAGGAGCTTTCCCGGCCCTACGGGCAAACCAGAAGTTTAAAAACAGACTTCTGGTTTGCTCGTAGGGCTAGTATAAACGACCCTATGAGCAAACCGGAAGTGACAAACTGGAGGGCAGGCGGGGGGGGCTGTTTTCGCCCTCCCCAGGCTCCTATAAAGCCTCTGGAGCCTGGGGAGGGTGATAAAAGCATGTAAAAAATAGGGGAGAGCACCTGTCATATAAGCATGCACACTGGGGAGGTGCGCATTGTATTATGGGTGCGGTACGCCCGCGCACGACCCCCGTGTGCTCCCCCTATTATGGCACGTGAGCCTAAAAAGGTTCGCCATTGCTGCCAGAGACAATGTTCCTCCAGGCCTTTTTGTCCTCTACCATTCTCCGAAGCACATTTAAGCTCACGCCAATTGCTTCAGTGACTCCATCCAGCCATCTCATTCTCTGTTGTCCCCTTCTTCTTTTGTCCTCAATCTTTCCCACATTAGGCTCTTCCCCAGTGAGTCCTATATTATTAGGTAGCCAAAGTATTTGAGTTTCATAGACACTCCATTACCTCTGTCTATTAGAGAAGAGAATAAAAGCAGATGTGTTAGCCCCAAAATAAAATTGCTTTCTTTACTATTTTACAGGAAATCTGCAGATGACTCTTGGGTAAGCAATGGAACTTACCTGGAACTTAGAAAAAACCCTGGATTTTCCATGCTGGATAATCCTGTGTTGTGGTGAAAAAAGAATCAAATGAAGAGGACCTTTAACAATCCTTTTCTGTATATAAGGAAGAAAATGATGCATATAATTTTGATCTTATAGACTATTACTTAAGACTTTGGCATGCATGTATATTTACTTCATTCTGTTTCTCTTCTATTTCAAACTTAATATCTTTTCAAAGTTATGAAAACTGATTTTCTTTATATATAAATTGATGATTACTGAATGTTATTTTTAAATGGAGACAAAAGAGAGATTAACACTATTTTTCCAAAGGATGATGCAAGTAAGATTTAATGCCTTATAAAGTTGTGTGACAAATATTATGAGTCAGCAGCATTTAGCCGCACAAACACAAGCAAATAGCTGACACTGATCCCTCAGCAGGGCAGTACCAAAGCTGCTGTTTATTTATTATGTTTATTGTTTGAATTTAAACACTGGACTATTTTTCAATAGATTCGGTACCTTAACATTGTATCTAATTAAAAAAATATTCAAAGAAATAATATAAGTGGTAGTAGAATTGGTAATTCTACTGCCTTATTTAAAAGATAAAGAACTTTGGGAAGTTCTCTTATGACTTGGTGAAATGAACTGAAAACCGTTGAAGAATTGAAGAATTTAGCAGAACTTTAACAGAAGAGATTCCAAGAAAATTGTGTACCAAATTTTTATCATAGGATGTATACGGATAATGCTATATATAGAAAGCCGCTGCAACTGAAAGAGATACTTTAAAAAGCATACAAAGCACCTCTTTATAGTAGTCGTGTCTTTTTTTCCTTCTTGGCTTGTGTGGCTGCTTTAGGAAGTTGTTTCAAGCTGCCTTCATATGTGCATGGATGCACAGACATTTTACTTCATATGGAGAGAGCCATTCATGTCTGGAAACAGGCATGGCTGCTTGAGTGATTCATCTGTACTTTTTACTCTCTCTCTCTCTCTCCCCCTCTCTTCTGAAAGTCTTAAAATTCTACAAACATAGAAAAATACCTCCTCCATTCAATCCCATTCCTTGATGGTCTCATTATGCTACTAGGCAGACTCCTGTGACTTTCCAGAAGCTTGGGAGATGAAATATATAACCCTGATCTTTCAAACAATGCTCCTATCTAATCTAGAACATGGGGGAAATGACCAAATGAAATAATCTGACCTAATACTGACAGAACCTTTTAGTTTCACTCTGTAGACTTTCCTCTTTAAAAAGTAATTAACACAATATAAAAATCCTTAATTTTGACAATTTGCAAAGCAATTATGTTAAAGGACAAATGTTTTTCTAATACAATATTTTGGTATTTTCTACCTCTTCTAAACACTTGTTTAATATCTTGTTTTTGTTTTTTTTAATGACCATCTGCCTTAGATAAACATTTGAAAATATATGACCTTGCTTTAAATCTAGTATTGGTGATTATTTGTCTTGTACTAAATGATTATGTGTTTTCCAGTATCTTGGTTTACATTGTAATATGTTCATTAGAAGACTTAGCCAGTATCAGAAATAAACAAAAACAGCATTTTGGAGTAAAATTGACAACTTTTTGTTTATTAAATTAATTTTGTTTTAGTATCATGAATTATATTTTTAAAATTACTGTCTCGAACCTTACTTTTTGTATAAGCTTCAACATTTTGTAGCCTGCAAACCATAATAATGTTGGCATACAGTGTTGAATACTTTTATTGGCAAAATATTTGTTACAATTTATAAATGTGGAAGATAAATCCATTGATTTCAAATAATACACCGAAAATTACTGCATTACCCCAAACTATTTCTAGGGAACACCTAACTCAGGTCAATTGTCTCAGCCTTAATATTTGGAGAAACAAATAGATTATTTGGTTTGAATCTGGACATTAGGAGAGTTTCTTGCATTAGTGTTTATTATACAGGTAGTCCTCAGTTTATGACTAAAATTGAGCCTAACATTTCTGTTTAAGTCAGAAGTTAATTGTGTCCTGTTTTGTGACCTTTCTTGCCAGAGTTGTTAAATGAATCATTGCAGTTATTGAGATAATTGTTAAGTGAACTGACTTCCCCATTGACTGCTTGTAGGAAGTCACAAAAAGTAATCACATGACTCCAGGATACTGCAACTGTCATAAATATTATGAGCCAGTTGTTAAGCATCTGAATTTTGGTTATGTGGCCATGGGGCTGCTGCAGTCATTACTAACTGAACAAGTGCAGTGATTCACTTAACTGGCAAGAAAAGTCGTAAAATGGGGCAGCTTCACTTAACCAGTGTCTTACTTAGCAACAGAAATTACAGCTCGATTCTAATCCTAAATTGAAGACTACCTGTAGCTCATCATCTGAAAACAACCAGTTCATTCTAAAAATTCCATGAGTCTTACATGATACACCATTGCAACAATTTCATCAAATCATTTTCATCAGGAAATGGCAAAGCAGGGTATTTCTCTTTTTCCAAATTTGCAACACCTTTATTTTAGATTCTTAAAATGGAATGTACAAGGGAAGAGTGTAGCGTTAAGCACCTCCTGAGAAATTTTGAACCTTGGCATAGCCAGTACTCCGATCACCTGAACTTAGACTTTTAGAGCAAGCATTCCCCTTTCTCCTTATTATCAATAAAGTATTTGTACCCCATGAAGCTTCTATTAATATCTATCCAAGAAGCTAAAATAGGATAGTTCTGCCTACACATACACATACTCTGCCTGCCTTCACACTTCATTCATCTTTTTACATTAACTCATAAAGTGTGTTAACAATATTTTGACTGTCAGTTCTGTATTTCATATTATGTGATTATGATGCTTTTTAAAAAGTGATTAAAGTTCCCTGCAGCATTCTTTGGGATTAGTACTTCTAAAATATATTCATTCTTATGAATATTTATGTTTTTAAAGTTTCCAAACAACCTTCTCCCATATTTTGACAGGCTTACTGAATATATTTGTAACATATTTTCTTTAATTTACATCATTTTTGTATTCTATTCAGCTGTGAATTTCATTATTTACTTACAGTTTTTTTAATGAAAGGAATGGGGAAATTTATGCTGTAGGTACAGAAACAGTGCTTTCTTCTTGATTTCCAAGCTCAATTTATGAGAAAAGAAGAGAGATTTTAAATCAGTGGTTCTCAACCTGTGGGTTGCGACCCTTTTGGGGGTCAAACGACCCTTTCACAGGGATTGCCTGTTAACACATATTTTCGATAGTCTTAGGAACCGAAACCCCAATTTTATGGTTGGGGTCACCACAACATGAGGAACTGTATTAAAGGGTCGTGGCATTGGGAAGGTTGAGAACTACTGTTTTAAATGATGTAATAAAAAATTAGAAAGGGTCTTAGGGCATTTTATTTATATACATCCACTGGCTATAGGAGCCAAACAGAACCAATCAAGTTAATAATTCCTGCTGATATGCATTTCTCTAGTAATTTAGCTTTAACACAGAGACACAGAGCTCAGATTGCATACATTGTACTTACAATGAAAAGTATCAGATCAGAGCCAATTTTTATGGCAGTGACTCTTTAAAGAATCACTTAGTTGTTTAAAAAAATCCAGGTTCCCAAATACCGTATTTTTTGGAGTATAAGAGACTGAAGAGGCTGAAAATCTGGGTGCGTCTTATACACTGAATACAGCATTTTTTGCCTCCTGAAACCCCGCCCCCTTCACCAAAATGGCCGTGCATAGCCTAAGAGGCTTCCAGAGTGCTCTTAAGGGCTCGAGAGGGCAGAAATGAATGAAAAACAGGCTGTTTTTTGCTCATTTTGCCCGCCCCCACCCCCAGGAACACTCTATAGGCTGCCTAAAGGCAATGCATGCCTTTAAAAAAAAAAACAGGCCCGTTTTTGTGAGGTTTGCAGAGTGCAAAAACTTTTTTTTTTCATTTGCCTCTTCAATATCCTGGTGCATCTTATACTGCAAAAAATACAGGAGTTTTTTGCCAGAAATAAGCAAAAAATGTAAATCAGAATCACATTTATTTATTTATTTATTTTATTAAATTTATACCCCGCCCTTCTCCTTGTTAGGACCCAGGGCGGCGCACAGGCATTATATAAAACCATAAATACAATATACATCAATTAAAAATATATTAAATTAATTCACCCGTGCTAAAACCCGTTTATTAAGACCATAATCAAATTATAATTTGTATTTGTATTTAAAAGTCAGACGCGGGGGGCTATCCTAGGCCGGCTTGTTGGAATAAGTACGTCTTAAGACGTTGGCGGAAGAGGCGGAGGTCCGAGGTAGTGCGAAGGTCGGGGGGTAGGTCGTTCCAGAGGGCCGGGCCCGCCACAGAGAAGGCTCTTCCCCTGGGTGTCGCCAGCCGGCATTGTCCGGCCGACGGCACCCGGAGTAGGCCCGCTCTGTGGGAGCGGACCGGACGAAGGGATGTATGGGGCAGGAGGCGGTCTCGTATATAGCTAGGCCCCGAGCCATGGAGCGATTTAAAGATGGTGGTCAACACCTTGAAGCGCACTCGAAAGGCCACAGGCAGCCAGTGCAGCTCGCGCAGGAGAGGTGTTACGTGGGCTTGCCTAGAGGCACCCATAACCATCCGCGCGGCCGCATTCTGCACTAACTGCAGCTTTCGAGTGCAGGTTGTAACAACTTGTTATGTGAATTGACTGCCAAGTGCCTAAAGTGCAATCATGTGACCATAGGGTCATAAGTGTTAATATTGGTCATAAATCATTTTTCCCAATGCCTTTGAATTGGGAATAGACATAAATGAAGGACTACCTGTAAGGGTCATTCACATTGGTGATTATTTAAGGTATTTATAAAATGTAAAAAGAACCTAACTAATGCAAATAATGGTTAAAAATGTATTACATCACCACCATACTATTCTAGTAGCCCTTCAGATTTTGCAAGACAAATGCTTAAAACATTGTGGTGCAAGACTATATAAACTGTTTCTGCTCATATTCCTAAATTTCAAATGGTCCAGCTATGTATTCTGAATCATCAGGATTTTAATATCAATCTCTAATGTATGTAATTTGTGGGCACCATATGGGAGGAAAGTTCTCTGAGAATTATTATTTCATATTTATATAAAAATATTGCTGTGTATATTAGCAGGTGGATGGTTTGTCTAGTATCTGACAATTCTGCACTGAGTTAATTCTTTTTGATGGCAGTAATACAGATAATCTTACAACATTGGTACAGAATTAACTCATGCACAAATTCAGTTTTAAACAAAATGTGTTCAGCTACTTTATTGGCTATAAACTACAGCAATGGAAAATCCATGTCTATAATCCCTTAAGGGCTAGTAGGCACACACACACACATATGCACATGTGGATCGGGACATAAGTTGCCATCTATGTTGCAATTATAAGTTGTGCTTTGTTTTTGAGTATACAACTGTTTATCTAAAATTGAAATGTGAAATATAATATACAAATACTTGAATTTTTTGCAAATACAAATTTTGTAAAGGGAAAATTAGTTCTAAAACATGAAAAACTGAAATTTTGATTTGATCTTAAAATCATGAGACATTACAATATGAAATTCAAGTTAAATTCTCAGAAATTGGAGAAACTGAATTCTCAGTTTTCTGAAGTTCAGAAATCTTAAAGAATACAACATTTGAGATATGAATTTTGATACAATAATTTAAAATTCAAAGAAATTGATGGTGGAGCATTTCATATTACTGGGACCACTATGAAAAAGTAAATGTTAAAAGGCATAATTGTACTTTTTTAACCAGACCATGAATCTGCAAGCAGCACTTAAGGTTTTTGTATGTTCAGCGAGGCTCATTTGGGAGAATAAAATTATTATCTATGCTTGGAGCAGGATGGAAATCCTCCCGGTTCGGCTGAATAGGCACAGATGATTGTCGTTGGTTCTGCAAACCGGTAGTAAAAAAAAAAAAAGCTTCCGAGGATCGCGCGGCTTACAGCTGATCCGCACAATCGTGGGAAGATATTCCCCCCCCCCCCTGCTTTTTAAAGTATTTTTTTCCTGCCGGTTCTAGCAAATAGGCAGGAAAAAATGTTTTAGAAAGTGAAAACTAGAACTTCCGACAATCACGTAGATCAGCTGTGAGCCACATGATTGTCAAAAGCCCCCCCCCCCACTTTGTAAAGCATTTCTCCCCTGCCCATGCTCCTGAATTGACAGGAAAAAATGCTTTAAAAAGTGAAAAAATGTTCCATGACAATAAGCTGTGCCGTGCAATCATGGGAACCTCTTTATTCACTTTTTAAATATTTTTTTTACTACCTATTCACCAGAACCGGTAGTAAAAAAATGTTTTAAAAAGTGGGGGAAATTGTTCCCACGATCGCATGCCACAGCTGAACCTTCCCCCCCCCCCCCCCACTTAAAGCATTTTACTACCGGTTCTGGTGAATAGGTAGTAAAAATGCTTTAAAAATTAAAAAAAGTTGGCCATGCCCACCCAGTCACATGATACCCCCCCTCCCCAAACCAAGCCACACTCAGTGAACTGGTGGTTAAAAATGTTTACATTTTACCACTGGCTTGGAGGCAATAGTTGACATATTTAAATATACAAAACTGCAAATTTGAAAAATTCATTCACTTGAAATGTAGAAATAGTTCAATTTTCCAGCCATCAATTATTAATAGTTTAGCCATTTTAGCATTAATTAGATGTTCTTTATATCCACTCATACCAATGATCCTTACATTTGATATTGCCAGTTACTTGTGATTGAGTTTGTAGTGCTTATTCCAATCCTTAATAAATATTCAAGACATTGTCTAAAATGAATGCTATTAAATAATTGTTTAAACTGAAAATCTTGATGAAAAACCTAAAACAGCACAATTTTGCAAAAACAAAATAAGGTTCTGTATTGTGGTAACGCAAGCTTGATCCTACACTCAGAGCATGCCAAATAGCATGCCCACATCTAAATGTGTCTTTCCTTTTTTTTGTCCTTTTAGCCAATATTTTTTGAAATCTAGAACACACATATGTTTGCTGCAGAGATAACCCACCCCCTTGAAACCTGGTGCTTGTTGCCTGCAACAAGCAGAGAAAAAAAATCAGTTCCTCTGCAGCCATTGGAAAGTTTCATTTTCTCCAATTGCATATTCACCTTGTGAGTAAATGCAATTTCTTATGCATTCTCCTCCCTAAATTTTGCTTCTTTGTTACAGAAGGTGACCGCATGCTTCCTGTTTTCCTGCTCATTGTTTAGCTAGCATTAATTCCATTTCTGAAAACATCACTTACTAAAAAAAAAGGTGGAGCAAAAGCAGGTTAGATATACGATTCCTTAGGAATTATTTGAAGCTTGCATAAGTATGATGTGACAAGGTTCAGATTTTTTTCTCAAATGATTACAGTCCCCCACATTTATATAACAAAACCCAGCTTTGAATCCTAACTTCAAAACCAGTCCTGCAAATAATACATACCTGTTTCATTTTATTATCATTTTTCTGTAGTATATTATAGTATAGTCTTTATTGTCATTGTACAAAATAAATACAAAGAAATTGGTTTTAGCCTCACTGGTACAAAATTATAACAGAAAGCAAAAAAGAAAGAAAGAAAAAGAAAAAATTAGTCATACGTTTCTGCATGTGCATAGATTGTGGTTGTATTTAAAAGTCTGACAACCCAAGGATAGAAACTAATTTTAAATGTATTTGTTCGGCTGGCCATACTTTGATGTCTTCTGCCCAAAGTGCAAAGAGATACTGACCAGGGTGTGAATCATCTCTGAGTATCTTTCTTACTCTGCTAAAGCAGCGAGACCTGACAATGTCATCCAGTGGTGGTAGAGGGCAACCAATGGTTTCTTGTGCCGAATTGATCACTCTCTGCAATGCCTTTTTGTCTGCAGCTGTTAAATCAGCATACCATACTATAATTCAATGTGTGAGGACGCTTTCTATGGTGGACCAATAGAAAGAGGTCATCAGCCATTGTTCCACCTGATTTTTTCGCAGGACTCTAAGAAAATGCATATACATGCAGTTGTTTGCAATTCCTTTTTCCAAAATTTCAT
The DNA here is from genome assembly GCA_039707465.1 of Rhabdophis nuchalis. Lineage (NCBI taxonomy): Eukaryota > Metazoa > Chordata > Lepidosauria > Squamata > Natricidae > Rhabdophis > Rhabdophis nuchalis. The sequence continues at coordinate 49,065,115 of CM077647.1, read as the reverse complement.
CAAACTTGCTCCGTTGTTTCAGGGCTACTTCATATTAAGATATTGACTTTGTGAAAAGAAACTTCAATGAAACAATACATTTTAAAGTAAACATGCTTAGGAATGCTTGAATAGCAGCAAAGATGTTTCCTTTCAACAGTAGCACTCCACTATAAAATCAATAGTCAATTTTTTCTAAGTATAAAATTCTAAGCTACATTGGTGCAATTTTCAAATCTGAGCACTTGCATTGTTTTATGGATGGAATGATTTAAAATTAATTATTTAAAATGGTTTCCAATTTCAACTCTCTTTGGACTGCAATGAGAATATTGCATTTATTTTAAAATAGGATCATTTGGATGGAATAATTCTAACATATATCAAATTCATTGGGCTGCACCTTGATTTTATTCATAGATGAACAAATCTCATTCTAATCTGAAAATTCTGTTAGTAATAACCAATGGTGGGATTCAGCCAGTTGGCATCACTTCAGGAGAACTGGCTGTGTAACTTTCTGAGCAGTTTGTTGGGAAGAAATAATTAGGGCAGAGAACCCTATTAGAAACCCACCACTGGTCATAACTCAATTCTATTGATTTCACTAAATCAACAATGTAAGTTTGAATTAATCTGATAAGAACTCTCAAACTGCACTTACTTTACCACAAAGGGTATTCTGAACCATCTGTGTTCTGCATACAAAATAAAAACTTTCATATTTGGAATTGAGGGAATTTTAATACATTGGATATGTAAAAAGACCCTTACATTTTATTTACTTAAATATTTATATTGTAGAAAATTAAGTTACACAATGTAAGCAAATGAAATGAGGTTTTCTAATTTGGGTAATATAGTAATGGCATTCTTGTATTTGGAATTTTTTTTGAACATCTATATGTATGTGATAAAATCTGCATCCATTTTAAGACAAATCAAGCAAAAAAAGAATGTAAATTAACTTTGGATTTTTCAGTAAATCACAATCTTTATTAGTTTCTTCCTTAAAAAACTATTTTCAAGTTCTCATTCAAAGAGCAACAAATCTATTGTTCGTTCTCTATAATTACATTAATACTTATGTCTATTTGTTTTTAAATATTTCAGAATCTCATTGTTAGTGTGAAATATTTATATGTGTATATCCTTAATTCTCATATATTCATGCATGCTTGATCCATTTTACTCCAATATTAATTGTTCAAACTAATATCATGCTATATTGATTTTATATTGGGAGAATATTAACCCTGCTGATGGACTATCTTGCGATTAAAAATAATTTCATTAATTGCTGCATCATGTGATTTTTTTTTTAAGTTGCAGTTGTCTTCCAGGTTTTCTTATTATATAATGAAAGAAATCCTGATCTGACAATAGATTTTATCTCTGTAACCATGTTGATTATTAATAAATATTTAACATCTCAAGTATTGTGTTGCATCTGATTTAAAAAAAAAACATTCTTGAAACAGGACAATTGGAGGCCTGATATAATATGCACGTATCATTGTGTTCCCAACAAAATATGCCTTGAAGTTTATATAATCTGTCCACTCTACAAATTAATAAAACCAATTAAAAAAATACCATGTTATAATACAAATTTAACTGACAGATCTCATATAGTGTAGGAATGTGCAGAGCTTTGTAATCTTACCGGCAAGCATAATTAAGTTGGAACATAGCTCCAAGTGAAAACTCAAATAGAGTTATCTTGTTTAAGGTAAGATAAGCAAGCCTTTGATAAGGTAATAAAGATAGAACCATAAAAACGTAATAGACTAATTTCTTAGAAACAGAACTTCCATGTTGCTGAAACACACCTTAAGTCCTAACAGTCTACAATGTTTTGCTTGATTCTTGTATTACTAGTATTTTGTGAAACACCTAAACTGTCTGTTGGATAATTATTTTGAATTTTGCTTTATAGTTTACTTCATGGTCTTAAAAAGTAGACAAATGTAGTCTATAAGTAAATAAGCAAATATATGCTAACAACTGGAGCTGGCACATACTAGCCTGAATGAATGAGATTTCAGCATAAACTAAACAATCTACGCAGACTATTATGAATACAAAATTATGCCTTATGTCTTACTAGTACATTTTTATGCCGTTATCATGTCGCAGTATAGGTTTATATTTCAGTATTAGCATACTGATGACTTCTTTGATTAGAAAAGATGTTTGTTTTATTGGTACTGGAAAATCCTTATGAACTTTTGCATAAAAATGAACTTGTAACCTATAGTTTGATGATTAGAGAGAATAGACTATAGAAAAAAGAATAATTCTAGCTGGTGTTTAAAGAATAATTATAACTTCTGTGAAGAATATTGAAATCTTGCTATTTTTCCTCTTCTATTTTCTGTTTTTCATAAATAGTTTAGATGAGGGGAAAGAAGGGGAATTCATCAAATTTGCATGACATCAAGCTGGGAGGAATAGCGAACACATTGGAAGACAGGCTCAAGATCCTGAAAAATCTTGACAGATTTGAACTGAGCTCTAATCTACAAAATTCAATTCAGTGGTGAAAAAAATAAGGTTCTACACTTAGGCAAGAAAAACCAAACGCATAGGTATACAGTAGGTAGCACCTGGCTCATCAGCAGTAACTCATAGGATCCAGAATATACTACTACTTAAGTATGAGCCAGCAGAGTGCTGCAGCTTATAAAATCAAAGCAATCCTAGGGTGGATCAACAGAGGGATAATATTAAGAACACATGAAGTATTAGTACTGCTTTATACTACACTGGTACTTGAACAACTATGACCAGTCATCATGATACAAAAAATATATTGAGACTGTAGAAAGAGTGCAGAAAAGAGCAACAAAGATGATTAGAGGACTGGAGGTTAAAATATATGACGACCAGTTATAGGAATGTCTAGCACAATGAAGACAAGTAGAGATTACATGAAAGCAGTATTTCAATATTTGAGAGGCTGTCAGAGAAGAGACCCAATTTATTCTCCATAGCATCTGAGGGTAGAACAAAAGTAGTGGATGGAAACTTATCAAGGAGATTTAATCTAGAACTAAGAAGAAATTTCCTGACAGAACAATTAAATCAGTGGAACAGCTTGCCTCCAGAAGTTGTGGGTGCTCCATCACTGGAAATTTTTCAGAAGAGTTTGGACAAAAGAGCTTTGGACTAGACCTCCACAGTCTCTGAATTCTATTATTTGGTTACTCATCTGCTTTGCTATGGCTTGTCTGGTCTATAGCTTTCTGTTATAGGTTTTTCACAAGGACTGGGAGATACCTGTATTCTGGAATTGCATTGCCCTAAGCACAATCTACAACTTAATGTGATTGACACAATGAGAGGCCTTTCTATAATCAATGTCCTTTATTTGGTACTCTTTTGCTTTCTCAAATATCTGTTACAGCATGGTCCCCATGGTCATATGATCAAAATTTGGATGCTTGACAACTGGCATATATTTATGATATATCCCAAAATCATGTGATCATCTTTTGTGATCTTCTGATGAGCAAAATCAATGGGAAAAATAGATCACCTGAAGTGATTTACTAACAACTGGCAACAAGGTTATAAAATGGAGCAAAACTCATTTAAGAGCTTGAACCTCTGACATCATCTTTTCTAACTCCCATCTATGTTGGTTTAACATTGTTTTGCTACAGTTGAAATTAAGGATACTATGCAATGGTGAAATTCAATTTTTTTTACTACTGATTCTGTGGACTTGGTGGTGGTGTCCTGCAACTGAGTGGGCATGGCCAACTTGATGTCACTCATAGTCACGTTCACTCAGTCACATGCCCCCACCACCAAGCCACACCTACAGAACCCAGTAGGAAAAAATGTATGAATGAGTCCATTCACAGTAGAGCTGCTGCTCCCTTTATGATCTTCCTTGGCCCCCTCCCTCCCGGGGACTATTTTAAATGGACAGCCTGCAGCAGCTCTGCTGTGAACAGAAGGAGAAACATTTGAATAGTCTTTGCTGAAGCTCCTGAAGCCTCTGAAGGGCCTTTCAGGGATGGGGAGGCTGTTTTCACCCTCCCAAGGCTCCTAGAAAGCCTCTGGAGGCTGGGCACGGCGAAAAAAGTACGCAAAAAGCGTGGAGGGAACATATTTTATTTATTTTATTTTATTTTTATTTTATTTGGATTTGTATACCGCCCTTTTCCCTTTCGGGACTCAGGGCGGTGAACAGACATCAATAAAATCCACAATAAAAAGCATCAAAAAATATATTAAAATACACTTAAAAGAATATTAAATGGGTGGCCTGTTCTAAAAACCAGATAAAAACCCCTGGTAAAAACGATTAAAAGCTACGCCAGGCCAGCTGCACGGAATAAGTGCGCTTTCAAGGCCCGACGGAAGAGGCGCAGGTCCGTGATTGTGCGTAGGTCAGGGGGTAAGTCATTCCAGAGGGCACGGGCTGCCACAGAGAAGGCTCTCCCCCTGGGGGTCGCCAGCCGACATTGCTTGGCTGATGGCACCCTGAGGAGGCCCTCTCTGTGGGAGTGAACTGGTCGGTGGGAGGCATTTGGTAGCAGGAGGCGGTCTCGCAAGTAACCAGGTCCCGTGCCATGGAGCGCTTTAAAGGTGGTTACTAGTACCTTGAAGCACACCCGGAAAGCCACAGGCAGCCAGTGCAGCTCGCGCAGGAGAGGTGTTATGTGGGAGTATCTCAAGGCTCCCAGAATCCCCCGCACGACCGCATTCTAAACTAACTGGTGCACCTCAAGGGAAGCCCCATGTAGAGAGCATTGCAGTAGTCCAGGCAGGAAATGACGAGGGCTTGAGTGACCGTGCGTAGAGCATCACGATCCAGGGGTGCAACTGGCATATCAGGCGGACCTGATAAAAAGCCCCCCTGGCCACGGCTGTCATATGGTCATCTAATGACAGCCGAGAGTCCAGGAGGACCCCCAAGTTGTGGGTGGGCCCTCTCTGTGGGGGCCAGTAATTCGCCGCCGATAGCCAGAGATGGCACCAACTGGCTATATCGTGACGCTGGAAGCCACAGCCACTCGGTCTTTGACGGGTTGAGTCGAAGCCTGTTTCTCCCCATCCAGACTCGCACGGCCTCCAGACACCGGGACATCACTTCGACGGCATCGTTGGGGTGGTCTGGGGTAGAGATGTACAGCTGGATGTCATCAGCGTACTGAGGGAACTCTACCCCAAAACCACGGATGATCTCACCTAACGGCTTCATATAGATGTTGAACAGGAGGGGCGAGAGGACTGACCCCTGTGGCACCCCACACGTGAGGAACTTCGACGTCGATCTCTGCCCCCCTGCCAACACAAATTGCGACCGGTCGGAGAGGTAGGAGAACCACCGTAAAACGGTGCCCCTCAACCCCAACTCCTCCAGCCGGCACAACATGATACCATGGTCGATGGTATCAAAAGCCATTGAGAGATCTAACAGGACCAGGATAGAGGAACAACCTCTATCCCGAGCCCTCCAGAGATCATCCACCAACGTGACCAATGCCCTCTCTGTGCTGTGCCCTGGCCGGAAGCCCGACTGGCGCGAGTCCAGATAGACAGTTTCCTCCAGGTGCTGAGGGAGCTGTCGCACCACCACTCTCTCAACAACCTTCACCAGAGACAGGACGGTAGTTGGCCAAAACAGCCGGGTCCAGGGAGGGCTTCTTGAGAAGGGGTCTTACCACCGCCTCTTTCAAGACGGTTGGCAGAAACCCCTCACTCAAAGAAGCATTGACAATTCCCTGGAGCCAGCCTCGTGTAACCTCCTGGGATGCCAGTACCAACCAGGAGGGACACGGGTCCAATAAACATGTGGTGGCGTTCAGCTGCCCCAGCATCCTGTCCATGTCCTCGGGAGTCACAGGGTCAAACTCTTCCCAAATAACAGTCTCAAGACCTGTCTCTGTCAGTCCGTCTGAACTAGTCCAATCGGAGGCTAACCCGTCCCGGATCTGATCGATTTTATCATGCAGATAACCTCCAAATTCCTCCGCACGACCCTGAAAGGGAGCATCCCGCACCTCCTGATAAAGAAGGGAGTGGGTCAGCCTAAACAGGGTGGCAGGGTGGCAGGTCGGTTATCTGCAGATGCGATAAGAGCGGAGGAATAATTCCGTTTCGTCGCTTTTATCGCCACTAGGTAGGTGCTCAAATGCGACCTTACCAGTGTCAGATTCGGAGCGGGTGGTCCTCCAAATGTTCTCTAGGCATCTCCTTCAACCCTTCATCACCCTCAGCTCCTCGGAGAACCAAGGGGCCAGGGTGGATCGGCGTCGAGTGAGAGGCTGCAAAGGCATGACCCGATCCAGGGCCCCTGTGGTCGCAGTATATGCATGCGTGCAGGTGTCACACATAGCATTATGGGTGTGGGCACACCCGCACACACACCCTGTGCTCCCCCCGCTTTTGGCATGCGATCCAAAAAAGGTTAGCCATCACTGCACTAAGCAATATTTTTTCAGTAAATAGAATTATACAGTATCACAAGTAATAAGAAATATTTTCATGTTATGCCGTTCAATACTACATGTTCTGATGAGTATCATCATTTTATTAACCACCTTGAAATCCCTAGGCCAAAAGCATAGTCCAAAGTGGTTTAACTCTTCAGCAGATGTTTTATTAATTGCGTTTTATATTATATTTTAAACCTAGAAAATCAATGTGAATTTCCTTCGTTATGCTTTTCTTAAATGAGATTGAAATTATCCTTTTGGTTTAGCAATTCTACAAAAGTAATCCATGACTAATATTGATTTGTGGACACATACACTATAATCAATGTAATATGTACAAGAAAATTTATATATAGGTAGTCCTTGAAATGACAATTTTCTTGTTAAACAAAATACTTAAGTGAGTTTTGCTCCATTTTACAACCTTTCTTGCCAGTTGTTAGTAAATCACTTCAGGTGTTAAGATAGTAACATGGTTGTAAGTGAACCTTGTTTTCCCATTGATTTTGCTCTTCAGAAAATCACAAAAGGCATGATTCTGGGATATAAATATATGCCAGTTGTCAAGCATCCACATTTTGATCATATGACCAGGGGGTTGCTGTAACAGTTGTGTGACAGACATGTCACTTTTTTTCAGTGCCATTATTATTTCAAATGGTCACTAAACAAATGGTTCCAAGTGAAGGATTATCTATATTAAGGTGTTGTATGTTACACAGAATAAAAACTGAAGATGCATTGCAAAAAAGCTGTTGACCTTATTTTCTTTTTAAAAGTGGACATTTAAAAAGAACTATAGATTACATATCAATATTGGACTAGTTCTTACTGGATTTTTCAATATTATTCTGATTGTCATAAATCAAGGACTACCTGTATACAATCAGAAGTTGGTTATTTATTTCAAATGGAAGTTTAATCTGCTTTCTATAAACAGTTGGACACCCAGTTTGCAGAAAATAATTATTTTAAAATTTTTATGAATGGAAGGTACAAGGAGGAATTTGAGATTGCTGATTCTATTTAATATATTACCACTTTCAGAAGTTAATTTTGGATCAATATTACATTCCTTGTACCTTGTAATATCTGAAAAGATAAATAACAGGAGGGATTTCAAGAAGGTTAATAACAGGTCATGTATCGTCGTCCCCCACCCCTATGAAATATGTTAAGAGTGGAATGCATTATGGAGGTGGTGAAAGCTATGACAGACTTCAATGATAATATGGTAGAATGATATTGGTATCCACTCATTAGCTGTTTTCTCGTTTCCTAGTCTTCCGATATTTTGCATAATCTTAACCGTCCAAAAAGAATAGTAGGATGAAGGCTTGTAAGTATGACTCTATGCTTGATTATTTTGTGTGTGTTATAATGCAGATCTTAAATGAGTTTAAGATCTGCCACCTAAAATACTCCTATACTCCTGTGGGAATCAGTAACTGCCATAACACTCCTTGAAGAAGCCGCTGGAAATAAAAGCAGGTATTATAAATATACCAAGTTCCATTAAACATGTGAAGCAAGTCACTGATGCTAAAAATATAATGTACAGACTAAGCCCGTTTTTAAAATACTGTACACGTTTACCAGTAACTTCTATGGAGAAATTCGGAATTTACTTCAGATTAAATTACTCAGAGCAGCCCCACAAAAGTATTCGTTTATTCGAGTCCATCTTCTTCCTTTGGCAATACATCCGCTCCGTTGGTTTACTTAAGTTAAAAACGGAACGGATGCTTATTTCTGAAGCATCAGCAGCAAAACAGCAACTACCCTAATAATTGTCCAACAATCCGCCACTGGGCAATCTCAGCCCTAGACCGCCAACGAAGGAAGGGAAGGAGGCGGGTCTTCATTTGCCGCCCGCCAATGGGGAGAGGATAGCTCGAGAATTCGCATTCGAGTCTTCACACACACACACAGGTAGCCGACCGTTGATGTCGGTCGATCGCTTGCTCTCCCCCACTGTTCTTTGTCCACGTTCAGTGCGCTGTCCTAACGGTTAGAAAAACCTGGAAACAGCCACAGAAGGACCGCGAGGTTGGATTGAAGATAAAAATGCACGCGAATAACGTTCGCCAATTCCCTCCTACTGATAGGGCTGTCTCTCAACGAAGGGCGGGTGCATAGGAAATGAAAGGGGTGGGGATTATTAATGCGGCCCCAGGAGGTGGCAGCATGTAACGTCTTCAGGGTCAGCAATCACTACTATAGTGCTTGGCTGGAGGGCCGCTAAGAAATAACGGAGCTTTGGGGCAAAATCTGAGATCGTCTGTGAATTAGGAAATGTTTTTATTAAGAAAAATGTTATGGTATTAAGAAAACTGAGTGGATGTCCCTAGAGGCTACACAGAAATCGAGCTCAGCTTGAATGAAATTTTGTTTTATGTCATTTCCATTGGGAAATGCACTTCATATCCATGACATTCAAAATAATAAAAGCAAATTGGTTAATAATAATAATGATAATGATAATAATAATTGGGAAGCAATACCTAAAGGGCTCCCTCGCTATTTGTAAATTCCAAATTTACCTGACTTGAATATTCTGATTTTACAAAAAAACATCCTACTTGAAACAGCTTATATCCTCCAACGTTACTTTAATGGTTCCTAGGTCCTTGGTTAGAACTCGAGCTGTTGAGCTACTAACCAGCTCCAAAGGCTAGGAATCTCACAAAAGATTAAAATAATAATAATCATCATCATCATCATCACCACCTTATATCCTCCGATGCTACAGTTCCTTAAGTCCTTGGTTAGAACTCAAACTGTTCAGCTACTAACCAGCCCCAAAGGCTTCCTGCAATAATATCAGCGGAACTGCAAAAAACTGCTACTAGGAATATTGTATATTTTAAGAAGATACTTGGTTGACATCTAGGATGCTGGCAGCAACCCATATCAACCATTGGCACCAGTGAATGATATTTGTGACTCATCTTTAAATGTTCAGTTGACTGGGTTTCATTTCATTTCATTTATTAAATTTATACCCCGCCCTTCTCCAAACGGACCCATTTCATGTTTAATGAATAAAATAAATAATTAAAAATATTTCATTTATATGTCACTTGATTCCCAGCGGGTGGGTGACTTATTAATTATTAAAAGCATTGTAGAATATGAAATAATAGAGTTGGAAAGGACCTTAAGATCTTCTAATCCACCTCTCTGTTCAAGCAGAAGATCCTGTACAACTGGCTGTCCAGTCTCTTTCTTAAAAAAATCTTCGGTGAGAAGATTGACCAATGGAAGACAAGTTATAAAATAAAGGATATATCATTCTAATTTTATTTTTGTTGCAGGTTTTGCTTTAAAAATGCCATTACTTGAGAAACATGGTGAGGAAAAGTTCTAACATATATTTAAATATTATCTGCTGTGTAGAAAAAGTAACACAAGTTGCAAATAAGTGGTAAATAACTGGTAAACTTTCCCAATTTATCTCTTACATTGGAATTTAGAGGGCTTTCTTACAGGACACATATTATCCTGCCAGAAGATAGCCACTGTTTATAGAAATAGGTTCATTAGGTTTGAGATTGTGACAATGAACTATGCTTATAATACTGACAGTTAACATTCTGTTCAAAAATACTCTGTGCATCAGACTTCAGTATTTGCAATAATTTTTTGCTTACATAAACAATGGTAAAATGCCAATTTTTCAAACCAACAAATACTGGCTGATCTAGTAGAACTTGTGCATGTATCTCCATACATTACCATTTCTCTTGCAAAAAACCCTAAAGCTCTTAATAATAGAAATGTCAAGTTAACAACTAAATTATCTATATAATTTATTCTACAAGAAGCATTGCACAAATAGTGGATCTTTCCTTTTTAAATTTATCATTTTTTTTACTTTGAACTTAATATATGCTTTCCTACCAATTGTTAACATGTTGCAATAATTTGTAAAAAAATATTACAATTTTGTAAATATTCTCATATATAATTCCATTTTATTCCATTTCTATTCTAATCTTTGTTTTAAAAACAATTATTTATTATATCTGAATGGCTTTTATATTAATATTTATGAAAAACAAATGCAACAGTGATAAATTCACTAGGATTCAAATCTATGTCAGCAAATAATGATGGCACAAGTCCAATTGTGAGAGGTGTGATTTAATATCCATGAATGTTATTTCATAGAAAATGGTGAGCAGTTGCTGATGAAAAGTGAAACCTATCTGCAGATTTTGTAAGCATACATTTATTTTCTTGAAAGATTGATAAGATTTAAAAGAATTAATTGTCTATAAATTAATATTGTCTAAAAATAACATTTTTGTATTTTTAAGAAAAAACAAAGATCAGAGAAAGAGACTTGTACATGAAATCTGCAGCTTTCTAGACAGCAGTCAGTCTGTAAGTAATTCTTTTTAAAAATATTGTGAAGTTCATGGAAATAGAAGTATTTTAAGCAAAGAAAGATCACTGTAAAACAAGGCTATACAACATTTTCAGGCCCAAAATCTCCTGTAATTTTGTCCTATATATCAAGAACTCTATTAAAAAACTAATGGATTAAATCTATACAAAAACTATATAAATATAAATTTAGATATAGTTAATATAATCAATCTCTAGTCATACCTTTAATTTTGCCACATTAAAAAAAAATCAATTTGGAAATAATATTAGATGTTTGTGGGTTGCATATCTTTTTTTTTAAAAGAAATCCTCACTTCTGTGAGCATTTTTCATTTTCCATGGGAGGAACATTCTTTCAAGAAATGTGAAAGCAATAGTTAAAATTCATTTACAGTGATCCCTCGTTTTTCGCGGTTAATGGGGACCGGAACCTTCCGCGAAAGCTGAAAAACCACGAAGTAGGATTCGCACCGGAAACTTGAGTTGGTGGACATCGTTTAAAGCAAGCACTAGGGGGCGCTTGCCTCCTACCGATGCATTTTTTTTCTATTCTGTAATTTTGAAAAACCTGCGAAGCACTGAAGCCGCGAAACATGAAGCCGCAAAAAACGAGGGATCACTGTACTTCACTCTTCATAGCTTGTTCTGCCTGTAACATTTACTCTACTCATATTACTTAATAGGAAGCATATCAATGGCAAACCATATGTATAATAATATGGCCAAGAAAGCAATATGTAGGCAACAGAAACTGAATTTGATTTTGTTGTTCTGCATATGTTCTTACTGTGCCTTCATTTGAGAGAAAAATTCTTGATGTTGAGATTTATGTGAGACAAAATATATGGTTAATTCAGAGTAAATCTTAATCTTCATTTAAGGTATACTAGCAGTCACAAATTAAACAATATACTGATAAGGAAATTATACAAAAAACTTTCCTTCATATATACCGTATTTTTCGGAGTATAAGACCCACCTGAGTATAAGACGCACCCAGGTTTTGAAGAGGCAAATTTAAAAAAAAGGTAGGTAGGTAGATAGAGGGACAGAGAGGGAGAGAAAGAGAGAGAAATACAGTAGGTAGGTAAGTAGGGAGAGAGAGTGTAGGTAGGTAGGTAGGTAGGTAGAGGGGGGGAGAGAGAGAGAAATACAGTAGGCAAGTAGGTAGAGAGAGTGTGTGTAGATAGATAAGTAGGTAGAGAGAGAAATAGAGAGAGAAATACAGTAGATAGGTAGGGGGAAGAGAGAGTAGCTAGATAGGTAGATAGAGGGGGGAGAGAGAAATACAGTAGTTAGGTAGGGAGAGAGTGTAGATACGTAAGCAGGTAGAGGGATAGAGAGAGAAACAGAGAGAGAAATACAGTAGATAGGTAGGGAGAAAGAGAGTAGGTAGGTAGGTAGGTAAATGTTTCCAGGTGTATGTGCTGGAGAAGGAAATCACTGGCCACCTTTGGAACAAATCTTTGTTTCTGCAGGCATAGTAATAAAGCCAACGTAATTCTCATCAATCACTCTAACTAAACAGCTCTTCAAAAGGGAAGAAAAAAGCCCTTTTTATACTTTGTAAGTCTCCCCCAAACGGCCCGTTTTTCGCCAAAATGGGCCCTTTTTTTCAAATAAAAGGCATGAACAGCCTTGGGGGGGCTTGCAGAGTGCTCGGGGGGGGCAAAACGAGGAAAAACGGCTTTTTTGTGTGAAAATGGGCCATTTTTTGGTCAAAAAATAGCATGCATAGCCTTATGGAGGCTTATGGAGTGCTGCTGGGGGGGCAAAAACACCCTGTTTTCTGCTCATTTCTGCCCTCCCCAGCCCCAAGGAGGTCTCTGGAAGCCTCCATAAAGGTATGCGTGTGGCCATTTTGGTGAAGGGGCGGAGTTTCAGGAGGCAAAATTGACTTTGATCAATTGAGATGTTTACATAATGATTTTGTGGTAAAATAGAGAGGCTGTAGTCTGTTATCACCTTTAGTCATATTTGTGCCAGATGCAGCATTTTCTGTTAAGAATAATAGCAGTTTGATTGGCACATTTTTTCAGTGTGCTGCATAGATCACTTTTAATCCAAGCATGCCTATGCTATTCCATGCAAGCTGAACTCTCTAATTTAAAGATTTATTTGCAAACTACCATATTATTGCCTCTATCCCATCCACGAGATGGCTAAAATAATTCTATCATAGCCTTTTTACAATCTCAATAATTAATCTTTGCTTTACAATATGTTACTTATATAGCAAAAATAATTAGACTTTTGTGTGTGTTTTTGTTTAGGTACAGGAGATTGATGCTCTCAGAACAGAAAATAGGAAGCTAAAAAATGCGGTATCCATTTGACAATTTATTTAACTGTATGATTGACTTACAGCATCATTCTGTATTTCAGGATTCGATATAATGGCTATTATTTCAATCAGAAATTCACCTTATCTAATAGAATGATTTGAACTGATGATCATACATTCAGTTTCAGATTAATTCTTCTGCATATTATTCATATGATCTAATGATTATTTTAATAATTTGCATTAATTCCACTTTTACCTTAAGAGTTTAGGAAGTTTGTATGTGAAATCTACTAATTTTATGCGCCAAATTTTAAAGATGAAATAGAATAGCAGAGAAAGATTAGAAATAAAATGACTACCTAGAATTCTATGGGCTTATGGAAAAAATAGAAAGAGAGAAATGCTTGGTCCTCCTTTTTTTACATTTTTACAATTTCTGTAAATGTAATTGTGACACACTGCATGCATATAGTGAACTTTGCCTGACCTCAGTAAGGTTGGGGTGGAAAAATATTTAGAGACCACATATTACACATAGTTTTGAAGAGGGAACATGGACTAGAGTAAGTAGAATGAGGATAATGTCAAATTATGTAATGTGGGCATCTCAGACTTTGGACTATCATAGACATTTGGATTTTTATTTGTTTTTTATAAAGTGCACTGAATATTCAGCTTTTATTTTTCTCCACTTCAAAATGGAGTATATACCTCTGACATTGAGTCTGAAAGCAAAAAGTGTTATAAAGTAATTCAGATGTGCTAATTGCCCGGCCCTGCTGTTGGTTATTCACTTGGCCTTAGTTTCATATTTTAATACCTCAGCCATTCTTGCAGCCTCTCTCCAGGAATATCATTAAAAAGGAAGGATGAAAGGTACTTAGAAATGTTTTCCTAGAGCTAAACAAAGCACTAAATGTTACAGGCTCTCGTGTACTGTTTTTGAAATGCAAAGCAGTAGTATAATATCCACTCACCTTAACCATGCAAGGTATATTTACTTAATTTATCATAAAAACCATGCATATTAGCATCCATGTATATAAATATATTTATCTTAGAAAGATAAAAAAAGAAATGCATGCTTGCAAAACAAAATTAAGTAAATCCCTCTAATAAACCCTAATTATAACTTTGAGTTTTAGCATTAAAATACGTATTTATTTATAAAATGTATTTGCATAGGTAACTCTGGGTGGTTTAAGTCAAAAAATATAGGTCTATACGTGTACAGTTAAAATATAAATAATTAAAATCAACATTAAAGCCTAAAGACACATGGGGAGGGCATGGACAGAGTTGATTGTTACTCAACCAACCACCTCCACTGTGATGTTCCCATCACTAGGGTGCCAAGTCAACTACCGTGTTTCCCCGAAAATACAACATGTCCTGCTAATAAGCCCAATCAGGCTTTTCAGAGCATGCACTACAATATGCCCCTCCCCCGAAAATACCCCCCCAACTATTTAAGCGCAAAAAGAGCCTGTTGCAAAAACAGCGGCAGGCCAGCAATGCAATCAACTCCCCTGCCTGTTCCCTCTCGCGCAAAAAAAACATCGCCCACTCTACCCCAGTGATAAAAGCAGCCTGCCTACTTCCCTTCCCCGCTGTCCCTTTGGGAGGGAAAGCGGGGGGTGGGGGGAAACAAGGCACGTCTCTTACCTTTCCAGCTCCGTCGCGTTCCTTGATATCTGTGGGATCGGATCCTGCCCCATACATCCTCACGGCCGATTCGCTCCCACAGAGAGGGACTTCTCCAGGTGCCGTCCACTAGACTCTGTCAGCGGGCGACGCCCAGGGGAAGGGCTTTCTCTGTGGCGGGCCCAGCCCTCTGGAACGACCTTCCCCCCGACATTAGAACAACCACGGACCTCCGCTTCTTCCGTCTAAAATTAAAAACACATCTTTTCCGCTTGGCCGGCCTAGGGTAGTCTCTTTTAGTATGGGATTTTAGTAATTTAAATTGGAAATTTTAGCGCAGGGATAATTGTTTAATTTGCCTTTTAGTTATTTATGTATATTTATTGTATTTTTAACTTCCCTGTGCACCGCTCCGAGTCCCCCCGGGGAGAGGGAGCGGTCTATAAATTAAATTTATTACTAAAATTTTATTATTATGTCCAGGGAAGCCGCTGGTAAAAAAAAAAAAAAACCATTCTCGCAAGTTCTATCAAACTTCTTGAACTCACGAGAAGCATTTTTTAAAAAATCAGCGGCTTTCCTGGACACAATAGTGAGAAACGTGACAAATGGAAAGGTAAGAGGCATGCCTTGCTTCTTGCCTGCCCCAAAAAATAATAAGCCCTCCTCCTCTAATAAGTCCAAGGCCATATTTCGTGGGTCAAAAAAATATAAAACCCTGTCATATTTTCGGGGAAACACATTAGCAGAGCTAAATCTTACGAAAAGATAAGAAGATTGGGGCTGTGCTCACATTGGGGAGCAAGATGTTCTAGAGCAAGGGTCCCCAACCTTTTTTGCACCAGGGACCGGTTTCATTTTAAAGAAAATTCTGCGGACTGGCTGAGTGGCTCAGCAGTCATGTGAATGGGTGGGCGTGGCCAATTTGGAAAATGTGAAACTCACTTAACAATGATCTTGGTTAGCAACCAAACTTTTGGCCTCAACTGTGGTCATAAGTTCTTTCTTTCTTTCTTTCTTTCTTTCTTTCTTTCTTTCTTTCTTTCTTTCTTTCTTTCTTTCTCTTTCTTTCTCTTTCTTTGTCTCTGTCTCTCTTTCTTTCCCTCTTTCTCTCTCTCTCTATTTCTTTCTTTCTCTCTTTCTCTCTCTTTCCCTTTCTCTCTTTATTTCTTTCTCTTTCTTTCTTTTTCTCTTTCCCTCTTTCTCTTTCTTTCTCTTTCTTTCTCTCTTTCTGTATCTTTTTCTGTCTCTTTCTTTCCTTTCTGTCTCTTTCTCTCTGTCTGTCTTTCTCTCTCTCCCACTTTCTTTTTCTTTCTTTCTCTTTTTCTTCTCTGTCTCTCTCCTTCATCCGCCCATCTCTGTCACTCTGTGTGTGTGTGCATGTGTCTGTCTCTCAATCACTCATTCTGTGTCTCTGTCTATCTTTCTCTCCCTCCCTCTCTCTGTCTCTCTATGTGTGTCTGTCATCGTCGTCATCCCCCAGCCTCCTCAGCCCGCCTGCCGCGCTTGGTCGCTCGTTCGCTCGTTCAGGCTCCGTGGCTGGGTAGGAGCCGGGCTGGAGAGGAGGAGGAGGGAGGAGGGGGCAGCCCATTGGGCAGAGCGCATGGGAGAACGCAGGAGGATGGTGGGGGCTCTTCCTCCACCCTCGTCGACGGAGGGACTCCTGGGCGCCACCGGAGCAACCCTCCCTACGGCTGCCAGTTCCCTCCCCCGCCCGCGGAGCCTCCGCAGCCTCTGGAAGAAAACGAGTGGCCGGCATGCCAGCAGGGGAGGGAATCGGTGGCCAGTCGGGCGGCGCCCAGGAGTCCCTCCGTCGACGAGGGTGGAGGAAGAGCCACACTCCAACGACGCGAACAGCCGCGCCTGCGTTCTCCTGCGCGCTCTGCTCAGGGGGCTGCTCCCTCCTCCTCCTCTTCAGCCCTGCGGCCCGGCTCCCACCCAGCCACAGACCGGCACCGGTCCGCGGCCCAGGGGTTGGGGACTCCTGTTCTAGACGACATGAGCAACAGCAGAGAAGGCCATCCTCCTGGACCTTCGAGCCAAAATATTCTGGCTGATGGGATCGCAACATGCCTTCTCTGCAAGCACAGATAGGATGGGCCAATCCCAGTGGGGTGACATGGTCCTTCAAGTAACCTCGACCCTGAATTGCACCCAGAAGTAGACTGATAATTAATGCAGCCCAAGGAACAGTGGTGTTACTGGGGGTTTCTAGGGGCCCTCATAACTGCCCATATTGCCACACACTCTGCACCAGAATGCTAGTCAAGAATATCCCCATATAGACCACATTATAATAGTTCCATTGTGAGATGATCAGGGACTGAACGACTGAGCACAGGAAATCCACGTAGAAAGGGTAGGTTAAAAGAAATACATATTTTAATCCAAAATCTGAGATGATACTTATGCTTGACATAAAATCTTGATATTACCACATGACAAAAGAGTATGATGTAAATGTTGTAAACATAAAATTTGGAATGAATAAGACTTTGGGTTTGTTACATTTCCACATTAGCCAATTCCAGCTAGATGGATTATTATGAAAAGGCCTTAAGATATTTGGAAATAAATGAAATGGCTGTAAAGACATACAGATTAAAAAGGGAAAATGTGATTTAAAGTACATGTGATGAACAAGAAATTGTTCACCATTTTTTAAAAAATCTACCATTATCTGATCTCATGTGACATAACATTATATTCTAAAGAAAGAATATGTTTGATTTAAGAAGGAATTGTCAAATGCAATGTGATTATTGCATGCCTCACAAATTATCTTTTCTCCATTTGAATCTGCATATAAACCATTTAGCTTGTCTCTATTGCAGACTTTGAAATGTAATCATAGAGCTTCATACTAATAGCAATTTTGTCACTGTATTCAGAATGTAGTTTATCATAAAGCCTAATGAGATTGATGTTCTTTTTAAAATTAGAACTCAAGGCTGCGTTATAAAACTAAAGGTATGTATTAGCAAACAAAATCTGTGAGAAGGTTGCGATTTTAGAGAAGTATAGTATTCAAATGTAGGTCCAGAAGGGCTAAGACTATTTCTCCCTGTTATTAATTTTAAAAAAACATATTCTGGCTAGGTCAAAAATTATGTGATGTCCTCAAGTTATTTTCTACCCAACTATAAACTTGGAGCATTTCTCTACCTAACTATGATATAAGCATGCCTTATCATTTTTTTCTGCTATGTCTAAATGATATTATATTGATATTTTTCTGCTATGTCTAAATGATATTATATCCTACTTCATGAGTGAAATTCATTTTTAGCCTGTGCATTCTGACACAGTCCAAATATGACCTTAAGATACAAAGAAATATTTTTAGATTTACCATGTTTTACCATGGAGAACTTTCTGTTGTTACTTTCTAAAGCTAAGCAAATATGTTCAAATAATTTCCATGTGAAAAGGTCTATTAAGGAGATACATTATTGAAATATACAGTATGAAATCATAGATGGTCTGTAGAATGTAGACATTCCCGCACCCCCCTTGACTCATAATACTAGAAACAGACCTCATCTAATAAAACTGTTAGAAAAAGTGAAACAAATAAAAGGAAGTACTTTATACAGTGTATAATTAACCAGTGTCATCCAAAACCCAGAATATGTAATAATGGCCGTTCATTTGTATGGCTTTAAAAAGGGGTAGCCATGGACAACAACTCTATATAGAGCAAGTGATACCTGCTCAGTGTTATCTGGACTGAAGTTGACATTCCTCCAAATATCGGTTACAGTAAAATATCAGTGACAGAATAGTTTTCATCTTTAATCTGTTAGGCTTCTGAATGGACATTTAATCCAGTGCTAAATTAGATGGCCTTGGCCCAGTCCAACAGTTCTTATACTGATTTGGTTTGATTTAAGTGAAGACTGCAGTAATAGACAGAATTAGTAATAATTATTCCGAAATAAGAAAATGTGCTCTAAGGAAATAAAACTTTACTCACATCTGGGAGGAAAGTTACTTTTTCAAAAAGCAAACTTTTTCCCCCTCCTCAGATTGGGCCCTGAAGAAAGAAGAATATGAGAAGTAAGTTATTATATGTTGATGACATTTTTAATATATTTGTTGAAAGGCATTTTTAATACGTTTGTTGAAAGATTTTCAACATACCAAAGTACTTTTTTACATATTTATTTTAATGGTCTCAAATCTAGATTAAAGCTACGGATTGGACACAGGAATTTGGTGATGAAATGTGTTGAAGGTGGAATATACTTTGTGAAAGGCTGAAAAAGATGTGGAGTCTTTTCAGATTCCCCTGTACTATAAATCGATGCTGTGAAGGTTCGCAGTTGAAGCAGGAGACGGTGACAAGAAAGCTTCCATTGTAACCTCATGAGTGAATGAGCAGGAAGGTGTACTTGGTAGCCTGTAGTAGATTGAGAACCAGTAGGCATAGCACATCTAAACAGCTTGCTTGGAAAGCTGGCAATAGCAGTATTACCATTCAACTGTTTAGTAGTGCTTGGTGTTAGCCTATAAGCTGCATTAAGCTGTTGACTATCTAGTGGCATAATGGCAATAAGATAATTGGCAGGGGGCAGCAACAGTGTATCAGTAGAGGCTGATCTGCCAGGGATACTGACTAAGGGAAGCCTACCATTGATCATAATGGACAGAATAGACACCCAAGTAACTATTGAGGGCCTAGTTGGTATATGTAATTATAAGTGATAAAGGCCTTGAGAAATGCAGCAAAGAGATATCAGCCTCTAGAAACATCAAGTAAGGGAGGATACAGATTACAGCTGCATAATTGACAGAGAAAGAGGCTCAAAAGAAACCCTCACTTATCAAGTTTTAAAAGAAATGATGGAAAACTGGTACTTTCAGACTTGCAAGATTCTGGGAATGTAGCTGTACAATAATATATATAACATTATCTCTTCTGGTTTGTTTTCTGTCTAGTATACAAGGTAAGGGTGACATCAAACTAAGTACAAATCCTCTGCCATTTCCTTTATAGCCTGAAAAGTTGGGTATGTGTGTGTCCCATCTGAGCCTTTTTCTTCACTCATTATGAAGCTACCCTCTTATCTGATTGTAACCTCTTTTATCTGACTGTCACCTAGTCAGCATCTCTTCCCCATTTCTTAAGGTCTTTGTCAATACCATTACATATGCAGCAAGGCCTGACTAGTTTTGTAGCTGCTATAAAACTTGTCTTGCTGAGCACAACTATCTTCTCTTCTGCACATGACAGCCAAATTCAGAGTCATATAGATATTTTTTTTGATCTATGATATCTGAACATTGGACTTTAGAAGGAAATAAACATTTGAATAGTAGACTGGATTTAGCAGATGATGTAAGAGAGATTAATGGCAAATGAATTGAAGATGCCTGTTCTCTTTCTGGATGAGAGGCATTTGGTTATCCCTATAATAATAATAATAAGTTGAATTTATTGACCGCACCCTCTCCCCACAGGGACTCGGGGCGGTGCACAGGGAAATTAAAAGCGAAAAATATACAAAATACATATAAATTAAAACGAATTAAACTCAATCAATCCTGTGCTAAAATCCCATTAACTAAAAATACCCAATAAATATAGTATACATTTAAAAAACCCATAGACAGAGAGACTACCCTAGGCCGGCCAGGCGGAAAAGATGAGTCTTCAATTTCAGGCGGAAGGAGCGGAGGTCCGTGGTCGTTCTAATATCGGGGGGAAGGTCGTTCCAGAGGGCCGGGCCCGCCACAGAGAGAGCCCTTCCCCTGGGCGTCGCCCGCTGACAGAGTCTAGTGGACGGCACCCGGAGCAGTCCCTCTCTGTGGGAGCGAATCGGCCGTGAGGATGTATGAGGCAGGATCCGATCCCGCAGGTAGCTAGGTCCCGAGCCATGGAGCGCTTTAAAGATGATGATTAATACCTTGAAGCGCACCCGGAAGACGACAGGTAGCCAGTGCAGCTCGCGCAAGAGCGGTGTAACGTGGGTGAACCTGGTGGTTCCTATAATTGCTCGCGCAATTAAAAGAGCTGGGTCCAAAGAGGGCTTCTTAAGGAGGGGCCTCACCATAGCCTCTTTTAGGGAAGCAGGCAAGGAACCCTCACTCAAGGATGCGTTGATAACCTCTTGGAGCCAGCCTCGTGTCACCTCCCAGGATGCCAGTACAAGCCAGGAGGGACACGGGTCCAATAAACATGTGGTGGCTCGCAGTCCCCCACGTAACCTGTCCATATCCTCGGAAGTAACGGAGTCAAACTCCTCCCAAACAAGATCTGCCTCGTGGCATCCCACTGGGCCATGAATGGGGGCTAACTCGTTCTGTATCTGAGCGATTTTGTCCTGCAGAAAAGTCACAAATTCCTCTGCTCTACCCTGTAACGGGGCTTCCCGCACCCTCTGCTGAAGGAGGGAACGGGTCACCCCAAACAGGGCGGCAGGGCGGTTTTCTGCGGATGCTATGAGAGTGGCACAATGGTGGCGTTTGGCCACTCTCAACGCCACAATGTAAGTCCGTAAATGGGCTCTTACCTGTGTCCGGTCAGATTCAGATCGAGTAGCCCTCCATCTTCTCTCTAGGCATCTCTTGTGGCGTTTCATCGCCCTCAGCTCCTCGGTAAACCAAGGGGCCGGGGCGGTTCGGTACCGCAAGAGAGGCCGCAAGGGCGCGACCCGATCCAAGGCTCCCGCGGTCGCAGTATTCCATGCGGCCACGAGATCCTCCATCGGGGCGCGGGTCAGGGGTACAGGAAGTGGCCCAAGCGCCATCTGGAACCCATCTGGGTCCATCAGGCGCCTGGGGCTGAACCAGATAGGTGGTTTTGGTGCCGCCTCCTCGCGGCGGGGGGTAGCGGTCGGAAAGTCGAGCCGGAGAAGTGAGTGATCTGACCATGACAAGGGTGTGATGACTATATCCCCTAAGCCCAGATCACTCTTCCATTGGCCTGAGACAAAGATGAGGTCCGGTGTGTGACCACCCTCGTGGGTGGGGCCTTGAATTAGTTGGGTCAGGTCCATGGCCGTCATGGAAGCCATGAACTCCCGAGCTACCTCGGATGATTCGCCCAACGATGGCAGATTAAAGTCCCCCATGACTATAAGTCTGGGGGTCTCCACTGCCACCGTAGCGATCACCTCCAGGAGCTCGGGCAGGGCTGCTGCTACATAGCGAGGAGCCAGGTATATAACCAGCAAGCCCAACTGCCTCCCCAGGCCCCACTTCACGCAGAGGGACTCACAACCGGTAGTCTGTGGCACAATGGTCTCTCTTGGCTCAAGACCTTCCTTGATAATGACCGCCACCCCTCCACCCCTACCTTGGGCCCGGGGCTGATGAAAAGCGCGGTAGCCTGGTGGGCACATTTCAACGAGGGGGAGTCCTCCCTCGTGGCCCAACCAGGTTTCCGCAATTCCTACCAGGTCCGGCTCCCCCTCTGACACAAGGTCATGGACGAGGGGGGCTTTGTTGACAACGGACCTGGCATTACAGAACATCAGCCGCAGGCCCAGGCTCTGTATTCCCTGACCACCTAGCCTGCGGGGGTTGTGGCACCTAACCGTTCGTAAACAACGGCTGCGTGCCAACAACCGGGAGGATGGTCTCCCCTCGGCCCTGCCCCTCCCCACAACCGTCTGGATTGGCATGCCCTCCAATGGCACGACTAGTAGTTCCCCCCTCAAATCGGTACCTTCCGTCCCCTCCCGTCGGCTACTGGTCCGGTCCTTTCTTTCATATAGTTGTTTTGTCTCAATCTGTCTATACCCACCCCCCTCCCTGGTGCCCCCTAAAATAGATAAAAATTTCCTAACTAAAAATCCCCTGAGGCCGCGCTTCACCCGTCTCTCCGGATTAATAAATCCTTCCTCAAGACGGGCCCTCGATAATTCGGAGGGCCAAACCTGCGAGAGCGGGGACTCTCGCAGCAATAAAAGGCTAGCTCTGGAATACATACAAGATGGAATTCACGATGGGATGTGGGTTTAAAATACAGAAATTTTAAAAAGTCGTTAGCCAAGATTTTAAAGCAATTCATTTCAAGATGTTATTTCATAGATGTTAAGATGTTAAAAATAAAGTGCAATAATAAAGTGCACCACAAGTGAAATAAAGTGCAAAAGTGCATCTGTGAGGTTCAGAGTTCGTGAAAGTTCATAATGTCAATTAATGTCAGTTAACATATCGGTTAACAAGCATTAGTTCTTCCGGTCTAAGATCTTTTAAGACAAATTAACATCTTTCAGGAAAGCGTGGTTCAATTCATTAGGGGGGCGGAAAATGTGGTATGTGCCTCCAGCTTCATTGGTAAAAGGAGTATGAAGTGAAGGTGTGGTGTGCTATGTATGTTTAGCCAAGTGGAAGGAAGTTGGCAGTTGTTCCTGAGACTCTGATGCAGTTTGACTAACGCTTTAGTTGCTTCCTAAAATCAGTGGGTGATTATCAGTTTTAGTTCAGATTATATCTCTATGGATTTTCTATATCTACAAAGCCTGAGAGCCTCCTGGTTTCATAGGAACTCCAGGAGATGAAATAATAAACTGATTCCTCTAGGATCAAGAAGCAGGAAAAACTATATTTTTTACTCATTTATTTAATTGTGTTCTCTAATTTAGGACTCATTTATAACCTACCTGTTATAGGTCATATTTATGCAGAAATACTGCACTTTCAAAAGAATTCACAAACTTTTAAGCACCTCTGATGTTTTTAATTTGGATTTTTGGATTCATATTTCCATTTTAGATAGTACTGTAGTACAAATGTTAGGTGGTCTGCTAGTTTAATTCAAGAATTAAGATTTTTTTTAAAAAATCCTAATATTACATAACCTTATGCCACTGCCACTTTCATTCCTCAATTATATTTGTGATTACATGACATCGACAATACTATTCCTTTTGTGACACTTCTGCAATACAGGGATACCTCAATTTACATCCATTTGTTTAGTGACCACTTGAAGTTACAACAACAGTGAAAAAGTGATTTATGACTGTATTCACACTTATGACCACTGCTGAATCTCCATGGTAACGTGATCATATTTTGGACTCTTGGTAACTGACATGTATTTATGATGATTGCAGCATCCAGGGATCATGTCACCATATTTTACAACTCATCGATAAGCAAAATCAAAGACGTAGCCAGATTTACTTGACCACAGTTTTAACTTTAACAACTTTGCAAGAAAGATAGTAAAATAGGACAAAACTCAGTTCTACTTAGCAATGGAAATTTTGGCTCAATTATGGTTCTAAGTTGAAGACTACCTGTATCTATTATTCATATCATGGTGCTTGTGTAGTTGCACTGTTTCTCCATTGTTTTTGTTTGCTTTGCTGATGAATTAATAATTTACTTAATGGTCAGCTAAAATATACCTAAATCTTTTAATGATTTAAAATATATTTGCGGGACCGCCTCCTACCACATACCTCCCTTTGACCTGTCCGCTCCCACAGGGAGGGCCTCCTTGGGGTGCTGTCTGCCGGACAATGTCGGCTGGTGACTCCTAGGGGGATAGCCTTCTCTGTGGCAGCTCCCGCCCTCTGGAACAACCAGCCCCCCGACCTCCGTACAACCACGGACCTGCGCCTCTTCCGCCGGGCATTAAAAATACACTTATTTTATGCGGCCAGCCTGGCATAGTTTTTAAATTTGATCTTAGCAAGGGTTTTTTATGTTTTTAACATGGGTTTCTAATTTAATTTATTTTTAATATATTTCTACTGCATTTAGTGTTATAGTATTTTATTACTCCCTGTGCACCGCCCTGAGTCCCGCAAGGGAGATAGAGCGGTATATAAATGTGAAAAATAAATAAATAAGTAAATCTATATAAATAAAAATGTAAAATAGTTTGTACGAATCCACTAATCTCAAAAAGTACCGGACTGATTTAAACCAAACTTTCACACAATGTAGCGAAGCACTTCGGATAATAGAATACCAAATCATTTTGTGCCTAGCACACGTGTGTTGTGTACAGATTACACACAAAAAAATGTACTCACTGAAATGTGATTTAACATCCCTGTAGCCACGCCCATCAAACTGCTTTTCAACTGTGAGTGTTGGAAAAGGCCTCATACGGCGGCCTCTTGGGGCCAAAAAGGCACAGAGGATAGCAAACTCCCAGGTGGCCCATAGAGGGGGGGGGGGAGAAATTCTGCTCAGGACTGTTCTCTGAGGTAAAAAAAAACGGAGGCAGGCAGCTGCTTTAAACTGTTTAATAGGGACTGAACCAAACTGTAACAAAGAATCACCCATCTGACAGCAAATACAGTTTAATAAAAGAGGGACTAGGGAAGACATGATAGCAGCCTTCCAATATCTCAGAGGGTGCCCCAAAGAAGAGGGAGTCAAGCTATTCACCAAGGCACCTGAGGGCAGAACAAGAAGCAATGGGTGGAAACTAATCAAGGAGAGAAGCAACCTAGAACTGAGGGCAAATTTCATGGCAGTGAGAACTATTAACCAGTGGAACATCTTGCCACCAGAAGTTATGGATGCCCCAACACTGGATGTGTTTTTAAGAAGAGACTGGAAAACCATTTGTCTGAAACGGCATATGGTCTCCTGCTTGAGCAGCGGGGTTGGACTAGATGACCTCCAAGGTCCCTTCCAATTCTGCTATTGTATTATTGTATTACAGTAGATAGGGGAATAGAGAGACAGGGAGAAATACAGTTTAATAAAAGAGGGACTAGGGAAGACATGATAGCAGCCTTCCAATATCTCAGGGGTTGCCCCAAAGAAGAGGGAGTCAAGCTATTCACCAAGGCACCTGAGGGCAGAATAAGAAGCAATGGGTGGAAACTAATCAAGGAGAGAAGCAACCTAGAACTGAGGACAAATTTCATGGCAGTGAGAACTATTAACCAGTGGAACATCTTGCCACCAGAAGTTATGGATGCCCCAACACTGAAGAGAGAAGAGACTGGAAAACCATTTGTCTGAAACGGCATAGGGTCTCCTGCTTGAGCAGCGGGGTTGGACTAGATGACCTCCAAGGTCCCTTCCAACTCTGCTATTGTATTATTGTATTACAGTAGGTAGGTAGATAGGGGAATAGAGAGACAGGGAGAAATACAGTTTAATAAAACAGGGACTAGGGGAGACAGGATAGCAGCCTTCCAATATCTCAGGGGTTGCCCCAAAGAAGAGGGAGTCATGCTATTCTCCAAGGCACCTGAGGGCAGGACAAGAAGCAATGGGTGGAAACTAATCAAGGAGAGAAGCAACTTAGAACTGAGGAGAAATTTCCTGACAGTTAGAACAATTAATCAGTGGAACAACTTGCCTCCAGAAGTTGTGAATGCCCCAACACTGGAAGTCTTCAAGAAGATGTTGGATAGCCATTAGTCTGAAATGGTATAGGGCAGTGATGGCTAACCTTTCTTGGCTCACTTGCCAATAGCAGGGGGAGTGCAGGGACGATGTGCACAGGTGTGTCACATCCATAATGCTATGTGCATGACCACCTGCATTTGGCATGCTTTTTACGTCATCCCCAGGCTCCAAAGGGTTTATAGGAGCCTGGGGAGGGTGAAAACAGCCTTCCCCCACCTCCAGAGGGCAAAAAATGGCCTCAAAAGAAGGCCTAAATCAGCTGGCCAGGGCACACATACAAACTGAAGCTGACAGGACAATGCCTCGAGTGGCCTAAGAAATGGTTCCGTGCCATAGGTTCGCCATCATGGGTATAGTGCTTCCTGCCTAGCAGGGAGTTGGACTAGATGACCCCCAAGGGATAGATAGAGAGGCAGAAATAAGGTAGGTAGGTAGGTAGGTAGGTAGGTAGGTGGATAGATAGATAGATAGATAGATAGATAGATAGATAGATAGATAGATAGATAGATAGATAGATAGATAGATAGATAGATAGATAGATAGATAGATAGATAGATAGATAGATAGATAGATAGATAGATAGATAGATAGATAGATAGATAGATAGATAGATAGATAGATAGATAGATAGATAGATAGAAAGAAAGAAAGAAAGAAACAGTAAGTAGGTAGGTAGGTATAGGTAGGTAGGTAGGTAGGTAGAGGGAGAAAGGAAGAAATATGGTAGGTAGGTAGGTACATAGGTAGGGGGATGGATAGATAGATAGGGAGAAATACAGTAGATAGGTAGGTAGAGGGATAGACAGAGGGAGAAATACAGTAGTTAGGCAGGTAGGTGGATAGGTAGGTAGGTAGAGGGATAGAGAGAGGGAGAAATACAGTAGGTAGGTAGGTAGAGGGATAGAGGGGGGAAATACGGTAGGTAGGTAGAGGGATAGAGGGGGGGAAATACAGTAGGTAGGTAGGTAGGTAGAGGGAAAAAGAAAGAAATACAGTAGGTAGGTAGTAGAGGGATAGACAGAGAGGGAGAAATACAATAGGTAGGCAGGTAGATAGATAGGGAGAGGGAGAAATATAGTAGGTAGGTATGTAGGTAGGTAGGTAGGTAGAGGGATAGAGAGGGGGAAATACAATAAGTAGGTAGGTAGGTAGGTAGGTAGGTAGAGGGAGAAAGAAAGAAATACAGTAGGTAGGTAGGTAGAGGGATAGAGAGAGAGAGAGAGAGAGAGAGAGAGAAATACACTAGGTAGGTAGGTTGGGGCTTATATGGTGGTTGGGTGTATGTGTGCAGGTGTAGATCTACACACAGATTGGTTGGCCATTTAACCAGACTGGGCCACAGCAACGCGTGGCCGGGTATAGCTAGTAAATAAATAAATAAATAAATAAATAAATAAATAAATAAATAAAAAATATTTTAAAGTTAAGACTCTTATCAATTAAATTCCATTACTAACCTATACGATTCTCTTTTTTTTCTTACTAAAAATGGAATAAAAGTTATAAATGTTTTAATAAAAATGATAGACAGTTAGCCTACAGAGACAGACTGGATGCCATTTAATGTTGTTAAGTTCTTTACATAACTGATATGGTAGTATTTTTCAATTTAAACATGTGTGTGTGAATTTATATTCTGCTTTTTCAAAGTGAAATTGAGAGACTTTCTGGTGAAATATCAAATTACTTGAATGTTACCAATTTCTGGGTGAGTTGATTTTTTTTTTAGAAACAATCCTTAATGTCACTTACTTTTTACACAAAGAAGAATAGATTGGGGTTATGTGTTGTACTAAGCGATAATGCAGTTTGAATATTTTTGAAAATTGTAAAATCAACAGTATTTGATTAAGACTAGCTTTGGTTGTACTAAAAATTGAAGGAGACTCCATCCAATTTACATGCTAAGTTCAACTATCTTAACAGTGATTTATTCTACAATGGCAACTGGAATACCTTATTCAACACACAATTATTTACATTATTTACAAACCATAAAGGCTAGCATTCCAGATCTGGGATGCACAAATTTGGATATGCATTGGATGGCAACAGATACAGAAAACTTTGCTTTCTTTTAGAAGATTATTGACAGCCCTATGTGTTATTTAAAGAACACATGATGTCTTAGTGTGATATGAAAATCCAAACATCAATACTCTTTTATTAGCAAGTTTAGCTCTTTCAGATTTTTGCAGCCCAGATACATATCACTAGAAGAAGATTGACTCAAAGGCAAACCTTTACATTTAAACAATATCATAGCTTTTGAACTTCTGAAGACTTTTGGCTTGGTATAATTAAATGAAAGTTAGATCTCTCCTTTCAGTATGAAGAGTCTGAACTTCTCAGTGGCCAAGGTACGTTACTAATATTTAAATAGTTAAAAGATTCAATTTTGAAAGCCACATGTTTCTTGTCAGTTTGTATGACATAGTGATCTTACCATGAATAGCGACATTATATTATCCCAAGTTAAGCATTATTTGATATATTAATTCCATAGTTTAAATAAACATCTTTGAAAATCTGTTTTCTAATGTTAGAAAACTGCCCCTTAAACCTGAATGCTGAATATATGAAATACTTTCTGTTAAAGTGATTAGTTCAAGCAAACAGTAAATATATTTTAAAAATCCAAATATAAATGAACGTGATGTCAATTTAAATTTTACAGCAAAAAGAATATTAAGTGAACCAAAGAAGCATGTCAGGTAAGGGTAGATTTTGTTCCAACAGTTAATGCAGATAATTACTCAAAGGAATTAACTAGATATATTTATAAAATTATAGGTATTACCATTTATTTGTGTATTCATAATACCTGTAGCAGGGCTGGGCAAATATTTGATGGCTGGCACCTACTGTTTTTGGATTCAGTAGCTAGAGTGGCAACAATGACAAAAGGTGGGTAGGACCACTTTTGTATGGATCAGTCAGTAACTTCCAATTTGGAATCCAAATATCCAAATTTTCACATTTTTAAAACTCTTTTATACCTATTTAAGATTTAGGCTACAATTTTTATTTATTTATCACTAGCTATACCCGGCCACATGTTGCTGTGGCCCAGTTTGGTTAAACGGTCAACCAATCTGTGTGTAGATCTACACCTGCACACATACACACAACCACCGAATAACCCCCAACCTACCTACCTACTGTATTCCCCCCCCAGTTATCCCTCTACCTACCTACCTACTGTATTTCTTCCTTTCTCCCTCTACCTACCTACCTACCTATTGTATTTCTCCCTCTCTATCCCTCTACTTACCTACCTACTGTATTTCTCCCTCTCTCTCTATTCCTCTACCTACCTACCTACCTACCTACCTACCTACTGTATTTCTCCCTATCTATCTATCCCCCTACCTACCTACTGTATTTCTTCCTTTCTCCCTCTACCTACCTACATACCTACTGTATTTCTCCCTCTCTATCTATCCTTCTACCTACCTACCTACTGTATTTCTTCCTTTCTCCCTCTACCTACCTACCTACCTATTGTATTTCTCCCTCTCTATCCCTCTACTTACCTACCTACTGTATTTCTCCCTCTCTCTCTATTCCTCTACCTACCTACCTACCTACCTACCTACCTACCTACTGTATTTCTCCCTATCTATCTATCCCCCTACCTACCTACTGTATTTCTTCCTTTCTCCCTCTACCTACCTACATACCTACTGTATTTCTCCCTCTCTATCTATCCTTCTACCTACCTACCTACTGTATTTCTTCCTCTCTCTATTCCTCTACCTACCTACCTACTGTATTTCTCTCTATCTATCCCTCTACCTACCTACCTACCTACCTACTGTAATTCTCCCTCTCTATCTATCCCCCTATCTACCTACCTACCTACTGTATTTCTTCCTCTCTATCCACCTACCTACCTACCTACTGTATTTCTTCCTTTCTCCCTCTACCTACCTACCTACTGTGTTTCTCCACATCTCTCTATCTCTCTATCTCTCCCCCTACCTACCTACCTACCTACCTACCGTATTTCTCCCTATCTATCCCTCTATCTACGTACCTACCTACCTACTGTATTTCTCCCTATCTATATATATTCCCCTATCTACCTACCTACTGTGTTTCTCCCTATCTATCCCTCTCCCTACCTACCTACCTACTGTATTTCTCCCTATCTATCCCCCTACTTACCTACCTAACCTACCTACTATATTTCTCCCTCTGTTTATCCCTCTACTTACCTACCTACTGTATTTCTTCCTTTCTCCCTCTATCTACCTACCTACCTACTGTAATTCTCCCTCTCTATCTATCCCCCTATCTACCTACCTACCTACCTACCTACTGTAATTCTCCCTCTCTATCTATCCCCCTACCTACCTACTGCATTTCTTCCTCTCTATCTACCTACCTACCTACCTACCTACCTACCTACCTACCTACTGTATTTCTTCCTTTCTCCCTCTACCTACCTACCTACCTACTGTGTTTCTCCATAGCTAGCTAGCTAGCTATCTATCTATCTATCTATCTATCTATCTATCTATCTATCTATCTATCTATCTATCCATCCCCCTACCTACCTACCGTATTTCTCCCTATCTATCCCTCTATCTACGTACCTACCTACCTATTGTATTTCTCCCTATCTATATATATTCCCCTATCTACCTACCTACTGTAATACAATAATACAATAGCAGAGTTGGAAGGAACTTTGGAGGTCATCTAGTCCAACTCCCTGCCTAGGCAGGAAGCCCTATACCATTTCAGACAAATGGCTATCCAACAATTTCTTGAAGACCTGCAGTGTTGGGGCGTTCACAACTTCTGGAGACAAGCTGTTCCAGAGGTTAATTGTTCTAACTGTCAGGAAATTTCTCCTCAGTTCTAACTTGCTTCTCTCCTTGATTAGTTTCCACCCATTGCTTCTTGTTCTGCCCTCAGGTGCTTTGGGGAATAGCTTGACTTCCTCTTCTTTGTGGCAGCCTCTGAGATATTGGAAGGCTGCTATCCTGTCTCCCCTAGTCCCTCTTTTATTAAACTGTATTTCTTCTTCTCTCTCTCTTTATGGGCCATCTGGGAGTTTGCTATCTCAGTGCCTTTTCGGCCCTAAGAGGCCTCTGTACGTGGCTGAGGAAATGAGTGTTGCCTGGTGGGAGGAGTTACAGGGAGGTGAAAACCTGATCAGTGGGTACATTTTACATTTGTGTACCTTGCACACGACACACGTGTGCTAGCACAAAATGAGTAGGTATTCTATTATCGGAAGTCCTTGTGAACATTGTGTGAAAAATTGAGGTAAATCGGTCCAGTAGTATTTGAGATTAGTGGATTCGTACAAACTATTTTACATTTTTATTTATATAGATTTCAAACTTCAGGATGCACTTGAGGTTAAATTCTTACATCCTTACATCCATTCTTATGAATGATTGTCTTAATAGGATGTGTGTTTTTTCTATAGGTAGTTATAGTAAATTCACTTATAGTTAACACACCAAATCAATAATACCGTTGCATTTCATGTAAAAAAAATTTAAAGTGTGACTACACCTTAAAAATTATGTTGAAATATTTTGGGGTTATGCATTTAATAAATGGTATATATATAAGTCAATAGCTTTTACTTCTAAAATGATAAGCTTCCATTTCAAAATCCACAGCACTCAAACAGATGAACTGGAGAAGAGGTAAGGATAACTATGTAATATATTTTGTTTCAAAATTGCTTTTAAGTTAAAAACATTGGTGTTTTGTTAAAGAAATCCTTAAGAAATTAAATTTGGTATGTGAGAGATTATATTTCAACAAAAATATTTTTCTATCCAATTGAAGTATATTTGCTAAATTTTTTATCAAATAAAATGGATTTTAGTAAATTAAAAATGCTTGAAGAATTACAAATGATCACTTACACTAAAATGTAAGTACAATTTTTTAAAAATTGTTAATTATCTGCTTGTCTAAACATTATTCAAAATAGGTTTCACATTGGAGAAAACTCCATTCACACAATGCTGTGCGGTAATAATTATATTTAAATTAGTTTGCTAGCATTCCATTTCTAGCAATTTATGCAACCATGTTTTAATTTATGAGTATAAACTATTTCATCTAATTAACAATGAATTGTTAATTAATTTAAATGCATGCACAGAAGTTTTCTTTAGAAGCAATTGTGCCTGATGCCAATGAATTGTTCATTAATTTGAATTGTTCATTAACAATGAATTGTTCATTAATTTAACAATGAATTGTTCATTAATTTAAATGCATGCACAGAAGTTTTCTTTAGAAGCAATTGTGCTTGATGCCAAGTTCCTGATGGCAGTTGCCTCCTTTTAGTTTATACCAGGGGTATTCAATTTCATTGAGGACTGCATCAGGTTGTGTTTGACCTCGGAAGGCTGGGGGTAATGGTGGGGTGTGACTGGGGTGGGCATGGCCAGGGATGGGCATAGCCATGGTGGGCCTGAACAGACACTAAAACGCCAATGGGCGGTGCATACACATGCGTGGAGGAGCTGAGCTGGGGTGACAGCTTCCATGCCACCTGTGGTATACATGCCATAGGTTTGCCATCATGGGTATAGGTGGTAGTTTCATACTGCATTCCGATCATGAGATAAATGATTAATAGTTGTAGTGAGAAATAACTGTTTCATTTCACCCCGCAGAACAATTGAAACTCAAACTGAAGAATATGATTCAAGGTATTAAGAAATATTTTTTTATTTAAAAGGATGCATGACAAATACAAAGTGTAATCTGATCTTCTGGATTCTACAAATTAATGAGGTTGGAAAAGCACAAAAGAGATAAAACTGGATTGAGGCAGTTTACTCTTTTCACTCTTGATATTTTTTTTATTTAAGAGGATTCCCGTTAATTAATTTGTTATCCATTAATCTGGTTCACCCAAAGTATTATGTTAGGCCTATCATGACATTCAAACTTATCAGAGACACTAAAAAGAGTGCAGAGAAGAGCAACAAAGATGATTAGGGGACTGGAGATTAAAACATGAAGAATGATTGCAGGAACTGGGTATGTCTAGTTTAATGAAAAGAAGGACTAGGGGAGACATGATAGTTGTGTTCCAATATCTCAGGGGCTGCCACAAAGAAGAGGGAGTCAAGCTATTCACCAAGGCACCTGAGGGCAGGACAAGAAACACTGGGTGGAAACTAATCTAGGAGAGAAGCAACTTAGAACTGAGGAGAAATTTCCTGACAGTTAGAACAATTAGATGGTGGAACAGCTTGTCCCTAGAAGTTGTGAATGCCCCAACACTGGAAGTCTTTAAGTGGATGTTGGATAGCCATTTGTCTGAAATTGTATAAGGTTCCTGCCTAGGCAGGGGGTTGGACTAGAAGACCTCCAAGGTCCCTTCCAACTCTGCTATTGTATTATTGTATTGTATCATTTTAAATTTTCTTAATTTTAGTGAATGATTTCTTTTAAGTTCACTTGTTGGAAAAATCCAACTATCTCTAAATATGTAGCTAGGAGACCCAAAGAGTTATAAAAAGAGAGTGTTCCAGCCACAGTATATAACAGGTATCTTTAAAGCTCTTGAGAGGATCAGATTTCTGTCTCACACAATAATTGTGACTAATTAGGCCAGTATGAGGAGATATTCCAATTTGGAAAAAGAAATCTGGAAAGTGTTACCCAAATAGTCACAAATTGGAAACAATAGTGGTTGACAGGAATGGCAATCTATAGCTGCCTTTATCGTGTCATGTTATCTGACAACTACAAAACAGCAGTTACAGCACCCATGGATAAATCTTTACCCATGGTTTATGTTACACTAGGCTCAATGCTTGAGCAAACATCAATTGATTCAAGTTAGCCAAAGGCATTCCATTTAAAAGGAAAAGACAACACTACTAAAACTGTGGTGTAGAAGTTGGTAAGATCTAAATCTAAATCAACTAATGTTCAAACTTTGCCCTGATTTGATTACAGAACAAATCAAAACTATCATATTGTGCTTAGTGAGAATTGTCATTAAGTAGTTTTATAGCTAAAGGCTTTAGATAACATTATAATTTACATCTTAGACTATGAAATTGATTGAATTATTATTTCTCCCCAATCAATTTAGTTATATTGTTGAAGACTACAGTCAGG
Organism: Rhabdophis nuchalis; assembly: GCA_039707465.1. Lineage (NCBI taxonomy): Eukaryota > Metazoa > Chordata > Lepidosauria > Squamata > Natricidae > Rhabdophis > Rhabdophis nuchalis. The sequence goes on along the minus strand of CM077647.1, from coordinate 49,030,897 downwards.
TATGCAAACAGGTAGTTTTTTATATAAAAGTACAGGAAGTCCTCAACTTATGACCACAGTTGAGTACAAAATTTCTGTTGTTATGTGAAACATTCATTAAATTTTAAGATCTTTTTTGTCACAATTGTTAAGTGAATCACTGAAGTTGTTAAATTCGTAACACGATTGTTAAATGAATCTGGCTTCCCCATTGAGTTTGCTTGTCAGAAGTTTGCAAAAAGTGCTCACATGATCCTAGGACACTGTAACTGTCATAAATATGAGTCTGAATTTTGATCATCATCATAGGAATTCTGCAACACTTATATGTGTGGAAAATTTTCATAAGTCACTTTTTTCAGTACCATTGTAATTTTGAACAGTCACTAAATGAACTGTTTTAAATTGAGGACTCCCTATATGTATGAATGGACATTTCAAAAAATGTAGAGATTTTGCATACTCCTACTCCATTTACCAGCTAGTTTAGAAATGTGGAATGTTGGCTTCATTCGGTTTTAAGAACAATAGCATGTCAATTGCTTTAAGTTTGGAATATCTAAGTTAGTTTGTGGTGAAAATTGTAGTATGAATGTTAGGGCTTAGTGTGCATTTTAAAAATTTGCCTTTTTCTTTTCAGGGTGAATCTGAGTAGCAGAAATCCAGTATAAATATAATCTAAATACTGGAGAATATTTATGTTTGACATTTTAAATTTTATTGAATGTATTAAAATATTTATATCTATATGACAAATAAATATATTTTAATCTGCCATAATTTGAGTCAATATTTTAAATTGATTACAAACTGGGTTACAGAACCTGCCGATGTTTAGAAAAATGACATACATCCATACCTTACCAACAATTTTATTTCATTCAGTAAAGTGTGGGAATGTAATATTTATTAACTTAGTAAAATCACATGCATTTAATCACAAGGACATACTATTCAAGCCCCTACCATTTTGCAATACTGAGGCATAAAATACCTCACTTCAATAGGACCAGGATTGTATGATATTGTTACCTGTTATATGCCACTACACACACATCTCATATAAAGAAAAAAACACTTAAAACATCTGTACTAGGCCTGACAATTAAAAAGCAATAAAATGATAACTCAGACATAAAATAACTCAAAAATAAAAGCAGAATGGCCTCCAGAATATTTGTTCTCAGCATGCTTCTAAGTGATTTTGAAGAGAAGACATTCTAGCCACACTGGCTGGTCTCATTATTTTTGAGTTATTTTGTCTTATCCATTTTATCTATGCTATGGATCTTGCATTGATAATCAGTTACTTTCCAGGTGCAATTTAAAGTGCTGGTTTGACCTAGAAAGCTCTTTATGATGTTGTATATGGGTACCAACAGGGCTGATTGTTCCAGCCAGAACTGGCCTGGGTTACCTAAAGAGAAACTACACATAATGCCCTACTTCTGGAAAGAAAAAGGAGCAAGAGACAGGCAAATCTTGGCAGCAGCAGCACTAATTATTTGTGGCATCTTCCCTTTTGAAGGGAGATTGATAGCATATGTGTAATGTGCTCCTGAAATCAAGGGACCTTGTTAGCATTTGGGACATTGCATTCCAAACTGTAGTTTTTGAATGAGCACGAGTTATTGTACCATAGTAAGATATATATTTTTTGTCTCAGGTAATGCTGCAAATGTCAGAGTTGGAATCTATTTCCAGAAAATATAATACGAACATGATTTTTACTTTATCATGAAACATGGTATTGGGTTATTTTACTTTTAATCTGTCCAGTTACTAACTAAAAAGGGCCTTGATCTTTAAGTGGATTTATGTAATGTTTGGCCTGCCCAGTATTAACATCTTTGGCCAGTATTAAAATTTGTATCATGGCTTGCTAACATAAAGAATGCAATGTTATTTAGACCAAAATGATTAGCTGCACTGAAAACAAGAGGCAGATCTGTTCCAAGGTTCAGAATTTAGGCTGCTGCTTCTGTGTATAACAAAAAAAATGAAGATCAACCGGTTTGTTTGTTTCTGGATGTTATATATAATATATCATCTGCCATATCTGTTGGTGACTAATTCATTAGGGCTGCAAAAAGTTTTGTTATCGTCTAATTGCATAATTATTTTTGCCTACATCTGGTAGCCTTACATTCTTATTTTTGCCCACATCTGGTAGTTTAGCTTTCAGATTAAAGCTAAACTGCTTTTTATATTCACATTTGGACTGATTTTTAGACTTTTGGTTTTATTTTATTGTCATAGCATCCTGCCTGATGAAATTCTGGGAAGTTAAAAGTTTGTTGCCTTCTTGTGACATTTTGAGCGGCCTTGAGATTATTTGCTCAACTATGCATGAGGTGGCACTGGAGAGATGTATTATATTCTTCCCCGTGATTCCTCCCATATATTTGGTTCTTTATGTATTTATCTTTTATCACTGGAAACATGGAAATACAGACGTAGTATTTTTCAAATTGCCTAAATAGAAATATACTTTAAGTAACCTCTGAAGAAAGCGTGCACATGTATATATAAAAATTATTACTACGCAAGAAAATGTATAAAACAACTTCCAATTAGTCAGCTTTCAAATAAATGCAGGCACCGCTGTACCATTCATTGCTACATCACACTACTTGCATCGTGGGACGAGTCCGTCAGTTCGTAAGTGTTACAGCGTTGGCAGACGCAGCATCTAGCCACGCCCCTCGTTTGGAGCAAACCACCTCCCCGCCGGTCACGAGCGAATAAACAAGAAGAAAGCGCGAGTTCGGAAAGCGAATCAGGAGAAGGCTCGATTACCGTTGAGTGGGGAAGCATCGCGGTCTGGAGCGACAGGCCCTGACAATAGAGCAATTGCGAAGGGCTTTGGGCTTTGGCCGCGGGAGTTCTTGTCGACCCTGGGAAATTGTGAGTAAAAAGAAAGAAGCGTAAAGGGATGTTGCAGATGCTATTCTAGGTGAAACCCGCCTTTTCCTGCACTGGGGTAAACGATCCTTTCTTTTCCTATTCTCCTGCTGTAAAACCCATTGTTTTGTACCGTACCAAGTCTAGATAGTGTTTCCGACTCGTTTGGCCTCCACCGGCTTGATGCTTCTGACCTCTTCTAGTAGAACGCATCCCTCTGCCTTCTCAGCGACCGAGGCAAGATTCACCTTCTTCAGCCTCTCCCCCCCCCCCCCCCCTCTGAACCGTCGCTTTCTGGCTTTCTCCTTTCTTATGAACAGAGGTCTTCATACTTGGAAACTTTTAAGATTTGTGGACTTCAACTCACAGAATTCTCCAGCCAGCATAGCTGGCTAGAGAACACTGGAAATTGAAGTCCACAAGTCTTAAAGTTGCCAAGTTTGGGGATCACTGCTCATGAAGATCTTCCTGTTCAGTACTGTTATGGTTAGATGTAGGGGGATGGGAACGTTGCTGTTGCTGCTGTTAAATTGCATCTATATCCAAATTAGTACTAAAGGGGGGATGTCACAGTGCCCCCTTTTCTTTGTCTCCTATGCAATCCTTACAGTTTTAAAATGTGAAAGTAAACTAAACCCACCAAAAGTTTCTGTTTTAGTTCACTGTTTTTCAATCTCAGGAGTTTTAAAGACTGCTGAAACTTCCAAAATTCCTCTGTCAGCACAGAAAAATGCTGCTTCAAAGCATTGTAGTTTGAATTTAAAAAGAAAAAGGTTGCTTTGCTTTGACTTGCTGTCTTACAACTTTACAGCTCTTCATTTATTACACAAACATCATGTGAAGCTATGGCTGCTTTATTTTTATTTCTGCCACTGTTGCACATGCTATTGGCATAGTCTCTAATCTATAGAGCAGTGAATGGTGTTATTAAGTTAAATGGGGGGAAAATCACCAGAGGCAAAATAAGTGCATAAAGGTATTTTTCATTGCCATAAAGTGCATAAATATATTTGCCGACAGTCACCAATTCCCCACCTAAAATCAAATTTATGTTATAATATTGTAATTTAAAAAATATTTGCCTTACTTTGGTTAAAATAAGTTATTTTTTTGTTTTCTTACAGCAATAGGGAACAAAGTTGCAAAGTATGGCTGGGTAGAAATCTTATAAGTACAAATCAATTATTTATACAGGTTTACTTTAAACTATAGTCCTTGCCTTAAAACAATTTTTAGTGACTTCAAAGTTGTAACAGCACTGAAAAAAGTAACTTATGACAGGTCGTTATGAATACTGCAGCATTCACATGACCAGAATTTGAACATTTGGCAACGAACATGTATTTATGACAATTGCAGCATACTAAGGTCCTGTGATTATCATTTGTGACCTTCCCAAGATGCTTTCTGATAAACAAAGTCAATGGGCCAAACTGGATTTGCCTGGGTGATTCACTTAACAACTACAGTGATTCACTTAATAACTGCAAAAAACGTTGTAAAATTGAGTTGTTAACTGCCAGGCTTAGCAACAGAAATATTGGCCCCAACTGAGGTAACGTCAAAGACTACCTTGTAAATGGATATTTTTCCTCACACTATTTGTATTTCTCATATTTTGATTTTGTTTCTCCAGATTTTTGTTGAATATCTCCCATCCTTAGGATGTTTGCAAAAGCAACCAAGACTTTTGTGAAGGAGGTTGACTGTGGAGGAGACTTAATCTCTGTGTCATCCCTGAATAATTTAGATAAATTACAGTTCCTGAACTTAGTCACAAAGAAAAAGAAAACATGGTGCTGGCAAAATCCAAAGTATCATCTTTCATCAGTTTCATTGAATGATCTGCTTTCTGAAGACATGCATGAACCTATAAAGCCAGGTAGAATCACAGTTATACTCTGTTATGAGAGATAAGAAGTGCAAAGTCCTATGCATTATTGTACAAATGACTTGCTTTATTAGTGTTGAACTTTGAAAAAGTGATCATTTTTTCCAAAAGTTAGATACAGCAATATTATTTTACATGCCATTTAGCTTTTTTGTTAGTTTTCTGGAAGTTTTTTTTGGGGGTGGGGGAAATTTTTTCTAGAAGTTTTTAAAATTCATTTTCAATCAAAATAGTTCAGATTTATCTATTAGATAATAGTTTAAATTGTGAAACTCTACAGTTTTATAGGTGAAAATAATGCAATTTAAAGTTACGCCATTTTATGGGATATGTGCTATTAAATTACTTGCCTGCAATACTTAAGATCACTTACACAAGAATAAGTGCTAAAGTCTGATCATTCAGTGGGTGCCTAAGTTTGTACTCAGAAAGCACTTTGACCATTCAGAATAGCAGTAATTAGGGATAACATTTCGTCTAACATTGCTAAATTAATACCTACTGACAATTTTAAAAATCATTATTTTTAATCAGATGGAAACAGATGATCTCAGATTTAAATTGAATTCAGGCATAATATCCTGAAAAGCCATTTAGTAGTTTAGTTAAAAAAAACTTGCACAATTAATATAACTGAAGACAAATAATTTTTTTAAGAAAATTGCTAATACTTGCTATTTCAGGATAGCAAATTTGTGGATTACAATTCAGGATGATTGAGGAACTTTATTATTTTCTGTTTTTAAAGCTGTCAAAGATTTTTGGTTTTGATACCTTGTCCTTTTATTGAAGTAGAATTGATGTTAACTGAATACTGTTAACAGCATCTTATTGATTGTGTTCTGATGACATGCTAAAGCACATTCTAATTTTTTTAGTTTTGTTCTGGCTCTATGAGAACTCAGCCTTAGGGCTTGCGAACTATGTTTTTTAAATTAAGTGGTAATGTGTAAAATACTGGATTTTGTTTTTCTCCTATAACACCGTGGCTATTTCATGAATACAGGTCATCTTTAACTTAACAATTGTTCTTTTAGTGACCGTTCAAAGTTATAACGGCACTGAAAAAGTTATTTATGACCATTTTCACAGTTGGGACTATTGAAGAATTCCCATTGTGAGAAAATAACCCTAGCTCTCTTTCTACACCTGTAATCTTTGATTTTATTGGCCAATGTTCCTATTGATAAACCTTATAAGGCATTATATTTCAGTGCTTGCTTTGAAACTTGCAAACTAACTAAATATTTGTAATTTGTATTGTGTAGAACAATTTTGGCAAACCTTTTTGGCACCGAGTGCCAAAACAGGAGTGGGAGCGTGCCAGAAACCGGAAGAGCAGCTGCCTGGTATGCATGCTCTTCCAGGTTCCAGGTAGAGGTGGGTTGCTACCAGTTTGGCCCAGTTCGGCTAAACCAGTAGTGGAATTCAGGTGCAGAACTGGCAGTGACCCTGGTCTGACATCCCCCCCCCCCCCCCCGGAACCAGTCTCCCGGTATCTTTTGCCATTGCCGGTATGGTTCTGCATATGCACAGAACAATTTTAATCAAATGCACATACGCAAGCAACACGTGCACACAGTAAACCAGTACTAACCGGTTCAGGACCCCACCCCTGGTTCCAGCGCACTGGCCAGCTGGTCTTCGCATGTGCATGTGCATCAGAAACCAGAAGATCAGGTAGCCGGTGCACATGCATGTGTCGGAAACCAGAAGAGCAGCCACCTGGCGTGCCAGAAACTGGAAGAGAAACAAGCAACAGCTCATGTGCCACTTCTGGCACGCATGCCATAGATTCGCCATCACGGGTGTAGAACTTGTAATTGCAATATAATCAGTTTTGGAGATATTTTGAGCATGAAATGTCTGGAACATTAAGAAATAAGGAACTGAAATTTGCAGATGGTAGGTGATTTCAGATGAGCCATTGAAATGTGCCAACTTCAGCATGGCGCTGGGAAATGAGGAACTAAATGTAACAAGTGTCTGAAAGCTTCAACTGTATACGGATGTATGTGGAGACTGTCAGTAAGACAGAACAAGGAAATAAGTTGTGAAATGCGTGCAGAAAAGTATAAAAAGAATGTCTTGGGAAGAGTTCAGGGCCACTGACCATAGCTAATCCTTTTCAGCTATGTCAGTAGACCTTATTGCAATAAGTTGTTAATGTAAGTATTGCTATGTTGGCTATTCATGTTCCAAATTGCTCATGAAACAATAAACCTCTGATCTTAAAGTAGGATTTATTGCTTGTGGTTCCCCTTGTTTTTTTATTGGGATATTTTTACGACACCCTGATCATGTAATCAAAATTTGGGTGATTGGCAACTGGTTCATATTTAAGACAATTGTAGTGTCCTGGGGTCATGTCATCATCTTTTGTCACCTTCTGTCAAGCAAAGTCTATGAGGAAGCCAGTTTCACTTAACAAACGTGTTACTAATAACTACAGTGATTCACTTAACTACACATGTTATGGCTGGAAGTGGGGGTATTATTGGTTTTTTTTTAGTATGTTTATTTTATTTATACTTTGTTTTTATTGTGAGCAAGTAGGCAGCTATATACATTTTCTAAATAAATAAATAAGCTGTGGCAAGAAAGGTTATAAAATGGGCCAAAATTCACTTAGCAACTATTCCAACTAGCAACAGAAATTTTGAGTTCAATTGTCATCATAAGTCAAGGAATATCTATAGTTTACAAATCATTTCCCATTCATATTCTAGAAAATGATGGATCATTCCTGCAGTTAGTTAGATGTATTCCACAAGAAAACCTCAGAACACCAGAATCTTTTTTTAATTTTCTATATAACCTGCTTTTCTGCTCTGGTGAACAAACAATGCAGCTATTAAGATTTAAAAATAAAAATAGGACATGGAAATTTAAAATATACATATGTGCATCATCTATTTGCCCAAAAGCATAGCTTAGTGTTAACGCCTTTGACATGATGCGTCACCAGTCTCTCTGCCCTGACTGACTTTTTATAGTAAAAACATAGGAAATTGGAATTACACCAAACAAATGTCGCTCTTTAGCATTATCTTAGTTCCCCTATTTTGTAGTTGTTGAGAAACAGGGTTCCTTGTCCAGAAAAAAGAGCAAAAGAATTCAAAGATAGCAGATAGTGTTCCATGGAGTGAAAAATTAAAGGAGGATAGAAAGTTGCATATGGTGAATGAGGGCTCTGTAAATGTATGCATACAGTGTAGTAATGTTATAATTGGGCAACCCATTCTCAAAAAGTGGTTTATTATGATGTGTCAGTAACAGCAAAAGTAGAATTCAGAGAAGCCACGAATGATTTACTATAGCTTCTGCGACTCAGTCTATTTCAGACATGTCAGGATAACAGTTCTTGCAAGTTTGCTTTGTTTTATTGACTCTTAGGATTCATTTGATTAGAAGAATTGTAGAAGAAAATGAATATGAAAGAAACTTCTTAGAATTAAGAATTAATTTGAGAGTATAGGATTTCATATTATCCTAACACAACTGTGAGACCCCCCCCCCCCCAAGAAATTTAGAATAGGAAATGTCTGTTCTGTGCTAGTCTTTCAATATGATTGGTCCCATTTCTTCTTAAACTTTTCATTGGCTAAAAGTTATTATTTCAGGGTGCTTTGGGGCATGGTTGACTTTAATATCCAGCAAGATTTGTATCAAGTTGTTTTATTTCCTGTATTCTTAATTTCGTGCTTCATTCACTGTTATTGTCCATAGTCCATCAGAACTAGGGGTGGACTGTGGAATGGTATAAATAAATAAATAAATAGTCAGATAGATAAAGCATGGCAATACTTTTATTTTGTGACTATTTCGTTTTCCCAGTAGATAGACAGAATAACTTCTGGTGGAATTCAGAGATCTGTTACTTAGAATGACTGCTATTTTTCTTTAAATGTCACATATGCATCCATTTCTAAGACCCAAATCCTTTCAAATTATTGAAAGTTTATGGCATACAGATCCATATATTCTAAAGATGGGGAACTTGTGACACCAAAGCAGCATTGGTAAATTCTACTAACAAGACCCACTGGTTCAAAGAAGCTGCATTTATTTTAATATCATGTGAAGAACCATAGATTCTCCATCTTTCCTTTATTCATTGGATTATAAACATTTTTAAATACAGGGAGCAGTATAAAACAATGATTAAGTAAGTCAATATGTTTTGTTATGAATAGTGTTTATATTTTTAAAAATAATTTATGTTGTGCTCCAGTTTAACATTCTGTAATTTGGATATTTTACTTTGCCCCCAGTTATTGTAGAGTCTGACTTTGTGAAGTATGAAGGCAAGTTTGAAGATTGCATCAGAGGAAGCATTGATACTTCATTAGGAAGAATTAATTTAGGAACTGGAGCAAACGATGTTGTGGAAAGTCTGTCCTCCTTTGGAAATCTTAAAAAGCAAGAAGTTGATTTGCACAAGCTTATGAAAGATGTTAAGGGAAGGTACATATTTATTTTATTTATTTATGGAATCTATAAATAGTTTTACTGTACCGGGGTTTAAAGGGAGATCTTCAGCTTTAAAAATGGCATCCTTGTGAGGTTTAAAAAGAGGAATTATTTTGAAAAGTTTTACAGATACTTGGAATTGAATAAATAAGATAGCAGTAAAAAATGGTGATGATGAAAATCATGGTTTCTGGAATTAATATAAATACTGAAGAGTTTAGAAAGGCTATTGATGACCAGATTTAGTTTGTATTCTAGTTAAGGAAGTTGGGTAGAATCATGTTCATAATTATATTCAATTACTAATCTTATTTTGCTCCAGCCATTCAATTTCAGCCCAAGCTAACTCATATGGTTATGTTGTAAGATAATTAGAGTGTTCTCATACTGTATATGCCATTTTGACTTTTCAAGAATGAATATAAATGCAATGATAGGTAAATATACTCTTATATCTGTTTTGAAAGAGATGGGAGACTTGAATATGGAGCATTTGGGAAATGGCTGATAGAGCACTGAAAAATCTGGTGTTAGTTTGTAATTGAGTCACTGTGACTGTATATATTTTGTACAGGCCTCTTTCATCCAAATGCAATGATACAACACATTTTTTATATAGTTCTGATTGGTATACTAGCTCTTTGCTACTAAAGAGAGAATTGTTTATCAACTTGTTATAGGAAAACAATATTAAGTCCAGCTATTAAAAAGAAGCTTTTTTCCCATAGAAATTTCAATGTATTTTTTTCTCCTTTAGGTCAATAAATCTAAAGACTTCGTTGTTGGAACAAATGCTTGAAAGAAAGAATGATGTCCTTTGTATCCTTACAGAAAAAATATTGACGACTCAGAAATGTTTAATATCTGAACATATTCAAAAAGAAGAAAAACTTGCTGGAATGGTGGGAATAAGTACAAAAATTATAAAGGTATCAATGCATAAGGAAGAATAGTGATGGAGTATTACAACATTCTATCACATTTTTCTATATCACTCTCCTGAAAGATGTATATAGCCTTTGTGCCCTTTAAAGTCATCTTCTGAAAAGGTTGAAATTTCATCCCTGTCCATTCCAGCCTTTTATTATATTGCTGACCATATCCCTATGGCTTTTGAAGCCTTTTTAAAAAAACGAAAAGAAAACAAGTGTATTTATTTGTCCCAGGCACAAATAAACTTATTTGCATTAAATTTTACCCCTCGTGGAAATGTGCCCACCAGGTTACTGTGCATTTCATCAGTCTCGGCCCTAGGCAGGGGTGGGGGGGTGGCAGTTATTGTTAAGGAAAGTCTGGAGCCGAGGGAGACCGCTGTGCCTCAGACGACCGGCTGTGAGTCCCTCTTCGTGAAGTGGGGCCTAGGGAGGCAGTTGGGCTTGCTGATTGTATACCTGGCTCCCCGCTATGTAACAGCAGCCCTGCCCGAGGTGATCGCCGAGATGGCGGTGGAGACCCCCAGACTAGTAGTCATGGGGGACTTTAACCTGCCATCGGCGGGCGAAACATCCGAGGCAGCTCGGGAGTTCATGGCTTCCATGACGGCCATGGACCTGACCCAAGTAGTTCAGGGCCCCACTCACGAAGGAGGACACACGCTGGATCTGATTTTTGTCTCTGGACAGTGGAGAAGTGATCTTGGAACAGGGGATTTAGCCATCTTACCCTTGTCATGGACAGATCACTCTCCTTCGGATGGACTTTCCAACCGTCACATCCCACCGCGGGGAGGCGGAACCGGAGACATCGAGTTGGTTCCGCCCCAGGCGCCTGATGGACCCTGAAAGGATCCAGAGGGAGGTTGGGCCAATACCTGTGTCCCTGCCCCGCGACTCGACTGAGGATCTAGTGGCCACATGGTATAGTGCAGCCACGGGGGCCTTGGACCGAGTCGCGCCCTTGCGGCCTCTCACGCAGCGTCGAATCACCCAGGCCCCCTGGTTTACCGAGGAGCTGCGGGAGATGAAACGCCGCAAGAGACGCCTAGAGAGTAGGTGGAGATCCTCTCGATCCGAATCTGACCGAACACTAGTGAGAGACCATATTAGGACTTACTTAGTGGCGTTAAGAGTGGCCAAACGTGAGTATTGTGCCAACCTTATCGCGTCCGCGGATAGCCCTGCCGCCCTGTTTGGTGTGACCCGCTCCCTCCTTCACCAGAGGCCGCGGGAAGCCCCTTTGCAGGGTCGAGCAGAGGAATTTGGAGTTTACCTGCAGGACAAAATCACTCAGATTTGGAACGAGTTGCCCTCCACTGAAAGTGATCCAGTCGGTTTGTCCGATGCTGGTCTTGAGATAACATCTTGGGAGGAGTTTGATTTTGTCACTACCGAGGATATGGACAGGTTGTTGAGGAACCTTAGGGCCACATGTTTATTGGACCCGTGTCCCTCCTGGCTTGTACTGGCATCCTGGGAGGTTACACGAGGCTGACTCCAGGACATTGTGAACGCGTCTTTGAGTGAGGGGTTCTTACCTATCGCCTTGAAAGAGGCTGTGGTGAGGCCTCTCCTCAAAAAGCCTTCCCTGGACCCAGCATTGTTGGAAAATTACCGTCCGGTCTCCAACCTTCACTTTCTTGCGAAAGTTGTAGAGAGTGTGGTGGCTCAACAGTTTCCTCGACACCTGGAGGAAGTTGATTATCTAGACACGTGCCAGTCCGGCTTCCGGCCCGGTCACAGTACTGAGATGGCATTGGTCGCGTTGGTTGATGATCTCTGGAGGGCATGGGATAGAGGTTGCTCCTCTATCCTTGTCCTATTAGACCTCCCAGCGGCTTTTGATACCATCGACCATGGTATCTTATTGCACCGTTTGGGGGGGTTGGGGCTGGGAGGCACTGTTCTGCGGTGGTTCTCTTCCTACCTCTCTGGTCGGTCACAATGGGTGTTGGCAGGAGGGCAGAGGTCGACCCCGAGGCCCCTCACATGTGGGGCCCCTCAGGGGTCGGTCTCTCGCCACTTCTGTTCAACACCTATATGAAGCCGCTGGGCGAGATCATCCGTGGTTTTGGGGTGGAATACCATCTGTACGCTGACGACACCCAGCTGTACATATCCACCCCAAACCACCCCAACGATGCCGTCGAGGTGCTGTCCCGGTGCCTGGAGGCCGTATGGGTCTGGAGGGGTAGTAACAAACTCAAGCTCAACCCGTCCAAGACCGAGTGGCTGTGGTTTCCGGCACCCCGGTTCAGCCAGGTAAGCCCAACACTGGCCATTGGGGGCGAACAACTGGCCCCCGTGGAGAAGGCGCGCAACTTGGGTGTCCTCCTGGATTCCCAGCTGTCCATGGAGGACCATGTTCTGACTGCCGTGGCCAGGAGGGCATTTTATCAGGTATGCCTGATACGCCAGCTGCGCCCCTTACTGGACCGGGTGGCCCTTCGCACAATCACTCAAGCACTCGTGACATCCCGGCTGGACTACTGTAACGGTCTCTACATGGGGCTCCCCTTGAGGTGCACTCGAAGGCTACAGTTGGTTCAGAATGCGGCCGTGCGGGTGATTATGGGTGCCTCAAGGCAAGCCCACATAACACCTCTCCTGCGCGAGCTGCACTGGCCACCTGTGGCCTTTCCAGTGCGCTTCAAGTTGTTGACGATCATCTTTAAATCGCTCCATGGCTCGGGGCCTAGCTATATACGAGACCGCCTTCTGCCCCATACATCCCTTCGTCCGCTCCGCTCCCACAGAGAGGGTCTTCTCTGGGTACCGTCGGCCAGGCAATGCCGGTTGGCGACGCCCAGGGGAAGGGCCTTCTCTGTGGCGGGCCCAGCCCTCTGGAATGACCTACCCCCCGACCTACGCACCACCTCGGACCTCCGCCTCTTCCGTCAGCGTCTTAAGACGTATTTATTCCAACAAGCTGGCCTAGCATAGCCCCCCGTTTCTGACTTTTATCTATAAATTTTAATTCTCAGGGTTTTAAATGGGTTTTTAGCACGGGACTTAATTTAATTGTTTTTAATAATGTATTTTGTCATTTTGTTATGGTTTTTAATAATGCCTGTGCGCCGCCCTGGGTCCTAACAAGGAGAAGGGCGGGGTATAAATTTGGAAAAAAAAATTAAAAAAATAATAAAATTGAAATATTAATGTTTCTGTTCAAAAATGAATGTTCTATGCAGTTTGAAGATTGTTTGCTATTAAATCTATTTATTAAATGTTAGAATGAATAAAAATTTGTATGATTTTTATAAGGTGAGAATATTCAGATCAAAGTGTGATGCCCTTTATACATCCTTGTTATGGTTTTGAACTTAAATGAAAGTTACAAAGTGCCGGATGAAACTAAAGATAATTGAATCCTTTGCTCCAATTCTGTCAGCAGTAGAAAAGTTCACAAGAAGTTAATTATACAGATGCTCACCCCAGCTGAAAGTCACTACAAATGTATTTGTAGAAGATCCATTTGTATTAAGGTGAATTCCTTGTAGTGGACTGTCCTTTGTGTATTAAAAACCCACCTAGTTCTCAAAGGCAAACTTAAGAAAACACATTTGAGAACTGTCCAGTTTTAAAACAACTTCTAAAATAGTTAGTTATGTAGAACTTGGTGCTCTCTGAGTTTGGTGGTCCCTTGCTGATGTTTCCTAATCAACTCTAACATTATCAGTACTTAGATGGGTAATGAAACATCTGTTTAGAGAACACTAGAGTCCAATACATATATTCTCATTTATGTATATACTCATTTCTGTTTAACTTTGTCTAACAAGTAACTCTTGGTGCTATACCTCTCTCCACACACCTTGTTGTTGTCGTGTCTCCCCCCACCCCACTCCAAGGCTACCTATTTTATCCTTTCAGCCATCCTATTAAGGATTTGGGCTGAGATATGGTAGCCTAAATTTATCAGCTCTGGGCATTTTCTTTTTCAATTTTTGGCTTTAACTCACTTAAAACTAATTGAAAAATCATTTTTAAATTCTAAAAATGACTCCTTGTCATCCTTTCATGTGTAAATTAACGCATTTTGAAATTAATTTGTACGAATTAACCAACAATTAAAATCTCTCTCTAGGTATCAGTGAAGGAAAATGGGAATATGATCAAGAACTCTAATGTGATGTTGGAGATCCCTGCTCCAACCGCAATTGCTTATGGTGTAATAGAATTGTATATAAAACGTGATGGTCAATTTGGTAAGTTTTCTTTTTTCACCTTCCTTTTCCTCAGGGCAGCATAAAAGAGCATTCTCATCCTGATGAGCATCAGCAAGGGGTTCTCTTGTCCCAACATTGCAGTTTAAATTCAGTTTTATGCATACCATATATCAGTACATAATTGGTGATCATTTAAAGGGAAGGCGTACAGATGTTTTGAATCAGTATTGTAGTCAGAAACCGACTATAATGCATGAGAAGATGTAGGTGAGGTTAAACAATGGCATTCAAGCATTTTATTCGGTTGCAAATTATAGATTCTACTATAGGCAGAAAAAGAGAAGGCCTACTTATGTGATCAACTTCCTCTAACAATGGAACATAAGGGTTTTGACAACAGTGTATGTTTTTGTTTGTTGTCTGTGTCTGTCTACTTATTTATCGTATAGCATACAATGTCAGGAAAATCTACACATGCTAGACACACAAGGCATGTCCTGACAATCTAGATTGCTAGTTCATTCTATTTGATGCTTATTTGTCTATCCTTAGTGCACTGCGGGGGGGGGGGGGGACTAGTTTATACCAGGTGACTAGCAGCGTTCAGGTTGCTGGTTCTTCTGGGCTCCTCTGTCGATCTTGCCTCACCTCTTGTCACAATGCCTTGCACCTGACCAGGTACAGTGCTGGCTTCCATTCTCTGCAAACACAAACATAGCTAGTTTTTCCCACTGGAATGGTGCTCATGTATCTACTTGCAATATTCCATGCTTCCGAATTGCTGGGTGGATATCAGCTGGGGATTGAGCAACAGCAACTCACTCCATGTCACAGAGCCAGGCTCAAACTGCCAGAGTGCAGCTTCTTTCTGGCTGGCAGTTCCAGCATCATTAAGCCACTGTGCCACTACATCCTCTTTTAGCATATATTCTTTATCTCAGCACATAAAAAGTTTAAAATATGTATATCACATGATATCATTGAAAACAGGCAATGTTGTTAAAAAAAATTAAGTGAAGGCATACATATTAAACTGCCCAAAACTATGCCCATACCATATTTGAAGGTAAGGATGGTTGCACATTATTTTTCCCCTCCTTTACAGTGCTGCTATTTCTTTTCTAATTTCTGTTTGCTGGATTTTAATACTGGGGCTTCTTATCTTTAAAACCTCATATATCAACATATCTGCTTTGCAGGACTAATCCTAACTTAGGCAGAGTAAAACAGGCACTTCAGATTAAGGAGGAGTTTATGAATAATATCTCTAGAGTCTAGACCATCAGCATTTGTTCACGAAACCCTTGGCCATTCTTTTGCTTGTATAATAAATCTCTGTGATTCTCGCAGCCTGTTTTGCATCTTCTAAACTCAGGGGTGGGATTCTACCAGTTCAGACCGGTTTGGGGGTGCGATCACTGAACCGGTTGTTAAACCGGTAAGATCCCACCACTGCCTAAACTAGTCTGCAGCTTCCATATAGACTCAAGGACACTGTTATTTCCAATGGAATGAAGCTGCTTTTTTATCTTTTGGGACATACAGCAAATATCTTGAAAATGTTTGCTCTGTTTTCCACTGCATGAAATGATCACTCTGTACTACTCTGTAGTGGAAGAATTTTCTTATCTATGGAGATTCTAAACATTCTTACCCATTTCTCCAGTGAACATCCAAATAATTGTGCCTAAAATAGCTGGCTTACAATGTGCTAAGAGTTCTGTTGATATTCGGTGAAGTTAGGCAGCTCAGCAAGCTCAGAGCACCAAGGACCCCTTGTTTCAACCTTGAGCTACAAATATTCTTCTTTATTGGTACCCTATCTCTATTGGTGAATTTCTTTTAAGTAATGAAGCATCAAGTACTTTTGTTTGTATGTCCAATACTTATTTCTCATTATTCTTCTCATTGCTTATCAAAATTATCTCCAAATTAAGGTCAAACTTATCTAAATAGCTTGTTTTTCTTTTGCAACTTCCTTAATACTCCATTTATCTATCAGATTTATTTTTATTTTATTTTATTAAATTTGTATAACCGCGCCTATCTCCCCGAAGGAACTCAGGGCGGTGCACAGGAAGTTAAAACAGAAAATACAAAACATAGCAATAATAAATACGACAAGGCTAAAATCCAATTAAATACGAGATGCCCTGTGCTAAAATTCCCTAAAACTATTCACCCATTTAAAATCCAATAAAACAATTTAAAATCCAGTCTACAAACGTGATCGAGCGAATTAGGCCAGGCCAGCAAGATGGAAGAAATATGTCTTCAGATGTTGGCGGAAGGAGCGGAGGTCCGTGATGGTCCTAAGTTCGGGGGGTAGGTCGTTCCAGAGGGTTGGGCCTGCCACAGAGAAGGCTCTTCTCCTGGGTGTCACCAGCCGGCATTGCCTGGTGGACGGCACCCGGAGAAGTCCCTCTCTGTGGGAGCGAATCGGACGAAGGGATGTATGGGGTAGGATACGATCCCGCAAATAACTAGGCCCCGTGCCATGGAGCGCTTTAAAGATGGTTATCAAAACCTTGAAGCGCACCCGAAAGGCCACAGGCAGCCAGTGCAGCTCGCACAGGAGTGGTGTTACGTGGGAGTGCCTTGAGGCTCCCAAAATCCCCTGCGCGGCCGCATTCTGAACTAGCTGTAGTCTTCGGGTGCACCTCAAGGGGAGCCCCATGTAGAGAGCATTACAGTAGTCTAGGCGGGATGTCACGAGTGCTTGAGTGACTGTGCGAAGGGCGTCCCGGTCCAGTAGGGGGCGCAACTGGCGAACCAGGCAAATCTGGTAAAAAGCCCCCCTGGTCACAGCCGTCACATGGTCCTCCATGGACAGCCGGGAGTCCAGGAGGACAACTAAGTTGCGCGCCCTATCCCCGGGGGCTAGATATTCACCCCCAATGGCCAGTGATGGCAGATAATGTTTAAGACCATTTTTTTTAAAAAGAAAAGCCCACTTAAAAAATCACTGTTAGAGTGTTTTGCTCTATTCTTTGTTTAACTATATAAGTTGTAATGAGTTACTACAGTTACACTGTTATAAGTTTTTTTTCCTTATTCAGTTGTTGATTTTCTAACACGATGTTATGGAAGACTCTAATCTGATACCAGAGTAAATGCTGTCTCTAAATCTTGATTAATAATAATAATAATAATAATAATAATTTTAATTTATAACCCGCGCTCTCTCCCCGAAGGGACTCGAGGCGGGGCACAGGGAATTAAAAATACAATTAAAAACCACAAACAAAGTACAATGCTAAAACGAATTAAACTAACCCTGCGCTAAAAACCCATATAAAACTAAAACTAACCCTAAAAACCCCTAAAAACAGTTTAAAAACAATTTAATTACCCTAGGCCGGCCAAGCAGAAGAAGTGTGTTTTTAATTTCTGCCGGAAGGAGCGAAGGTCCATGGTTGTTCTAATTTCGGGGGGAAGGTCGTACCTGTAGTAGCATACTAGAATAATATTCTTGGCATATAGCTATATAATTACTATTTAAATTTTAAATTTCTTTTTTACAGTTTGATTAGTAAAACATTTTCTCAACAATCATGATAAAGCTCTCATGCTCTTCTGGATTGTCTTTTTACATTTGGCATTCATATATTTTTCAAACGTGTACTTTGAGTTACTTTGTATTGCTTCTTTGGAATATCAGTGTTGTCTCTTGTTTATCAGTCACATGGGCTATGTTGTTCTTTGAATGTTTAAAATATTTCTGTAAATCAGAGTCCATATAGCCTTTTGACTTAAAAACTCAAAACATAGTGTGTTGTTGTCAGTTAATTCTACAGAGGTACAATAATATGACTAGGTTAAAGAGAGAGGTAAGGAAAGGAGATGATTTATTCTTGGGGAGTGTCACACAGACATTAAAATATTTGTTACATCATCACAAATGTGATAAGTCATGCTAGGTTTTTTAAAATCTGCATTAATATTTCTGGAAAGGAAGATTTTGAATCGGGATGCTTTTACACAGATGAAAGTTACAAATTCAATTGCATTGTGTTGCTTCCTTTTAAAGCTACCTTACCGGTACATCTCCTTCACTGATGCATTCTGGAAGAGAGTACACGCACATATACATGTATTCATTGAGTAGTTATATTTATCTACTAGTAGTTATATCATGTAGTTATATCTAGTAGTTATATCATGAATTTGCAATGATATAGAAATGATCTTACCATTTCTTTACTGAATATTTCTCGCATCCGTTCTAAAGTACCAAACTGTTCTCTATTTTTAGCTGTGTGCATTTAATTCAAGCTTTGAAAGAGTCTTGAGAACATGGCATAATGAAGGACAGAAGCTTTTTAACCAATTTCATTGTATTTAAGTACAATAACAATAAAGATTATACTTATATTTTTCTATTTCATTGTGAAACAGTGAAAAAATATAAACATTAATATTTTAAATTAGTAAATTAATTTTATAATAGAAATTATTTATATGCCACCTACAGACACTGTTGAGAGATGGCCAGCTATACAATAGAAATTATGTGTATAAATAAATAAAATTGCAGGTCCAGCCTACTTAATGTTATGGAATTAATTTCCCAAACATATGGTGGACTTTTCCTTATTGTAAACAATACAATACAATACAATAGCAGAGTTGGAAGGGACCTTGCAGGTCTTCTAGTCCAACCCCCTGCCTAGGCAGGAAACCCTATACCATTTCAGACAAATGACTATCCAGCATCTTCTTAAAGATTTCCAGTGTTGGGGCATTCACAACTTCTGGAGGCAAGTTGTTCCACTGATTAATTGTTCTAACTGTCAGGAAATTTCTCCTCAGTTCTAAGTTGCTTCTCTCCTTGATTAGTTTCCACCCATTGCTTCTTGTTCTACCCTCAGGTGCTTTGGAGAATAGTTTGACTCCCTCTTCTTTGTGGCAACCCCTGAGATACTGAAACACTGCTATCATTTCTCCTCTAGTCCTTCTTTTCATTAAACTAGACATACCCAGTTCCTGCAACCGTTCCTCATATGTTTTAGCCTCCAGTCCCCTAATCATCTTTGTTTCTCTTCTCTGCACTCTTTCTAGAGTCTCCACATCTTTTTTACATCATGGTGACCAAAACTGAATGCAGTATTCCAAGTGTGGCCTTAACAAGGCATTATAAAGTGGTATTAACATTGCATGATCTTGATTCTATCCCTCTGTTTATGCAGCCTAGAACGGTGTTGGCTTTTTTGGCAGCTGCTGCACACTGCTGGCTCATATTTAAATGAGCCAGCCAAGATCCCTCTCACAGTTGCTACTATTGAGCAAGGTACACCTATACTGTACCTCTGCATTTTGCTTTTCTTGCCTAAATGTAGAACCTTACTTTTTTCACCTAAACTCTGGACTGTTATCTTCCAGTGAAAGCAGCCTGGTGGTAATCACAAAGAACATCCTTATTCTTATTAAATAGGTGATTTCTGATTTGTTACGCACATCTGCAAAAAACATTTTATAAATGGGCAAGATCTCAGTAAGTTTAATGCTAATCAGAATACTAAGAGATAATTTATTTGCTGTTATTCATATTATGGGATGGAGTGGGAGCTGTAAATCAAAAGTTACCTAAAAATAAGACAACCAAACTGTTCCTTTTGTAGAATTGTGCCTCTTTCATGACCAACAAGGTGGTTTTGAAAAAGGAGCTATAGAAGGGCCATCTTACCATTCTTCAGCCTTCAAAGATGCTTGCTGCCCTCATCTGTTTGATGTTGTGGATAATGAGAAATTGACCGGGCCTGAAAGCCCTATTCCAAGTGATGCTTCACTTAACATTCTAAGCAAAGGTAGGACTAGAAAATAGTTCACATTTCCTGTTCATTATACTAACTTAAACCAAAATTATTTTCAGCTCAATGTGTGGCTTTGAGGATGCCAGAAACATGGTTCTAGAATTGGATCCATGTGTGTAAAGGCAATTCTTGTCTTTATTATTATTGCATCATAAATAGTTGGGGTTAATTCCTCCCCAAATGTTCTGTATCACCAGTTGTAAACTGTAAAGAGGTGCAATATTTACGAGTAATGGAATACACCTGTAATATCGCCTCGTACTTCCAGTTGGGAACCTCTATTCTAGAGTATTATACCTTGCATACTTTCTCAAGATCTTCTTTTCATATAGACCACTCTGCAGACTATTCCAAATAATGTTTACAACTGCATGAATGTGCCATTTTTTAATTAACTGCTTCAAGATAGACAAGTAATACTAGGCTTATAATTAGGATCACAAACTTTGTTGTGATCCTGTCACTCAAGCACAATCTGAGTTCTCCCTGTTGTAATAATTGAGTGGATGGAATCCAAGGCTATGGAGTGCAGGCATGCCTCAGGAAGATGGGGGAGATGTAATGAAAGTGTAAGGTAAGGTAAATTATAGCTGTTAACAATGGTTTATTAACTAAACCAAGATTGATTGGGTTCACGTGATATGCTGGTCAGACAAGCCATTTTATTTCTTTGCATGAACCTAGCACATGGCAACATTCAAACTACTACAGAAATGTATTTCATTTTAATTCTGATTTTCTCTGTTAATACTATGTATACACAAATTTCCTCTGATGAAATCATAGGATGTATTTTTGAAATTTGAGTCAGGATCAAAATGATCAGTTTTGTAAAAAAAAATCCCTATAAAAAAGCAAATGAACATGATGTGTTACGCGTCCAACATGCATTCTCTCTCTCTCACACACACACACAACTTTTTAAATGAAATTAATGTATGTTACATTCAGAATTGTTAGGATTAGCTTCTCCAACTTGATTCTACTTAATGATTAAATATGCATGTATAATACATTTTCAGATGTCCTCCAGTTGAAGAGCCAGTTCCAACCATTTATGAATTTATCAGAAGAAAAGCAGAGCTCTTTATACCAAATGGTCTGTGGCCTTTTGCTTCATGAAGAAACAGTGATGCAACTAGAAAATGTGGTAATTTTTATTTCCCAGTCATACATGTAGTTTTCCTCTTTTTTTTTTAAAGCTTGTTCTTTATGAAGAAAGGAATGTAGTTTTGATTGCTGATGTTTCTAATTATATATTTCTAATAATTTTAGTTATGGTAACCATCAAATCAGTGTTATCTTGGTTATTAATAGATGCGTTGTCTCTAGGATGATCTATCTTTAATATGATCCAGTATTCCCAATACTGTTAGACTTGAATGGATCCACATTACCATTAGTCATCCTGTTTTTCTCCCCCCCCCCTCCCCGCCCACCTCCTAGCATTATAGAGTTTAAAAGAGTCAGATTTTCACATAATATGAAATCAATGGGATTTTTATTGGTCTTGACCAGGGGTCTGCAAAGTTGGCTCTTTTAAGACTGGTGGACTTCAACTCCCAGAATTCCCCAGCCAGCATAGCTGGTCTTGACTGATTTGAGCATCGTTATTTTCTGGATCACAGCAAGTAGCATCACCTACCCAACCTTGGATGATCTCATAACAAGCTAAGCAGAGTTACTTAACATTGCTTAACATTTGAATAGGAAACTGTCAATAATGTCCAAGGCTTCAAGGTACATTGAGAAGCTTTTTTTAAATGCAGAAAAAAACCATTTCCATATTGTTGTGAAAGAAACATAATAGAACTGTCAAACTTGGTCTGATTAACTTATTCTGAGTATGATTAAATCTGCCCACTGTATCTGTTCCCTTTTTATTTTGTTTTTGCAGCTGGACAGTATATGTTCTGAGGGGAGTCCAGGCAACATAGCAATGGAGGAATTGAAGTCATCAGAGAAACCATGTATAGAAGAATTTCTACAGCTTGTGGGTGTACATTTGCAGAGCAAACAACATGTTCACAATAAGGAGCTTTTCCTAGCTGCTCATTTCCTCCTCAGTGCTCTGGCAGGTACAAAAGAATAAATAAGCGAGTGGTTTTCTTCTAAAATTATTTTTTGTTCACAGCAGGTAGGGTTTTCTGTTTCAGATTTATAGTATCGTGTACTGTAAATTCAGTTTGTGAATATAGAGGAAATCCTTGGTGCATAAAGTATAAAGGAATGCAGAACTAAATGCATGGTACTTGGATGTCAACCCTTCAAGAAAGACCTGATTAATGGTAAAGGTTTCCCCGCACATGCGTGCTAGTCGTTTCTGGTTCTAGGGGTGGTGCTTGTCTCCGTTTCTAAGCCGAAGAGGCAGCTCTGTCTAAAGACGTCTCCATGGTCATGTGGTCGGCATGTCTAAACGCTGAGTTCTGTTATCTTCCCACCAAAGTGGTCCCTATTTTCCTACTTGCATTTTTATGTGCTTTTGAACTGCTAGGTTGTCAGAAGCTGGTGTTAGGGTTCCAAATAGCATCCCAAAGTAAATCAAAATCCAAGGCAAAGGATTCTTCAAAGTTCCAATTTATTAAGAGAGCTATGTTGGCACATCTGAAAGCTTCCAGGTTTTTCCACCCAGTTGAAAGTTCAAGATCCTGCCCCTACACCCCAAGTCCATCACATGCCCCAATCTTCCACTGCCACGCTAGCAGCTTCCACTCATCCAGTTGCGGCCAGGTGCAGAGACAAAGGATGACCTTGGCTCTCTAGAAAGAATTTTGTTATGGCTACATATCACCCAACTCCGTATAATACCCCCTCCCATTTCCCCCAATAGAAAAATGCATAGTAGAATAATAGAAAGTGAGGCAGGCCTGAGGTCCAAAAGAAAAGATGGCTTGCAGGCCTGACAGCTGGACAAGTAACGGGAGCTCACTCCATTACGGGTGCTAGAAATTCAAACTGCCGAACTGCTGTCCTTTCTGATCAACAAGCTCATTTTTGCCACTGAGCCACTACATCCCTCTTAGCCATCTGATTGGGAAATCAGAATTAAAGTTTATTGAGATAAACTATAATAATAAAATCTTGTAAATCTGACTGTTTCTTCCCTTCTTCTTATGCCTCTTATAAATCAGAGAGCAGTCATTCTGTCTTTCTAATATTTCCACAGACTTAAGGAATGCCACTGTCCTCTTAACAGTATTTACATAAGGATTTCCAAAAATTTGCTTTAAGGTCACCTCCCTAGGAATTATTTAGCCTCAACTGCCTTTAAATGATGGCTTTCTCATTTGGATTCACATGGTGAATATTATTCGCTTTGTGTGCTAAGTTTATTTACTGCTACTAAGAAAGAAACAAGAAAGGTTCAAACTTTTATGTCATTGGTATAAATTACAATGGTTTGGATTCTGTCTTAAAAGTAATAATTTAGAAAAAAATTGAACTAAACAAAGGAAAAGAATGCTGACCAGAATTGCCTACTTATTAATTAAATATTTTAATAATCTCAGGTGATCAAGTCTTAGATCATTAATTTCCATTTGAAACACAGTGTCTCTAAACAAAAAGGTTGTTGTTAAACAAAATTAATCTTTTTTTACATTTTACATTATATTTCCTAGATATCTTTGTGACTCATCCTAGTTTTAATTTAATTTCTGTCTTCTGATATCATACTAAGATCGTATTTATCATTTCTTCACTCTGTTCACATCACTGACTCCTGATTCAATGATAAAATAAAGACTACATGTTTGGATCTTTTTAGAGTCTTAGAACTAATCAGCCTTGTCAAAGAACTTAAGTCCCACCATTACAGAAACCCTCACTTTTTCCAAGAATGACATTCATATATTTGCAAAGATTCTGTTAGTATATTTGTCACCCATGTAAGATTTAATGCCACAGACTTTACATTGCAATGATTTACTTTAAATCCTACTTAGAGCCCCAGCTTAAGAGCACTGTTTGTGAATCATTGCTCTAATCAGTCTTTGATGTCATGGAGGTATTTTGGGGAAAACACTTTCTCAGTGTTGAGGTATTGATCTACTTGTGGACCCATGAAGTTCTTTTAAATAAAAGTGAATTTCATATAATCTCAGATTATTTTTGTTGTTAAACAGGGATTTTTATTTCATATTTTTCCCTTTGGTATGGTTAATTTCATTATCTTGATCCTATTATGCATTATCTGTCACATTCTTTTGTCTACCTATCTTATTGCTCATTCAGTGGGTGCTCCTACAGAATCACTCAGTATTGGGTTGTGAAAAATTCTTCCTCTATTTTTTCCTTAGTCATCTGAAGGTCCTTTTTTGATCCTCTGTTATCCTCTTACCTGTTCTTGGAGTCTTCATCATTTACTTGTTTTCTATTAGTGTTTCTGTATCATCCCGCAACCCAGTTCTACACATATCTCCAGCAAGCCTTTCACTTCATCTAAAAAGCCTACATGATGTTGAGCTTGAATACGTTGTCTAAATCAATATATCCAGGCTCTTCTTCATACCATAAACACTCTGCACAGGTACTTTTAACTCTTGACTGGCTGCTTCTTTTAAGGAACTTAACCTGAGGGATACTAAAATCCAGATTCAAATTTTTCACGACAATTGTGTGACTGCAGTTCATGTATCAATGGCTAACCAATATTGATGGCCGTTAGCAGCATCCTCCATTCACTTGATCAGGTTTTATTACTGTGATGTTGAAAACTGGTATTTATTCTGTTTTCAGCAAAATTAGCTCATATTGAAGCACAGGTTTGCTTAACAACTATGGGGTTTACTGACCCTCACAAAATTAATAAAACCAGGTCAGTCACATCTTCTTGCTTTTTAACCATCACAAGTTATGTCTTTATGGTCATAACTCAAGAATATCTGTATTCTTTATCAGTGATGCTATCCATCCATTTGAGAAAAAATAGAAAATATTTTATTTTCTATTCTATTTATGTTTTTTGAATGTATGCTGAAGTTGTCTCCTCAGTTTTTTCATTTTTAACTGAATCATACCTTACAACGTGCTTAGAGATGCAATTTTGAAGTAGTCAGATTTCACTTGTCAAACCTTTTAAATGCAATTGTAGATTGTCTAAACAATAGTAAAGGCAAGATTCAATTGTGAGGTACATCAAACTACAGGAATGTTCTTTTCAGCATGGCAATATACATTCTCGACATTCTCTTTTAGGAACAACATAAATTGTTCTGTTTTGACAGATTCTAGATTCTATGTGGACTTGGAGAACATACTGCCCTACTTTTTTATTTTATTCAGTTAAGATTTCAGAAGCCAATGACTCAGTGCTCAGCAAAATGATTTATATTTTTAAAAGTTTTTGTTTTCCTTTTTATTTCCTTTCTTCAGAACTGTCAAGTTATTCTCTATGCCTGCTGTTAGCCTGTTGTGACCTCCAGCTTGTCCCTACCCTATGTTTCTTGGTAAGTCCTGTCAATTTAAGTTGGAAATGCTATTGTGTTAACAATAGCATAAGTTCTAGCAGCTGGTCCTCAGTGGTACTTATTCATGTCATATCTCTTCCAGCCCTTATAGAATATACATTCCATTCATCTTAAGAAATTAGCTAGCACTAAATGGAAATTGTATTTTAATGTCATACACATTATCTTTCAAGGCAATTCCCAGCAAGAAAGATAAGAAAAATCAATACAAAACTGAATAAAAAGCAGTCACTGATTTTATAAGCATTTTATCATAATTATGGTACTTCACATAATAATCTGATACCTGAAAAACTGTCAATATTTGGTCTGTTTCTTATACTAAAAAAACAACACATTTTTCCAAATCACATAGATTTTTTTCAAATTCAGATTCGTTATTACTACAGATTATAACTCAGATTAACTAAATTTTAGTTTAGTTTAGTTTAAAATCTACAGAATACAACCTATAATAGAGAACTTAATAAATAATGCATAGAAACTCCATATATTCCATTAAATAAGTCTGTAGGAATTAACAATTATTTAATAAAAGTATCTATTGTAACTAGATTTTTTGTTCATTTGTTGCCGTCATCTGCACTTTTATTCCTCCATTCTAGTTTATCTTGTGGCCATAGTAATTCCATTCTCTTATCAGAAATAGATTGAGATCTTTTGTACACAAATACTTGTAATTTTTCCCCCTTCAAATGTGGTCCTTTAGTTCCTACTTATCTACAACTCCCTTTTGAAATACATGGGAAAACAATAAAGGGGGTGGGTGGGTGAGGGGTGAGATAGGGTTCTGACTTGCATAGATAAAACCAGTTTCGATTATAAGAAGCCATGACAATATCTTGCATGCTGACTATTGGCAGGAATTTGTTCAGCAACATTTTGATATAGATAGGTTTTTGTGTCACCTTTTGGAAGTATGAATGGTTATTTCTACTTTTGCTTGCCCATTTGTAATGCTTTACTGTTAATGTATGGTTTTACTATAATTATGGTCTTTCACTGTGATTAACAGAGTCACAGCACAAGAAGTGATAGTTTGATAGAATTACCTTCTTGAAACCAAAGGACCAGCTGAGTAATGATCTGACTCAAAGCGCTGTGTAATGTTTCACAATGCTGCACAGATAGAATGGCTTTTCTATTGCTTCTGGGATACTATAGATAAAAAACAATGTGCTGAGATATGAGGTACAATGGTATTATGATGGCCTCTCTCAGTGACCTAAGTAGCCAATTGAATTGACCTGTGTCTACAAGAGTTCTTTTGGAGATCCAAGCCTTGCTTTGTTTTCATTCATTTCTATTTTTTTAAAGTAATGCTGCACAGGATCTTAACTTTGATCTGCCTTGTGCTAATGGAATGTTCTATCCTACCTATCCAATTTTGAGGGTAACACAACTTTTAGTCAAAACTTAAAATTTATATAGTTGTGACAGACTTTTGACTTCTCAGTATTGATTAAAGTGATGCTTGGCTTGCTAAAACATTTAGTGTTTTTAAGAACAGGGTTTATAATACTTTTATAATATACATCTTATAATATAAATACTGGTATATGTAGTATACTATTCTGTGGCATTGGGTCTTATTGTATTAGATAGCTTCTATCAACAGGCAGAATTCCCAGCTCGATCAGAGTGAATTATAACACTGATAAAGGTTTAGGTTTAGGTTTATTGGATTTATATGCCGCCCTTCTCAGGGCAGCATACAACATAAAAATACATATTACAAAAGTTAAAAAGGGAGATTAAATAGAATATCCCAAAAACCCAATTGACATTTACAATGAAATTTAAAAATTCAATTAAAATTAATCATTTATTTTATTCAGGTCAGCCCGGCTTGCTGAAAAGCCAACTTTTTAGGGTGCGCCAGAAGGACTGGAGGTTGGGAATTATGCGAAGCTCTGGGGGCAGCTCATTCCAGAGGGAAGGTGCACCCACAGAGAAGGCTCTCCCCCTGGATTGTCTACCAATGGCACCCTGAGAAGGTCAACTCTGTAGGATCATACAGAGGCTACTGGTGGCAGTAGGTGGTCTCGCAACTACCCTGGGCCTAAGCCATGGAGCACTTTATAGGTCATAATTAATACCTTGAATCGCACCCAGAAAACAACCGACAACCAGTGCAGACCGCCTAAAAGGGGTGTAACATGGGAGCACCTAGGTATCCCCATGATAATCTGCGCGGCCACATTCTAGACCAGCTGAAGCCTCGGGGTACTTCTCAAGGGCAGCCCCATGTAGAGTGTTACAGTAGTCCAGACAAGAAATGACTAGGGCATGATTGACTGTGCACAGGGTATCCCGATCTAGGAAGGAGCGCAACTGATGTGCCAGGCAAACCTGGTAAAAGGCCCCCCTGGTCATAGCCGTCAGGTGTTCTTCTAAACTAAGCTGCGTACCCAGGAGGACTCCCAGATTGAGGGCCCTCTCTGAGGGGACTAAAATTTCTCCCCCTATCATCAAAGATGATACAAGATGCACAAATCGGGATGACGGAAATCACAGCCACTCAGTCTTGGAGGGATTGAGCTTGAGCCTGTTCATCTCCATCCAGATCCACACAGCCTCCAGGCATTGGGACATCACATCAAGGGCATCATTTGGGTGGTTTAGGGTAGAGATGAAAAGTTGGGTATCATCAGCGTATTGACGATACCATACCTCAAAACCATGGATGATCTCGCCCAGTGGTTTCATGTATATGTTGAACAGGAGGGGTGAGAGAACCAACCCCAGGGGCACCCCACAAGTGAGGCGCCTCGGGGTCCATTCCTATTCTCTAGTCAACACGAACTGTGACTGATCCGACAGGTAGGAGGAGAAACACCGCAAAACGGTGCCCCCCCACTCCCAACTCCCCGAGTCATCGCAGTAGGATACCATGGTCGATGGTATCGAAAGCCATCTAATAGGATGAGGACAGAGGAGCAACCCCTGTCCTGGGCCCGCCAGAGATCATCAACCAACGTGACCAATGCCGTCTCTATGCTGTACCCCGGCCTGAAACCCGACTAAAATGGATCCAAGTAGGCAGCTTTGTCCAGGTACTGGGGAAGCTGACGTGCTACCACACTCTCAACAACTTTCGCTACAAAGCGAAGGTTAGAGACCGGACGATAGTTGGCTAAAGAAGCTGGGTCCAGGAAAGGCTTCTTAGGGAGGGGCCTCACCATTGCCTCCTTCAGAGTGGTGGGAAAGAACCCATTTCTTAATGAAGCATTGGTAATTGCCTGGAGCCAGCCTTGTGTCACCTCCTAGGAATCCGAAACTAACAAAGGGGCACAGGTCCAGCACATGTAGCAGCACTGAGTCTCCCCATAATCCTGTCCATGCCCTCGGGAGTCACAGGGTCAAACTCATCCCAGATAGATTCATCCCTATCAACTCGACCAAATCTACCCAGTCAGAGTCCAAACCTGTCCGAATCTGGGTGATTTTATCCTGCATATACTGAGCAAATTCCTCAGCCTACTCTGCAAGCAGTCTTCCCCAGTTCCTTGATTATCTGCGGACTGCTGGAAAAATGTTGCCGTTTTGCCACTTTTATCGCCATTAAGTAGAATTTAATATGAATTCTTACTAGTGTTCAATTGGATTCGGACCGGCTGGCCCTACAACCACTCTCTAGGTGTCTTTTCCGGCATTTCATCTCCCACAGCTCTTCAGTAAACCAGGGAGCTACCCGGGATCGGCACCGGGTCAGAGGCTGCAAAGGCACAACGCGGTCCAAGGCCCCAAAGGCCGCCCTATTCTAGGCTTCCACTAGGGCTTTGGTCGAGCTGTGAGCAAGGGATTCAGAAAAAGTCCCAAGCTCCATCAGGAACCTTTCAGGGTCCATCAGGCGCCTGGGACGGAACCATCTAGTCGGTTCCGCCTCCCTGCAGCGAGGGGTAGCAGTATGGAAGTCAAGCCTAAGGAGGAAATGATCAGACCATGACAAGGGTTGGATAGAAATAACCCCTAAATCTAGATCATTCATCCACTGTCCAGAGACAAAAATCAGGTCGAGCATGTGTCCCCTGTTATGAGTGGGGTCTTGAATTAGCTGAGTTAGGTCCACAGCCGTCCTGGAAGCCATGAACTCCCGAGCTGACTCAGATGTCTCACCAATGGAAGTCAGATTGAAATCCCCCAGGATCATAAGCCTGGGGAAATCAACCGCCAATCTGGCTAACATATTCAGCAGCTCCGGCAGGGCCGATGAGATGTAGCAAGGAGACAGGTATATATAACAAAAGTGCCCATCTGAACTCCAAGGCCCCACTTCACAAAAAGGGACTCATACCCGCCTATCTGAGGCAAAGTAACTTCCAGAGGTCCGGGATTTTCCCTAATAACCACCACCCACCCGTCCCTGCCCTGGGCTCTTGGCTGTTGAAACGCCTGGAGGCCTGTTGGGCATAATTCACTGAGGGGAACACCCCCTTCATGGCCCAACCAGGTTTCCGTAATGCATGCCAAGGGGGCCCTACTTGGAAGGAACCAAGCTTGTCAACTAGTAGTGGCAATCTTCCTGGCACCCCAGATAACTTGGCAATCAGATGCAGCAAACATTATCATAAAATAGGTCTATGGTCATTTCTCAATATCACTACCATACCAAGCCTGGACACTCACAGAAAGCAAGACAGAAAAATAAGTACTTGCTGCTTTAGCTGTTTATGAACTTTTTGAAGACCCTGGACATTTTTAGCATTGCTTCAATGGTTTATTACAGATACTAGTTGAGATACCAGACTTTTTGCTAGACAATTTGGAGACTAATGTACTGTTCCTTCCTCTATTTCAAAACCCTTAGAGATACCTAGCTGATCCATGGCAGGATTGTTCTCTAGGAGTTCTACATTCCATTTGATATGATGCTGCCGAAAATGAATCACCTAGAGGCATTTAGATAACCTTGGACATTTCCTCCTAAATGGAACCACAAAGCAGGTTCATTCTCAAATCATGCCACTTCATATCTCAGATCTGACCAGAATCAGGATTTGTGCTGATTTGCGCAGCCCTCAAACATGCAGGTGCACACATACTTAACAATAAGGAACAATAAGTTCCTTTTCACAATAAATTGGACTTTATATAGCATACTGAAAAGGAACGTGAAATAGAAATCCAAAGACATTTAAAGCGTGAGATAAAGAAAAGGACAAAGGGTTAAATTAATTGAATGTTTTGAGATAATTAGTGGTACTTTACATTTCCCCAATCTACGAGAGGTTGCTAGGAATTATAGCTTATGAAATGCTGCACAGATGGTGTCACTATTGAAGAGACTGTTGCCCAGAGCTTTGGCTGGATAGCAGATGAGTATTTTTATTTCATTTCATTTCTATCCAGTATTTCTTCCAAGGAACTACCCTCCTTTTGATTCTGACAAAAGCCTTTAGGTCATCAGCAAAGCCCAAGAATGAGGATTTGGATTTGGCGTTACAATCTAATGTAGCATACTTTGACCATTAAATTGCACAGATCCCCTAAGTTGTTGCATTATTAAGAATGTGCAAAAACTACGGTTCCTGAATCTTTGAAGATTAATTTCTGAAAACTGTTAGACAGCTTCCAATGACCAAATTGATGTAATTTGAAATAAAATTCCAGTGTTTTCCAGACGTTCCATTCCCAGATTAGTGAGCTTTACATATTAAAAAAATGCCATCATTATTTAAAAATTGTACTATTGTGGAAATGCTATTAATCAATGTCTTTCTGTCTCTGAGCAGCCTAATATGATCTCAGAAGATGGTACAGTGACACTTGCAGATCCCGTACTGGCTCCACTTGCTGACCCAGGAAAGTTTCGGATAGCACAGAGGCTATTTGCTTTATCAAATATTAACCTTGAAATGACAGAATCTTCTATCAAAGCTGCAACCATGAAAAAATCTAATTTTTCCCCAATTGTTCTATTTATTGCATTGAATGGCCTCCATGCATTAGGCTGTGAAAAACACAAGAACTGATGAAGCTGTTTCAATAGTTTAATACTACAAGTGTCTCTTTTAATGCCTCTTAGTTATGAACCCACTAGATTTGTGTCCATACAATTGGAATATCTGCCGAGGGGCTGTGTTATTGGAGCAAGCTGAATGCTAAAATTAATTATATGAATGAAAAGATGCAAAGATTTTAAAAAACCATGCAGGGATACTTGGTGAGATGTTAGACACTCCTGTATTATTTTAAAGTTTAGAAAGATTACATGTCCTCTCTTTTCAGCCATTTATTCAGAAACCATTCAAAGTTACAACAGTGCAGAAAAAAAAGTAATTTTATGGCTCATTTACCACCATTCACAACCTTCATAGCATCCCTCAGCCATATGAATGACATTGGGCCAGATCTGTGATTTTTCTTCTTCTTTCACATACCCCTCACCCCTTGAAGAGAGAGGTTTCAACAAAGCAAGTTGTTCGCTGTTCTACATATTATGATCACACTGGCAGTAGGGAAGGAGAGATTCCCTGCAAAAATTGCTTGCTTTTTTTTCTTCCCACCCCACCCCCATGTGAGTCGAGGGTGTGGAGAGAAACGGATTTCAAGGGAATGGCTCCAGTCCTAGATTGTGACACAGTTGCATTGCTTTTGATGCATACAAGATAGTGAGGTTCATTTAGCAATGCCTTCATTTAGCACTGTACTTGCCAGTGAAGAATTCCTTGTATTAGTTGTTGTGCTCCATTACTAATATTATTTTCCTTATAAACTAGAACAGTTGTCCTAACCTTTTGGGCACCAGGGACTTGTTCTATGGAGGGAGGTTTTTCCGCGAACTGGAGGGAGGTGGTTTTGCATGCGGCCTGCATCCCATGGCCCGGTGCTGGTCCATGGGTTGGGGATCCCTGAACTAGATTGTATATACTAATTGAACACCATTATGTGGCAACAGTGTATATTCAAAACTGAGCAAAGACCATCATGAAGCAGGAGAATAATTGAAAGGACCATTTAAGCAATCGTTAAAAAACAGCAGCACAGGAATAAAGTTAAAGCATGACCTGAAATGTTGGGCTTTGGAGCCATTATTTAGATAGCCAAATATCACAAAGGATGTGTTTTTCTTTATGGTGTAGTAGAGAAGCTGGGAATGGCAGAATCCATTTTGGGAATCATTTTTAATCTTTCTGGTTATAAAGACATTTTTATTTACCCTGCTTGATTAATGTGAAGTGTACCAAAATTCCAGACTGAGTTGCTTGTTTTAGATTGGGGAGGTTGGGGTGTATGTTAAGGAGTAAAATGTAATCTTTAGCTTTCAGATATTCACAAAAGATATATAAAACCCATTCAATTCCATCCACTTGTTAGCAAAGTCATATGGCTTCAAGCCAATGGAAGTTAACAGATTTTGGATATTATTTTCACAGTACTTATTAAATGCTATTATAAGATATTCTTGGAATGATGTTTTTTCAGTGTTTTAATTAGGCATATGCAGTGCAAAAATAGGATGACTTGTTATTCTTTCATATTGATAAAAGTTTTTATATATCATTTGGTATAAAATTATAACATCTATTGCAAGGAAGGCCTACTGTATTGCCTCATTCCTGCTTCCTTTTCTGATGCCTGTTCTGTGCAGTAAGAATGTAATTCATAAAAGATCACACTGAATTTTCAAATATTAGATTTTATTTCATATATACAAAAATAACTTTCTTAGGAGTTTTCAGATTTCACAGTTTTATACATTTCAACAATGAATATACAACTTAAATGGAGAAACAGGTTATTTTTTAAAAAAAAACATTGTTTAACTGAATAGCACACATTTATCCTATGAAATTTCACCAATTTTCTCATGATCCTTTTTTTAGAACTTCTTAATGTGATCTATGTGGCAATTTTGTTGTGATGGAAAGACATTAAAATTTCCTATCCCATTTACATCTTCTATTGTCCTATGTGTGTCAATATTAGTACACATTTGAAAAGTTACCATTTAATAGAAATAGTAAGAGTTGAAGTAATAAAAATTATACTGCATAAGACTAACAGAAGTCATTATTTTTAAATGTACCTAATGATTTTCTATAATCTAATCTTAGAAACACAAAATAGCCTCCCATATAATAATTCACAAATAAATGTAGTTCTCAATATAATACACATTTAAAGAAATGTTATGCCAGTGCATCCAAGATATATTATTTTAATAGTTTCCAAGTTAAAACATCTTTCTCTAGCTAACATATTACATTTTTAAAAAAAAGAATAACCACCATATATGCACCTGAACCCTTAATCAGATGTTTCTCTTCTCATATTGGGGCACAACTAACATCTATTGTTGTAAGACTGGACATTATTCTCAGCTATCGTACTTGATCATTAGGAAAATGTTCGATCTTAAAAATGGACAATTCGTTTAATAGCAAGAAGCCTCAAAACAATTCAGTTTTGTCAAGAAAGCCCATATAAGGCAAGGACATTGAAAGAAAAAAGATAAACAAACGATCTAAGATAAAAGTATTCCTCAACTTACCACCATAATTGAACCTGGAATTACCATTATTAGTCAAGATGGATTTTAAAAACATCACCACTAGTCCATGCCCAGTTTTAGGACCCTTTTACAGTGGTTATTAAGTTAACTCATTGTCCGTATACGAGTGCTTTTTTCTGGCAGTTAGAAGTAAATACCAGTTCCCAGCAAAAAATGATAATTGCTGCTACATGACTGCAGGATACTGCAAATGCTTATTTATGGAACAATTGTTCAGTATCCAAAGTGTGATCATGTGACTGTCCAGGGAGGTTGTCATCAGAACTTCAAATCCAGGTAATGTTCCTTGTGTGTATGAGTGTGTGGGGGGGTGTTGTAACTTTCAGCAGTTGCTAAGTGATTAGTTGTAAATTGAGGATTACCCATGTAATGAAATAGATACCTAAGGGGCATTAGGAATCTCATTAGTTTGTAGCCTGGAATTTTGGTTTTTTTCTCATGGAAGTTTCCATTTTAATATCTTAGGGAAAACTCCAGTCACTGAACTTTAATGGAAAAACCAATCCAAAGCAATTTGCATCATAAACAAAAATATTTTAATATGACATGATAAACGCAGCTCTTGAGATAGTTGCTTTTTCTCTGAAAGTTTCCAAGGTTTATGATGGGAACTCCTGCCAATTGAACCAAGACAAGACAGCAAAATAGTAACAATGTGCAATTGATGTAGACTATTTGATTCTGAGCAACTAAAAAATTACTCAACAGCAATTAAATGAATTTCAGACAAATATTCCCAAAAAAGTTCTACATTTTACATTTTTATTCCAAAAGCACATACTTAACTAATATCCTTTCTATCAGTATCATATACAGATTTGAACAAGATAGTTTGCATTCAAAATTGTGCATCTTTCTCAAAAACATCAGTTGCTACTGATTCCACAAATTGCCAAAACAATACTTCATCACTTTTAGGAACCCCAAGCTTGAGAACTTATTATTATTGATAGGATTTACCAGATCTTGTGTAGATACCTTAGCAGTTAAATTGTTGCTGTTAATTTTGAGTATTTTCTTTTTCAAAATCTTTGAGCCATAAAAAAATTACTCAAATATTTTGTGCATAATTATTTTAAGCTTTCTGCTTATCTGTGACACTAGTAGGTTGAATTGAGAGATACAGAGTTTTTCCTGAAGCACCAACATGAATTGCCATTTAAAACAGCAGTATCCAATCTTGCCAGTTTTGCAGGCTGGTAAGGAGGGGAGAGGGGGTGGTTCCACATGTGCCTGCCACTCGCACAAATGGAACTGTACACACATCCTTGCCAGACTGCTGAGTGTTAACAAGTGGAGCTGAAAACACTTATGCATTTGTCTGCCTCTTCTGCAACTCAGTTTGGAATGGGTTATGGCCCGGTAAGTGGATTGCCGCCTGGGGGGTGGGGACTCTTGATTTAAAATGTCCCCCAGTTTCTGTTATTCTCTTTCTTTAGCTCTTGCTCTAAAATTATTTTTTATAATTTTCCTTGATTATGACAACTGTCTTTCTGAAACAGTAGCAGCTTTTCTTTGAAGATTTAGTTACTGGCTATATAGAAAGAGGCATTTACATTAGAAACTAAAATTAGCTTTGATTTAGGTCTGACTCAGCATGATTCATATAATTCTTTATTTTATTATAAATTTAAGATAAATGAAAAGCTTATATAAACATATAGCAATTATATATTCCAGGAATTTCATGAATTCAGTATGACCCATTGTAGCTTAAGGTATAATTTTAAAGTCGTCATAATGTACAAACGGTATAAATTTATGGGAAAAAATTTAAAAAAAAAAAAAAAAACCTTCAGTAGATACAATTAGGGACTGCCTTAAAGGGGAAGTAATCGTGCACTTTTATTGATTTTTTTTCATTCCATAATTTTTGGTAAAGCTATAGAACAGAACAATGAATAGTATTTACTGATCCATGTTAACATCTAGTTTAGGCCTTTGCATAAACCATTGTTTTCTATTATTATTACATACACTTAACATATATATTTCAATATATAATTATTTTGGTACAGATAATTATGTACCCTAATGTCAGCAAGCAATATTGTCTTCCCATTTCATGTACTCATGTTAAACAAAGACACATTTTCCATTTTTATACTGAACTACACATGGAATCGTCCTTACATGATTTCTCATTTAATCTATTGATGAAGGAAGGATAAATATACTTTATCCTTTGAGGAAAGTGATAAAACATTTATGGTATATTCTAGATTTATTATCCACAGGAATTTGCAATCTATCAGTTCAGGTCATTGACAGGAGCTCTGCAGTTGCAGACAAACATGCCAAGAACTGAAATTAGAACACTTAAAATGTTCTGCCTACGATTTACACCTTCCCAATTAATCCATTCTGCACCTCATTTACTAAATTTAGCATCATGGTACTGTCCTTAGAAGCATTTTGCCTGTTACATACTTCTCCATTGCTGCCATTCAGTGGGAGAATAAATGCATGGGTCTCTGTATTCAAAGTTTCATTTATTCATAGCTGGGACTATACCCATGCAGCAAAAACAGTGAATGGCCTATATCACAGGCATTCTGCCACTGAGCATAGAGGTGTATTTTATATCAAATGCAGTAATTCTTATGCATGACAGCAAACTAACTGTTCCTATTACATTCAGGACCTGTGGTTTAAATTCCCACATTAATGCCAAGAGTGAATTCTGTGACGAGCAGTTCTCCCAAGATAAGAGTACCAGCATAAAAAGTCTTGCCCAGAGAAAATATAAAATGTTTCTTGACCAATTCCCTACTGTTAACAATTTATTTAGAAAGCCATTAAGGCAAATACTGATATTCTGTTCTTCTTCCTTCCTGCTTTTGGCAGCACTGAGCTTCTGAGCCTTAAAACCAAAATCAAATTCCTTTAATCACTTGCTAAACTCTCTTTGAACTAAGGCCAATTTGAAAAAGCACCTGCTTTCCAACCAGAGTGGATAATACAGATCAATGGCTAGAAACAAAACAAGACAGGAGTAGTTTGAGTATTCTTCTTGAGAACATTTTATTTTGTAAAAAAGATAGTTCAGGTAGAATCTGAACAGAATCACGGCTACTTAAATTGCAGCCCAAACTCTCATCTAGCAAAGAGCAGTAGCAACAAACCAACTGGAATGCGGTCTAATGAAATATTAGAAAACAAAGGAATGAGAAACAGTTATTTGACTTGAGGATTCAGTAATGCCTTCCACTCAATCTCCATTCAGACAGCATTATATTCAATAAAAGTATAGTCATTTTTACCCTTTATCCCACTTCATAACCTTACAATGACATTGAAATTACAGAGTAAAATGTCATTTTGGGTGCTGGAATTCCCCTCCCCCCCCCGCCCCCCAGACTTAGCTATACATATTTTTAAATATTTAACATCAGCCTATCTACAGAATTAATGCAACAGAAATAAATTTCTGTACAATATTTCATATTGTTAGAAGCTAATTTCTAAATACCAATAAAGACACAGATATGCAATTATTTGCATAACGTTTACAAAATATACTTAAGTCTTTAAAAAAATACCACAAAGGGTTTTTTAAATCTACAATACCTTTTTGGTATCAACATTTCTCTATATAAACTAAAAATTATTGAAACCCTGTTTCCTTGTGCATCTTAAAAGCCAAAATACTTAAAAGCTAGCTTGTACTGTCTTGGCCTTTTCCAATATTTTCTCATTGTTGGCATCTTGTGTATGATACTTTGGTATTGAAAATAAGCTCTGTAATCCTAGTGACCAAACTCATTTGCAAAATAAATGAAATGGGGAGATCATAACCACCTCAGGCCCTCTGTGTGTTAGCAATGGATGGTTCTATTTATAATAGCAGGCATAATATAAAATATGATCATCAGATTATTTCCTCTTAGTAAAAGCAATAACACAGATTTATATACCGCTTCACAGTGCTTTAAAGCCTTCTCTAAGCGGTTTACAGAGTCAGCATATTGCCCCCAGCAATCTGGGTACTCATTTTACCCACTTGGAAGGCTGGAAGGCTGAGTCAGTCTTGAGCCTGGTGAGATTCGATCTGCCAAACTGCTGGTAGCCAGTGAACAGCAGAAGTAGACTGCATACTGTACTCTAACCACTACACCAGTGCGACTTATCCATATCTACATCCCCTCAATAGAATATGTATCAGAAATGTATTTATGTAATCAGTAAATATGAACCTAACATGATTAGCTAACTAAGGGAAGAGTTATTGGCTAACTGTAAAACATGAGTGTGGAACAAAAATAAATTCTTTGATAAATAACACTGAATTTTAGCATCTGACAATAATTTTAGTTTCACACTCTATTTGGTGAATAAAGCCATGTAACACAAAGGATCAGCTCAAAGCCCCATCACATCACGTTTTCATAACACACAACATCACTCATAAATACTCTGGTATAAACTAAAAGCCAGTTGTCATACAACAATATACAAATACAGAGCGAGGTCATAATAAAAAAGCAGATTTTGTTCTTCTAAGCTATGAGTTTTCTACAACTAAGAACATACATTCTACATGCTGAGCTCTTCACTAAGACTCTGTAGCATGAGGTTCTTTCAGGCTACTTCACCATTACCTCAAACACAATGAATTTACATTACGAGAATTATTTGAAAAATACTTACTGAATGGGTTGAAATGTTGGCTTTTTAAAAGGGTCTCTTAGGGAAAGTTCAAGATATTGCTTTTACATTTATGTAAAAAGGGAATCTACATAAAAGTCTACAGTACATCTGTCTAAGACAAAACAGCTGCAAAACATGGATAAACATTAAGCAAATATGCTTCAGTAACATGGCTCAGTGCTGGTTGCTTTATTAAAAGTTCTGCTTATGTCAAGGTGATATGCTTATTAGAACAAGGATTATATCTAAATAATAAAAACTAATCAGATGAAACATTTGATTTAAAACAGAGTTTTACAAAAACCTTTTCAAGTATTTTTCTCCTTATCACAGTGAAAATGTAAGATCAAATGTATAAATGAATGACTGGAAAGTTCTTTAGATGAGTAAAGGCAAAGTAGTAAATCAAAACATTTATAAAAATGCTTCAACGCATTTCCTTCATGTGATATGAATAAAAAGGTTATTTGTAAAAAGTTAGAAAAATTAAAATAAATTACATATTAAGTACACTTTCCCTTCAACATTTTGTATAAAATTTTTTACTAGCATACTATTATTTTAATATACATAAAATAAAAACATATTGGGTCCTGCCAAATATCTGGCACCACTGTACAATATTTTCTTAGTATAGTGTTTGTTTCAACATTACGTGATGTTTGTTTCATCTTTAAAATAACTGTCAGTATACCCAGCTAATTGGGACCCACTGTGATTCCATTCTCAATTTTTCTGTAGCAGTTTGCAACTTCTCAAAAGCTTTGTCTAGGTTGTCATTCACAATAATCAGATCAAAGTAGTGACTATAAGCTCTCTGGATCCGTGCACTCTCATCAACAGTTTTCTTCAAATCAGTATCCTATTAAAATATTGACAAATATTAAAAATAAAACAATATTATACAAAACAAGCGACTAGAGTCAGATTTAAAATTGAGACCCTGCATTTACAAAAATCTTTAGATCAACAAGACCAGGCTTTTTAATAGAAAAAAGCATTTAAAATTAATTCACAAAAATATAATGATACAGGAATCTGTGAAAGTGCAAACAGCTATTAGATATAATAGATGTTCTTAGTTACGTTAGTCTAGCTTTAGGATTCTTATAGCTATGCCCAACTCTTTAAACATGCACATAATTTGAAATCTTACTTTATAAATAAATGTTTCAATATTAGTTTATTACAATACTGGATTTCATCAGAAAAATTTCAAAATATTTTAATTAATAACAAAGCAGCTACATTTTGTGCTAAATCAAGATGTATGACCCATGTTAACCACCTACTTATATGACCAGACTTGTCAATGAATATTTTCCTGGGCCATTTTAATATGCAGATGTTTATTTATAAAGCTGTATCAGCTGAGAAGGTGCCATAAAGACCATCTTCTGTGACACTGATTTATCTAGCTATTTTGCCTGATAGTTTATTCATGAAATTATTTTTCACTTTCTTTCTTAGAGCTTCACACACTTGTTAGGCTTAATTTAGATTTAATTATATTATATTCAGAATTATATTTGATATTTGAAATTATTCTTATTAGCTTTTTACCAAACCCATTGTCTTCTATATTCTAACACAATCTGAATCCAAACTATTATTTTAATGCATACTATTCTGGCAATTTTAAATGGATAAAAATAGCATCATATATTTAAACTCAGGAGTTATGTCGTAAGCAACAGATAACAGCACATATTTACAGTACCTAGAAGTGTATCCCACTTTTCAAATAAGAAACTAGATTAGGAATGGTATTTGAATTAAAAGAACTTCTTGCTCCATAATACATTTTAAAACTGTATTGAGAGACATCAAGTACATTCTTTGCCTCACATCAACAAACTACTAGTTTACCAAGTTTTCTGGAAAAGATGAGTCAGTTATAACAAAATGAAATTAAAACCTGCAATAATCTATGCCTAAACAGTTTAGTAAAAGTTCAAGAACTACAAATGGCCAATAGAAAGAGGGAAAGGAGTCTGAAGATGGCCTGTACTATTTTAAGTGCAGCTTTAATAATGCTTGATAAAACAAACTAGATTACTCACACATATTTTTAAAAAAATGATAATTTTCCTTACTGTTAGAAGCTTGGTTGTAATTCCTGCATCAACCACAGCTTTGTGCATTGCACGCAGTGTTTCAAGTTCTGGAGCAGCAATAAAAACTACGTAGGGCATAAACTCTGATGTCCGCAACACTTTAAGTGCCTAGAAAGAAAAGAATTAAGTTATGCATTCAATTTTTTGAATAATAGGCAGTGTCTGTAAGCACAGGGGGTAATATGTATTTTTCACTATTTAATAGACAACATGCTTCAGTCCTTTCAAACAATGCCATCTATTAGGACACACAAACCATGCTTTTTCTGTCACTGAATTCAGCTTCTTAAATTACATGCCCCAAGAGATCAATGTGACTCTGCTGCCCTGAGGATGTTCTGGAAGTCTTTACAAACATGGCAGCTCTCCCAGGATATTAGTGGTGGACTTAGTAATGGTGATGAGATAACAGAATATGGTTTTCAGGAATTATCAGAAATTTTCTCTGTAGGGTTTTCTTAAATTGTAAGCTGCTCAAAATTATAGTTAAGTGACTTCTAAATCTATATTTCAATTCAGTTATATACTTCTCAAAATGATAGCACCTAATGATAGGGGAATTTTTTTCCCATTTATTAAACTTTTGTAATGTAACAACACATAGTGTATTTATCAGGTTACAATTACCATATTGTAGTTAGATTTCAAATATTTCTGTGCATATTTCAGTAGTAAAAATAGCATTGGAAATATTTCAGTGTTCATTTCATTTAAAAAAAACCAAAATAAGTAAATGCAAATAAAAAGTGACTTGCCACACAACATGCTGAAGAATTAAATGAGTTCTAGTCCCAAAACTGAGTGAAGGCAGGGCAGGATTAAATTCATACTAATTCCTTTCCCTTCTCCACTTTTTAATTATTGTAATTTAGTTCATTTCACATTTTCCACTATAGGTATAAGCATATAGTTTCCAAGCAAAGAAGCTTCCCTCCCATTGCCATTGACTTTAAATCTCCAGAGATTAAGAGAACTAGTTTGGGCTCATGATTAAAGCACTGGACTAAGAAAGGGGGGAGGAAATGTTCTCGTCCTGCCCTTGAGTCACCTTCCCTAAGCTGTAGATAAGAATGGTGAATCCCTTCTGAAAGGTTGCTAAGAAAATTACATGGACTTCTTCATGTAGTTACCTGAAGTCAACCTCAAAAAATAAAAGAAATAAGAGGCTTATTCTTTATCCATCTACTGCTTCTACAGCCACAATCTCCACTATTTGGAGAGTAGCAAATATTAGCTGAAGAAGATAATGGAAAAAAGTGCAGTAATGGTAAGGAATGTAAGCTCAAGAACAATCATTATGAAGCTATAAATGCCATTCCAGATGGCCTTTGGCTCAGCTTTATAAGCCACTTTGCAATTCTACACATACAGTGAAGTTATGGGGAGCATTCATTTTAAATATGTAAGTTCTAGCTCCCCTCTAGAGACAACTAGGAAATCCACAATTTGGAAATTTCTTCAGGTAGACATGAGTGATTTTTTTTGTAGTGACTTGAGGGGGGGATTAAGAATCATAATGGCCACTTAAATGTTGTGAAAATGGCTTTTAAAACATGCTAAAATAGAAAAAGGACCAATATTGCTTTTTCTGGCCATCATTGGCAACAACAAGTGATGGTGTGGTCCCCATGTCCTGTTGAAAGCCTCGCCCTCTTGTAAAATCTGCTCACTACTCAAATTAATGTTATTACAGATAATCCAATTCTTACAAACTTTCTCCAACTTGATCAGATGCAAAATTTTCCCACTGATACTTGGCTATTAAAATATTACACTAGCATACCTGTGGATTCACATCCAAGATACATGTTCTTCCAGTCTGAACCACTTCAATAATAGAATCTATTTTGGTACCATAAAGATTTCCTTCATATTCCCCGTGTTCTAAATATCTTCCTGCTTTAATATCTGCCTCCATTTCATTTCGTGACACAAACCGGTATGCTTGTCCATCTTTCTCATCATCCCTCGGTTTCCGTGATGTAACTAAATAAATTGACATATGAGCAAAACAACAATATACAAAAGATACAGCCAGGTGTGCTTTTATGTAAGAACTTCTTACAGAAAGATACAAAGATCTGAATACAATAGATTTCCTGTACTAGTAGAAAGGCTCTTCAGTCCAAAAATAGTTTCCTGTTATAGCTCACAAAATAATTCCCATGTTTCAGGAAACAGCAATAGTACTTACTTATGTATCACTTTACAGCCCTCTCTAATCAGTTTAGAGTCAGCCTATTGCCCCAATCTGGGTCCTCATTTTACCAACCTCAGAAGGATGGAAGGCTGAGTCAACCTTGAACTGGTGAGACTCAAACTGCCAAGCTGCAGTCAGCAGAAGTAGCTTGCACTACTGCATTCTAACCACTGTGCCACTGTGCTCATATAACATTTCAACCTTGAGGTATAAACCTGAGAGAAGGATTGGGGGCTGCAGGAGGTCACATAAAAGCTCCAGAAATTAGGCTTTTTAGTCTGCAGAGCTATTTTAATTTGCATTTTTATTTTCATTGTGAGTTCACACAGTTTCTGCCACTCTCCCATCTGCATCTGAAAAAAACAAGTATTTTACCAACTATTTATAATTAAAATGTTTAAATGAACTTGCATACAAATAATTTAAATTCCAATCTGTAGAATTCCTTATGTAATGCATCCCAAAGAGTGCTTGGAAGTACTTATAATAGGGCTTATTCCCAGGTGAAAATGTTTTGAAGCACAACTGCCATATGTTTGCTGATACTACTTTACTGCCAAATATGTAAAACATGCCAATATTAGAAAAAATGAACTAGTTATACAATTTCACATGCATTTATTAATAATATTTTAACT
Organism: Rhabdophis nuchalis; assembly: GCA_039707465.1. NCBI lineage: Eukaryota > Metazoa > Chordata > Lepidosauria > Squamata > Natricidae > Rhabdophis > Rhabdophis nuchalis. Next base: position 48,987,142 of record CM077647.1, on the reverse strand, counting down.
TGTACAGGTAATCCTCGAGTTACAGATGTAATGGAGCCTGCCAATTACATTTGAAAACCAAGGATTTGTTGGGAGTAAATCACATAAAGTGAACATGAAAACTTCCTGCTTTCGGCCATGCATTCACTAATTGAATGTGCTGATCATTAAGTGTGCATGGTAGATACCTCATCACTACACAATTGCTTCCCCACTATCCTACCATGCTAGACTCAGTTCCTTGCAACCTCTCTGATTTCACTTCAGCATCCAATTGGTTTGCCAATGCTTTTCACACATCGAGAATGAAATGTTTGGGGGGGGGGTGATCTCGCGTGACTGCAGGCATCTATTCTCTGCAAAAGCAGTTGGGTGCCTGAAGTCGTGTGATATCACAGCCCCCAGAATTTTTCATTGTCGGTGTGAAAAGCGTTTGCAGGCCAATTGATTGCTGGAAGAAAAATCGTCCTGGTCTCAAAGAAACAGTGAGGAAACAGATTTTTGCAAGGTAAGTGAGTCTGGGAAGGTAGGATGGGGGAAAGCAATTGTGGGGAGCTGTGGGGAGGAATAGGCAGGGTAAATGTTGCAGTGCCTCTGCGATCGTTTGTAAGGGTGAACCGCTGTTGTGATATTGCAACATTCTTAATTTCAGGACTGTATTGTAAATACTTGGGAGGGTTATCATGTAACTTTGAACAGTCACTAAGTGAATTGTCATGCCTCTAGGATTACCTGTGGTTTCCAACCAATACGATCCTGAGCTTTCTTTTGCCAATTGAGCCCACAATATTTGTTGATGTTGTCACATATTGGTTGGAAATATGCAGAAGATCATCTATCCTGCAATGGATAGACAATGGCTAAGATGATGATGATGACTTTAATTTGTAGTTACACTACCTCATTTCATAATGTCTATCTGAGATTAAGGTTATCAGGAATCAAAGAAATATGTTTAGTGAATCTATGTAAAATAAGCAAACAAACAACAGTGTTATAAAAACTTACATGGGACTGTGGTTCCAAATTTTGTGGGATTCAGTACAATAAATCTGTTTTTCAGACTTCTTCGGCCAACTCCTTGGGCCCCTATTAAAACTAGTGTTTTTCTTTGAAATGGAGGCATTTTTGCTACTTCCTCATATATCTGAATTTCATGTCGATCAAATTCTAGATGGAACAGAACATGTTAAAATCAAGGCAATGTGAACAATATAAATTTCACAATTCTATGGATTTAATCCACCAATCAGCCATGAAACTCATTGGTTGACTATGAGACAGTTATTCTCAACCCAATCAATTTGTGATTTCTTAGGTGGGAGGCTGTCAAAAGGGTTGCATTAACCACTAGGAATGAGAGCCTCTGAGGCCCCTATTACGTGACATCAAGAGAAGTGATCTACAATGCTTTTACCCTATTTAATAGGATGGACAAATTACTTCAAGAAGAGGCAGGTAAGCTAGCCAGGTAAGGCTTTCAAGGTGATCAATCTAATTTTATTGTTTCCAGTATTGAAGATAATGTATGTATGTATGTATGTATGTATGTATGTATGTATGTATGTATGTATGTATGTATGTATTTTCAGGAGGGGATCAGTATCCAATCTGGCCACTGAAAGTCATAGCAGAAAGTCCTCTGCAATAAGTTGATAGGACTGGGCCATTAGTTGATTTAATGTAAATTTAAGTTTAATTCAAATTAAGTACACATTACTAATATTAGAGACATTACAAATTATGATTTGATAATTTTGGGAAAGCACTGGGTGAAAGGTCATATAGCCTGGTCCTTCAGATTCTACCTCTGATTTCATACAATAGTTTTCAAATGATGAATATACTATGAATATAGATGGATCAACAGAGTAACATTGCTAATTATATGAATGATGTAATATACAACAGCTGCAGCTTGTCACAAGGAGTAAAAAAAATGTTTCCCTGTAATAGGATTTCTACTACTGCACGGCTATTTTTTTTTTTTTTTTAAAATAGTGTTGTACAGGAGCCCATTGTTCCCAATTACTTCTGGGAAACTTAGATATAATTTGTAACATAGGACTCCTAAATTATTTAATACAGTAGTAAAAAAATCATTAATGTGCTCCATTTCACTTTAATATTAAATTGCTAAGCATGACAACTAAATTATGTGTGAGTTCAAGGATAATTTGAATTATAAAATAAATTAGCAAAACAGAATAAATATACATTTTTACACCATTACAAGGGATATCAAATTGTCTACATGTAGGAAAACTCAGAAAAGGTCAGTTTCATTTGGAATTACTTAGTTTAGTTTAGTTTAGTTTAATTAGACTTATTAACCGCCCCCTCTCCCCGCAGGGACTCGGGGCAGTGCACAGGAAATTTAAAAAACATATACATATAACAATAATAAATAATTAAAACTATATTAAATACTAACACCCTGTGCTAAAATATACCCCTTTAAAAACTATACCTATAAAACCCAATTAAATAATTTCTCTACTAAAAACTAAATGCTAGGTACGGTAGGTTAGGCCAGGCCGTCTACTTCCTAGATTTGTATGTATAGCCACTGGAGATACAGATAATCCTTGATATATGACCATAATTATGGTTGTATACCATATTAGTTGTTGTATGGCCAGCCTGTGAACACACCCAATTTTATTATTTTTTTGCAATAGTTATTAAGCTAAGTGAATATAAATAACTTTCTAAATATTCTTGCCAAGTTATTTTTTCTGTATTCTACTACATAATGCTGAAATTCACAAACCTGCATTTCTAGTTGTGAGATACATCATTTTTTTCTTCCTTTTACTATTTATTGTCCCACAGAAAGGACCTAAAAACAAATGAGATATTTTTGAAATTACAATTTGTTATGTTGGTTTGGAACAAAGTCTTAATGTACTCCATTGAAAGCCATATCATCCTAACTGCTTGTAACTGCTAAATTTGTTTATATAACTATAATAATTTGTTTAGACTTATGGTTATAATACTCCCTATTTAATTTTATGTAAGTACCAGCAGATGGCAGAAAAGATTCAGGTATCAGAAAGAAAGCAAATTATCTTGATTACTAATTTGTTATTATGGACAATAATGTATTCCATTATTAACAATGCATGGAATTTGAAGAATGTACATAATCAAAATGATAGTTTTGAGTTCCTTACTTGAATTTTCCCAGTCCCGTCTAACAAATGCTTTCCTCTTTTCTTCTAAGAACTGGCTAGGAATAAGTCCTGCACTTCCCCCTTCTTTGACATGGCTGGCCTGAAATAAAATTAAATATGAAACAAAATAGATTTTTACATTGTAAGTTATAATGTAATGTAATTATAAGTTGTAAAGTCGGACACAATTTCACATCTAACAACAATAAAGTTGTGATGTAGCCAAAAGCAATTTAATGTTCAGATTTATTCATAAAAACAAGTTGGATGCAAAGCACTGTAACACACTAGTAAACAAGAAGATATCTGAAACATAATGTTTAAGTATAAGAACAGTTGACTGTTCTAAAAAAAATTCCACACACCTTTCAACAACAAAAAGCTATTTTTCAGTAAATATTCTAAGTGAATTCCTAAAGCAGTATATGTTAATAATGCATTAAAAAAAACATTTCATCCCCTTACTTTTATTAAACATTGAATGAACAGATATGAACTTTAATTCAGAATTTCTTACATATTCCAAAAACACGTACAGAGTCTTTAGATACCAAGGTGCATAGCAAGCTAAAATGACACTAAAATGGCATAAAACATCTTCTGTCATTTGAGCCCTACTTCCTGGCCATCTATGCTTAAAAATAAGATTACATAATGCAGATCACTTAAGTAATATAGACCATTCGATTTGTAAAAACTAAATATATCCTAAGGAAGTAGCTTTATCTTGATTATATTTAACAAGCTTATAGCAGAAATAAAAATAAAGTAGCAGCATCCCCTTTCTAAATGCTTAGATGAATTCTATTCAAATTTTCTTTTCCATTTGTATTCCTCCTGAAATATCAAGACTGATCATCCCTCCCAAAGCAACCAATCAAGGCTAGCTACTTTAGAATGCACTGGACAAAAAATTTAGGAATGTGCCCTATGGTTAGTGTGTGTGTGTGTGTGTGTGCATCCGCGCGCGCACACGCGCACCCACACACAAGGAAGCCCACCCCAAAAGCATGAAGGCTTTTTTACTCACACATTTCATAAAGGCTACTAATATCCATGTACTTCTGTAACAATTTAATAAGTTTACTACAGTACATCGGTGTGCTGATTTGTATAATTTGGTTATTCTAACTTGAGTACAGAACTGTACATGATCTCAAGACAAGCCTATATTACTCCCTATTTTTACAGACAGAATTATAATTTGACCGTATGGAAGGGATAGCCTAAGGATCTGTTCCACTTTCATGAAACAGTTCTGAATTTCTGTCAGGTGTTTTTTTTAAATCCCTTCCTCCAAGTCCCTGGAGTTTTCTTGGGAAGATTTTTCAGAAGTGATTTGCCAATATTTTCTTCCTAGGGCTGAGAATAAGTGACTGGTCCAAGGTAACCTTTGTTCTTAGGATAGAACTAGAACTGATTTCTTAACCACTATACCAACTAGCTCTCTTGCCTGAAATTACAGGTAAAACTAAAAGAATTAGAATATCGTGCAAAAGTTCATTTATTTCAGTAATGCAACTTAAAAGGTGAAACTAATATATGAGATAAGCAAGATAGTTCAAGCCATGATTTGTCATAATTGTGATGATTATGGCGTACAGCTCATGAAAACCCCAAATCCACAATCTCAGAAAATTTGAATTACATTCAGTCAATAAAACAAGGATTGTACATAGAACAATATCGGATCTCTGAAAAGTATAAGCATGCATATGTACTTAGTACTTGGTTTGGGCCTCTTTTGCAGCAATTACTGCCTCAATTTGGCGTGACATGGAAGCTATCAGCCTGTGGCACTGCTGAGGTGTTATGGAAAACTAGATGCTTCAATAGCTGCCTTCAGCTCTTCTGCATTGTTCAGTCTCATGTCTCTCATCTTTCTCTTGGCAATGTGCCATAGATTCTCTATGGGGTTCAGGTCAGGCAAATTTGCTGGCCAATCAAGCACAGCAATCCCACAGTCATTGAACCAGGTTTTGGTGCTTTTGGCAGTATGGGCAGGTGCCATGTCCTGCTGGAAAATGAAGTCAGCATCCCCATAAAGCTTGTCTGCAGAAGGAAGCATGAAGTGCTCCACAATCTCCTTATAGATGGCTGTGTTGACCCTGGAATTAATGAAGCACAGTGGACCAACATCAGCAAATGACATAGCTTCCCAAATCAACACAGACTGTGGAAAATTCACAGTGGACTTCAAGCATCTTGCAGTGTGTGCCTCTCCATTCTTCCGCCATACTCTGGGTCCTTGGTTTCCAAATGAGATGCAAAAGTTGCTCTCATCAGAAAAGAGGACTTTGGACTACAGAGCAACAGGACTTTGGACCACTGCTAGTGTTGGTCTTCAGAAGAGCTGAAGGCTGCTATTGAAGCATCCTAGTCTTCCATAACACCTCAGCAGTGCCACAGGCTGATAGCTTCCATGCCACGCCACATTGAGGCAGTAATTGCTGCAAAAGGGACCCAAATAAAGTACTGAGTACATATGCATGCTTATACTTTTCAGAGATCCGATATTGTTCTATGTACAATCCTTGCTTTAGTGATTGCATGTAATATTCTAATTTTCTGAGATTGTGGATTTGGGGTTTTCATAAGCTGTACGCCGTAATCACCACAATTATTACAAATCACAGCTTGAACTATCTTGCTTTGCATGCAATGTGTCTTATCTCACATATTATTTTCGCATTTTAAGTTGCATTACTGAAATAAATGAACTTTCGCATGATATTCCAATTTTTTGAGTTTCACCTGTATATTTAACAGTAATTCCTCCCAGGATACAAAATAGCATTTAAAAAAAATAAATTAATGCAGAATGTGTATAACAGAAGACTGGATTAATGCAGTGAAAATTTGTATTAAATTTAATAATATCTAACCTGCCACCAGTTTGGGTCTTCTCGATTTACAATCTGAAGAATTTCTCCCTTGGAAAATTTAAGACCAGCTTCCTTGCATGGAATGAGATTATCATTGAAGGGATTATAATCAAAGTGACACTTCACAAATACCTGAAACATAATTTTAAAAATAGTTTAAGAACAACCATTCTAACAGCCTTACAAATGCTCATCAATTTTGTCACTTGCTTAAGAGTTTAGCCATTTCTTTTCTTTGTTTCAGCAAAATGAAGGGTCCAGAGGACAATTCTGAAAGATGATTAAAGATTCTGGTAAAGATTCAAGATGTAAAAATCCCTTGAAATGAATTATTACAGTTATTGTGTGGTCATTTATGTTCTTATAATTTGTGTTGTAGTGATCCCAATTATTTTTAGATGTCTTTATTCTCAGAATGAAGTCAAGTGAGCTGAAGTCAAACCAATATTTTAATTAAGAGTTCCAGGATTCAAACTTGCATAGAAGATTCTGCCATCTGCCACAGAAGAAAACTTTGTCCCAATGCAATAGATTGAAAGGTTACAATTGATTAGTGTCATAACAAAATGACTTGCCTTTACATTAAATAATCATTTCCATGATTATTAAAACGAAACAATTCTTTTTAATACAATACTTTACACATAGTTTAATGTTTGTTCAAAGTTAATTTATTTTATTCCACATCTTACAGTCTTGACTAAAAAGCAGTGAATAAATGGATACTACAGAAAGCTCCAACGCACAAACTCTTTCAAAGTAATATTTTCCAAATATTGCCTCAAAACATTTTAGGTTTATTCAGCAAATCATAGTTCTGAAAAGACAAAATTACTTTTTATGTAGTGAGATTGGGCTAGGCTACAACTCAGTCAGCCACATAGTATTGGCTTTCAAAAACAATTGCTATTACTGCTTAAGCATAATATTTTTTTTTACATATAAGATTTTAAAATCAATGGAAATCTGACACTTGATATATAGAAGAAACATAATAATAAACAGTATTACACTCAAAAGGCCTGAGAATGGTTAATGCATGAACTATAATTATGGAAGACTTTGCAATAATAGCTGCCTCATTTTCACTGCTGCTGCACAATATTTTGCTACCATATGAATAATGGAAGATGTAGCATCTGAAAATAACAGAAATTGCCAATTCACCCAGATACTGTTGAAGAAAAGACTATATATATATATATACATACACACATGTATGTGTGTATGTATACATGTGTGTATGTATATATATATATATATATATATATATATATATATATATATATATATATATATATATATATATATATATATACATACACACACACACTATATATATATATATATACACACACTATATATATATATACACACACACTACACACACACACACACACACACACACACACATACATATATATATATATTAGATACCTCTGTAAATGTCACAGCAAAATAACACATGCTGGGCTACTTCAATATCCCTTGTTCTATAATGGCAGACATGTTTCTCTAATGGGTTTTAAGAGTATATTCTCTGTAGAAATGCCAAAGGGATTATATTATATACATAGCTCAGAAACCACCTTACCATAATTTGGGAAATGTCACTACAGGCAGGCTAATTAGCCACTCCCAAGCAACTCTATGACAACCCAGTGCTGTTTTTAAAAGTTAAACTATTTGTCTGCATTTTAATATGTTTCTAAAGGAGATATTTGCAATATGCCAATATCTTCTCCCATTCCCCCAACAAGATTATTCAGGTTTAGTGGGAAGTTTTCAGTTGTTATTAGTGGATAAGGTCCTAAGGAAAAGAAATGGAGTTAAGTAGTAATTTAGTCTTAATCGTCATCTTAATCTCACATTTTAGGCTTCTAAACTAAGGAAGACATTGACAATTTATCTGGGTTTGGTAAGAATAGTCCTTAAACATTTAATCTGGGTTATCTCAAGAATATTTTTCTCAGCATAGAGTCCCAGGTGGGCATTTTAGCTTGGAAAAATTTCAAAATATCTCAAACTAAACAATCTCCTTTAATTAAGAAAAACCATATGATGGCTGTTACAGATCTTCAAATCATTAAACAGATGTAATCATGATGGGCCATCCTATTTCCCTTACAATAGAAAACAACTCCCAAATATTTAAAAATACTGGAAGCTGAGAACTCCCAACTAACAAATAATTCACAATTATTGATGCATTTCTATAAACTCTATTATTTGAAACAATTGTCTTAAATTTCAGGGTTTGTAATGAATGCCTATACTACTTTGTAATATTCATGAAAACACTGTTTTCATAAATATTCTGAAACTTCTCTAACATTTTATATATTCAAATCTGACTAAAGGATGATAAATAAGAACCATATGTACCTGAGTAACCTAAAAATTCAACTTGAGCACAGACTTCGGAACAGATCTTTTCCATAATCCAGGGACTGCCTATATGAGCTTTTCTAAAGTTTCTCTTTATACTTCATCTCACAGAAGGAATCATCCTTCTACGGTCCCATAGCAAAGTGGGAAATAAGACTGCATTATCTGCATTTAGCAGTATTGATATTTGCAGCCTACAAGTTTAAGGGCATGGCTATCTGATTTGTTCACAATTTCACTTACAGAGTTGATGAACTAATTAAACAGGGCAAGGACTAAAATATAAAATACATCTCTGATACATTCTATGTTGCATCCATATTTCATTAGAGAGTAATTCTTGATTATTATACACCTTACAACATGGTGTGTTCTTGAGCTTATCCCATTGAATCTACCTACTATATATTTCATATATTTCTGAATAAACTGTCATAGTACCAGAATATGGACAACAGTTCATTATCCATTCCTAAAGTCACCCTATTTATGCCCTAAGATTCCTTCTATGAATCTATCCATGACTGTTTAAATGACAATTGGTCTACAATTAGCTAGATCAGGGGTGGTCAACCTTTTTATACCTACCACCCACTTTTGTATCTGTTAGTAGTAAAATTTTCTAAACACCCACCGGTTCCACAGTAATTGTGATTTATAAAGTAGGGAAGTCAATTAGATTAAAAAAAGGAAAGTGCTTCAGTATCAGACAAAACCCCTACTGCCCACCATGAAAGCTGGAACGCCCACTAGTGGGCAGAAGGGACTAGGCTGACTACCACTGAGCCAGATCGTCCCACTTACCTTTCTTACAGAGAAGAACCATTAATGATAGCCCTAAAATCTTAGAAATGTGCCTGGTTTGGTTCACACACACACACTTTTATATTTACATACTATATTGTGTGTGTGTGTGTGTGTGTGTGTGTGTGTGTGTGTGTGTGTGTGTGTGTGTAGATTTTGGTTTATTCGGGTTTTTCCCCGTGTAAAATTAAAGGTGTTTTTGCAACGTTTCGATGGGATCACCCCCATCATCATCAGGCCTGGGCCTTTGCTTTTTTCCAACGTTTCGATGGTGATCCCATCGAAACGTTGCAAAAACGCCTTTAATTTTACATAGGAAAAGACCCGAATAAACCAAAATTTACATACCTATACCCGTGAAAATCTACGAAAACAAATATATATATACCTACACCCGTGAAAATCTACGAAAGCATATATATATATATGCTTTCGTAGATTCAATGATGCTTTTGTAGCTCAAAAACCTCACACACACACACAGATACACACAGACACACACACACACTTGTGACACAACACCCTGGTATGCCCCAATTAAGGGAGGAAGCAAGCTGCTTTCCTTTTCTGTCTTTCGGCCCATCACAAGAGACCATGCAGACAGAAAACTATTTGTTTTGTTTCCTTTTTCTTCCATTTGTGGAATTCCATTCCATTCCATATATTCATACATACACACACACACACACACACACACACACACACACACACACACATTGTATGTATGTATGTACCAGATTTTTCAGAGTATAAGACACACCGGAGTATAAGAGGCAAATTTTTTAAAAAGGTAGGTAGGTAGATAGAGGGAGAGAGAAAGAAATGCAGTAGGTAGTTAGGTAGGTAAATAAAGGGAGAAATAGAGAGAGAGAAATAGAGAGAGAAAGAAATACAGTAGGTAGGTAGGTAGGTATAAAGGTAGATTGAGGGGGAGGGAGAGAGAGAAATACAGTAGATAGGTAGGGGGGGAGAGAGTAGGTAGGTGGGTTGGTAGGTAGAGGGAAAGAGAGAAAAATAGAGAAATACAGTAGGTAGGTAGGGGGAGAGAGAGAGGTTAGGTAGGCAGATGTGTATTTATCCATGTGCTGGAGAAGGAAATCACTGATAACCTGTAGTACCTAAAACTTTGTTTCTGCTGGCACAGCACTTGACCAATGTAATTCTCATCAAAACCTCTAACTAAACAGCCTTCCGAATGGGGGGGAAAAGGGTTTTGCACTCTGCAAACCTCCCCAAAATGGCTCGTTTTTCATGAAGACGAGCCCATTTTTTTTCCAAATAAAAGGCATGAATAGCCTTGGGGGGGGGGCTTGCAGGGTGCTCCTGCGGGGGCAGAAACTAGCAAGAAAACGGCCCATTTTTCGTGAAAACAGGCCATTTTTTTGTCATAAAAATAGCATGCATAGCCTTATGGAGCCTTACAGAGTGCTTCTGAGGGCTGGAGGGGCAAAAAACAGGCTGTTTTTTGCTCGTTTCTGCCCTCCCCAGGTCCCAGGAGTTCTCTGGAAGCCTTCATAAGGCTATGCACAGCCATTTTGGTGAAGGCATGGGGCTTCAGGAGGCAAAAAATGCTGTATTCAGTGTATAAGATGCACCCATATTTTCAGCCTCATTTTAGAGGAAAAAAGGTGCGTCTTATACTCCAAAAAAATATGGTATGTATGTATGTATATAATATAAACAGAGATGACAGTAAAGACACTGACCATTTGCAGTTATATTTGATTACTTCAGGCAAAATACAGTCATTGACCCCATCATTTAACCAGAGTGACAGGGTATTCTTTCCAGATATTAAATTCTAAGGCAAGAACTTAATGAAGAAAACTAGTAAAAATAAGATGTGTGATACGTGTGCCATTTGTACCTAGGGGCAGAAAGAAATAAAAACCAATAAAATGTAATGTATAATTTTATTCTCAAGGAATTGACCGAACATCCTGTTTTTAAGAATTTACTATAATTATTGCATTAATATTGTTGCTCAGAAATTAATGTCTTCATTTTCATCTTCAATAGTGAGTCAGCTTGGTGTAAGTGATTAAGGTGCTCACCTAGAAACTAGGTGACTGTGAGTTCTAGAGCTCCCTTAATCATGGAAGCCAGGTGGATGACTTTGGGCTAGTCTTCCTAACCCACATCATAGGGTGTTGTTGTAAGGAAAAATAGGTAAGAACATTAGATTTGTTTGCTGCCTTGAGTTGGCCAAAAATATTTTAAAAGGGAAATACAAATCTAATAATAATAATAGATAGTAACATGCATCTGTTCATATACTTGAGTTGTAGTCTGCTGTAGCTTTATAATGCTTGCATTCTGAATGAAATTTCTGTAACTAAAGGGCATTTACATATATCTTTTAAGTGACTCTTAGCAAAATATTAACTGCAGACAGCTGTCACCTTTAAATATGACTATAACTAGATTAATTAACATATTTGATTAGACCTAGGAAAGAAAACAAAGTAACATTCACTATATAGCTTCAAATCAAGGATAGTACTACTAACCTGTTGGGGAACAATATTATCTTTGTAGCTAGGAAGAATCTTCAGAGTGACACTACCACTAATACTCTTCAGGAGTTCTTGCAATTCTTTTGGATTGTTTCCAACTTCATGACCATTAACCTCTTTAATGATATCACCTACATGTAGGAGACCTTGTCGGTCTATCATTCCTCCATGAAGGATTCTTGCAATCACCAGGTCATTATTCTCCACCCTAAATGTCACACCCTAAATGAACATTTGAAGGGCATCAGAGTTTATCTCTGAAACATTTATACCCATTTCAGAACTAGAATCTTAACACTGTGATTTCTTATTAGTTGACATCACATAAGAACTGTTAAAACTTGTACACTGTTATGATCCTGAAATCCAAAAGCAAAAGAGGATTTCATATAAGGAATTCACTTACAAACATGGATTTTTCACATTTTCAACTTACTGAACACAATTATTTTAATATTTATCTAACTTATTAACAAATTTATTCATCTATTCTATTTACTAGCTGAAGAACATGCATAGAGATATGAAAGCAAATCTTTAGCATTTCTTCTCCCTGGAGCATTAGTGTTTTCAATGAATGATTATTCCTTCTTTCATATACATTCACACACTAAAAGCTTGCAGTCTCACAAAAGCACTGGACTGCCTCACTATATAAAAACAGATATTTAAAGAATTATGCCTCTCCCACTACACGTTTATATTTTAGTGTCTATTTAAGTAGTATTTTGCCATCTTATAATTTTAATTAAAGAAACAATACAGACAGATTATGCAAGTCTGTCAAATACATTTCATATTGAAAAGGGGAAGGGGAAGTCATACTTACCAAAGGTTCCCCTGCTCTTTTATGAATACCAAGTATACGAATAGCATCTACTGGTACTATCTGATTGTTCACCGAAGCATTATTTATTTCTGGACTAGAAGGAGGAGATTCATAACACTTTGATGCCACAATATCATGAGCTTCTAAGAGTGACTGTAAATAGAGAATGGATTAGATGATACATTTAATACATTTTTTCCAGCTATAATTGGCCAATAGTTACACAGAATAATTTGAAGGCCATTTCTTCACAATCCAGAATGGTCCTACAATATTAATAGGGCAACTTCTCAATTTTATAAACAGCAACTACAATATATGATAAATTATATTCATCATACAGAGAATTTTTGTAGATTGCTCATTCTAGCAGGTTTTCTTTAGTTCAAAACAACAGATGCAATCCAGTTCCGAAGAAAAGCTAAATTATGCTTTAATCGGAAATAAATTAAATAGAAATGGTAATTAAAGTTATCAATCAATCAAAATATATGTATACCCCAAGACTAAATGCATCTGAAATTATATCAACTTCAGTCTAACATTAACACAATCATTTTTAGATCTGAACTGTCTTGTCTTAAAAAAAAACTACCTATTTTCATGTTTTACAGTAATTGAATAAAATATATATTTAATTGTTAAGACTAGAAAATATACTTACCAGAAAATGTGGCTCCTTTAGTATACCAACTAATTCAGCAATATTTTCATCTTTATTTATTAATGGACTGATGTCTTCAAGAATCTCATTGACCAGCTCCAGATTGTTATCACTCACAGCCTCAAGTTTGGAATCCTCTAATCGTTCATGAGCCTATGAAAATTATAGAGTAAATCATACTAACAAGAAAAGGGTTTTTGATTTACCACTGATTTTACTAGGTATTTTGATAACAACTCAGGTACACCAATTATATTGTACTTTCTGAAAATTGTTATTTCATGCAGTGCAATTTAGGATTTTTATCTTTGCTGCAGGACCCTTGAAAAAAACAGCACTTATGTTAAATAAAGCATGCAAACATACTTTTCTGAATAGTTTTTTCGTCTAGTAACTGAAGTAAAATAATAAGCTTAATACACAGCCTTTTGGAAATAGTAAGGCACAATTATGCTTCAGATTCTAGTAGAGATTCTCACCACGGGTAATATTTATGTTATAAAGACTAAATATCTTACAAAATAAAATGTTTCATTGAAATATATGTATCAGTATGAAATGGGTGTAAGCTGAAAGGTGACGTTCTTAGGGTAACCAAATTAGCAAATTAGAATCATTATTATTTTACATCTGCTTCCTTATGGTGTCTATTTTTACCATAGAAGTCTTATTTTTTTTGTTTTAAAAATGCATAGGGACACCAGTTCCTAACCCTTGAAGCATTACTTCAAGGCTGAAAACTTAATGCAAAGTAAATGAGACCAAGGAAGTATAAATCACACATACTGCATCCAAATTAGTAAAAGGATTTCTCTCCCAAAAGTTTATCTTCAGCTGAACTGCAATTGAGAACACAATAATGAATATCCACATTTATCTTTTTCCATCTGATATCTAGAAAGATGGGGGCAACCAAATTCAGGTCATCATTTCATCAAGTCAGGGTAGACAGTTCTTGACTTACAATGACAATTAGGAACAAAATTCACTACATAGCAATCATCAAGTGAGTCATGCCGGATTTTATTATCTTTTTACTGCATTATTAACTTGTTAAGTCTGGATTTCCCCATTGACTTTGCTTGTTGGAGCCAGCTGGGAAGATCGCAACTGGCAGGCTCATGATCTCAGGATGCTGCAATTAATGAAAATGAATGCCAGTTGCCAAGCACTCAAATTTGGATCATGTGACTTTAGGGACATCGTGAGAGGTGTAAATGTGAGATCTGATCATAAGTCACATTTTTCAGCAGTACTGTAACTTTGAATGGTTGTTAAATGTTTTAAATCGAGGATTACCTAAATAATAATTCCCCTTTTGGAGAAGAAACTGTCATTTAACTATTAGGTGTGCACAGGTCGTCCTCAATTTACAACAGTTGAATTAGTGACTGTTTAAAGTTACAACAGCATTGAAAAAAGTGACCGATGATCATTTTTCACACTTAGGACTATTGCAACATCTCCATAGTCATGTAATTTACATTTGTCTGTATGGGAACTGATTCATCTTTATGGCGGTTAAGGTATCCCCAGGTCATGTGATTCCCTTTTGCAACCTTTTGACAAAGTCAATGGAGAAACCAGATTCACGTAACAATTTGTTACTAATTTAACAACTGAAATGATTCATTTAATAAATGTGGCAAGAAAAGTCGTGAAATGGGGCAAAACTCACTTAACAAATTTCTCACTTAGCAACATAAATTTTGGGCTCAATTGTGATCATACGCTGACTACTGAAGAAACACAATATTGAAACTTCAACTTATAACTCACCATGCATATAAACATATACCCTTCTTTTATCTTTTCACATGCTATTTTTGATACAACAAATTAATGAATTTAATTAATGTGTCTTTACTGAAATCTAGAAGATGAAGTTAACAACTGTGGTGGCAGAGTGGTTAGAATGCAGTGCAGCAGGCTACATCTGCTGACTGCTCAGGCTGCCAGCAGTTTGGCAGTTTGATTCTCACCGGCTCAAGGTTGCTCAGCCTTTCATCCTTCCGAGGACCCAGATTGTTGGGAACAATAGACTGTCTCTGTAAACCACTTAGAGGAGGCTGTAAAGAACTGCGAAGCAATACATAATTCTAAATGCTATTGAGCATTCATATTTAATGGTTGTGCAAGAATTACCACAGCAATTAAAATAATTACATCTGGAGGGCCCATACCACAGCAATTAAAATAATTACATCTGGAGGGCCCATATCTGATCCACTATAATCAGGGGTCTGCAAAGTCGGCTCTTTTAAGACTGGTGGTCTTCAACTCCCAGAGTTCCCCAGCCAGCTATGCTGGCTGGGGAATTCTGGGAGTTGAAGTCCACCAGTCTTAAAAGAGCCGACTTTGCAGACCCCTGCACTATATGATCAGAAGAACGTATCCCCAATCTTCATACCCTCTTGCATATCAGATTATATTACCTCATATACTAGATACCAGTAATGTGTATGCAACTCGGATCCCTAATTCAGCCTCCTGTCTCTCTGAAAATTCACAAGGTCATTACTAATAAGTGGCATTATAATATAGGGCAATAATGGTAAACTTTTTCTAAAGGTGTGCCAAAACTGTGTGTTCGCGTGTGCTATTGTATGTGCATGTCCACCCACCTGCGCATGTGAGTGACCCTCCCATCTGCGCATGTGCTACTGACCCCCACATTGGGGAGGATTTTTAACCTTTCTCAGGCTCCAGAGGGCAAGAACCTGGGGAGGGCAAAAATGGAAATTCAGGAATTTCCAGTTGAGCTATTGTTTTTCGCCCTCTTTAGGCTCCAGAGGCTTTCTTGAAGCATGGGGAGGACAAAAACAGCCTCCCCTGATCCTCTGGAAGGCTGAAAATCATCTGGCCTGTGCCTGCATCCGCGCTGGAGTTGAGGGCTGCCGTGCCGGCAAATATGACTCCGCATGCCACCTGTGGCATGTGTGCCATAGGTTCAACATCACGGATATAGGGATTATGGCTGCTATTGTCATTACTAAGTCCAAGATTATGATCTTTTCAAGAAGCAGGAAACTCTATCATTGGAAGCTTGACGGCATACCAGTGGAACAGGTCCACAGATTTCAATATCTAGGCATTTTTTCCCAAGTGGATTGCACAGGTTGAGTCCCTTCGCAACAAGGCCAAGATCTCCTTGCATGCTGTCCTGCACTTTTTCTACTTGGAGGGTCCCCACCATATTCCCTAAGTATTAAAAGTATATAGGGCAAAGGTGATAGCTGCCATTGCATATGGCGCTCCTCTTTGGGTCCCAGCAAATATTTTCCGTCTTGAGTCTGTTCAAAGCCAGTTCCTACGCCGCTTAATGGGAGTCCCCCCTTGTGTGAGTAATGCCGCAATCCGTTTGGAATTGGGCATACCATCGCTCGATAACATTCTGTGGAAACGTACAATTGGCTACTGGCTGGTCCTGTGGGCCAGACTCCCAGACTATTATTTAGGACAGTGCTTATGGCGGGATGACTTCCACAGCCCTTGGGCCCTCAATATCCATGCTAAACTCATGAAGATAGGCATCTCCCCAGAGGCGTAGCGTGGGGGGTGCAGGGGGGGCCGGCCGCACCGGGCGCAACATCTGAGGGGGCGCGCTCGCACTCGCAGCTCTCTGCCCCTGCCTGGCTTATTCACTCTCTCTGCAGTGCTGGCTGTGCGAATCCGATCCGAGCCGCCGGGTCGCCGCCCCTTTCTCTCTCTTCCATCAGTCAACGGGGACTCTGCCTGGAGACCGATGACGCTACAGTATGGAGAATTCCTATTGGTCCTCTGGGGCTTCCTCAGATCCTGGGAAAATATGATTCGCTGGTTGTAGCCTGCATTTCTCGGCCCATCCCGTGTTTCTCAGGCGTTGCGTCGTCTGAAGCCCCGTTCTGGGCTCCGCAGCGCCTGCCTGTGTCTCCCCTGATGCGCCCAGCCCCAGAGGGGGAATCTGGAAGGGGGGGGGAGCGTTCATCTCGGATTTCGGAGGTGGGAGGGAGGGCTGGGCCAGAATGAGGGTCAGCACCAATTGAAATTCTCCCTGATTGAGCGTCATCGGTTTCCGGGCAGAGTCCTTGGGGGCTTTAGCTGAAGGAGGAGAGCCAGTTCTGCGGAGAGAGAGGGGGGAAGTGGGAGGGGGGATCTTGGCCTGAAGAACCAACTGGGGCTCCTTCTCTGCTGGGAACGCTCTCCTGCACTGGGGGAAGTCAAGGGAGACTCTGCCCGGAGACCAATGACGTTCAAGAAGGGAGGTTTCCCATTGGTTCTCTTACCTTCTGGAACCTCCCAATCCCAAAGTTGGAGGAAGCCCCACAACGAGGGCGAGTGGGCTGAGGTTTGTCCCAGGACAAAACAACCCCCCCCCTAAAAAAAGGTAAAGGGGGAAGAGGGAAGGGCTGGCCAGGGCCAGGCCTTGTTTTCTGGTTCCTGTTCCCAAATCGGGCTGGGACCCTGCTCCCCCCATCCTCTGGGCCAATGGTGGGTTCTGCCGAACTTTACTGCCGGTTCGTGTGTGTGCTGGATGTGCAGTTGAATTAAAACTGTTCTGCGCATGCGCAGGACTAAAAAGCAAAATGGCGACAATGACGAGGGAACCGGTTTGCCTGAGGGAAGGAGAAAAAAGTGAGAGAAAGAGGGAGAAAGGGAGGGTGATAAAATGGGAGGGAGGGAGAGAGGGAAAAAGAGAGAGAAAGAGAGGGGGAGAAGGAGAGATGAAGGGGGAGAGAGAATGTTGGGGAGGGGAAGATGGGGAGGAGAGAGGGAGAAAGAGAGAGCTCTGCAACAGTTAAATTAGGTGATCCAGATAATTCTCAATTTACGAGAATTCATTTAGTGACTGAAGTTGCAAAGGCAATGAAAACAGTGATTTTTTGCCACTTTCCATACTTTGCATTCTCCCCATCATGGTTGCGTCAAGGAAATTTAGGCGCTTAGAAACCAATATGTAATTATAACAGTTGCACGGTGCCCCCCCCCGGGGGGTTGTCACATGACCCCTTTTGATGACCTTCTGACAAGCAAAGTCGATGGGAAAGCCATTTCACAACCAGGTTACAAACTTCACCAACTGCAGTGGTTTCACTTAGCGACAGAAATTTGGGGTTCATAATTGAAGGCCATTGTGATGACCCTGGGTGTGGCACAAAGGCAACACAGCTGGAGAACTGTTATGAGTCCCTATATTGTCACCAGCTGTGCCCCCAACGTCCCTTTCAACTCTCCTGCCTGGAGAAAAACTCTCCCACAAACCTGCAGCAGCCTCTGGCTGACAATTCTCCAGTCCAAATGTTGTAAGCAGAAAACTTCCAACCATAAATCCAACAAGGGAAGAGAAGGTAAATAATCCGGCAGGGCAAGCAAGATGAGCAGCTCCAAAAGCCAAAGTAGCATGGCAGTAAATCAAACCAGTTGGGAGGATGTCAGGAACTCAGATAACAGCAGATGAACTCCGTGTTTGTTCCCGACAACCACCCCTCCCATTCACCTCTCCTTTAAACTCCATCCCCAGGTGTGCCTTGTGAAGGGAATCAGGGACGTTTCTTCCCTCGTAAGCCACCCAACCCCTGTTGCTCTCTTCTATGTTCTTCCCTGTGTGACCTTGGATGAAGAGGGGGTGGGCCTTGGTCTTCCTGAGCCCCCTCTCCCTTGTCCTCCCTCCCCCCTGGTCTGCCCAGTCTGACGTTGCCCTTCCCAAGTTTCCTCCACAGCCAACGGAGCCATCCTCTCGCTCCCTGTCAGCCGTTGGAAGATCCTGGGAAGGTCCTGCCCCAGATGCTGCGATTTTCCCTTTCCAATGAAAGAGCTGGAAGTTTGATTACCCACACGGAAGGCCCCACCTGGCCACAAAAGCAAGACAGAGAGCAAAATCAACACAGCTTCTCCTTTTGAGCCCGCCTGATGGTGTCAACATTGCTGTACACACAGCCATAACAAGCTGGAAGGGGTCTTGGAGGTCCTCTAGTCCAACCCCCTGCTTGAGCAAGCGACCACAGGGGGCACGCGGAACCATTTGCTAGAGCATTTTACTTTAATTACATCAGTATTTTCATAACAAACAATACATGTGCTTAGGGGGTAAGGGTTTCTTTAACTAATCTACTGGAAGAGACTCGAGTGCTAAAATCCACGGGTTAGGGGGCGCAAATTACTTGCCTTGCCCCGGGTGCTGACAACCCACGCTACGCCACTGCATCTCCCCCATTGAAGTATTTAGACTCGGCCCCGATGCTGCTAAATCGTTGATATCCCAACATTTGGATGACATCGAAAGGCAACAGAAGTTGGCACTTGGTGTAGGAATTTGTTCTCCATTCTCTCTCGGCATTATTCCCTTGACACACACCCCTAAATATCTCTCTTAGCTATCCTCCATTAAATACAGGCTGGGATTTATAAAAGCATGCTTTAACGTGATCCCATCGAAGGCCCTCAATAGCAGACTTTCGGGGGATGTAAAGCCCACCCACTGTTCATGTGACAGTCGATCCCTGGAATCGCTAGTTCACATGGTATTCACATGCCCCTACTACCAGGAGGAAGGACTACAACTTACTTCCCCTATTTGCCAAAGACTTCCTGGACTAACTGGAAATCATAATCTTTGCCTTTTACTCCAGAACACTGACTCGAGGACCACACTGAAGGTTGCAAAAATTTTTGCTGCAGTCTTGGCACGTAAGAACCATTGGAAGGGTCAGGTTGGTCTCACTGGCTGAGGCCAGTTGTGCTGACAGTTTGCAGCGTACTACTTGGTGGCCACATCTATTGCTGATATGTAGATCTAATGTTAACCTTTACATGGTAACTACTATTTATGCTCAATTTGAACTGATCATACTCCTAAAGCATAGATTTAAATCTCCATAACGGTTAGATGGTACAATCGACAACATAATCTTTGTCATCGATTTTGCCTGTTGTCTCCCACCCTTCAGTGGGGCTCGGCTGTATATACCCATGTGATTTGTTTATGTTGTTTTCTGGTCCAGGACCACAATAAAGTTTTATCTATCTATCATTACCAATATTTTGGGGGGAGGGGTTAGAATGACATGGGGAAAAACATTTTTCAGGTAGGATCTCTTCCTCTTCTTAATTTAAAAAAATATTTAGTATCCCCCATCCCCGCAAAACAGATTAAAATCACACTGTTACAATTCAATAATTTTTCCTTACGAATTACATCCGTGCACTCTTGGGGTGTTCTGGAATCCCCCACAGCTTACCATTTTCTCAAAAACTATTTCATGGTCAATTCTTCTCATGTGATACAGCAGGGATTTCCAAGGGGCTAGTTAGTGTACCTCTGAAGGTGAAGTCACCGTTTGGAAATTAACTGACATAAATAAATATTTCATACCTTAGCAAGTGATTTTACAATAGGATTCTCCATAATTCCTTTCAAGAAAATAAGGTCTATTTCTTCAGCTCCTGATGATGAGGGTAAATCAGTAAGATTATCCAAAACTTGCTGCATTGCTACTGAAAAGAAACACAGGTAAAATACTTCAGACTTATTATAGTAAATATATAAATAATTAAAATAATTGTCAATAAAGATGACCAGCCACTTAAAGACCAAGCGCCAATTATTTTCCTCTTTAATGGTGGTTTGGAGAGAGATTTTAACAACTAAAAAAAACCCAATAAGAAACAATTTGGCCACTTTAAAGCTAACAAATTTGCAAGTAGCTTTGGCTTAACGATTGTCCTGTTTAGCAACCAGATTTATGATGCCCCTGAAAAAATAATTTTATAACCCAGTCTTCTCATGACCATGGCAGTGATGTTTATATGGAATGACTGCATTGCTTAGTAATGGAATTGGTCATCCCAATTCTAGTTGTTAAACAAGGACTAGCTGTATATGGGATAAATATTTGACCATTCATAAAACTGGGACTGGGTGATGGCTTTTCATCCGTTTCTTCACCTGCTTTTGAGATAGAAAAGTGGTAACTTTCTTACAGGATGGAAAAGATTGTACAAAGGTGGACAGCACATACAGGTCACGCCAATCCTGGCTCCGCAAAGGCAAAAAACATTGCAATACATCATGATCCAGCCCATGATGCAATCGAGTTTGACACTCGTGATATAGAAGGACATAAATCTTTTAAAAGTGCCAATCAATGCATAGCAACCTATGTGTCCATTTATAAACCAAAATTTATTGAAAAGAAAGAAGATATTGAAATATATATTATAAAAGTAAATACCCTACATTAGGGTGTAGATCTATATGCTGAGATAAGATTCCATATTTCCATTACTCAACTCACAGTTTCTAATTTCAGTTTCTATTGGTTTAATTGTAATTACTGTAATATAAATGGAGGGAACACTTGTAACTACAGGTAGTCTTTGACTTAAGACCAGTTGTTTAATGTCTGTTTGGAGATAACATTTGCCTCAGAAAAGGTTAAACCCATAAAGTACTTATAGCCAAAATGTACATCGCAATATGTTGCATCCTCCTCTCATGGTGACATGACTGCATTATGGAAACTGACCGACATTGATTACCGATGGGCAGATTCTGTAGTCATATAAATATGATCTGCAACATTTTTTTTTGCCATTTCTAGTGTGTTTTGCAAAAAAACAACAACCCAGCCCACCCTTTCAGGAGAATAGGTTCGCACTTACAACCTTGTGATTCACTTAACAACCATGTGATTTAGATTTACGACATTTTGACTCTCTTAATGATTGTCATAAAACAGCAATAAAATTGGGTCTGATTCTCAATTTAAGACCATCACAACTTAATTATTGAAATTCCAGTCCCCATTGCAGTCATGAGTGGAGAACTACCTAGAACACTAATTTTATCCTTCACGTGTATTTATTTTTGTATGTATAAGTGCAATAAAGCAACTTGCATATAAAAAGTGCTTGTGTAAAAACAGGTCAAGTCAGAAGCACTGGACCAGAATGGTAGTTACTGATCCTCAATAGTGATTTAATGTGCATTAATGTGCTTGTATTAATTTTTAACAATGATTAAAAATAATTATGACATCACTGGAAACAAAGCACAGTAATTGAATATAGCAGACATCCCATGCTTGCTTTCTGTAGTGAACAGAAGCAATCAGAGGAAAAATTAATTACCATTTTTAAAAGACAAAGCACATCAAACAGGAAACAACGAGATTGTTAAAAATAAAAGTTTCTACAATATTGCCCATAAGGACTACTTCAAAAACAGAACTCCAAGAGCTCATGAACCATTTACACAATATCTTTTAAACTATTATCTTCACAATAGTTTTCACTAAATAACACTAACACCTACGTTCTTAATATGTCCTCGCTTGAAAGGGGAAAATATTTTCTGGAAAAATATTACTAAGTATAAAATTTTAACTATGTGGTACCATTCTTAAAATAAACATGTATCATACAATGAAAGCTTTTTAAAAACGTTGCTATAACTGCACTTTATAATCAATGCATCCCCATCTCCTTCTAGCAAACAAGCTCTCTTTGAAAAGCTTGTGTAGTAGGAGGCTAATGACAGTTACATTATGCTTTCAGGAATTTTGACAGCATTTTTTCTTTAGTTGATAAGCCAAGATTGTTGTCAACCATACTAAACTTTCAGGAACATAATGCACTTTTATTAATAAGAAAATGAGGAGTAACAGTTGTGTAGGTAGTAGCAAGAAATTCAAGTTCATTATCTAGATTAAAGTCAATACATCGCATAAGAACTGTTTTAATAGTTGGGGGCAAACTCACTGCAAGAAGACGCATGTAAAATATTTCTCACATTTACTTGTACAATATCTAAATTTATACACAACTCTGAGGTAAAACAATGTACAAAGCAGGATCCTAAAGTTTACTATCCTGGATATCAAATCCTGCAAACTTGGGAAAAAATATTCAATACTCAGAATACAATTTTTATTTGTAACAAGCAAAGAATTATCTACATGTATTAATCTAAAAAAAGAAGCTGCAACAAGTGATAAATACCACAATTACATAGATGATCACAGACAGTGGAAAATATATCCCCAAACTAGCATTTTTTCATAATCTGGATTCTATGCAGATGTATTTGGATACAGTAGGATCTACATTATGTGGATGGCCACACTGACAGGGAATTCTGCAATTCAATCCTTCTGGAAAGCATAAGGTTGGGAAAAGAAATCAATTCTTTATAGCAAAATTATATTTGACTTTGGGAACTTTAAATGGGTGAAATTCAAGTTCCAGAAATTGTCAACTTATGCTGGTTGGGGAATTCTGGGAATTGAAGTCCATGCATCTTTAAGTTCCTGAAATTGATAAACACTGTTCTAGGGTAATAGCAGTGGCACAGAGGCTAAGACTCTGAACTTGTCGATCAGAAAGGTTGGAAGTTCGGTAGTTCAAATCCCTAGCGCCGTATAATGGAGTGAACTTCCATTACTTTACCAGCTTCTGCCAACCTAGCAGTTCGAAAGCATATAAAAATGCAAGTAGAAAAATAGGAACCATCTTTGGTGGGAAAGTAACAACGTTCTGTGCACCTTTGGAGCTTAGTCATGCCAGTTACATGGCCATTGAGACATCTTCGGACAGTGCTGGCTCTTCAGCTTTGAAATCTTTAGGGTAATAGCACTGTATTGGCTATAAACTAGAATTCACCATTTCTTTCCAAAGTTCACTTTAAGCAATAAACTTTATTTCCATAGCTGAATAGGGAACAGACTTATTTTTAGAATAAACAAATAGATAATCAAACCACAATATTGAAACTATTAGTGTTCTCCAGCCTTTGCTTAAACACATCCAGTGATGACAGAAATCCACCCTCTATATTTAACTAAAGGACGTTTCAGTAGCTGCCTTCTTGTTATTTTAAACTAGCTTTATTTAAAACTAGTTTTATCTACACCAAGAGAAGAAAATTATTCTTGACCTTTTTCTATGTAATCATTCTTTCAAGATATTTAAAGAATGCCATGATATTTACAGGTAGTACTCAACTTACGACCATAATTGCGTTTGCTCAATTCGTGTTGCTCAGCAAGGCAGTTGTTATGAGTTTTGCTCCATTTTACAATCTTTCTTGCCACAATTGTTAAGTAAATCACCGCAGTTGTTAAGTGAATCTGGCTTCCCTATTGACTTTGCTTGTCAGAAGGTTGCAACAGGTCAGGGATGTCAAACTCACAATGACACATTGTCATAGGACATATTGCAACTTTTTCCCCTTCACTAAAATGGGGGTGGGGTTGACCAGCACGTGACGCATCCGAACCATGGTCCGCGAGTTTGATACCTCTGCAATAGATGATCACATGACCCTGGGACAGTGCAAGCGTCATAAATGTGAACCAGTTGCCAAGCCTCTGAATTTTGGTCACATGACCATAGGGATGCTACAACTGCTGTAAATGTGAAAAACGGTTATAAATCACTTTTTTCAGTGCCATTGTAAGTTCAAATGGTCAATGAATGAATGGTCAGAACACACACATAAATAAGCTGTATTTATTTATGGCTCTACATTTAAATAGATTTAAAATAATTTATGAAATGTTTGCAATAAAACAATCAAGCTCAGAGAGCACAAAGGATACATTTATTTATTTATTTTAATCCTGCCTATATTATTTTGTTCAAGGCAGTGAAAATACCCACCACACTTTAACCCTGAGTTGAGCTGAGAAAGACAAAATGGACTGGCCCAACATCATCCACCTGATTTTCATGGCTAAAATGAGATAGGAACTCACAGTATCTGATTTCTAGTCTGGTGCTTTAACCACTACACCAAACTGAGTATTCCCACTGTTTCCTTTCTCAAGGCTAAACATTCCTAGTGCCTTCAATTTTTCTTTATACCTAAACATCCTTTTTGCCTTTTTCTGCATATGTTCAGCTTTATCTAAACCCTTTCCCAAAACTAAATGCAATGTTTGATAAAAAGAATACCACTTTACCATTTTAATTATGTTTTAGCAAAGGGTTTTGAGTTTAATGTTGTTTTAGGAGTATTTTGTATATTTGTACTTGTTTTTAATTTTCCTTTGCGCCGCCCCGGGTCCCTCTGTGGGAGATGGGTGCGGGATATAAGTATGAGTAAAACTAAAAACTAAACTAAACACTGTGGAACAACCAGTATTATTTCCATTATTTTGAAGTTATACTTCATTTATTCATATTTAGTTTGTGATCAACTACAATTTCATGATCTTTTTAATATGTCCTACTACAAAATCATATATCATGCATCCCATCCCATGATTCTGTAATCAAATGTTTTTGTCTTGTAACAGATTTTACTATTGTTTCAATCCCAATCCAAATACACTGAGATGAAACCATGAAGCCTATTGCACTTTATTCCTAGTAAAATAATTTGGACATGTTTATTATAATTTACACTGATTTCACAACCTTATGTTATATTGGAATTAAGCTTTTTCTTTTTGCACCAGACAGTACATATTATCAATAGGCAAGCTTGATATTTACATTACATACTTCATTTTTTTAACTTTCAAAGATTTATCAACAGGACATATAAAGAGAGAACAATCCACAATACATAAAAATCAACTAAAAGGATGCATTTCAAAAAATAAACAGTGCGGCAATATAATCAATAGCAGAACAAATATAGCAAATTCCTTCCTTATAAAAACCTCATTCTGGTCTCAATTATTCAAAGAATCTTCTACAATCCCTTGTTATTAGCCATAGTAGTTAGGAATCTAAGGACATGAAATTCAAAACATTGAAGAAAGGGGTTACCAGGTTGCCTCTCTCTTATTCTAATTTGTAAAATACCAGGTTTTAACTTCAGCCACACCATTGTTTCTCCACTACTCAGTTTGAACTACCCAAATAGCATCAGCATGTCTCTCTGAATTCTATGGAAGAGTTTAAAACTCTATTTTTGCTAAGTGTTACAGCTGAGGTCAAGAAGGCTAGAATTCCTGTGGCTATTTCAGCTTCCTCTGTTGTGTATAACTAAGAGTCTAGTTCAAAAGTTATTGTGAGTTTTTGCCTTGGAGGACTCATTCCTTAATTGTCATTTTATGTTACAGAACAATATTATGACCATAGTCCTAACTTTGTTTAAACAAGGCACACTCCCTTTGTTTGCAATGCAGACTTATTGTAATAGTATGCGGAAGGACCTTGAGAGACTGGGTAAAGAAACATTACCACGGGAATGGTCAGATAAGAGACAGCATAGGTGCTGGGTGTGGGGTTTGCTTGACTTGCAAGATTGATGTCAGCCTCATAGGATTAACTAGATAGGAAACGCAACCAGATGAACTAATTCTATTTTATTGTAAAATTACATTGACAAAAGCTTTCAAGTCTGACAGTACAATCCTTCCATGCCCATCTCCTTTACAATCCAACCTTTCTCCTGAGAGTGACCTCTGAGCTTCTTACACCATCCATTATCCAGTTGTGGGCTAAACTGACTATTATCTGACCATTTCCTTGGCAATGTCTCTTTGCCCAGTCTCCCAAGGTCCTTCTTCCTACATACCACTATAGTTATGTACTATCCTAAACCATTATGCTAAATCCTTTATTCATTTTTTTCTTTAAATAATGCCTTATTATAAATCTGTGTGTGTGTGTGTGTGTGTGTGTATACATTTGTGATATAAATAATTACAAGCTACAGTATTTTCAACTAGAAATAAAGATAATTTCAATCTGATGCCATTAAGAAACTATACCATAATCAACAATTCTTCCTCTACAAAAGAAAAATAAGAACTCCTTAAATGCTAATGTTTGGAATTAAACAAAATTCTTCTGATTTCAGCAAATTCTTCTTGAGTAGAGCAAAATTCCATGGTTTTTTTTCTTGACAATAATATGGAAATTGTTTACCCTTGCTTTTCTCAATATTTTTTTCTATTGTCTAGTCTATTGCTTCTGGTATTTCCTGTGGCTTCCCATGAATTTTTCAGTTATGAGCCATATTCAGCTAGGTTTCTTGGAATGTAAATAATATTATTAATTTAACATCCTCTAAACTTGACAACTGTATTTCAATGTCATAATCAGTGTAATCAGCTTCCAAGACATTGTACCAAGGAATTTGATAAAATGTGGTTGATATGCAGAACTTTTAAAATATAAAATGTTAAAAACATGTTGAGGATATTTGTATTTTCTCTCCATCTTGGTAAACAACAAATACAGGTAGCCCTCATTTAGTGACTGGCTCATTTAGCAGCCACTTGCAGGTACAATAAGTAACTTGTCTTCACATTTATTACCTTTGCAGGTCTATAAAGTCAAGGAAATCTAAAACAAGCTCATAAGTACTATGCAATCACAGTTTTACTTAGCAAGTGCTTTGCTTAACAACCAAGTTGTCATTCCCAATTGTGGTCACTGAACAAGGTATACCTGTAAGACTATTTGCTCTAGATATATCTATTTTTTTAAAAATCCTGCCAGATTATTGGCCTTGACAACATATTCCAAAAATTAAACAAACAGCCAAATAATCGCCTTGGTTTGGGATCTTTGGAAAAAAGTCACTTTTTCTGCGAAAGGCAGGCAAATACATTTGATTTAGTGAATACTGTATGCTTAATGCTTTTAAAATAATTATTATATAATGACTTTAGAAAATGACTCTATTTCTACTCTGTTATTGGATTGTTCCATGCCACCCAGAGTGAATTTCCATGATATGGACAGTTATATAAATTTGATTAATAAATAATTATTATATAATGGCTTTAGATAATGACTGTTTTGTACTTCTACCTTTTTATTTGATTATTGTATGCTGCTCTGAGTCACTTTTCACAGGGTGGATATATACATTTGATTAATAAACAAATTAATAAATAGTAATAAATCCAATACATCTTTAGACTATGATATGAATTCATAGTCAAATGTAAGTTTCAATATCAATTTGATTACAATTTGATTGTTTTATGCATGAAATCCACCTGGGTATCCTTGGGCCAGTCACTTTCTCTTAGCCCAACTCACCTCACAGGGTTATTGTTGAGGGGAAAAGAGGAGGAGGAAGATGTGTTGGATATGTTTACCATCTTGACATTGCTAAAAAATAAAAAGGCGGGACATAAATAAATAAGTAAATATATGCATGCATACATATATACATGGGAGCAATACCCATTTAATGCCAGGGTGCAGGTGGGAGAGAAACCTCAGCTTATTTCATTAAAGCTGGCAAAAAATATGGATAAATTATGTAACCTTATTATTTCTGATAATTTACCACAAAACTATTAGTAGAATTGTCAAAAACCTGGAACTCTGTGATAACAAAGGAACTGAAAAAATTGAGCATTTTCAATATGTAGCAAATTTAGATTCCATAACTTATTTTATTTATTACTGGACTAGCTGTACCCGGCCACGCATTGCTGTGGCCCAGTCTGGTTAAATGGCCAACCAATCTGTGTGTAGATGTACACTTGCACACACAAACACGTACACAAACCACTGTATAACCCCAAACCTACCTACCTACTGTATTTCTTTCTCTCTCCACCTACCTACCTACCTACCTACCTACCTACCTGCCTGCCTGCCTGCCTGCCTGCTGTATTTTTCCCTCCCTTTCTCTATCCCTCTACCTACCTACCTACCTACCTACCTACCTACCTACCTACCTACTGTATTTCTCCCTCTCTCTCTATCCACCTATCTACCTACCTACTGTATTTTTCCCTATCTCTCTCTATCCCTCTACCTATCTACCTACTGTATTTCTTCCTCTCTCCCTCTACCTACCTACCTGCTGTATTTTTCCTTCCCCCTCTCTATCCCTCTACCTACCTACCTACTGCATTTCTCCCCCTCTCTCTCTTTCTATCCATCTACCTACCTACCTACTATATTTTTCCCTCTCTCTCTTTATCCCTCTACCTACCTACTTACCTACCTACCTACATACTGTATTTTCCCTCTCTCTCTTTATTCTACCTACCTATCTACTGCATTTCCCCTCACTCTACACCTGCCTGTCTGCCTGCCTACCTACCATATTTTCCCCCTCTCTCTCTAGCTACCTACCTACTGTATTTCCCTCCCCCCTCTCTCTATCCCTCTACCTACCTACCTACCATGCAGCCTCCTGGGACCAAAAAATGGGCCACTTGGGAGTGTGCAACCCCCCATGCCTAGTTTTGGGCCTAGTAGGCATCCATACAGCCTCCTGGGACCAAAAAATGGGCCACCTGGGAGTGTGCTACCCCCATGCCTAGCTTTGGGCCTAGTAGGCCTCCATACAGCCTGCTGGGACCAAAAATGGGCCACCTGGGAATGTGCTATCCCCCATGCCTTGTTTTGGGCCTAGTCGGCATCCATACAGCCTCCTGGGACCAAAAATGGGCCACATGGGAGTGGGCTACCTACCTCCATGCCTAATTTTGGGCCTAGTAGGCGTTCATACAGCCTCCATGCAGTGTGGCAACATTGGGGGCTTATTCGGTTGCTGAGGAAACAACCATTGGAAATGTGAGAGGCATTTGTGTGACGCATCATAAGATGAGAGGAGCTACAAGGAGGTGAAAACCTGAGAAGTGCATACCTTTTACATTTGTGCTGCTTGCACAAGACACACGTGTGCCAGCCACACAAATTGCACATATGATTGCATTGGAAGACCTTGGGAACATTGTGTGAAAATTTGGTGTCAATCAGTGCAGTACTTTCTGAGATTAGTGGCTTTGCACAAACTATTTTACATTTTTATTTATATAGATTATATTCAAGAATAAAAACCACAGTTTCTTCCCATTATTCAGTGCCTCTAAACCTAGGCTTAATAGAATGGTCTGGCCAGTTTTGTTGATATGATGTTAACACCAAGAAAGCCAGAGATGATTGGATTTCCATACACCAACATTCCTGTCCCAGATCTTTGGTCTTGGCCTTTCAGAATTTCCAGGTAGAATAGCCCTAGCCTGGAAACCCACCCGCTAATTATTGAAATAAATAAAAAATAGCACTGTTATAGCAGGTACTACGTATCTAGGAATACATTGCATTGACTTAGCAAAAAGTCCAGAATTCTACAAAACATTTTTGTCCTGTATTTTTTAGCACAGAAGCCCACAGCTCATAATCAGGTCTAGTGAGATCTTCCACCCCTTCTGGCATCTTGAAAGTAGATGGGGCCACTCTATGGCAGCTTTTTGTTATTTGCAGGAGATTTAAAATGTGTACTAAATAGATTATATTATATGGTTTCAGAAGGACTTCTTTTTCTGTTGGCATAAAAGCTTATGTTGATTGTATCTAATACAGTATTACAAGTATGCATTATATATACAAGTACTATAAGAATTTTCCAAAAGGCAAACTACAGCTATTACCTTTATCAACTTTCAAATATGGACGGCACATGATAGCATACCCATCAAAAATAAGTTTCTCCCCAGATTTAAGAACCAGGCCTAGAGAACAGAATAAACATGCAATGACTCCTGATCAGTGCTGGGATCATCAATCTCTTAAATATTCCACCCAGGGCATGCTCTACAGGAGAAGGAAAAAAGAGAGCTCCATGGATAGATCCCTTAAAGGAAGAATAAAAATGTTTCAATGAACAATTTATAAATGCAGATGCAACACAATATGTTGATAATAACATTTATCTAATTTGGATAGTCTTCACTTAGCAACCATGAATGGGATGAGTATCTCAGCCACTAAGCACTACTCAGTTGCTAAGTAGAAAAGCATATGACTGTCACAGGCTTATGATTATACTTGTCCTTCAGCCATTAAGTTGGTAAGCAAAAAACTCACATGTTTATGACTTATGATTTTACTACCCCTGCCTTCCCTATTAACTCCAAATGTCATACATCAGTTGCAAAGCATATCAATGGTGATCTTTTTACTACAAGTCACCGCAACTGCTGAACATACGAGGATTGGTCACCAAGGATTTTTTAAGCACTGTTGATCAGTTCTGCACAAGACAGTCAATAAGCAAAGACTACCTGTAGTTGACTTTTCCATGCTGCCCCTCAAACTAGTAACTCTATAATTTTAAGGAAATGATACATTTTGAGGCACATTCAAACACGACAGATAGTTCAATAATGCAACATTGCTATAAGAGTCATAATCAAAAAGTATGAAAACAGTCATCATTGTAAGTTATGATTTCACAAATATTACTACATAAGCACTCAAATTCTTCCAATTAAAAATAGTAATGATGTTGATTGCACAAAGGCTTCAAAGTTATCTAGTTATAATTCTAATGCAGCCTAATCATTTAGTTTATATTTGTCCACATTCAATTCCAAATAAGTATCCTACAAGAGGGGTGTCAAACTCCCACTAGCTATGCCCAACTCCATTTTAGCAATGGGAAAAAAAGTCACAATACGTCATGTGATGATGTGATGCCAAGAGTTTGATACCCCTATCCTACAATAATGCAAAAATGCTTAGTGTTCAGTCACATACATAGCTCCCTTGAAAGGAAGACTTTGGTATCATAGCCAAGAATCCATTGTAATTATAACATCTTTCACCTCTATAAGCTATTACAGAAAACTCAGCAGATGCAGAAGGCGGGATGAAATCTTGTAATGCAACAAAAACTGTTACTATACTTTAGAAAATATGACACAGAAAAAGTAACCTTTTGTAGGATTATTACTCATATACCACCTGTACTGTGATTCTAATTATGTAAGTGTAGTCATCCAAGTACACTTACTAAGTCTCCTGTTACGCAGCATTCTCACCCTAAATGGGCAATTTTGTTTTTATTCTGTCACAAGACGTAAAAACCTGAGAATTACCCCTAGGTCAAAATTCCCTCAGGGCTTCAATCTATTTTAGGACATGTTCTGATCATCCAATTACATTAAAAAAACTGCAGCCTAAAGCCAGTCAACCAGGAAATCATATGAATATGCCTATAATAGAAAGGTAAATAGACTTCATGATTTAAGTTACAAAAATGTTTTATAAATTTAGATAATTTTTTCAGTGAATAACAGCAACTTTCCAGGGTTTGATGCTCTTTTTCTTTTTTTCTGAAAGAGATGTACCAAATCTAGGACTTTTTGACTAAAAGAAGAATATTACTACTCTTTGTAAGCCTATATAGTATGTTATATATAATTTTGTGTAAGTATATCAGCTTCTAGAAAATATAACCCATAGTTTTTAAAATTTGAAAATATTCCAAATAATTCTGACATATTAAATCATAAAGTAACACGTTTCTTCATGGTTTTGCAGCATATGCAAACCAATCTACCATGTGCCCCCCAAAATAAGACAGGGTCTTATTTTCTTTTGACCCCTGAAATAAGTGCTTGGCCGTATTTTCGGGGAGGTCATTATTTTTGAGGTGCAAGAGGTGGCAAGCGTGATCACCTCATGGCTGCTGCTGTGTTGCATGTTGCTGGGCCTGCGGTGGCCATTAGCATGACAGAAGAGGCGCGGTGGCTAGGGTTGCGGGAGTGACCACTAGGTAAGGGCATGTGGGGGGCATGTTCCCCACTCCCTTCCCCCCCTGGCTTCACCTCCTCACCTCATGCTGTTTGCACCGCAAGCAACCAGAGCAAATAGCGGGGACTGGCTAAGCATTAGGTTAAATATTTTCACGGAGGGCTTATTTTTGGGAGGACTTATTTTAGTACATGCGCTCAAAGGCCCGATTGGGTTTATTATCCAGAGAGCTCTTATTTTTAGGGAAACAGGGTACTAGGGAATAATCAGGAAATTATGTTTTAAAAATCATAGCTTAGAGTTACCTATAAATGTTTCCTTAAGGCTTTTTGAAAACTTCCAGTATCATTGATGAAACTTTTATTATCTAAACCTCATATTTATACATCTATCTGTGGAATGTATAAGATTTTATGGGTTAGAATTTATTCAAGGGCAGCACTTATCAGTCTATATAATTATATGGGGATAAAAAAGTCTTCTTTACCAAGTTTCTGTAAAAGGGTATCTTCTGTATAACTTCATTAGAAAGAGGTTTGCATATTTAGTTTGGGCTGCTCAAAATGCATATTCAAGCACACCTTATTTGGCATATTCACCATCTGAAAAACATTTAAAATCCAAGCTTATATTTACAAAAAAATTCAAAGAAGGGCTACCCAATAAAAACTTGTTGCCTATTTCAAAATTGTTATTTTCCCAATGTAATTTCCATTATTTTATATCTGCTATCCCTCTGTTTTGCTTCAGAGTCCATTGTTTTAAGTTGGGCTCCAAGAACAGATTGAAGTGTTGATACGATGTAATTCTTGGTGAGCTCAGTTGTTTGCTTGCAGTCTTTTCATTTCAACCCTGAGCTACAAATATTGTCCCTTATTGAGACTTTTCATTACCCAACTGTGTGGAATCATCAGTGTAAGCAGCTGTGCATCTAATTATATGGTTAGGTGTGCAATATATGTAAGCTAACCTTCAACTGTAACTTAATATGTCATAATTTGCAGCATCCTCTTTTGTGCTAATTGAAAACATTTATCTCAATTCAATAGTATTTACAAGATTTCTTAAACATCCATACCTGAAATTCTACTAGAAACCCTGAGACTCACAATAATTGGATTTCTGAGAAGATAATTCAGGCTGAGATTTTTGAAAAAGATGTTCATCATCCAGGATAAGTCCAATTGTACAGTTTAATTTCTAGCTAAATTTACCATTACTGTTAATCAGGAAAACTATATAAACATGAAATTACAGTTAGAGAATGAAATGGTCCTGCTTTCTATCAAAAGCTTCATCAATGCTAAGACTTCTACTTATGTCATATAATTATATAGTTTAAGACTTCTGAAACAGCAGTTTCAAAAATCATGTAACTGCAGTTTTCAGATAAATGGCCCCCAAAGCTTTTAACTACTAGTTCAGAAGACAATGATATGTCAAATCCCAACAATTGTAGACAAGAATCAGTGGTGGATTCTGGATCCCATTCCAACTGGTATGGTTGGAGTGGGCCCGGCATCATCCACATGGATGCGTGCATTGCACGCGAATGGGTCTTACCATTCAGCAATGCCTCCGCGATGCTCCAGCTGCCTGGAGGAGTATCGCATAGGTGCTGTATGCACCATGCGCGGAAGTACCGAAGACTTTAAAGACAGGTAAGGAGTGTAGGCAGGCAGGCAGGCCCTCCAGAACACCGTACCAGAACAATACCCAGTGTTCCAGGCAGGCTCCGGTACACCAGAACCTGGGCATACTTCCTGCAATCCACCTCTGACAAGAATGTAGAAAACTGATCTCTCCAATTTTAAGTTTTTCTTAAAAGTTCAGACATGCAAAAAAGCACACCTTAAAATGGAAATAACACTCTTTAAAGTTTCAAGAGATTACCAGCTAATGAAAAAAATAAATAGAAATCTCTTTAAAAAAAATAAAATATCTTCACTATATTTATAAATCCAAATTCTTTTAAACAAATGACTTTTCTGACTACTATGAAAACTGATAATTGATTCTAAGATGACTATGAAGAGTTAGATACCAAGACAAATATTTTTAGAAACAGTTAGATACCAAGACAAATATTTTCTCAATCTTAGCTGCATCAGTTCGTTTTGCAAATCTTGAAATAAGTGACAAGTTTTAAAATTTGAATCCCAAATCCCAGCAGTTGTGATTTTTTTTTTTTAGTAAAAAAGCAAAGTACGCAATGATGTGCAAACTCTTATTAGAATTTCTAAGGTTTATTTTATTCATTCTACACATTACTACACACTTACTATACACGTACGTGAACAGGACTTATTTTTTGAACTCACATAGAACCATATTCTTTACTTTCTCTAAACTTGAAAAAAATATCTGCATTTATTGGGGAAGAGGTAAGGGCTGAAATATAGATTTTAGTAATTCAGAATTCTGGAATATAATGGCAGCTGTACATCTATTATACAGATTATGTGTATAACCTATATAAACTGCCCTTCAACCATATCTAACTATGCCACATAGTTGTAATAATAAAGCTATTATCGATGGTCAAGTAATAGTACTCTGTACTGTATTTAAAAAAAAGGTTGGTTTTTTTTTTAAACCTTGTCTCTCTTTAAATTCAACAATATTTACAGTCATAATTTCTAGTACTTACATTTGCAATTCTACTAGAAGCTCCGAGACTCACTTTTCGTAATAGCATTTAGGCTTAGGACATAAAATCATTCATTATATAAAACAGAGTAACATATGATTGCTTCCCAATTCTATTTCAAGCTTTCTTTTTAATTTAATCATTTGCTTGATTAATCATCTGACAATTAATATTTCTTGTCACCCTTAGTTAAGGTTCTAGACCCAAGGGTACTTTTTCAAGAGGCAACTGGACTTTCTGGTGGGGTTTTTTTTTAAGATGTTTCACTTCTCACCCAAGAAGCTTCTTCAAATCTGACTGGATAGTGGGGAATAGAAGGATTTACACTCCTTGCAGACAACTGATCATTTGCATTCTTTTAGCGAATCACTAAGGCCACCTGGAGGTTTATCTGTTTTATTAGGGTCACCTGAGTGGTGCAAATGGTTGTGGACCCTTCTTGGAACTGTTGAAAGGACTGTGTTGTAGATTGGAGATATATCATGTCATACCCCACCAGCTCTGTTTAGAGAAGGCTGTTCAATTTTGACATAGATGGCCTCTTTGAACCCTATTTCAAACCAGCGGTCCTCTTTGTCCAAAATGTGGATTTTGCTATCTTCAAAAGAGTGGCCTGTGCCTTTTAAATGCAGTTGGACTGTTGAATCCAGTCCTGATGTGTTTGTGTTCCTATGTTGTGCCATGTGCTTAAAAAAATTGGTTATGAAAAAACCTTGATCTTAACTACAGATACCTAACTCAAGACCACAACTAAGTATACACCATTTAAAATATGTTATATTCCTAACCTAGCAATAAGGAATCACTGAGCTATTGTTTTGGTGAAATACTTTGGGAAGAGGTTAAAGGAACAAAGGGGTGGGTCGGGCAGAGGGCAGGTTCTTTCCATTCCAGTTCTTGTATGACCATATGATGATGCCTATGCAAAAGTATTTTGATGCTGCTCAGTTCAAGCTTAGAGAAATTAGATATTATGGAATGTGCACCCGGAGAAGCAGTTGGCGGTGGGATAGGTAGTTCTGGCAACACAGAACTTTCCTGGGGTGGTGGTGGTCCAAATTGAAAGACAGCATAGCCCTGAGCTAGATGAGACAGTGGGGAAGAGGTTCAGGCTACCCTAGAATCTCTCAAGATGTACCTAGTGGGCTAGGAGGTTATAGATGCTGTTTGCAAAGGTTCTGTCCATTAGGTGTAACCAAATAAATCCAGGTGGATTTCATTTAAATTGAGTTGATTTAAATCATTAGTAAAAAAAAAAAAAAAACCCAGAGGTTTGATTTAAATCAACTTGATTTAAATCATAATTTTTAAAGAGCAACTGTCATCTCTGTCCAACAGTGGCTTCTCCTCTGACCCGCAGTTAACTCACCAACAGTTCCATTCACTTTAATGGGTCACTGGTGATGCGGCAGTGATGCAACAAGATGAAGGACATGGCAGGCAGCAGGTGAGTGGATGCCTGCTAACAGATGCTGCCATGATGAATCTGAAGTGACAGGTGCTCTTTAATATTATATTTATAAGCTGCTTAGAAGGTTTCACTTTCATTTGTGTTGCTTGCCCTTCCTTCTCACACTTAGAGCCTGGTGGTACAGATGCATTTCTCTTCAAACAATCATACAGTTTGTAGTGTACATAGATTTGCAAAACAATGGAATAAAGGAATATTCCTGAACTTTGTTTTATGATTTATCTCATCGTTACTGTGAATTTGTGTGAATGGATCAATGCAGTGCATGTTATCTCAGCTTGCATTCATTGAATGAGTTTACCAAAAATGTAAATATTGCAGAATATACAGCCTCATGCTACATAATTAAGTTCCATTTCATGCTGAATAAACTAAATTATTAATGTATCTTAAATAGAAAGCTAGCTTTAGATTTTTACTCCAAAAGCATTTTATTTAAAATAAATTTGATTTTAAAAAATCCAATTTAAAATTTTAAAATCCATTTTTAAAATTTTTAAATCATCTATTTTTATCCACCCTGAAATAAAAGATTGGAGTCTATTAGATTTTGCTGCTTTGTGCTTGGATCTGACGTTATCTATAGTTTAAAATAGTGGATGTAGCTGAAGCCCTGATGATTTGAATGGCAATACAGAACTTCATTTCCATGTTGATAGGCAGATGGGGATAATGTGAAGGATGGCAGCTGTGAGCAGCATGCAAAAATAAGGAGGAAAAATAGTCAAAAATTGGAAGAATGGAAGCATACACTAGTATATAACTAAGAAACATACAATGAGTCAACAGATTAACCTATTTTCCATCAAAGGGAATAATGAAACAGTCATGAGTTTACTGATCCACACATCCCTATATTGCACATAAGAAAATCTAAAGTTGCCATTACAACAGGTTTTTTTTTGTCATCATGTTATTTTTTGGGGGAAACTACATGCACTTACTCTTTCTCTGCTTCATAGAAATAACTTTTCATAAAGAATGTAGGTTATAACAAAGGAAATAATAATAAGGAAGAAAATAGAAATGGAACAGGAGATATTATGAATCATTGCAGTTTTTTCAATCTCCTTTAGTCTGTTTTGTAAATACTTACCAAAGCAGTTCATGAATGCTAATTTGCTCTGTAGCAGACACAGAAAGTAATGAAAGGGAGAATTTGTGCAAAATAATATTCCCAGACTTACCACTGGATGTGAAAATCCATCCAAAGATTGCTAAGTACATAAACCTGAAAACTGGTAAAATTATTTCAATCAGCAAAATAGAAGGATGAATGTAACATTTATTTGTATTTTATTTTCCATTCCACCAAATGACAACCTACTTTCTTAATTATTAATAAATAATATACTGATCACATCTATTCCAATGTTCTGAAAACCACTAGCCATATTTGTGTTGTATGAATCATTGTCATCAAGTAAATTTGGAGAAGTTTACTTATTTATCCTATTTATATGGCCACTTATCTCAAAAAGTAACTTTGGGCAATGAACAGTTAAAATGTAATAAAAACAATTGTATACATTATAAAATTTGAAATATAGGGTAGCCAAGCAATGTGAACACAAACCACTAGTATAACTAAAAAGTGGGTCTCTATATACCCTATATACTGCAATACCTGGAGACAAAGCACCACCTGCCAATTTCCAATTGTTTGTTTTAAATCAACACTGTTCATTGGACATTCCATGCTACATTCCCATAGAGTTCATGCACTTAACTCTGCTCCCTTAGCTCTGCCTGCTCTTCTCCTACATCAACATTTTCTATATAACAATGGAATATACTTTATTCCCTTAACAAGCTTTGAGAAATCTTTGTTTTGCTCAATTAAACAGTGAATAACCAATTTGCTGCTGAAACTTTGCTACAATCCTTTGCAGGAAAAGTTCTCTCAGATAAATTGTTCCTTGCAATCATTTATTGTTTCTATTCCCTATTACAGAACAAATCACGGTTTGGTAGTTTTTTCTAAGCCAACCATGCAAAATTATCAGACAATATTGTTATAAACACAGCTACTAAGTAATACAGATTATCTACTTTATCTTGACTAGGATAGCTATACAATTGCTTTAAATTAAATGCAGGCAATCTAACCCAAGACCTATATAGATGGTTTATAGGCAAACAAATGAAAACATTTGCAGAGTGTCCTCAACTTATGACTACTACAGTTGGGACCAGAATTTCCGTTGGTAAGCAAGGCAGTTAAGGGTGTTCATAAACAAGACACAATAGAAATTACTCATTTATAGATCATAATTCTTTTCTTTATCTTTAAATGGATGTTTGACAGACAAAAATGTTAAACCAACACCTCATCTAAGTGTGCTCATTTTGATATTCTGTTGAAACATATCATGAATGTTTGCAATTAAACAGTTAATTGCATTAATTAATTTGAATATATTTAGAATTGGTACAAATTTATAACGAGTGTTATTAAATATACAGCAGTTGATAACTGTTGTATACAATTGTTTAGTTACTACAATCTTGAACAAGGAGACTTATCCTTGAAATTATGGCTGTCACAGTGTCCCCACAGTCATGTGATCACTATTTGGAACTTAGCAACTGGTTTACAATAACAAGGGCTGCAGCATTTCACAATCACCATTTGCTGTTAGGAAGAGATTGGACAATCATTTATCTGTAATGGTATAGGGTTTCCTGCTCGAGCAGAGGTCTGGACCTCCCAAGTTTCTTCAAACTCAGCTATTTGTCTCTATTTGTAACCTTCATTGTTAGGTTCAACAAATAAAATCAAGGGGGAAGCTGGCAGAAGATGTAGCAATCATGTGATGTGGTCCCTAATAACCACATGGGTTCGCCTAATGACTGCAACTGTTGCAAGTCAGAATAGACATGCAATATTGCACTTTATGACCATGTTGCTTAGCAACCAAGTTCATCATCCCAATTACCATTGCTCACCGAGGATTAGCTGTACAAAGATGCCACTCTTTGCTCACATTCATTTCTGTAAGCACTACATTGCTTCACAATGTGAATATTGGGGTAATTTTGGGGAGAGAGAGAGATGTGTTTTAACTCAAATGTCTCCTTCTATGCCATGACTCATTGATACTTTTTGTTGTTATCATTCCCTTCAACTTAAGTGTGGACTCTTGACTGAGCTGGTCCTTGCAGGTTTTTTGGCAAAAAGAAAGAAGAAAAGAAGTCCAGTTGCCATATCCCAATCTACAGAAAACTATAACTAGATGATAGAGAATCTTCATCAACATTTTCTTAGAAAAGTTCTTCAGTCAAGGGCTCTTCTCCCTGTAAAGAGTAAACCTTCTTCTCCCAGTAAAGTCTAATGCAGAATGCTGGGGAAACAAGCTTTTGATCCTATCACCAATATAGTCCCACTAGCCTCAACTTCTTATTAATAAAAGATATTAATAAAAGATATTTTATCATGAGATGATAAAACAATGCTGGTATTAAAATCTGGGGAAAGTATGTTGAAGTAGGTTTTCTCCTCAATGATTCTCACTTAGTAATGTATGGGCAGTTGATGAACCAGATGACATCAAGAAGGGGATCAGAGAAGCAACTCCCTTTTTTTCTGCCCTCCTTCCTGATAGCAACTCATGAAAGGGTCTCAAAAGAAATACCATATTCCTCTATTTATACATTACAGCATATACAGGAGAGAACTACAATATAAAAGCAGACATGAAGTTAGGTGTATATATGGAGGAAAGCCAAGGAGGATAAAATAGTGGGTGAGATACAACCTGCTGCCCCTTTTAGTATACGTATAATAGATATCTAAAAGGAGCAGGGATTTTATCACCAGGTTATACCACCATTTTTATGTTGCTGCTCCTTCCCTCAGATGTCTCTGTACAAGACAAATCAAGGCCACAGAAACTGAGAACTAGAAATGATGTATCTACAGGTATTCCTTGACTTACGAACACAATTGGAATCAAAATTTCCACTGCTAAATAAGGTAATTGTTAAGTGAGTCACACTCAATTTTACAACCATTTACCATGGTTGTTAAGCAAATTACCACAATTGTCAAGTGAATTACATGGTTGTTAAGCAATTCCAGCTTCCTACATTGACTTTATCAGAAGCTGGCTGAGAAGGTTGCACATGATGATCACATGACACCAGGACACTGCAACCCTCATAAATACATGCCAGTTGCCAAGCACCAGGGTTTTGACTATGGGGATGCAGTAATAGTTCTAAATACAGGGGGCAGTCTTAAATATTTTTTCTAGTGCTCTTGTACATTTGAATTATTACTAAGCAAATGGTTGTAAGTTTAGTGTTTATTTAGTTTGATTTTTGGTGATGTCATGAAAGCAACCATGCAATTTTATGACACAAGTGGATTATCATTACCTTTCAGAAATTCTTACAGCTTAGAATCTAGTCTGTATCTTGGGATTTACTGATTATTTACCATCATACTAACCAGATCCCAGACATTTAACTTTTTAAAATCAGGAGTTGCTATATGGAAGAATTGTAAGTGACTTCCATACAGTTGTCAAGAAAATTATTTGAATATGTATATATACTATCCCATATATTCATGCACATTTTCTTTTCCCCTTATAATCCTTGCTTATTTTTTTGTAGCAATAAACAGTTTCATATTAATAATGTGCTGGGAACTATTCATTTGTGCAACAATTTAATTCTTATCCAAATATAACTGGATTCTGAACATTGCCTATAATTACATGATGGGAAATCTTATTTCTTTCTACATATAACTGGCTTCTTAATGAAACTGGGCCATTTTCTATTTGTCCTTTCATGGTCACAGTACTGAAGAACAGATACTTTCTATTTTATAAAGATTCCCAAAAAATATTTCCGAAAAACCCAGACCTTAAAATAGTGTTAAATCTCTTGCATAATTGCACATCTACCACTGCAGTCCATTGGCAAAAGTTCCAACATACTTACTTAAAGCCATTAGGGCTAACAAGCAAAACATTGCTATTTCTTCCACATAGTCATTTCTTTCAGTGAAAAGAAAGAGGACATTAATGAAAACACAAAATCAACATATTATCAATACAGAACCAAAAAACTCTCTTCATTTTTTGTAAAACATGTAAGAATTTTGGGCATCTATTTTTTTTATAATTGCAAATGAATGCACACAACCAAGTCAATTCCTTCAAAGTTTCATCAATCTTTATGTTAAGTACTGTAACTACTAAAATTGTTTTTAATCCAAGGTACAATTCTAGTTGAAAATCAACACATACTAAAATTTCAAATAATTTGATAGTCAATTAGGTACCAAAAT
Source organism: Rhabdophis nuchalis (assembly GCA_039707465.1). NCBI lineage: Eukaryota > Metazoa > Chordata > Lepidosauria > Squamata > Natricidae > Rhabdophis > Rhabdophis nuchalis. Next base: position 48,945,026 of record CM077647.1, on the reverse strand, counting down.
ATTGTACTATGAATACAAAGAATAACATAATATATAATGTTATCGGCACTATTATTCAAGGCACAAAATCTTTCTGCTGTAAAGAGTTCACATAAATGGATAATTTTGAAAAGCCCACAAGTTGTAAACAAGAGAGATGAAAAATGAACAGATGGCTGCAGTATGTACTGAATATTCTAGAGTTTCTCTCATTGATATGCTTTTTTTGAGACTTTGAATGTACCAAATTCAAAATTTGATCCTGTCTGTAGTACCCAAATATGGTTATAATTGTTGAAAAAGGGTTTTAACTGAGACATTTTCACAGAGAAATTGCTAAATAATAGCTTGTCTTTTAAAATTACTTATAACATGCACCCAAGCCAGGAGTCAAGATAGAAACATTATGACAGTCATCCCTGCAAGATACTTGCAATTCACATACAGTGTTACTAGAATTTACTTGTCTTCCTCTACTGATTACAGCCTAGTCCAAAGGTCTATTTATAGTTGCCTAAGGCCCTTCTCTTCCCAAAGTCAAATAAAATGAACTTTAATTGATGGATGTAACCCTGTACTGCAGAATTGATTATAAACTCTGCAGTAGCAGCAGGCAAATGCCTGGTGCTTACCTCCAAAAGGTGAAAGCAAAAAGGTGTTGATGACACTAGCAGATTACTACCACTTGCTCTGTCATGAGTTAAAGATTATCCTATATACACTCTGTCCCCACAGCAATAATTGAAACAATGACCCCCCCCCCTTCAGCAATAGCAGTGACCAGTTGGCTGGAAGCCATAAAGTACAGTCCATTCTATTCAGGACTGACCCCTACTAACAACCAATGATACCCAGGCAGTCTTTCATTCACATGTTGAGTTTCAGTAAACTCTTTCACTTATTCTGACGCAGACGTTTCTAGAGTTTGAATTAAAAAAAAGAGGTAGGCTTGACAGTTTCGTAACAAAGGACCTGAATGCACCTAAAAAAGCATGATGCCAAAGAACATCGTGTGATTCCTTGTTCGTTTCGCTTCTAGCAGTCCAAGTGGTTATTTTACTACCACGAGTGAAGCGCGAGAGTACGTTTTCCCTGCATTTGGCAGACTTCAACACTTACCTATCTTCTCCCCCAGAAAATCGCCCTTCCCGCGGCCAATCCTTGCGCTTGTCTTGCCTCCCGCCCTCCCAGCTCCAAATGTAGCGAGGTGACAGCACCACCGTGGCAATTACAACCCACCCAGCTCTTCAATCAGCTCCGCCACCTTCCCTCCCCCCCTTTACTCAACTGAATGCGGAATGCAGCTACAGGCAACAGGGAAAGGGAACGGGAGAGAAGAACCAGAATGTGTGTTTTTCATCTGAATGGCAAGAACGGACCCCTATTTGGGGGAGAGCGCGCGCAATAATCGCTGAAGGAAAGGGGAGGAGGGTGATCTGTCCGCGCACCGCCCCTAAATTTTGCGAAAAGAGGCGGGGAGAAAGAAGAATAATCCCGCAGAGGTCGAGGAGATAATCCCGAGCGGGAAACAAAGATTATCCCCCATGGCAGATAATCCGGGGCAAGAAAAAAGACATCCCAGAGTTGGGAGGAGAAGAGACACGGAAGAGGTGGGGAAAGCGGCGAAATTCCCCAATACGAGCCACGAGTAAAATACCTGCCTTAATCCCCTACCATAAAACGCCCAAAGAGGCCGCCACCAGTTTCGCTCCGAGGCAAGCTAAAGCGAGAGTCACGGGGTAGGCTCCTCGCCGGGAACCAGTTCCCGTCCCACAAGAGCTTTGCCCGCTTCTTCTCCGCCCTCTTCCATACACAGAAGCTCGACACTCACACAGGGTGCGCCACGACAGGACCTTATGCCCCCCTCTTCCTACCCACCCCCACGTAAGGAAAAAAAAGGGGGAGGGATACTCGCCTGCCCCAAAAGCCTCTCTCCAGAGCTACGAAGGTGGGCAGTTACCGGTGGGTTGGCTCGCTGGGCTCGCTGGCTGGGCTGGGCTCGCCTCTCCTTTCGCTCGTACGCGCACCCACAGCCTCCTTCTCTTCAGTGGACGCCGCTCCGCCTCAGCCCCATCTAATGACCTGAAACTCCCGGCAGCGCGCGCCTGCAACCCTCTCTGCCCGTCGAGAGGCGCACACGGTGGAAACGGGTACCCGCCGGTCGGTCTCCTTTGCGCGCGCAGTAGTCCGTCCTACTGTTGCTGCTGGCGAGGCAAAGAGCGCGCGAAAGAGCTTCTCTAGTCTAGTTGATCGGGCGGGAGCGCGCGAAGAAAGCCCTTCCCCCTTTAACTCTTTCGCTGCCTTCTGACTGGGTTTGCGGTTGGTCCCACCTTTCTGGCCTGGGGACGCCAGTTTCGCCATTCATGCCAAGGCAAAGAAAAGGGAGCTCACATGTGCATTTGTCTTTTGTCCCGGAGATCTTCTATCGCCTACATTTTTCGGGCTGGAATGTAAAGAGGATGAAAACAAGGCGATGTCAAGGCCATATATGAATGCGTGTCAACATTAGAAAAATCAGGGTGCAAAATTATTCGCAATACTATTCGCAGTTATTCTGAAATAAGACCGATTAAATTGACGAATGCTTACTTCTGGGTAGGCGTGTTTAGGCATATTGTTAACTAAATAAGGAAGTAACCCCTATTGGAAGACTAGATTATTATTATTTTTACTTTCAAGGGTAGATATTATTCAGGGCCCGGCTCGGATTGAAAATAGTTCGAAATAAATCTGAATGAATTCAGAATTAACCCCTCCCCCTCCCACACACACATACTCACTTCCTTTCTGAACTAAAAACTCTGTTTTGTTTTTGAGGATTGAAGGTTTTTTTAACATCCCAACCTCACATACATTAGCTCATTTGGCAGTAAATTCACATAAATTTACCTCTAGTGGTTTACGTGTCATTCAGAATACTTGGGTTGATTATTTCAAAAACCCACAATTTCAGAAATAGGACTTCCAAAAAATTGTTTTGAATCAGAGAGTGTATTTACCAACAGTTAAATTGGAAAAAAGATGGTGTGATTTATTTGCACATTTCAGCTTTGATTCTCAGGATGGGCAAGTTTGTAGATTAGAGTAAGAATTTATAACATGAAAATAGCAACATACTTAAAAAAATCTTCATATAGTTATATATAATACTTGTTTATTGAATAGCTCTTACATGTTTTGACCGGTATAATAAGATATATATCTGAGGAAAAAGTGGACAGAAATATATAGACCTTCCTGATTTTCTTAAGGCTTGTAATGATTACATACAAAATGACAATCTATTTCAGAGTCACAAGGCTCTCTTTTCTTAGTCATAAAAGTAAGAGCAAGCTGATAATAAAATTGGTGCTGCTCCAAGTAATTTGATAAGTAGATTAACATATCCAACAAAATATATACACTTGTGGCATCACATACATTTTCTATAGTACCCTAGTTCAGAGATGGTTTGCTATTCTTTTTTACTATCTGTTTGGGGGCACTCCTGTGTGCGCTTCTGCGTACACAACTCTTATGTGCATGCACAGAAGTGTCTAGGTGGGTGGGTGGAGCCACTTCAACCCGATCCGGCTGAACTGGCAGCAATCCACCTCTGCCCCAGTTTAAAGGAAAGACTCAGCTGCCCGTTTTAAAAATCTATACTTAATCAGTATATTGCACGTGGGTTCAGTGGTGCTTTTCCACAATGTGTACACAAGATAAGACTCTTGAGGAATAGAATGATAGAATAAAAATAGTACCCTGTTTAAAACAACTTATTAGTATTGTGCCCTACACTTTTAATTGATAGTACTGTGTTGATTCCGCTGTAGTAACAATCACTAGTTTGACATTATAAGTCATATAACTATATATGGCTTAAGTGCTAGGCTCCTTGCCTGGCATGCAACACAGCCCCGGTTCGAATCCCAGTAAAGGGTATGGCCAGCTGATGAGGGCTAATAAGCTCGAAATAGATCTATCCTGGTCTCTCTCTAATTTAATTTATTGATCAGCTCATAAAACTAACACACATATATATATATCATCTCTGGTGATGAGCCGAAAGGCAGAGAGGGAAACAGTATGTCTCCTCCCTTAATGGGGCCCTAACAGGAAGTACATATATATATATATATAATTGTTTCTCAACAACCTGTTATTAGGCCCCAATTAAGGGAGGAGACATACTGTTTCCTTTCCTGCCTTTCGACTCGTCACCAGAGATCATCTAGACAGCAAGCCAGGAATTACGTTGTGTGATTTTTTATAAAACTAATATAAAACGATTTTTTATCAAACTCATAAAACATATATGTGTGTGTGTGTGTGTGTGTGTGTGTGTGTTAGTTTTATGAGCTGATCAATCACACAACGTAATTCCTGGTTTGCTGTCTAGATGATCTCTGGTGATGAGTCGAAAGGCAGGAAAGGAAACAGTATGTCTCCTCCCTTAATTGGGGCCTAATAACAGGTTGTTGAGAAACAATTACATATATATATGTGTGTGTGTGTGTGTGTTAGTTTTTATGAGCTGATCAATAAACTTGTGAAAACAATTATCTATCTATCTATCTGTGTTAGTTTTTATGAGCTGATCAATAAATTTGTGAAAACAATTATCAATATATCTATATCTATATCTATATCTATATCTATATCTATATTCTATCTATCTATCTATCTATCTATCTATCTATCTATCTATCTATCTATCTATCTATCTATCTATCTATCTATCTATCTATCTATCTATCTGGTACCTTAAAAGAACATCCAGGATTCTGGTTTGATTTATTTATTTACTTATTTGTTTGATTTACATCTCACTTGTTTTCCCAGGAGTTCAAGGAAGCCTATGTTGGACTCTTCCTTTATTTCCATACCCATACTAACAGCGTTGAAAAGTAATCACTGAATGAATCTTCATGTTTGAAGATACACTTGAAACTAGGTGTCTCCAGGCCTAATCCACTACCTTAAGTACCTTACCACCCTGGCTTTCGTATAATCAGGGGTGGTATTCACTTACTTTCCCTATCGGTTCACATAACAGCACTTGGCTGTCCACACATGTGCTTTGATCATGTGTGTCTTGCACACATGCACGTGGCTTGAAAATGTGCCTAAATAGGGCCAGGGCGGGCCCACCTTCAATTTTCACTACCACACCACGAACCAGTCCAAACCAACTGAATACCACCTCTACATATAATACAGCCTTTTAGTTAACAAAATAAATAAAATTATTAGTTAACAAAATACTTAATAAAATACAAGGTTCATTCCAAGTTCTGATGGCCATCTTTTTCTGATCAGAAAAATCTGGCTTTTCACCCAGATCTTTGATGAGGAAAAATTAAGACTCCTCACTTTATTCAAAATTCTTTTTCCCCTAATAGTTTATTGTAATTCCTTTGTTTCTTGTAAGCTGCCCAAAGTCACTAAGTGTTAGGTGGCACAAAAGTTTAATATATTAACTATAGTTTGTTGCATTGTCAGCCAGATATTTAGGTTGAATTTGGCATTTTTTGTCTATCAAGTCCTTCCCAAGGACCTGAGATAGGCAATATAGTTACAGAGTCAGCCAGATATTTAAACTGGATTTGGAATTTTGTCTTCCAATTGAATCTTTCCCAAGAACCTAGAATAAGCAGATGTTGTTTACTACTGTTAAAAGTCACAGGATGTAACCTGTTCCATACTGCCTTTTACAATTGACTGGTGGTGATAATATATTTGTCCTTAATGCTTGGGCTTGTGGAGACAAATTAGCCCCTCTTTCTGATTATTCAAATTTTCTGCTGTTAGTCATGGCCAGGTATTGTTATCTATGTTGTGTGTTGGTTTTTTTTTTAATGTATTTGCCTTATATTTGCCTTGCCTTGTCTCTTTTCTTTTCCTCATTTGGTCTTTTTTATAGACCACTTTGGTCTATTTCGTATTCAGTAAGTTTCATGGTGTAGTAATTTCAGTCATTAGGTATTCTTCCAATGCCATTATTTTCTTTTTCAACAGTCTGGTGTACTTGTAAAATTCTATGCCTGCCTACATTCTTCGGTAAGTAGAGTATGTCAACATTGTTGTATGGATGAAGGGCATGATTCATTGTCATTAATTTTCTGATCTTCTTATCCAGGACTTTCAGTTCTGTTTGAGTTCAGTATTTCAACTATCTGTATCATAGTTGGAATTTCTCAGGTGTTAATTGCTTTGATGGTAATTCCTCTCTGTGTTTGGACTTCACTCTCATGATGTAGCCTTGACTTCAGTGTGCTTCAGTGAATTTTTAATATCTTATTATTACAATAGGGTTAGCATATCAAAAGTACAAAAACGTCCTTATCACTATTTTTCTCTATAGAATCATCCAGCTGCTTTCTGAATGTTTCCTGTCCAGATATAATAGCTTTTCTTCAGATCTTTTTGTGGTGCAGTTTTTTGTATTACAAAGATGTTGTCATATGTGGCTCAAGCCTGCAAAATATTCTACTGTGGGAAACTGGGAGGGGGAAATTGTATGGAGCATGGGGACTTTGTAGTCAAAATAACATTCCTTCTCAAGGTCATCTTACCGCAGGACCTGGAGGGGAGTCACTGGGAGGAGTCTTCTTTTGGGACAGTGATTGATTGGACTGTGTGATGCACATATTGGTGTTGGGGCAAGGTCTTGAACTTTCAACTGGGTGGGGAAAACCTGGAACCTTTCAGATTCGGTTTTTCGCAGATGTGCCAACATGGCTCTTCTAATAAATTGGAACTTTGAGGAATCTCTAGCCTCAGATTTTTATTTTATTGAGGATGCTATTTGGAACCCTGACAGATGTTCTTGATTGCTTATAATGAAATTTGGGGGTAGTAGATTGCAGCTGCAGTACATATCTCTTATGATCAATTGGTTAAAATTAAATGGTTAAGGAATACTTGAAAAAAAGATAAAGCCACCTATATATTTTTCTATTCTTCATATCTCAATCAAGCTTCCTGATGTTTCACAATTTTTGTAATTTTTTCATATTTTGTGCTTCACACCAAATACTTTCCAGGAAGTGGTAAACTTCTCAGTCAATAGGTTTGATTCTGATATTTTTTATTTATGCATCCATATCAGGTGAGATGTAATATAGATAAAGAAGGTTTCAATGCACTTAGGATAGAGACTCTGTCTGATATTAGACAGACAAGTTCAGGATTCAGAAATCAGTTTGCCCTGCCTCTCAAGGCCACAATTGGGTATATAGCCAGGAAATGCTCTTGGATATATGATCTATCAGTAAGACACAGGGTGGCTATTGTTGTCAAGAGTGTTTTCCCCAGTTTTAGATGGTAGGATAGCAAAGTGATACCAAGCTGGTCCAGCACCTGTCCCAAAACCTATTATTGCTGACACCAACTTCTCCCCATTTAATAGTAGCTGTACATTATAAGCAGGAAGTCATACCTATAACTATATTTCCTGAATGTCTTTGCTCCATTAGAAATAATGGCCTTTTCCTATTATACGAAACCAGCCATCAATAAACACATAGAGATAAATGTACATTCTATTTAAAAGGCACAACCAAAAATTTAGTGAGGAAGAAACAGCCTTCAACACATGCCCTCCAGCACCCAACACTCAGAGAAGCAGGAAATAGCACCAGATAAACAATGAGGAAGGTGAACATCTAGCCCCGGTGGATAGGGTACGCAACTTGGGCATCTTCCTGGATACCCGGCTGTCCATGGAAGATCAAGTGATGGCCGTGGTCAGGGGGGCGTTTTACCAGGTTCACCTAGTACACACTTATTGGATCGGGACGCCCTTCGCACAGTCACTCATGCACTCGTGACATCTCGACTAGACTATTGTAATGCTCTCTACATGGGGCTTCCCTTGAGGTGCACCCGAAGACTACAGTTAGTCCAGAACGCGGCCGCGCGGGCAGTCCTGGGAGCCTCCAGGTTCTCCCATGTTACACCTCTCCTGCACTGGCTGCCTGTGGTCTTTCGCGTGCACTTCAAGGTATTGATTACCATCTTTAAAGCACTCCATGACACGGGACCTAGTTACTTGCGGGATCGCATTCTGCCTCATACATCCCTCTGGCCGATTCGCTCCCACAGAGAGGGACTTCTCCGGGTGCCATCCACTAGGCAGTGCCAGCGGGCGATGCCCAGGGGAAGGGCCTTCTCTGTGGTGGGCCCAACCCTCTGGAATGACCTACCCCCCGATCTTAGAACAACTACGGACCTCCGCTCCTTCCGCCAAAAGCTAAAAACGTACTTTTTTCATCTGGTCGGCTTGGCCTAATCTATCCATCCTAAGCTGTAATATTAACCTAAAATGTTTTAATAGGGTTTGTTGGGAATTAGGGTTAAGTTTTTTTAAGGTTTTTAGAGTTTACATTTTAGCGCAGGTAAATTATTTAATTCTATTTTAAATATTGTATTGTTTGTACTTTTTAAATGCATTTTTAAAGCCCTGTGCACCGCCCCGAGTCCCTTCGGGGAGAGGGAGCGGTCTATAAATTAAATAAATAAATAAATAATAAATAAATAAATAAATAAATAAATAAATAAATAAATAAATAAATAAATAAATAAATAAATAAATAAATAAATATAATCAAGGCATCATCAAGGAGAAAGCCATATCCCCACCAAGGTTTTCAGGGCAAGCTCATATATATAAACAGCCGCCAAAACTCACCTTTCCTTTGCATTTATGATATTATCTGTTGTGCAAGTAAGCTGCCAACCTCAGAGAGCATCAAAACCCCAACAGAAAGACAAAACAGTGCCTTAAGAAAATTGGCCTAGAATTACAGGTGGAAAATGGTCATAATGCTATCATTGGTTTCAGGTCTCAAAATTCTTCTTAAGAGCTGTAACCATTAGAGGAGAACGCTGTAACCTTCCTTAGTTAAGCTATTGGCGATCCATTGCTATGATACTATGATAATAATAATTATTATTATTACTATTATTTTTAACGTTTCTTCCTGTAGTACTTGTGTTTTGGTCTGTGACCGTAAATAAAAGTGTATAGTATATGCTATCATTTCGAGGTATACAGGTAGTCTTCAACTTAGCAATGAAAGGGGGGGGGGCACCAAAGATATTTACAATGATTATAAGGTTGACTCAGACTTCTATCCTTTCAAGGTGGTTAAAATGAAGACCCAGATTGTTGGGGGCAATATGCTGTAAACCACTTAGAGAGGGCTGTAAAAGCACTATGAAGTGGTATATAAGTCTAAGTGCTATTGCTACAATGCAGATTCAAACCTCTGATGGCCCTCTGCCCACCCATCATTATTTAATTGCATTTTGGGTGCTTGGCAACTGTCCCATAGCATTCCATTGTGTCACATGATCACAATTCACAAGAGTTTTTACTGAAAACCAGCATTTACTTCTGGTTTTTGGCAAAAATTCCTATTGCATTCAAGGGGTTCACTTAACAACCAATTTGCTTTACAGCCATGTGTTCACTTAATGATTGCCACAAAAATGTCATAAAATTGGGCTGGTCATGTGGGTGCTTTGCCTTATGATCATCATGACATAAGATAGAAATTCCAGGCTCTTTAAAGTTATAAGTTGAGGAGTATTTGCATATCCTTACTTTGTATGCTTGCATACACACTATTCTCCTACTCTCAGATATATTTTATCAGTTTAAAATATGTTAAGATCAATTTTATACAACTGCAAAATCAGACGCCTTCAGTGATCTAATGAACATTATTTAGAGATCTACTCTACTTATTAAAAAGATTTATACCATCTGAAGAGAAACCAGAGTAATATACTCTTTTGCTGATTAAGGGATTCCAGAACTACTTTAGCACCTTTAATTACTTACTTGCGACCTACGGTAAACATTTCATATCTTTGATCTTGGCCCAGAGACAATGAAGTCAGCACCAAAATCAGTATCGTCTATCCTTTAATACCAGGAATTGGTGATCTACAACATACTTATGAATCTTAATCTCTGTTTTGCAAAACCAAAGGGGAAAAAACTCATCTCAAAGCACCCTCTGGATTATGTTGCCCAAATTTGGTAGCAAAACCACTTACTGTCAAACAGCTGATTATACTGATTTTCATTTTTACTTCTTTCCTCCCAAATGCATAATACAGTAAGCACATAAGCCACCACAAAGTGTAATGTACCCATTTTGTATTTTAAACCACCCATTAACTTCATAACAGAAAAAAGGGAGAGACAACAATTACACTCTTGCCAATGACAAAATTGCATCAACAGAAGCAAGATAAAATATTTCTGTGAACATTTTCTTGCTCTAATTTATGTTCATCGTTTTATTAGGAAGCAGCTCCTATCCTTTACCATTCCAGTCTTTAGTCATGAGTTTATTATAACCCTTTTCTCTTTTAGCATTGAACCTACTATGAGCCACACAGTTTATGGATTCTAATTGCAGTATAGTTAGACCATGTATAATTGACAGATTGGATTTTATTATAGATTTTAGTTGTTATTTATTATTTTATACTAGAAATTTTAATTGTAATTTAATGAGTATTTTTATTCATTCTGGTCTGTGGTCTAAGACTGTAATAAATTGAAAGTGTTTATTATAACCATTGCTTTCTAATAACAAGTTATCATTTGATTTGTATGCTGCATTTATTTTGAGAATTGTATGTATTGCATGCAATACAGATATGCAAAGCAAACATGATATCTGGCATATAAGGTCCTCTCAGTTAAGAATGCTATTTTGCAGGACCTTGGAAACATGCCTTCTTTATTGTTCACTCAAGCCCTGGGGGGTAATAGAAATGCAGAAATCCATATGGTTCCAACCCTGTGGTGTTTTATTCAGACCTTAAAGATTAGTTGCACCAACAAGCACTGGAGCAGCAGGATTGTGATCCATTCCCTGCCAGATGTTTTACAGTATATGGTTTTATAGTTAGTCATGTTGTTTTCCCCTACATGTCTTTGCTAAATTTATTGTGTTTATTTATTCATTTGTCATTTGTCTTCATCTTATCTATTTTCTAGAGTGGCAAATGAGATTGAGGTGTTGTAATTGCTTGATTAAATTAAAAATAACTCTATAAAGCTTAATGTACATACTCCATATATTAAACCACTGAGTGAGGAGTCTAATAAAATCCTTACCCTAAAATATAACTTTAAATGTTAAGAAAATAACTAAAAATGTAGACGTTTTGTGATTTTCATTAACATTTCTTAATAGTAAGATAATTTTGAGAGAGGACCCCATGATAGCGAAGTCCCTGGTAGTACATGTCTTCAGGCAGAAGACAGTGTATGTCTTCAGGCAGAGCCCTTTGCTGGGAATGCTTTGATTTATAATCTGGCACTAAAATGGGGGTTGGATTTATTCATCTAAATAAAAGAACTCTTCCAGCTCTCTATTTTGACTCAGGTAGTCCTCAACCTATAAACCATTTAGCAGCTATTCAAAGTTATAGTTCAATTAACTTTGGTTGTTTCCCAGAATCATGTGGGCAGCTGTAGGAACTTAATAAAATCAGTATTTCAGATTTTTTTATGTGCTGGTGCCGTTGTGTATCATTGGAAGTTGCATTGTTTTAAAACAATGTCTAACCCATTGCAAGCATGCGATGCTTGCTGTTGCATAAGGTGACTAATAATAATAATAATAATAATCTTTATTGTCATTGTAATAAAATAAAATAAAAAATTACAATGAAATTGGTTTGAGCGTTGTGCTAACATTTGCATCAGGTGGAATACAGACAGCAGTGACAACTATAACAGAAATCTCTCCAGGCAGATAAAATGGCCGACAAATGACAGTTGAGAATTCCAAGTCAGCAGAACAGTGTGTGTAAGCAACTCTACTGTTAGTACACCAGTTATTATGTGTGTAAATACACAGTCCTCCACCTTTGCTTTTACCAGAATTGTTGTCTGTCAAAGCGGTGTGTGGTGCGGTTAGTTAGCTCCATAGATGCATCCGGTACAAGTGGATGAAGCCAGGTCTCTGTGATGATCATCACACAGCAGTCACGAATGAGCTTATTCGCTGCCATCCATAGCTCCAGTTCATCGGTTTTGTGGACAAAGGATCTAGAGTTGGTTAGGAAATGCTTGATAATGCTGGTCTGTGAGGCTGCTTCTGTAATTGAACTAGCAAACCTGCTCTGCATCCTTGCTTTTGCTTCAGCTCTCTTCGCTGCCTCCTAGGCAAAACAACGATCCATGGAGTCTTACTATGTCACTCAGTATATTATGAGACTGCTGGAAGTCGCTGATAATATCGAGTCGACTATAAGATCTAATCTTTAATAATAACTTAATAACTCCCTGCGGGTATAGACTAGTTTTTGCCTAACTCTACTGTGACACCAGGAGCTCAAAGCCGCAGCGCCTAAGTGCGCCGCCATCTTGAATAGACTAGACTAATGAGTTAGCTAAACAACCTCTATATAGATAGTCCTCAGCTTATAGCCAGGTAGTGATCAAAGTTACCATGACATTGAAAGTCATTGACTTTGGGCTGATCCTTGCACTTACAACCATTGTAGCATCCCCATGGCCATGTTTGGGTGCTTGGCAACTGGCATATATTTATGACGGTTTCAGGATCCTGAATCATGTGATTGCCATTTGCAACCTTCCCAGCCAATTTTCAAAGGACCTGTCAATGGGGGAAACCACCTTCCCTTCATGTCCTCATGATTCACTTAACAACTGCAGTATTCACTTAACCATAGCAAGGAAGGGCATAAAATCGAGCATCACTTACTTAACAACCACTTTGCTTAGCATCAGAAATTCTGATCCCAGTGTCTGAAAGTCCAGGTCAGAAACCTTTATTTATAAACAGAAGATGTTACAATTAAGGTCAAATATTTAATGGCATTCATGACAAACAATGTAGGTCACATCTGGCAAAACCCAGCTGGAAGTTTTACTGCATAAGATTCAGTGACATCAAGCAATTATCATTTCTAAATCAATATGATATTCTGGCTTAAAGGGTTTCAATGGCTATGCCATTTATAGTTCATATACGCTGCAAGGGACTTTTAAACAGCTGACGCTCAAAGAATGTTCAGCTTCCCTTCATCAGTCGTTATTCATATGTACTTCTACTTCTCTGTCTTAAAAAAGTGCTCTTTCCCCTGGTTTGAATGGTTTCTTGATGTAATTTCAATTCATTTTAACAACTGCAGAGACACATTTAAACCTTTGGCTTTAAAAAATAAAAGGTAATTTGTGAAAAAGTTTTATTTTTTTTCTAAAAGAATAAAAGATAAAAGCTACAAAATAGGTTAAAAATGATGTTTTAGAAAACCACAGTTACCCTAATGCCTTCAAAAGGGAAGAGAAAGTTGGCTTTTAAAAAAGGAAAATAATGTGGATTTTAACCGTGTGATTCATCCATGTCCATGTCAAGCATTTTTAAAATTCTCATAAGAAATAATTCTATAACTAAAGAATTAAATGCTTTTTAAAGTTTTGATAAATGAGCAATTGGAAGCTAACAACAGTGTCCCAATAAAAGCACTCCAAAAGCTAAATTGGGGTTTGCTTTTATGAAAGCTTTCTACTTCAATTATTTCACGGTAATTGACTGTAAACATATATCTTCAAAAAATACAAATTATTCTTGGAGCTATAGGAATCTACACATTAATATCAAGAATATGCAGAAGTGCATGTGCATGCCTATAAGGAAAAAAGCATTTAGTATTTTTAATTTAAAATTCAAATTTAATCAACCCCCCCAAATCTATAATACATTCATATTTTAGCATTCCAATGGAACTTGTCTTAAATGCAAATTGACTCATGAGTTCATGTTGTTATTTTTAAAATCTAATAATTAATGAAGACAGAGAAATGAAATGATGAGAGTTATTCTTTATTACTTTGAAGAACATCCTTAAGCTTTGCCCTTCAGTTATTCAGTTCTATTGTTCAGAGAATTGAACTCATTATTAATAAACAAGGAATCCTAAAAGATAAGAGTTTAATGTGTAAAATAAAGCAGATGAATATATACCATTTGAAAGGATCAGGACGGATATAATAACAATTGGAAATCAAAGATGTTTTCAATACTTCCATCAGCATGGACTTCTCTTAATAAATAATGATTCTTGATTTATGAGGAATTAAATAAGTCCTGTCACAGTTTAACTCTAGGTGAATAAACACCTGGTGTATTGTCAACAAAGTTAGTGTGGAATAGTTCCACTGTAGAAAACTTTTATTTTCATTTTCTAAGCATCCCAACCATACGTCTAAAAGAATTTGTCTGGAGTATATCTGCCACATAGATGACATGTTCTTTACAGAAGTTGCTGAGTGTGATTTCTAAAAATCACTATTCTTTCTTATTTTTTGTACTGATAGCCTCAAAACTAATGATGTTGTGGAATAAGATAATCCAGTATTTAAATGTCTGCAACTTCTGCCGTATTAATCACAACAGTAATTATATTGCTTCAGTTAGTGCAGTTTTCGCTAAAGAATGTAACTCAATGCATGTTACTGAATGCAAAAAAGGAGTCATTTAGTCTCAAACTGGTGCCTTGCCTATATTCTACATTGCCTCTGAAAAATTTCCTCAACTGATCAATAGTAATACAGGTAGACTTCGCCTTACGATCATTCATTCAGCAACTCTTCCACCATCTTTCAAAATTAAAATGCTATACATACATACATACATACATACATACATACATACATACATACATACATACATACATACCTGTTTCAAATGTTTTTATTAATTAATTAATTAAATACATGTTTGAAATTACGATGGCATCAAATGAAGGGAGTTACAACCCCTGCCTGAAATTACGACTGACGCAGGGGCAGAACATTGTAGCTGCTCCAAAATGGTACCTACTTCCAGAATGGTGGCATGTGGCCTCCTTTCCTTATAGAGCAGGGGTCTCCAACCTTTGCAACTTTAAGTCTGAAGGACTTCAGCTCCCAGACTTCTCTAGCCAGCAAAGCTGAAGTAAAAATTCATCACGTAACAAAGAACAGTAAATGTCGCCTTTGTAGTGAAAAGTATGAGACAATTGACCATTTGATCAGTGGCTACAACAAATATTCACAAGCTGACTATAAACAGTGTCATGACCGAATTGTCAAAATTATTCACTGGAAACTGCCAGAGGTTTGGAGTTAAATGAGGGAAGAGGCTAGGCTGCATTAATAGAGGGATAGAAATCAAGATCACATGAATTATTAGTACCACTTTATGATGCCCTGATAAGAACACACGGGTGGGTATTGCATCCAGTTTGGTTGCCATGATATAAAAAAGATTTTAGAAAGAGTGCTGAGAAGAGCAAGAAAGCTGATTACGGGACTGGGGGCTAAAACATATGAAAAATGATTACAGGAATTGGATCTGGTTTAATGAAAAGTACTGGGGTAGAGCATGATAACAATCTTCCAATATCTGTCACAAAGAAGAAGAGGCCAGCTTATTCTTCAAAAATTCTGAAAGCAGTACAATAGATGGAAACTAATCAAGGAGAGAGTCAACCTAGAAATAAGGACAAATTTCCTGACAGAACAATTTATCAGTGGATCAGCTTGCTTCCAAAAGTTGTGATCTGTCACTGGGGATTTTTAAGAAGAGATTGGACAATCATTTATCTGAAATAGCATAAAATCTCCTGTTTGAGTGGTTGGTTGGACTAGAAGACCTCCAAGGTCCTTCCAACTCTGTTTTCTGTTCTGTTAAGAACCACTGAGAAAGTTGAGAAAGTTTTGAAAATGAGTGGGTTAAGATTTTATGGGATCTTAAATCCAGAAAGACAGGCACCATCACATGCCTGATATAATAGTAATTGAAAAGAAGCAAGTCTGTTCATCGATGTTGCTTTATTGGGTGTTGCTAATATTCAAGAAAAGCAATTAAAAAAAAACCCCAACACACCAGGATTTAGAGATTGAAGTTGAACACTGAGACAATGGTGTTATACCAATTGTGATTGGAGCCCTTGGAATAATACTCCCTCAATATCTGAAAATACTGAATTTATTGACCTGAATAGTTAGGCTTATGCAAATAGATAATTATTACACACTATTTGCAGGGCTGGAGTTGTGAATCTTGTGTAGAAAAGATGCATGTTAATAGGCCATTTAGGTATAGCCTGTTGAATTTCATCATGGCTAAAGTAATGTACTGCAAAATAGGAGCTATGCTGGGGCCATCTATAGAGTAAATCAAGTGATATCAAAAGCTCTATTAGAAGTGAGCATTTTTTATGGTTTCCAAGGGCAATGGGGCATGACCGATCATAGAAAGTCATCCCAAGAAGAGAAAACTAAAGATTGTACTTTGATTTTCAGTTTTTGGGAAAGAAAGAAGTTCTTTAACAGAAAATGTACGTTAAATCTTATTGCCTATCATCTTGTTCCTAATGCCAAAAAATTGCCCCACCAAAAGTATAGTTGCTGCCAAATTTATGTGATGTAATTTTCATCAAAATGGGGTTGGAGCATCACATTAACCACTGTTGTTCTATCATCATAAGAACTTTGCTTACTATAGGCTTCCAAGCAGTATTCTACAATGACTCAAAAATGTCAGAGTATAATATATTTGCAGTTTTAACAAAAGTCTGAACAAACATTTGTTTTATGTTTCATGCATATTTTATTATGTACATTTCTTCAAGTATGTTTGTATTTCTTAACCAGTTGCTATTCAATGAAAAATCTGTCTGTAATTAAATTGTTTTCATCCATGACTTAATTTAATTATGGATTAGAGTGGAGAACTGGCCTGCCTCACTAAAACATGATGTAGAGGTCTGCCATCTTTCAAAGGTTTTCCTAACCAAAAGATATCAAGAGGGCTGTGATGGTGTGTATGTGTGTGATGCAGCAACTATCCATGAGTTTCTACCAGTATCCATAGGTCCTACTCTGCAGAGACTCTGTTTTTGTAGCTTATGTATTGCTCTCTATGCTGCACATTGGCATCCTGTCAGGTTGCCAATGTGCAGGCGATAGGAGTGAAATTTTTCAGTCTCATGAGTTTGGGAGCTCAATATGCCTTTCCTTAATGAGAGTTTTGGAGTTGCCCAAGAATTCGTGGCCACTTTGACAACAATAGACTTACCTAAATTATTGAGTACCTCCACACACTTTGGCTGGTGAGGAGAGAATCACATATTGGATCTAGCATCTTTTAGGGAAGATACAATGTATTTTTAACAGTGGGGTGTATTGATCTTAGCCTGGCTATGGACAGATCACATTTTGGTGGCTGTGGAGTTCCATTGGGAATATACACCTCTTTAGCAAGGAAGAATCTACTAGAATTAGATTATTCTGTCCTAGGTGCCTAGATCTCATGGGCTTTCAGAGAGAATTCAGGGAGATTTTCAAGGATTCATGGTCAGTTCATGTGAGACCATGGCCTCCTGCTGAAACAGGAGGGCAGCTGTGGCTTTGGAGCGACTGGCACATCAGCAGTCACTCCCCTCTTTCAGAATCTATATAGTGTTTTCATTCTCTGAAGTATTTAAGAAGGTGAAGCAGCAGCCAAGAGATGTTTAAAGGGCTATTATAGAAAAACTCATTTCAAATGGTCCTTCAAAATGATCCTTGTTACATGCTTGCATTTGAACTTACACAGGGATGATATAGTAAATTAAAGAAATATTTTTGCTGCTTTTATTACTTGGCTGATGGAATATCATCAGTCAAGAAGTGACCCATTCCATCTTACAGAAGGAGTATAATCAAGAATATCTGAAGGGCTACTATAAATAATTCTTGTAGCAGTTGGGCAGATAAAGCCATCCAGATCAGAGCCAATTTGTATTCTAGATGCTCATTGTTAGTGCAAATGACTTCTATATAATGCAAAGTCATCTGGGATTAGTTTGAATCTGTAAGTCTCAAAGAAATAAATAGTACCCTCTATAATAGGTAGTATCCTACAGTATTCTACTCCTCAGCTACATCTTGGCATCTTGTGGCTAATTTAGGATTTCCAAACAGGGCAGAAGGTTGGATCTGACCAAAAGTCAATGTTTCTTTTGGTGAAAGGGTGTTTCCATTGGATCTGAAAGAATCCTGCTCAAGAGGCCCTAACATGATACAAATTTGAACAATTTTAGACCAGTTTCTAACTCTCCTTTTTTGGTGAGGATATTCTTTATTTATTTATTTATTTATTTTCAATTTATATACCGCCCTTTTCACCAAAAAGGGACTCAGGGCGGTGCACAGAAAGATAAAACCCCACAATATACAAAATTTAAAAAACAATTAAACCAATACAGCTGTGCTAAAATTGAATAAATAGTTAAATCCATAAATAACGAATTAAAATAGTTCCTAATCTATGTCAGGCCGGCAAGATGAAATAAATGAGCTTTTACCATCCGACGGAAGAGTCGTAGGTCCGTGATGGTACGGATATCGGGGGGGAGGTCATTCCAGAGTGTCGTTCCATAAGTGAAAATGGATATGGTACAACATCATTTTTTGAAATATAATTTTATTGAAAAGTTTTTTCAAATAATATAATATTAAATGTATTAAATAGCAGATTAAAAATATAATATAAGCTAAAATAGAGAAAGAAGGGGGGAAAGAAAGTTAAAATAGTAAGCTGAAGTGCAAAAAGAAAGGAAAGAAAAAATATATAAAGAAGTAGCTTCTGATCTTTACAGCACTTATTAACAAAATTATATCTTTATCACTTACTTTAGTTATAATGTGATTCTCTTATTCATATATATTGTAATTAAAAACTTGAGCTCAGTTTACTATTTGTTCTATTTCAAATTTTAATAAAAAGTATACATTTTAGCAATATGTTAATCATTTGTACACAATTCCAAATATTGTCAGTCTTACAGTATTCAATACCATGAATTCTTTTGTTTACTTTTAATCGTTCTGATAAAAGTAATAAATAGGAAAACCATTGTCAGCTATGTCCTTCTACCATTAATTTTATTTTATACTAGCTATACCCGGCCACGCGTTGCTGTGGCCCAGTCTCGTTAAATGGCCAACCAATCTGTGTGTAGATCTACACCTCACACATACACACAACCACCATATAACCCCCAACCTACCTACCTACTGTATTTCTCCCTCTCTATCTATCCCTCTACCTACCTACCTACTGTATTTCTTCCTTTCTCCCTCTATCTACCTATTTACCTACTGTATTTCTCCCTCCCTATCCCTCTACCTACCTACTGTATTTCTCCCTCTCTCTCTATTCCCCTACCTACCTACCTACCTACCTACCTACCTACCTACCTACCTTATTTCTCCCTCTCTATCTATCCCTCTAAGGTGTTGGTCATCATCTTTAAAGCGCTCCATGGCACGGGACCTAGTTATCTGTGGGATCGGATCCTGCCCCATACATCCCTGTGGCCGATTTGCTCCCACAGAGAGGGACTTCTCCAGGTGCCGTCCACTAGGCTATGCCAGCGGGCGACGCCCAGGGGAAGGGCATTCTCTGTGGCGGGCCCGGCCCTCTGGAATGACCTGCCCCCCGAAATTAGAACAACTAGGGACCTCCGCTCCTTCCGTCAAAAATTAAAAACTCACTTTTTCTGCTTGGCCGGCCTAGGTTAGTCATCTGTTTATTGTTTTAATAGGGGTTTTTAAGGGGTTTAGCTTTTTTAGTATTTTGGGTTTTTAGCGCAGGGATAAATTGTTTAATCTTGATTTTATCTATATTTATGTATATTTATGTTTGTATATTTTAATTTCTCTGTGCACCGCTCCGAGTCCCTTCGGGGAGAGGAAGCGGTCTATAAATTAAATATTATTATTATTATTATTATTATTATTATTATTATTATTATTATTATTATTATTATTATTATTATTATTATTATTATTATTATCTACCTACCTACTGTAATACAATAATACAATAGCAGAGTTGGAAGGGACCTTGGAGGTCATCTAGTCCAACTCCCTGCCTAGGCAGGAAGCCCTATACCATTTCCAACACTTTACTTTACTTTTATTAAATTTGTATACCACCCTTCTCCCTTGCGGGACTCAGGACAGTGAACAGGCATAATAAAACAGTAAAACATCCGATACAAAAATACATTAAAATACATTAAGACTAATTAAATTTAAGGGACCGTTCTAAAAACCAGATAACCATATAAAAACAGTTAATAAAATCAACTAAAATCAATTTAAAAATTACAATCGATTAAAAGAAAACTACACAAGGCCGGCTGCACGAAATAGGTGCATTTTCAGGGCCCGACGGAAGAGGCGCAGGTCGGTGATCTTACGAAGGTCGGGGGGGCAGATCGTTCCAGAGGGCAGGGGCTGCCACAGAGAAGGCTCTCCCCCTGGGGGTCGCCAGCCGACATTGTTTGGCCGACGGTATTCTGAGAAGGCCCGCTCTGTGGGAGCGGACTGGTCGGTGGGAGGTATTTGGTAGCAGGATGCGGTCCTGCAAGTAACCAGGCCCCATACCATGGTTACAAACACCTTGAAGCGCACCCGGAAAGCCACAGGCAGCCAGTGCAGCTCACGCAGGAGAGGTGTCACGTGGGAGCATCTTGAGGCTCCCAGAATCCCCTGCGTGGCCGCATTCTGCACCAACTGGAGCCTCTGGGTGCACCTCAAGGGGAGCCCCATATAGAGAGCATTGCAATAGTCCAGGCGGGAAGTGACGAGGGCTTGAGTGACCATGCGTAGAGCGTCACAATCCAGAAAGGGGCGCAATTGGCGAATCACGTGAACCTGATAAAAAGCCCCCCTGGCCACGGCTGTCAAATGATCGTCTAATGACAGCCGGTAGTCCAGGAGGACACCCAAATTGTGCGCCCTCTCTGTGGGGGCTAATAATTCGCCCCCAATGGCCAGCGATGGTACCAGCTGGCTATATCGCGATGCTGGAAGCCACAGCCACTTGGTCTTGGACAAGTTGAGTCGAAGTCTGTTTCTCCCCATCCAGGAGAAACAAATGGCTAGACAACATCTTCTTAAAGACTTGCAGTGTTGGGGCATTCACAACTTCTGGAGGCAAGCTGTTCCACTGGTTAATTGTTCTAACTGTCAGGAAATTCCTCCTCAGTTCTAAGTTGCTTCTCTCCTTGATTAGTTTCCACCCATTCCTTCTTGTTCTGCCCTCTAGTGCTTTGGAGAATAGCTTGACTTCCTCTTCTTTGTGGCAACCCCTGAGATATTGGAAGGCTGCTATCATGTCTCCCCTAGTCCCTCTTTTATTAAACTGTATTTCTCTCTCTCTCTCTCTCTATCGGCCACCTGGGAGTTTGCTATCTCAGTGCCTTTTTTGGCCATAAGATGCCTCCATACATTGCTGAGGAAATGACTGTTGGAAAGCAGCCAGATGGGAGGGCCTACAGGGAGGCGAAAACCTGATCAGTGGGTACATTTTACATTTGTGTACCTTGCACATGACACATGTGTGCTAGGCACATAATGAGTACGTATTCTATTATCGGAAGTCCTTGGGAACATTGTGTGAAAACTTGAGGTAAATCGGGCCAGTAGATTTTGAGATTAGCGGCTTCATACAAACTATTTTACATTTTTATTTATATAGATTCCCCTTGACAGAATTCTAGTATCTCACAGTATGTAACAAAAATCTATTCAAAGTTTGTATCTTTCAAAACCTTAAGCAGGTAGTTCAAATGGTCACAGATGGGGAGCAAGTTCAAAGGATTCCAGAAGAAGCAGATTGTGTGGAGTTATGATAATCAGGTGTTTGCATGGAAGCTGTATTGGTTTTATTTGTTGATGCCTTTTTGAATACAGTGTCAGAAAAGTGCAACCTTTCTTGTCATCTTTGACTTCTCAGTAGCTTATGCTGTCATCAACCATGGCATACTTTTGGACCAGCTCTGAGAGGGACAGTATTCTTTGGTGGTGGTTTTTTCTAAGGCAATCAGTCATATCAGTATAAGGGATTAAATATTTGAGCAGAGACTGCCATTCTGTGGAATATCCAATGCTCTCCATTCTTCTCACTTGTTTCTAACATCTACATAAAACAGTTGGGAAAGACCATCTGTTTCAGGTACCAATAGTATCTTGATGATGCCTAGCTATATATCTTAGTCTTTTGCCAAAGAGGCAATGTAATAAAAATGCTAATATGACACCAGTAAGTTGTCAATGTCTGCTTGAGGAGGAATAGAGAAAGGCTGTCAAACTCCCAACTCTCAGGCCAGATTCATCATGTGCTAGCTATGCACATGCCCAATTTAACAAAGAGGAAGGGGAAGTCCCGATACATCATGTGATGCTGCCATAACGACGTGAGTTTGACACCCCTGGAGTAGAGTGAGACTGAATCTCTCTCTACTCTGATTTAGGACTGTGAGCCAAATAATTCCAAAGTAGCGACATTTTTGGCCCTGAATGCAGTTGTGTTTCCCCTCCTGTCAACAATTTTAGGTCTCCTAGCTTCAGCTCAAGGAGCAAATGGCATCTGTGGTCAGAATGGCTTTTGTACATTTACATGGAGGAGAGAAGCAACCTAGAACTAAGGACAGTTAGAACAATTACCCAGTGGAACGACTTGCCTCTAGAAGTTGTGAATGCTCCAACACTGGAAGTTTTAAAGAAGAAATTAGACAACCATGGAAATTAGACAACACTGGAAGTTTTAAAGAAGAAATCTAGTCCAACCCCCTGAGCAGGGGGTTGGACTAGAAGACCTTCAAGTTCCCTTCCAATTCTGTATTCTGTTTTGTTCATGAACACCCTGTTCCTGCATCAGGAATTCCTACTTCTTTTCTTTACATCTATCTTTAAACAACTGAACAAATAAGAGATCTCCTCCATCCTTCTTCTCCTAGGACAAAGCTGGTTTTAGAAAAGATGTTAATTTGCATCGGCAAAGGAGAAAGTTTTAAAGATTTTTCACTAGCAGTGATGAATGATAATTTTTGAACTATAAGACCTCATTTAATCTTGAGCCTTTTCTTTCTCAAGGACAGCCCAAAAATGATAATTCTGTACAGATTCAAGGAATCCCAAGATAGTAAATATATATAACTTATATATCTACAAAAAAACCAACGGCTCCTTTGGACACACCATCTACCAGAAAAAAACGCACACCAACCGCTACCTAAATGCACAATCCCATCACCACCCTGCACATATCAACTTTGTAGCCAAGACCCTCATCTCCAGAACCAAACGCCTAGCTGACAAAGACCACCTGAAAACTGAATTACACACTCTTACAAACGTATTAATCTCCAACGGATTCCAAAGAAAAACAATTACCAACCTAATCCAAAAAGAGACACCCCCCCAAAGAGCTGAGTCACAGAACAGGACAACAGCATCGCCCTCCCCCCTTACATCAAAGGCACCACAGACAAAATCAGCAAAATTCTCCACAAGCACAATATCAAGGCAGCCTTCAACACTGACCAAAAAATAGCCAACATCCTAAGAAACCCCAAAGACAAGATCCAGCTAGAAAACCAAGGAGTCTACAAAATACCATGCAAAATCTGCCTTGCAACTTACATAGGACAAATTAATAGGAGAATAAATGCATGCATCCCAGAACATAAAAATGCAGTAAAAAAACAACTTACAACCTCATCCCTCTACTAACACTTTAAAGCTACAGCACATGAAATTGTTTTTGAAAGAAACAAATTAAGCTCCAAAATTGAACAGCTCAACAGGAGAATAATCAGGGAAGCCATCGAAAAAGAGAAACAACCCCACAACATGAGCAAACGTGATTATACCTCCCACCTACCAGACATCTGGAAACCATCACTGGTCAACAGAGAGCTCCACCCACCACCCAAGCCGTTAAAATACAAAATAACAAGGGACACACAAATAGTACCAATCAACACCAATCTACCAATCATGATACAACTGCACAGCCAATCAAACCACTTACAGCAGCAAAGCCAGCACTCCATCGCCCCTCCCCAAGATTTATAGAAGGGCGACAGTTGTAAAGCCACAGATGGAAGCCTGACGATGGTGAGTGAGACCATTGCAAAGACAATCTCATTCTTACACAGGAAAACACCCGAATACAACAAGACCAGCATATATATATTTTACATTTTTATTTATATAGATATAATTATTCCAATTTTATTTATATAGATATAATTATTCCAATTTTATTTATTGATCAGCTCATAAAACTAAAACACATATTAAAAAAATCACACAATGGAACTCATGGCCTTCTGTCTAGATGGTCTCTGGTGATGAGCCAAAAGGCAGAAAAGGAAACAGTATGTCTCCTCCCTTAATTTGGACCCTAACAGGGTGTTGTGGAATAATTATAGATACTAATCCTCCTGTCTCAGCTGATGCAATTGGGAGGGCCCAGCTGGCTGAATGGTTAAAGGCTCTTGCCTAATATGCAATACAGCCCTGGTTCGAATCCCAGTAAGGGTATGGCTAGCTGATGAGAGCTAAAAAGCTCGAAATAGATCTATACTAATCTCTCTGATTTATTTATTGATCAGCTCATAAAACTATACATAATATATGTATAGGAAGAAATACTATTTTATTTATTTATTTTTTGAATTTATACCCCGCCCTTCTCCTTGTTAGGACCCAGGGCGGCGCACAGGCATTATTAAAACCACAATAAAAACAATATACATCATTAAAAACATATTAAATTATTAAACCCGTGCTAAAACCCATTTAAAACCCTGCCAAATTGCAATTTATACATAAAAAGTCAGAAATGGGGGGCTATGCTAGGCCGGCTTGTTGGAATAGATACGTCTTAAGACGTTGGCGGAAGAGGCGGAGGTCCAAGATAGTGCGTAGGTCGGGGGGTAGGTCGTTCCAGAGGGCCGGGTCCGCCACAGAGAAGGCTCTTCCCCTGGGCGTCGCCAACCGGCATTGCCCAGTCGACGCCACCCGGAGAAGACCCTCTCTGTGGGAGCGGATCGGACGAAGGGATGTATGGGTCAGGAGGCGGTCTCGTATATAGCTAGGCCCCGAGCCATGGAGCGATTTAAAGATGGTCATCAACACCTTGAAGCGCACTCGAAAGGCCACAGGCAGCCAGTGCAGCTCGCGCAGGAGAGGTGTTATGTGGGCTTGCCTTGGGGCACCCATAATCACCCGCGCAGCCGCATTCTGTACTAACTGTAGCTTTCGAGTGCACCTCAAGGGGAGCCCCATGTAGAGAGCGTTACAGTAATCCAGCCGGGATGTCACAAGCACTTGAGTGACTGTGCGAAGGGCCCCCGGGCCAGTAAGGGGCGCAACTGGCGTATCAGGCGTACCTGATAAAACGCCCCCCTGGCCACGGCTGCCACATGGTCCTCCATGGACAGCCGGGAATCCAGGAGGATGCCCAAGTTGCGCGCCCTCTCCACGGGGGCCAGTTGTTCGTCCCCAATGGCCAGTGTTGGACTTATCTGGCTGAACCGAGGTGCCGGAAACCACAGCCACTTGGTCTTGGACGGGTTGCGTTTGAGTTTGTTACTACCCATCCAGACCCGTATGGCCTCACCTGGACAGCACCTCTACGGCATCGTTGGGGTGGTTTTGGGGTGGATATGTACAGCTGGGTGTCGTCAGCGTACAGATGGTATTCCACCCCAAAACCACGGATGATCTAGCCCAGCGGCTTCATGTAGGTGTTGAACAGAAGTGGCGAGAGGACTGACCCCTGAGGAACCCCACATATGAGGGGCCTCGGGGACAACCTCCGCCCTTCTGCCAACACCCATTGCGACTGACCAGAGAGGTAGGACGAGAAC
Organism: Rhabdophis nuchalis; assembly: GCA_039707465.1. Lineage (NCBI taxonomy): Eukaryota > Metazoa > Chordata > Lepidosauria > Squamata > Natricidae > Rhabdophis > Rhabdophis nuchalis. Next base: position 48,919,304 of record CM077647.1, on the reverse strand, counting down.
CACTGCAGAACGGTACCTCTCAGCCCCAACCCCCCCAATCGGTGCAATAAGATACCATGGTCGATGGTATCAAAAGCCGCTGAGAGGTCTAATAGGACTAGGATAGAGGAGCAACCTCTATCCCGTGCCCTCCAGAGATCATCAACCAACGCGACCAATGCCGTCTCAGTGCTGTGACCGGGTCGGAAGCCGGACTGGCGCGGGTCTAAATAATCAACTTCCTCCAGTTGACGAGGAAACTGTTGAGCCACCACACTCTCTATAACCTTCGCAAGAAAGTGAAGGTTGGAGACCGGATGGTAATTTACCAACAATGCTGGGTCCAGGGAAGGCTTTTTGAGGAGAGGTCTCACCACCGCCTCTTTCAAGGCGGTAGGTAAGAACCCCTCACTAAAAGACGCATTCACGATATCCTGGAGCCAGCCTCGTGTCACCTCCCAGGATGACAGTACAAGCCAGGAGGGGCACGGGTCCAATAAACATGTGGTGGCTCTAAGGTTCCTCCGCAACCTGTCCATATCCTCGGTAGTGACAAAGTCAAACTCCTCCCAAGATGTTATCTCAAGACCAGCATCGGACACATCGACTGGATCACTTTCAGTGGAGGGCAGCTCGTTCCGAATCTGAGTGATTTTTGTCCTGCAGAAACACTCCAAATTCCTCTGCTCGACCCTGCAAAGGGGCTTCCTGCGGCCTCACGTGAACGAGGGAGCGGGTCACCCCAAACAGGGCGGCAGGGCGGTTTTCCGCGGACGCGATAAGGGTGGCACGGTCAGCTTCGGATCGAGAAGATCTCCACCTACTCTCTAGGCGTCTCTTGTGGCGTTTCATCTCCCGAAGCTCCTCGGTAAACCAAGGGGCCTGGGTGACTCGACGCCCCATGAGAGGCCACAAGGGCGCGACTCGGTCCAAGGCCCCCATGGCCGCACTATACCATGCGGCCACTAGATCCTCAGTCGAGTCGCGGGGCAGGGACACAGGTATTCGCCCAAGCTCCCTCTGGAACCTTTCTGGGTCCATCAGGCACCTGGGGCGGAACCAACTCGGTGTCTCCGGTTCCGCCTCCCCACGGTGGGGTGTGGCGGTTGGAAAGTCCATCCGAAGGAGAGAATGATCTGTCCATGACAAGGGTAAGATGACTAAATCCCCTGTTCCGAGATCACTTCTCCACTGCCCAGAGACAAAAATCAGATCCAGCATGTGACCTTCCTCGTGAGTGGGGCCCTGAACTACTTGGGTCAGGTCCATGGCCGTCATGGAAGCCATGAACTCCCGGGCTACCTCGGATGTTTCGTCCGCCGATGGCAGGTTAAAGTCCCCCATGACTACCAGTCTGGGGGTCTCCACCGCCATCGCGGCGATCACCTCGAGTAGGGCTGCTGTTACATAGCGGGGAGCCAGGTATACAATCAGCAAGCCCAACTGCCTCCCTAGGCCCCACTTCACGAAGAGGGACTCACAGCCAGTCGTCTGAGGCACAGTGGTCTCCCTCGGCTCAAGACTTTCCTTAACAATAACCGCCATCCCCCCCACCCCTGCCTAGGGCCCTAGGCTGATGAAGTGCACGGTAGCCTGGTGGGCACATTTCCACGAGGGGTAAACCCCCCTCGGGGCCCAACCAGGTCTCCGTAATTCCCACCAGGTCTGGGTCCCCCTCTGACACAAGGTCATTTATGAGGGGGGCTTTGTTCACCACGCACCTGGCATTGCAGAACATCAGCCTGGGGCCCCGGCTCTGTGGTCCCTGACCGCCTAGCCCACAAGCGGAGCACAGGGGGTTGGGGCAAGCGACTGCTCGTAACCAGCGACTGCGATCCCCTTCCCCACAATGAGCATCCTGTCTCCCACCGCCCCTGCCCCTCCCCAAGACCAACCGAATGGGACGGCCCTCAACAGAGACGACCCCCGATCCTCCCTCCCTAGTGGACCCCTCCTTTATCCTACTTCCGCCAGCCGGCCCTATAACTTGACCCCCTTCTGACTTAGTAAACCCTCCCCCCACCCCAGAACCCCTTAAAAACCGAATTAAAAATTTACATAACCCTCCCCTAAGTTTGTGCCTTGCCCACCTCTCTGGATCTATCAATCCATCCTCGAGGTGGGCCCGTGTTAGACCCGGGGGCCAGGCCTGCGAGAGTGGGAGCTCCCGCAGGCAGAGAAGGTCTAGTCTTGAGTACGAAGGCATCCTGAAGGCCTCACAGGCATTTAAAAGGAGGAACGCTTAAGATGTTAAAAAAGATGTTAAAACAGCAAGTCAGGATACCATGGCGATAGTACAGAATAAAATTATAATACAGTAGGTAGGTAGGTAGGTAGGTAGAGGGATAGATAGAGAGGGAAAAATACAGTAGGTAGGTAGGTTGGTGGTTATATGGTGGTTGTGTGTGTGTGTGCAGGTGTAGATCTACACACAGTTTGGTTGGCCATTTAACTAGACTGGGTCACAGCAACGAGTGGCCGGGTATAGCTAGTATATCTATATACATAAAAATGTAAAATAGTTTGTACGAATCCACTAATCTCAAAAACTACTGCACCGATTTACACTAAACTTTCACACAATGTTCCAAAGGACTTCCAATAATAGAATACGTACTCATTTTGTGCCTAGCACACGTGTGTCATGTGCAAGGTACACAAATGTAAAATGTACCCACTGATCAGGTTTTCGCCTCCCTTTAACTCCTCCCACCAACAGTCATTTCCTCAGCCACGTATGGAGGCCTCTTAGGGCCAAAAAGGCACTGGGATAGCAAACTCCTAAGTGGCCCATAGAGAGAGAGAGTGGGAAAAATACAGTTTAATAAAAGAGGGACTAGGGGAGAGAGGATAGCAGCCTTCCAATATCTCAGGGGCTGCCACAAAGAAGAGGAAGTCAAGCTATTCCCCAAAGCACCAGATAGTAGAACAAGAAGCAATGGGTGGAAACTAATCAAGGAGAGAAGCAACTTAGAGCTGAGGGGAAATTTCCTGACAGTTAGAACAATTAATCAGTGGAACAGCTTGCCTCCAGAGGTTGTGAATTCCCCAACACTGCAAGTCTTTAAGAAGATGTTGGATAGCCATTTGTCTGAAATGGTATAGGGCTTCCTGCCTAGGCAGGGAGTTGCACTAGATGACGTCCAAGGTCCCTTCCAACTCTGCTTTTGTATTATTGTATTACAGTAGGTAGGTAGAGAGGGGAATAGAGAGAGAGTGAGAAATACAGTTTAATAAAAGAGGGACTAGGGGAGAGAGGATAGCAGCCTTCCAATATCTCAGGGGTTGCCACAAAGGAGAGGGAGTCAAACTATTCTCCAAAGCACCTGAGGGCAGAATAAGAAGCAATGGGTGGAAACTAATCAAGGAGAGAAGCAACTTAGAACTGAGGGGAAATTTCCTGACAGTTAGAACAATTAACCAGTGGAACAGCTTGCCTCCAGAAGTTGTGAATGCCCCAACACTGTAAGTCTTCAATAAGATGTTGGATAGTCATTTGTCTGAAATGGTATAGGACAGTGATGGCTAACCTTTTTTGGCTCACGTGCCAAAAGCAGGGGGAGTGCAGGGGCGATGTGCACAGGTTTGCCACATCCATAATGCTATGTGCATGACCCCCTGCATTTGGCATGCTTTTTACGTCATCCCCAGGCTCCAGAAGCTTTATAGGAGCCAGGGTGAAAACAGCCTTCCCCCACCTCCAGAGGGTAAAAAACGGCTTCAATAGAAGGCCTAAATCAGCTGGCCAGGGCACACATACACACTGAAGCTGACAGGGCAATGCCTCATCTGGCCTAAGAAATGGTCCTGTATGCCACCTGTGGCACCCATGCCATACGTTCGCCATCATGGGTATAGGGCTTCCTGCCTAGGCAAAGAGTTGGACTAGATGACCTCCAAGGTCCCTTCCAACTCTGCTATTGTATTGTATTACAGTAGGTAGGTAGATAGAGGGATAGATAGAGAGGGAGAAATACAGTAGGTAGGTAGGTAGGGGGATAGATAGATAGGGAGAAATACAGTAGGTAGGTAGGTAGAGGGATAGATAGAGAGGGAGAAATACAGTAGGTAGGTAGGTAGAGGGAGAAAGGAAGAAATATAGTAGGTAGGTAGGTGGGGGATAGATAGATAGGGAGAAATACAGTAGGTAGGTAGGTAGGTAGAGGGATAGATAGAGAGGGAGAAATACAGTAGGTTGGTAAGTAGGTAGGTAGGTAGGTAGGTAGATAGAGGGAGAAAGCAAGAAATACAGTACGTAGGTAGGTAGAGGGATAGACAGAGAGGGAGAAATACCGTAGGTAGGTAGGTAGGTGTATAGATAGATAGCGAGAAATACAGTAGGTAGGTAGGTAGAGGGATAGAGAGGGGGAAGTTAGGTAGGTAGATAGAGGGAGAAAGGTAGAAATACAGTAGGTAGGTAGGTAGAGGGATAGATAGAGAGGGGGAAATGGATAGGTAGGTTGGGGGTTATATGGTGGTTGTGTGTATGTGTGCAGGTGTAGATCTACACACAGATTGGTTGGCCATTTAATGAGACTGGGCCACAGCAACGCGTGGATATATGTTTTCGTAGATTTTCACAGGTGTAGGTATGCTGGTATTGCTGTCTTCGGGTGTTTTCCCATTCAATTTCATGCTTACACGGGAAAACACCCGAAGACAGCAATACCAGCACACACACACACACACACACACACACACACACACACACACTTTTGTTTCTATATATACTGTATATGTATATATACACTTTTGTGTGTGTGTATCTATATATCTATATATATTTATAACAAAATCCAGTGCCTTAGAATCCACTAAACTGCATAAGTGAGAGTATGCTGTACCATGTAATGGTTTATTTAAATCATATTTCTGACAGTGAGCTGTATGACCTCAGCCACAAAACGGATTTCCAATTTAAGTGTGAAAGCCTTGCAAACACCCCAACCACCTGCTAGAGCTTGTTGAATGTATTACCTCAGCATCTCAGCTGGTAATCTCATATAGCCTGTGCTAGTAAAATAAGTTCCTAGTGATACACTCTGTCACAATTAAACTGGTGAGAGCCAAGCTTGACTTCTATTTGCTTCCTCCTTGTTTGCCATGTCCAGCATCACTATATATAAACCCTGGGAAGAAATAGTATATTAACTTTTTTTTAAATTAAGTTACAAACTTTCTTTTTTTTTTAAAAAAAGTCAGATATCTAACTACTATTGAGACTAAGAGCACAAGAGAAATGAAAGCATTCTTCTGCTGTGCAATATTTTATTTGCAGTTATAGTTACATATTTGTGCAAATAAATAGCCCATTTCTTGTGCTCTTTAGCAGGCGAGTTGGAATTCACAGAAAAGATAGCTTTTCTACAGTAACTACCTTTCTGAAAAAAGAAAACTAAGAGGGATGTTTGAAATGATAAACAATGGACAAGACCTAATTTTGCATAAAAGCCAATAAAAAGCCTCTACATTACAAATAGCATGCGTATTTGCTCACCAATGGCTAGTTTAATTAAAGATGTTGCTGATACTCTAGCTACATTAGAAGGATCCAATAATGTGACACTATACAAAACCCCAACCATGCATAGCACTGTGCCAACACTAAACTGAAGGTCAGTGGACATAACAACATCCTCAGGAAATTAATGAGCTCTACCCATGGTGCCAAACCAAGGGTCTTTGAAACAACAGCTTTGGCTCTTTGCTACTCAGCAGGCAAATACCTCTGCCCAGTCTGGTATAAATCAGCACATGCTGAGAAAATACATGTTGCTCTGAATGAAACTAGCATAATTATTACTGTATGGCTTAAACCTACCCCTGTAAATAAGATCTATCACCTGCAGTTCACAGAGAAGCAACAGCATACAGAAACAGATTGAAAGCATCTATGTCTAAACAACACCTTCTCTATGGCCTACAATCAGCTCAGCAGAGATTAAAACCCAGGAAAAACTTTTTTAGGTCGATGGAAGACATTGAAAAAATTGAAAACAGAGGGGACCTCTGGAAAGCAGCAAAAAACCAACACTGGATGGAAGCAATGGAAGTGGTTCCTTGGAGCTGATGAAAACTTGGAAATATGTAAATCATTGAATAGACTGCACAAGGATACAACAAGATTCAGAGATACCTGAACAAATGGGGCTATTCACTGCTCTTTCTGCGCACACACACACACACACACACACACACACACACACACACATGCACACACACACACACACACACAAACACACACACACACTTTTGTCCTGGTCAAGTATGTACTTGAGACCTCATGGCAGCCTCTTCTTCTTGTGCCATATCAATCATCAGATGTTGGTGATCATGTTGGCGATCCTATTTTTATCAACAGTCGCATGAAAAAGTGCTGTTGAATTTTGTCCAAACCAGTCCCTTAGGTTTTGAAGCCATGATGTTGTTCTTCTGCCTGGACCTCGTTTGCCTTAAATCTTTCTTTGGAGGATTAAGTGAAGTATGGCAGCATGACAGAATGCAATTAATGTTGCTAGTTTCTGGACAAAATTTGTTTAACTTTAATCTTGTATTTCATATTTTACGTTATATAGCATGCCTTATTTTAATTGTGATGCTTTTGATATGAATAAACAAACAAGCCATGATTGATCAAACTGAATATAAGGAGAAAATAACGCTACCTAACACCAAAGCAATTGCTCCAACTTGCTCAATATTGCTTCATCCAACTTACAATGGGTCTATCATAATTTGGACAGAAAATAGTGTCCCTGTCTGCAAAATTAAGTGTTCGAATTTCTGCCTGCAAAACATAGTTAAGATCTTTCTTCATTATGTCATGTTTTACTTGAGCTAAAGCTCTCAGTTAAGCTAAAGCTATCAAACTTACAACCATCAAGAACCTCAACATTATTGCTCAAAGTTATTGATAACTAGGGTAAAACTATATGGTAATTCTTCTAAGGGTTTAAACAAAATTGGCTTGTTTTTGACAAACTTATATTTCAGTTTGGGAAAAGATTTGCCACTACAATATTTCAAATATCTCTTCCTATTTTTTTTAAACCTTTTAATCATTTCTATGAGCACAATTTTCAGTGCAACAGGCCTGAGGCCAGGCCTCATAATAGCTCACAAAGAGAAATTGATAGCCCTGATTATATTTCATCAGCTTCAGGAAGGCAGTGGTGATTTAGGTGGCTTTGCCTGGTCATGTGCTGAGAGTTATTTGAACCAGAAGATAACACAAATGCTGGAGGAAAGTGGGATTTGGAGATTTCTTTGGGAGGAGGACTTTGAGCTTTATTGGTGTCAAAGAGATAGCTTATATATTCCCCATATCAAATGATATTCCATATATCTTCTGAGTGATCTTTGGCCTAGATACAAATTTAACCAATTGTGCAGTGCCCAGTGAAAATCTTTTATTATACTGGTATCAAGTAGCAGTACTAGGAAATGGGAGAAGTCTAATAAACTGACTTTTAGACCCAAACAAGTCAAGCACTTTAATACTGTATATTTTACTCATTATATATATATATATATATATATATTTATAGATCAGCTTAAAAACGTAACACACGCGCACATACACACACACACACACACACACACGTTTTATGAGCTGATTATGAGCTAACACACATATTAAAAAAAATTCACACAACGGAATTCATGGCTTTCTGTCTAGATGGTCTCTGGTGATGAACCAAAAGGCAGAAAAGGAAACAGTATGTCTCCTCCCTTAATTGGGGCCCTAACAAGGTGTTGTGGAACAATTATATATATATATATAAGCCTGAAGATGGCAAGTGAGATCTTGCCGAAACATTGCAATAACAATTTCAGACTTACATGGGAAAACACCCGAAGACAGCAATACCAGCATACCCACACCTGTGAAAATCTATGAAAGCATATATCTAGCTGATATATATATCAGCTTATAAAACTAACATATGTATATATGTGTGTGTGTATGTGTGTGTGTGTGTGTTAGTATTATGAGCTGATCAATAAATAAATCAGAGAGACTAGGATAGATCTATTTCGATATATATATACATATATATATATATATATATATATATATATATATATATATATATATATATATATATATATATATATATATATATATATATATGAAAGTTATATATTAAAGGGTTTCTTTAAAAAAACAAAGCATTTAAGCTTTATATAACCCTGGTCCCTTATCAACAGATTCTTTTTTTTAAAGTATGAGAGATTATTACAGCTGTTATTGGTTTAGGTTACTTCTTTCAGTTTATTTGTTTCTCTTTAAGAAGCTGTCACTACAATTAAATCCATGGACATAGAGAAAACTCCTGCCATAGAGGTTTCCAGTCAAACAGAAGACTGAATTCTTCTGATTAATTTATTTGCTTCAATATTAACATTATTCAGTGTTAATTCCTGGAGACTGCTTGGACAGTTTTCTTGGCAAGATTTGAGAAGGAGTTTGTTATTGCCTCTTTCCTAGGTCTGACAACAGTGACTGACCCAAAGTCACCCACATGGCTTTGTGCTTAAGGCTGAAATAGAACTCACATTCTTTCAGTTTCTGGCTTAGTACCTTAAACCAGGGGTCCCCAACCTTTGCAGCTTTAAGTCTGAAGGACTTCAGCTCCCAGACTTCTGGGAGACTTCTTCAAGTTGCAAAGGTTGGGGACCCCTGCCTTAAACCACTACACCAAACTGATTCAAAATTATGATCTTAATATAAGATTAATAGAGCAGAAAATTCCAATGTGTATATTGGCTCCTTACCTTGATGCTGGTGGTACAATTTGTAAATTGTAATATTAACTTAGATTATTGAATTTGCCCTAAAATTGCTAATTGGGGCTAAAAAACCAATTAATGATTTCAGGTCAGTCAATGTTGGCTAATTTTATGTAATTATCACCCCTGCACTGGAGTTGATCAAAATAATAGTAAATAAATTTCAAAATAATATTTTGGGAGGACAAATCTATCCCTCTATGATACACATCTGTCTTTCCTCCATGCCAGTAGTATATCACTTGTTGATATGAACTCCTGTTATCTGCCCAGCTAGCAATTCGAAAGTCTAACAATGCAAATAAATAAGTACCCTTTCCATAGGCCATGACAGCATTCCATATGTCTTGACATGTAATCATGCTAGCCACATGGCGCATCTTTGGACAGCACTACTCCCTCAGCTAGGAAACAGAGATGAGCACTACTTCCTAGAATTGGATGCAACTAGACAAGAGAACTCAAGTTTTTGCTCCTCTGCCCTAAAAGGAAATCTAAAAATGAATGTAAGCATTATAATATATGCAGCAGCAATTGATTTAGAACCATTCATTTTATAACATTCAAAGTTACAATGGCACTGAAAAAAGTGACTTATGATCAGCTTCCATACTTACGACCATTGTAGCATCTCTAAGGTCATAAGATCAAATTTTGGGTGCTTGGCACCTGGTATGTATTTATGACAGTTGCACTCTTGGGATCATGTGATCACCATTTGTAGCCTTCCCAACTAGCTTCCAACAAGCAAAGTCAGTGAGGGAAGCCAGATTCTCTTAATGACCACATGATTCATTTAAGAACTGCAGTAATTCACTTAACAAATCATATCAAAAATGGTCATAACATGTGACAAAATTCACTTAACAACTGCCTTGCTTAGCAGGGGAGATTTGGACTTTACTGTGGTCATAAGTCAAGGACTACCTTAATATAATAAATTATATTAAATATATGGGTAAATCTTTGCTTTAGGCTTAAAGTAAATGAAATACCTTAATGCGAGGATAGATTTTTCAGCCTTTGACTTAAATTATGAGGTTCTCGCTTAATTTCAAAAATCTGTTGTCAAGCAATCAGCCCAGACTCTGACAAAATTAATCTGTGAAGTCTTCCCTTCAAAGACTTCTGCATGAAGAAAAAGAGGGAAGAAGGGCAGGGAAGGGTTCTAGAGTAAAAAGAAAAAGAAAAAGTCCACCATATATTTTGCAATGGAACAAGAGGTACAATTGACTTTTCATTGCCACATGATGCCCATGATTCTGCAACTCATGGAAATTACTTAATTCATGTCATTTGTGGAATGATACACCAGTCATTACCAAATGATGCCAATTATTTGCATCCTGCAACTCATGGTAATTACTTAATGAATGCCATTTGTGTAATGACATTATAATGTGTGATGTTATTGTGGGTTCTACAAATAACTCACTGACCACCCCACATTTGGCTCTTTGTACAATTTTCTCTGCTAATTGTACGCAGTATAACAATATGCATTTTTTTAAATGAAAGAGAAGATGTCACCCACTTGTAATTTAACAATTCTTCTTCATCTGCTTTGAAAATACGATAAGACGTATCTATCCATCATGTCCCATCTCTGGAAATTATATTTATTATATTATAATATTTCATTATATGCTGTCTGTCAGTTGACTGTTTTACAAGTAAAGTCAGAGCAGACATTTATAAATAAAATTTGCTAAACAGTGAAATAATTTGTGGTCAGAACTGTTAAAACACCCAAAGATGTAGAAGTGCTAACTCTTCCATAGCTATTTATTGTAACTTTGTAGACTTCCAGAAAAATAGAAAGTTAAATCTGGAATTAATCAACCCTGAAATATTTACAGGTGAAAGTTATCATCCACACACTGGAGTGGTTTTCCCTAATCTTGATTGTGTCGTTGTGTAGCCTTCAACTCTTAGAATTTTTAGTAATGGTGTTGCCTGTTGGCACCTACAGTACATTTACATGGAGGGGAAGCATGCAATTCTGTCTTAGACCAGTACTTTTAACATAGAATTAAAGAATGTTGGAGTTGGAAGGGACTTTGGAGGTCTTCTTGTCCAGCCCCAAGCTCAGACAAGAAACCCTAAAACATTTCTGACAAATGGTTGTGCAATCTCTTCTTTAAAACTTTCAGTGTTGGCGCATCTACAACTTCTGGAGGCAAGTCATTCCATTAAATTAATTGTCAGGAAATGTTATCTTAGTTCTTGATTGCTTCTCTCCTTGATTAGTTTCCACCCATTGCTTCTTGTCCTGCTTTCAGGTGCTTTGGAGAATATCTTGACTTCCTCTTCTTTGTGGCAGCCTCTGAGATATCAGAACACTGCTATCATGTCATCCCTAGCCTTTCTTCTCATTAAACTAGACATACGCAATTCCAGCAGCTGTTCTTTATATGTTTAGCCTCCAAGCCCTTGTTGCTCTTCTTTGCAGTATTTCTCAGCGTCTGTTTTACATCATGGCAACCAAAACTGGATGCACATTCTATGTGTGATCTTACAAGATATTATGTTATCTTACCAAGGCATTATATCTTTAAATCTTTTCTTTGCATTTTTACATCTTTACATCTTCATAAACAATGTAGATGAGGGGATAGAAGGGGAAATCATCAGATTTGCAGATGACACCAAGCTGAATGGAATGGCCAATCCTTTAGAAGCTAGGCTTGAGATTCAGAAGGATCTTAAGACACTTGAACATGGGTTCCTATCCATTTGATGGAATTAAGTGGTGGGAAAAGAGTTTACACTTAGGCAAGAAATAACAAATTATCTTGTCTAGAAACAGTGCAGAGAAGAACAACAAATGTGATTAGAGTACTGGAGGATAAAACATACAATGAACTGTTGCAGGAGTTGCATATGTCTACTTTAACGAAGAAAACATCTAAGAATGACTTGATATCAGCCTTCCAATATTTGAGAGAGGTGGTCAACTTATTCTCCAAACACCTGAGAACAGCACAAGAAATAATCATTGGAAAGTTATGAAAGAGATATCTAACCTAGAATTAAGGAGATATTTCCTGACAACAATAACAATTAATCAGAAATTGTTGTTGCAATATCCTTGGAGAATTTTAAGAAAATTGGGCAGTCACTTGCCAGAATGGTATAAGATCTCCTGCTTAAATAGGGGATTGGACTGGAAGAGCTCCAAGGACTTTTTCAAATCTGTTATACTGTTAAAACTGTTAATTAAAGATCTACACATCTGGAAAGATCTCAAGTTGGGAAAGGCTATCCAAATCTTAACTGATGCTAAGAGAATACAATCTACGCTTTTGGGCTTAGACAATTTAGCTTCAGTTGGCCTCCATATCTTTTACCATTCCATTTGTATTCCCGTTAAAAAAAGGTGTACTCCTCTGGTTTCTTAGGGCCGTCTTTGTCCTTAGGTATCAATGATATAAAAGCCGCTTCCCATGAAGAAGGTATTTTACCCCCTTGCTGTATATTACAAAATAACTGTGTAAGATATTCAATCATTTCCAATTGTAAAGTTTTATAGTAGACTGCGGTCAATCCATCAGTCCCTGGAGCCTTGGCTAGTTTAAGTTGATTTATAGCTAAAGCAATCTCCTCTGCAGTTATCAAACATTCCAGATTTGCCTTTTGGAGCACATTTATTTTGGTCACCCTTTTTCCTTCCAGAAAGTCATCTATTGAGTTACTCTGTATATTATCCTGTAAATATAACTTGGTGTAATAATCCACAAATGATTTTTTAATCGAGTCCTGTTGATATACCGTTTTCCCTCCATATTCAATTCTGTCAATAATTCTATTATTCGTATTTTTTCTCAAGGTGTAGGCCAACCACCTACCAGGTTTATTCGCATTAGCAAAGGTGTTATGTTTAGCAAATTGTAAGTTGGTTGCTGTTTGTTCTGATATAAGCATTTGAAATTGATCTTTCAACAACTTTATCGCCATCTGGAGTGACTCATCTTTTGGATTTACTATAAGTAGCTGCTCCTTTTTCTTGATTTCGTTTTCCATTTCCATTCTTTTTTTCTGCCTGCTTTGTTTATGTTTAAAATTCATATGTATCAAAACCCCCCGCATATAAGCTTTACTCGCATCCCATACTATTTCAATAGAGGTACCTTTATTCATGTTAAAACTGAAAAATTCCTTCATGTGTTTTTTAAGTTCTTCAACATTTTTTTCATATCTAAATAAGACCGATATCTCTTCTAAATACGGATTATAAAATATATGCTAAAGTACTTGCCAACAGATTGATGCCAGTTATCCAAGAGGTTATTCACTATGACCAAGCAGGATTTATTGAAGGGAGACATATGAAGGAGAATGTAAGACAAATTATAGATTTAATTGACTATCTTGATAAGAATAAGCAGATCTCTGCAGTGCTGGTCTTTTTGGACGCGGAGAAGGCCTTCGATCGAGTGATCTGGAACTTTCTAACCAAGACTTTGGAAAAGATGGATATGGGACCACGAATGAGACAAGCGATTGGTGCAATTTATCAGCAGCAATATGCACAACTTATTATTAATGGAAGTTTGACTACAACTTTTGAAATACAAAAAGGTACAAGACAAGGGTGCCCATTATCTCCATTGTTATTTATCTTAACCCTGGAAGTCTTGTTGAATACAATTCGGGACTCTAACACTTTAAGTGGTATAATTATTAGGCAAAAAGAATACAGAACTAGGGCATTTGCCGATGATCTGGTTGTTACCCTCTCACATCCTATGAACTCAGTAATTCAGATGAAAAATATCATAGTAGAATTTGGTGTGGTGTCTGGGTTTAAACTGAATCAAGGCAAAACGAAAATGATGGTTAAAAATATGTCAGAGACTCAGAGGAAGTCACTTGAAAGCTTGGCAGGTTTTGAAATAGTTTCTAAAGTTAAATATTTAGGAATACAAATTGCAGAAATAAATACAAAACTTTTTTCAAATAATTATGAAGTGTTGTGGCAACAGATACAGAAGGATCTTCAAGCTTGGAATAAGCTACAACTATCTCTGCTTGGAAGGATTTCAGCAATTAAAATGAATATTCTACCTAGATTCATTTTTTTATTTCAGATGATACCGGTGCTTAAATCAGATAAAATCTTGTCAGATTGGCAAGCAACATTAAATAAATTTGTTTGGAAGGAGAAAAAGCCGAGAGTAAAGATGAAGATTATGCAAGATACTCGTGAAAGAGGTGGCCTTAGACTCCCAAACCTCCGATTGTATTATGAAGCGGCGGCATTGACGTGCGTGGCAGATTGGTTTGGGAAAACAAAATCTGAACTATTGAATATAGAAGGTCATGATCTTGTGTTGGGTTGGCATGCATATCTGTTTTATGAAGAAAAGGTGGATAAAGTATTTAACAATCATGTTCTTCGAAGTGCCCTGATGAGAATTTGGAGGAAGCACCGGCCTAATTGGGATTATAAAATACCGCTTTGGTTGGATCTTGCAGACACCATGTGGATTACAAATACTAAGTCACTCGGGGGGTGTTTATATAAAGATGTGCTTACTTTTGACAGGGGCGAATGGCAGATGAAAACTTTGGAACAACTGTTGGAGGCAGGAATTACTTTAAATTGGTTACACTACACACAGTTACAGAAGAGATGGAAAGAAGATCGCAGGATTGGTTTTATGGAGAAAGAAGTGGAGTTGATCAAGCAGATAAAAGAGACTGGCCCAAAACATGTTAAAAGAATATATAATGTACTGTTAGAAAGGGATTCAGAAAGCGAGTTGGTCAAGGATTGTATGATTAAATGGGCTCAGAATTTTGATGAACCCGTTATGTTGGATACGTGGGAAAAAATATGGGTTCAAAATATTAAATTTACACAGTCACAAAGTTTAAGGGAGAATTTTTATAAAATGTTTTATAGATGGTATTTGGATCCTAAGAAATTATCATGTATGTATCCTAATTTTCAACCTAAATGCTGGAGATGTGGGTGTTTAGATGCTACTTTCTTCCATGTATGGTGGACTTGCAATAAGGTCAAAGCTTTTTGGATAAAAATATGGTGGGTTATGCAAAACGTATTTAAGAAAAGATTAGAATTTACCCCGCAAATGTTTTTATTGGGCATAACTAAGGATTTTCGTAAAGGGGAAACAAAATTGTTTTTGTATATGGTTACAGCAGCTAGGTTGTTGATTGCTCAACATTGGAACAAAGATTTTGTACCGACAATTGCTCAATGGATTCAAAAAGTGGCGGGGTTTGCGGAAATGGCAAAACTTTCAGCTTTCCTAAAAGACCAGAAGCAGGAGAGCTACACACAGGAATGGGCAAAATGGATTAATTATATACAGAATAAATATCAGACTGGGAAATATCATGTAGCTTTTAGGTAGGAATGTTTGGATTGATAGGTGAATAGATTAAACAATATCTGGGATGTTTGGAATGTTTAAAGTGGTGTACAGCGGAACTCAGGGGGGGTGGGATTGACTGGGAGGTGGGGGTGGGTTAGGGTGGAGGGTGGGGAAATATAAGTGGATAAGCAATATAGAGATGGGTATAATGGGATATGGTCATGTTATGATGCTGAATTAACTTAGAAAGGGTGTCAGGGAGAGATTGATGTATTTTATACTAAATTTATATCATGTTGGTCGGGGGTATAATACTCAATATTTGAATGAGAACTTTATTTTAAGATGGGGGGAGGTGAGGGGTATACTTTTTGTATGTGATTTTATATTATATGTCGGGGGGGTAAAAGGGGGGAAAACTTGTCTGAATAAAACTTTTGCAATTAAAAAAAAAAAAAGGTGTACTGAATTCAATTTAGAGATATGTTTGAATCTTTCAGCTTGTTTTTTTTTAAGACAACTTGCTACAATTGTTGATAGTTTTTTTATTTTCCTTTTGCCTTTGCTTTGCAACATAAAGTAATTAGAAATTGAAGTCCAAGTTATTGTTTTTTAAAAATTTCTTTGGAGCATAGCATTATTTTATTAGTCCAATACCCCAAATTCCTCTTATATGAATGTGTTTGTACTTGTAGTTCAGAGGAGACTGAAACCATTGTCCATGTACTTCTAGATTGCAGTGTCAACAGAAACACAAGGAATTCTCTTATTTCACTTTGTCTGGGACAATATCCAGGACATAGAGATTCTTACTGCATAAATTTTGTACTTTCTCATTCTCATGCTAGTGTAAAAGCACTATTGTGGCTAGATTTTGTGCTGCTCCATTTAAAATGTGTATCAAATACTCATCCCTAATTATTATATTTTATGTATTTCTATTGGGTTTTTAAAATATTTTTACATGTGTTTATATATTTTCATGAGTTTAATTCTGGCCATTGATCACAATTAGGACAAATACAAGTACATGAGTTGCATGCAAATATAAACAGCCATGCTTCTGGATTTTTTCCAGGTCAGCATGCAAAATCCAGGTACAAAAATAATGTTACACAGGCTTGTATTTTAAAGGGTAGTATTAGAGATTAATTAAGAATAACAAAGCAACAAGCCAATCAAGATGCTAACAAGGAATGGCTTCCTTCAATGCAATTGTTTGTGCCTCAACTGTCTGCAACTCACCAGTTGTAATGATGTTTTCAGGTTTCACTGAAAAGTACATTACAGATTTGTACAAGCAAAAGAAAAACCTTATTTTGTGTTTTCTCTATCAAGGCAGGCTTTATTTTGTCTCTTTTTCTTTTTTTAGCTAAACTGATGATTCACCAAAAGGAGTGTAAATGCCTTATCCACTATTATTAAGAATTCCTGAACCCAAAAATTGCTTTTGAGCAGCAGTCTTGAATGAAGTTTAGCATTCTTCCATACACAAATCCACTATATTATCTTCTATCTACTATCCCTAATATCAGCAGTATAATTTAGAGGATTGAGAATAGTAGGGTTGTTAGGCATGTTATATTCTCGGAAAGGGTTGAGAATAGAGGGAGTCCAGCCAGGGTTGCTCTAACAAAAGCCGTTTATTGTAGGCAACAGAGAAAAGCAATAACTAATTACACATGTAGAGAATGGGCGGTAGACAGGGGCTCCCGCGTTTGACAGCTCTTTATATATGGAGCTGTCAAACGGGAAGCCAATCAGGCTGCGGCAAGAGCCGGCTTTCCGCCAGGCGCGCCTTAGCCAATCAGGTGCGACTAGCGGTTAGCCGGCTTGCTACAGCCTGTCTCCATGGCTTCAAAGCGGCAGCCTGGAAGACCTGCGGCTGGTCATAGGTCGAGACCCGTCACAGGTCGAGAACACAACAAGGCACATTAAAAAAATTGGTATAGAGATTGAATATGCCTGACAATCTCCAATCTCTTATACTTTATATAGATATTTATTAACAAATCCAGTTCTACTATACCTCCTGCTGTTTGTAAATGAAGTTTTGTGAGTCAATATGTTTACAGGTGGTTCTCTTCCAAAGTTCTAACTAGATATTTCACATTCAAGATTATATCTCTCTTATTTTATTTCTAACCTCTCACTGAGAACTGAGGGAGTTCTGTAAATTCTTATCTAAAAAATCTTGCTTTTGTCTGAAATGAATTAATTATTCCTTCAATATTACTGGTAGATCAGACTCTTTATCAGCTGTTAATAATAATAATAATAATAATAATAATAATAATTTTATTTTTTTAAACCGCACCCTCTCCCCACAGGGACCCGGGGCGGTGCACAGGCAGAATAAAAACAGTCAATAAATACATACATTTCTAAAAAACAATTAAACCAACCCTGTGCTAAAAATTCACTAAAAATATGCTACCCCATTAAAAAACCCAAAGACAGAGAGACTATCCTAGGCCGGCCAGACAGAAGAAGTGTGTTTTTAGCTTGAGACGGAAGGAGCGGAGGTCAGTAGTCATCCTGATATCGGGGGGAAGGTCGTTCCAGAGGGCCGGGCCCGCCACAGAGAGAGCCCTTCCCCTGGGAGTCGCCCGCTGACAGAGTCTAGTGGACGGCACCCGGAGAAGTCCCTCTCTGTGGGAGCAGATCGGCCGTGAGGATGTATGGGGCAGGATCCGATCCTGCAGATAGCTAGGTCCCGAGCCATGGAGCGCTTTGAAGATGATAACTAACACCTTGAAGCGCACCCGGAAGACAACAGGTAGCCAGTGCAGCTCGCGCAAGAGCGGTGTTATGTGGGTCGACCTAGTGGTCCCCATAATTGCTCGCGCGGCTGCATTCTGGACTAGCTGAAGCCTCCGGGTGCACCTCAAGGGGAGCCCCATGTAGAGAGAGTTGCAATAGTCCAGTCGGGATGTCACGAGAGCATGAGTGACTGTGCGAAGGGCGTCCCGATCCAATAGGGGGCGCAATTGGCGAACCAGGCGAACCTGGTAAAACGCCCTCCTGGCCACGGCTGTCACTTGATCTTCCATGGACAGCCGGGTATCCAGGAGGACACCCAAATTGCACGCCCCATCCACAGGGGCAAGATGTTCGCCCCCTATGGCCAGCGATGGGGTGAGCTGGTTGAATCGGGCAGCCGGAAACCACAGCCACTCGGTCTTGGTCGGGTTGAGTCTGAGTCCGTTCCTTCCCATCCAGATCCGTACGGCTTCCAGGCACTGGCACATCACCGCTACGGCATCGTTGGGGTGGTTTGGGGTGGAAATGTACAGCTGTGTATCATCAGCGTACAGATGGTACTCCACCCCAAAACCACGGATGATCTCACCCAGCGGCTTCATGTATGTGTTGAACAGGAGAGGCGAGAGGACCGACCCCTGAGGCACCCCGCATGTGAGGGGTCTCGGGGTTGACCTCTGCTCCCCTGCCAACACAAATTGCGATCGGCCAGAGAGGTAGGAGGAGAACCACCGTAAAACGGTGCCTCCCACCCCCAACCCCCCCAGCCGATGCAATAGGATACCATGGTCGATGGTATCGAAAGCCGCTGAGAGGTCTAATAGGACCAGGATGGAGGAACATCCCCCATCTCTGGCCCTCCAGAGATCATCTACCAACGCGACCAATGCCGTCTCGGTGCTATGCCCGGGCCGAAAGCCGGACTGGCGCGGATCTAGATACTCAATTTCCTCCAGGTGACGGGGAAACTGTTGTGCCACCACACTCTCAACAACCTTCGCCAAAAAGGGAAGGTTGGAGACTGGACGATAGTTGTTTAAAAGAGCTGGGTCCAAAGAGGGCTTCTTAAGGAGGGGCCTCACCATAGCTTCTTTTAGGGAAGCAGGCAAGGATCCCTCACTTAAGGATGCGTTGACAACCTCTTGGAGCCAGCCTCGTGTCACCTCCCAGGATGCCAGTACAAGCCAGGAGGGACACGGGTCCAATAAACATGTGGTGGCTCGCAGTCGCCCACGTAACCTGTCCATATCTTCGGAAGTAACGGAGTCAAACTCCTCCCAAACAAGATCTCTCTCGTGGCATCCCACTGGACCAAGAATGGGGGCTAGCTCATTCTGTATCTGAGCGGTTTTCTCCTGCAGAAAAGTCACAAATTCCTCTGCTCTACCCTGTAATGGGGCTTCCCGCTCCCTCTGTTGAAGGAGGGAACGGGTCACCCTAAACAGGGCGGCAGGGCGGTTTTCTGCGGATGCTATGAGGGTGGCACAATGATGACGTTTGGCCACTCTCAGCGCCACAATGTAAGTCCGTAAATGGGCTCTTACCTGTGTCCGGTCAGATTCAGAACGGCTAGACCTCCATCTTCCCTCTAGGCATCTCTTGCGGCGCTTCATCACCCGCAGCTCCTCAGTAAACCAAGGAGCTAGGGTGGTTCGCCGCCGCAAGAGAGGCCGCAAGGGCGCGACCCGATCCAAGGCTCCCACGGCAGCAGAGTTCCATGCGGCCGTGAGGTCCTCCATCGGGGCGCGGGTCAGGGATACAGGAAATGGCCCAAGCGCTGTCTGGAACCCATCCGGGTCCATCAAGCGCCTGGGGCGGTACCAGATTGGTAACTCTGGTTCCGCCTCCCCGCGGAGGGGAGCAGCGGTCGGAAAGTCGAGCCGGAGAAGTGAGTGGTCTGACCATGACAAGGGTGTGATGACTATATCCCCTATACCCAGATCACTCTTCCATTGGCCTGAGACAAAGATGAAATCCGGCGTATGTCCACCCTCGTGGGTGGGGCCCTGAATTACTTGGGTCAGGTCCATGGCCGTCATGGAAGCCATGAACTCCCGAGCTGCCACGGATGATTCGCCCAACGATGGCAGATTAAAGTCCCCCATGACTAAAAGTCTGGGGGTCTCCACTGCCACCGTGGCGATCACCTCCAGGAGCTCGGGCAGGGCTGCTGCTACATAGCGGGGAGCCAGGTATACAACCAGCAAGCCCAACTGCCTCCCTAGGCCCCACTTCACGCAGAGGGACTCACAGCCGGTAGTCTGAGGCACAATGGTCTCTCTCGGCTCAAGGCCTTCCTTAATAATGACCGCTACCCCACCACCCCTGCCTAGGGCCCGCGGCTGATGAAATGCGCGGTAACCTGGCGGGCACATTTCAACGAGGGGAAGTCCTCCCTCGTGGCCCAGCCAGGTTTCCGCAATTCCTACCAGGTCCGGCTCCCCCTCTGACACAAGGTCATGAACGAGGGGGGCTTTGTTGACCACGGACCTGGCGTTGCAGAACATCAGCCGCAGGCCCTGGCTCTGTATTCCCTGACCACCTAGCCTGCGGGGGTTGCGGCACCCAACCTTTTGTAGCCAACGGCTACGTGCCACCAACCGGGAGGATGGGATTTGTCTCCCCTCGGCCCTGCCCCTCCCCACAACCGTCTGAATTGGCGCGCCCTCCGGTAAAACGACTAATGTTAAGTAGTATACTTTCATTTCAAAACAAAAGCCTGCACACCCCCTTCCCCCCATGTTTGCAAAATATTTTACATCTAGAAGGATCAAGAAGAATGGCCTTTTTTGTAGTGGTTCCTTCTGCAGAGCATCATTCCTGCAGAAATAAGATTGGCCCCCACTTTAACATTCTTTCACAAGGCCAGAGTATAAACTATTGGTTTTGCCAATGGACCTGGGGAACCCAGAGTGGGATGGAGCCTACCTAGTGCCTTATTTGCCAGGGAGATGGGGGTTATTGCTCTATATTGGTTTTTTATCTGGAGTCTCTGAGAGTAAGTTAGGCAGGCATAGGTAGGAAGGAAAGAAGGAAGGAAGGAAGGAAGGAAGATAAATCTTGGAAGAGTTCTTTTTAAATAAACTATCATAGTTTATTTGGCAGGAAATCAAAATATGATAGGATATAGCACTAGAATATACTACATATAAATATAGTTTATAGTAGTGGTGGGTTGCAGGCGGTAATGCCCCGGTACGGGCGTACCGGAGCCAACCTGGAGCACCGGATACCATTCTGGTATGGCTCTGCCCTCGCTCCTTACCTGTGTTTTAAAGCTTCTGCATTTCCACGCACGTGCATGGCGTATACAGTGTCTGCACGACGCTCCACAGAGCAGTTGGAGCATTGCAGAATGTAGTGGAGGGGCTAAGACGCATGCATGTGCTGCACGCATCCATGAGGATGCCGCCAGCCCCATTGAAACCCGCCACTGATTTATAGGTATCTTGTGTAAGATTACTGCACTAAATGTGACATTCTGCATAATCTTATGATAAAAATAAAGGACAACCACTTCCAAAGTTTCCATAATGCATTTTAGTATGAGAATATGGTGTATTTGCGGAGTACATTGTATTACTAATTATGTCCCCCTCCCAAATCAGAGCCAAAAACTCATGACCTTGGAAATCATTTTCAATGCCAGACCTCTCTGAGAAATTGAGCATTTTCCAATGAGATTTGGCACATCATGGAAAACTGTGTAATAATGCAAGCCACTTTGATTTTCACAGTACTTAAAACAATCCATTGGCTCTATTCTCCCTAGACAATATCCCTGATGTGTCTAATAAGCCTGCTCAAAAACCTACACCTAGAGACATTGATTGGGTGTGTGTGTGATATTAAGATGACTTGCTTAAAGGTGCCATATTTTTTGGAGTATAAGACAAACCTTTTTCTCTTAAAAAAGATGCTGGAAATCTGGGTGCGTCTTACACACTGAATACAGCATTTTTTGCCTCCTAAAACCCTACCCCCTTCACCAAAATGGCCGTGCATAGCCTTTAGGAGGCTTCCAGAGTACTCCTGGGAGCTGGGGAGAGCAGAAATGAGCAAAAAACAGACAATTTTTGCTCAAACCCCCCCAGCCTCTAGGAGTACTCTATAAGCCTCCTA
Organism: Rhabdophis nuchalis; assembly: GCA_039707465.1. NCBI lineage: Eukaryota > Metazoa > Chordata > Lepidosauria > Squamata > Natricidae > Rhabdophis > Rhabdophis nuchalis. Next base: position 48,897,303 of record CM077647.1, on the reverse strand, counting down.
AAGGCTATGCATGGCCTTTTTTTGGACAAAAAATGAGCCATTTTTGCAAAAAACCGGCACTTTTGGGAGGTCTGCAGAGTGCAAAAACTTTTCTTTTAATTTGCCTCTTCAAAATCTTGGTGTATCTTATGATCCAGTGTGTTTTATAGTAATTTGTTGAACATACCAGATTTGACAGAGTTTATACAATACACTAAGACAGTGGTCGGCCAACTGCGGCTCGCAAGCCACATGCAGCTTTTTGGCCCCTTGAGTTCGGCTCTTCCTCCACCCTCGCTGACGGTGGGACTCATGGGACCCGCTGGAGCAACCCTCCCTACTGGCCGCTGATTCCCTCCCTCCCTCTCTCCACGGAGCCTCCCCAGCCGGCATGACGGCCACTCGTCTACTTCCAGGGGGTGCGGAGGCTCCGTGGGTGGGGGGAGGGAACAGGCGTCCAGTGGGTCACCCACTGAATGCTGTTCCTTCCCCCCCCACACAGAGCCTTCTCACCCCTGGAAGTAGCCTGAGCAAGCAGGCAGGCGAGCGGGTGGGCCAGGCTACTTCCAGGGCGATTGGAGGGAACTGGTGTCCAGTGAGTCACCCACTGAATGCCGTTCCTCCCCCCCCCCCCCGGAACCTGGAAGTAGCTGGAACGAGCAAACAAGCACAGCGGGCGGCCGGGGCGGCCAGGCTAAGGCGAGCGAGTGAGTAAGCGTGCCAGGCTGGGCTGAGGAGGCTCCGCGGTGGGTGGGGGGCAGACAGACAGACAGAGAGGCACAGACACAGAGAGAGACAAGGAGGGAGGGGGGAATCAGAGAGTGACAGGCACACACAGAGAGGGAGGGAGAGACAGAGAGGGAGGGAGGGAAAGATAGACAGAGACACAGAATGAGTGATTGTGCTTGAATGTGAGACAGACAGACAGACACACACACACAGAGTGACAGAGATGGGCGGACGAAGGAGAGAAGAGATAGAGAGAGAAAGAAAGAAAGAAAGAAAGAAAGAGAAAGAAAGAGAGAGAGAAAGAAAGAGAAAGAGGGAAAGAAAGAGAGAAAGAAAGAGAGAAAGAGAGAGAGAAAGAAAGAGAGAGAGAGAGAAAGAGAGAGAGAGAAAGAGAGAGAAAGAAAGAGAGAAAAAGAAAAAGAGCGAGAGAAAGAAAGAAAGAGAGAAAGAGAGAGAGAGAGAAATGGAGAGAGAGAGAGAGAGAGGAAGAAAGAAAGAAAGAAAGAAAGAAAGAAAGAAAGAAAGAAAGAAAGAAAGAAAGAAAGAACTTATGACCACAATTGAGCCTAAAAGTTTGGTTGCTAACCAAGACCATTGTTAAGTGAGTTTCACATTTTCCAAGTTGGCCACGCCCACCCAGTCACATGACCACTCCCACAAAACAGGCCACACTTTCCAGCTCTCAAAAGAAATTTCTATCGTGGTATTGTTGATATTTGGCTCTGTTGACTAATGAGTTTGCCCACCACTGCACTAAGACATACCTCAAATGATTGGGGGTCATAGAACAGGTTAAACCCAAACCGAAATACATTATACTCAGCACAGTTTATGAAATCAGGATTTCTTTTGGAATTCAATACTAGACAAAACATTTTATTAAGCCAATTTAGTTTTAAAAATGCAATTTTTAAGATCAGCAGAAGTCACAAGAAGATATTTTAAAGAGTTGAAATAAGGCCAGAGAGATCCAGGTTCAAGGGCAGTCTTTGAAATGGAAACTAATTCTCTGTTCCTTTCCTTTCTCCAGAGTGTTTGTTACAAGGATGAAGTGGAAAAAAGAGTGATAAATATACCACCTTCATCTCCAGCTAGAAAAGTGTAATGTAGATATAACAATTTAATTCTTTATCAAACAATTTTGAACTATACTGTTTCCTAACTACAGCTGCAAGTTTCATGTATTTACTGCATTATGAAAGCTTATATGTCAGTGAAAAAAAAGCAGTTCTATATGACAGTTCTATTTGATCTAAACTTCTTGTTTCCCAATCCATCACAACTCTTCCTAGGCAAGTTTTTTTTAATCTAGTTTTGCAACAGGGATGAATTGATTCTCAATACAGAGTATAGACATTAGACTCTAATAAGTGTTTCTTTTGTTTCCCACCCTTCCCAAATCTTGTTGACTGGTTCCTGTATGGACAGGTCTGTCATATGAGTATTTTCTTTTTGTTCCATACAGATGGACACCTTCATACCTTCATCCAATGTTCTTTGCTCTGTCATTAGCGCAGACCCTTTCTGTACTATTCCTAGGGCATTGTTTAAAACAAGAAAAGCATGTTCTTCCTTCAGTTCAGTTCATTTTAGCTCCATGGAACTTGTGTGGAAAAAATCTTGATGGTTCAGCTTCAGAGAAGCAAAGTGGCATTCACTGTAACCTTGGAGATTTGTTTCAATATTTTGGAAATTTGTTCCAACATTTTGTGGGAAAACTTTTTTAAAAAAAGAAAAAGAACCACTGCAATAGAGTAGGCACAAGGTAGAAGGAAAGAATAATAGAACCAGAGGATTAGAAGAAGTGAGGAGAATATGGTGGTCAGAAGATTTTAGTGGACTTTATGGGTCTTCATTGAATCAACCTAAAAAGGTGCGGGAGTGGGTGGGTTGAAATGGACCACATGAAATCCCATGTAACATTTTTTTAGGCAATCAGAGGAGCAGGGATATCATTAGACTAGAATGATCTATAGTAAATTAACTGCTTAGAAAGACTAAGGTAGATCTAGATAGCAAACAATTCATTTGTGGCAGATGGAGGAAGGGGTTGCATTTCTGATTGGTTGAAGATATCTGCTGTACACTCAAGAAATAATGAATTCCTATTCTGACAATGGGGAAGCATAAAATAAAGATTTGGCCTGAGATGTTTTCAGATGCTGAGAATTTTCTTTATGTGAAAGGTCAGTGAGATTGGCTTTTTTCTGAGATAATAGTGTTGAAACAAATATGTGAAAAATCTGACTATGCAAATGCCTCTATCCTATTTGTTTTAAAATATGCAACAATATTCTCAAATGTTTTCTTTTTTGAAATGGTAGAGAAAGGGCAAAGCACCAGATGACAATCAAATCCAAACTGTGTATTATTGTAAAAGATAGGAAAACTTATTTATCAAAATGTAATTTTCTTTCACAGATCTAGGAGGAAGAGCTCCTATAAAATATGTCACAGATTTAATCTGGCCTGTATCATTTTAGGAATTTTGGTTTAGGAGACATTCTCAATTAATCAAGTTAACATCTGTGTAAACAACATATAATTGAAAGAGATTCAGAGTTGTTATTGCATTTTCATTTGCAAACAATATTACACACATCTGGTAAGGTTACTATTTCACTCCTGCCCTCAGTGACACAGAATTAAATAGCAGGCAGAGTTATTGCAGGTTTGTTACTAAAAACAGCATGAAACCAATAGGTCATAAATGGTCTGTTTGACTTCAGAAAAACAAATACATAAAGTGTGTTGCAACTGAAACCTCATGATATATTTTTCCAAAACATTAAAAAAATTCAACACTTTGTTTTATTGGAACAGATTCAAATAGGATGAACCATTAATGATATTTGTTTATCACGACAGATTGTTGCAGGGCATTGTAGGGTAAAAAGTCACAGGCACCTCTGAAGGATTTAAAAAAAGATTTTAAATGTTTCAAAAATTATTTTCATACAGTAAATTCCTAAGCATAGCAATGCAATCTAAAAGACATGATAAAATAAGAATGTTAATTAAACTAAAAGGAGATAATTAATTAATTAAAATAATGATGCTCATTTTAGATTTTGAACATCTATAATTTCTTATTCCTGTCTTCCTGAAATTTTGTCTCTTGTTTTTCAGTTTTTGAAAGACATGTTATACATCTAAAATAAAAATAAAGAAAGGTAGGAAGCCTGCTAATGATCACCTAAATATTTGCCACTTGTTATTCTTAATTCTTACTAATATTTATTTCTGGCCTTTCAGCTGAGACATTTCTTTTGTCTGTTTTCAAACTGTGTGCTCTTTCCAGCTGTTCCTCTGCTCTTTTTAGTGCACATTTATTTTAAGTGATTCTCTTTTTTTCCTGGGTGTTGCCTTTGCTTTATACGCACTTGTCTTGGCAGGTTGGTAGGGAATACACTTATTAATTTGCCTCAATTTACTCTGTTATCCTTCCAAATTGCTAGAGTTCCTTTTCTCCCAAATGTGCTAATGTCAATAGAATGTCTCTTTACATGAATTCTGCAGTAAATATTGCATTTTCGCCTTTTCACCTGTTTCATCTGATAAGCTTTATTGTCTAAAATGACTTTTCTTCTAATTTGGATGTTTTCTTTATCTGTCATTCTTCTTAATTACGATGTCTGAATTTATTCCCTTTCTTTTTTCTTCTTGTTTATGCATATAAAACGAGCATTGTTTTTCTCTGTATATGTTATTTGTCTATGTCCTCTTTATAGTTTTATGATATCATGGTAAATGAGAAAGTCCTTGAGAGACCAGGGAAGAAGAAATGATGCCTAGGGAATAGAGATTAGAAAGGACAAAGGTCACAGCTGTATAATGAGTTGACAAAGGGACTCAGAGTTTATTGTAAAGGGGAAAGAAATGTATCTTCAAACTTGCAAAATTATGTTAATGTAGTCTTACAATAAAGTAGAATTAGCTGTGTTCCTTGTCTTGTCTACCTGGAAAGGCTAACATATATCATCCTGCACAATCTTTGCTTGTACTCCCACAAGGACTAAACTGGTTGAAAATAGCCAGTGAACATTTTTAAAATGCATATATTTGTAGAAATGCTTGGCAATTTCTCAGTGTGCTAGTCAATTCTGTCTAGATTAGCTTGTCTGTTGCTCTCTAAGGATATTATTTATTTGTCTCTTCCATTCTTAATATTGGCAACAGCTCATTTATTCCTCAGCATGTATTCATAAATGCAAAGATGTTCCCAACCTGCATTTTTTCTCTAAAAGCAAATGAACTTGGAAATATTATCAACGGACAATGTCACTTTCAAGGGTTTTTTTAGAGACAAAGGATTAAAAAAAATTCAAGATTGTGGCCACTACAAATAGTCACAGTCATGTTCATTTTTTTTACATGATTCATGATGCATGTAAAAAGAACCCCATGATTATATTTGGTTATGCCATCTTGACCCCTTCCTTGTGGGTGCACTGTTCATTTTTATATATTTCTAGGGTAGAGATGGGCAAATGTGTGAGGTTTGGTTCAATAATATAAAATCTGTGGATCTCTTTCCTACGCATGAGTAAAATCAGGATTTTTAGTTCCTCTTTAAGGTAAAGGTAAAGGTTCCCCTCACACCTATGTGCTAATCATTCCTGACTCTAGGGGGGTTGCTCATCTCCGTTTCAGAGTCGAAGAGTCAGTGCTGTCTGAAGACATCTCCATGGTCATGTGGTCAGCATGACTAAATGCCGAAGGCATATGGAATGCTGTTACCTTCCCACCAAAGGTGGTCCCTTTTTTTCTACTTGGATTTTTACATGTTTTTGAACTGGTAGGTTGGCAGAGGTTGGTACAACTAATGGGAGCTCAAATTGTTACACGGCACTAGGGCTACAAACTGCCGAACTGCCGACCTTTCTGATCGACAAGCTCAGAATCTTAGCCAGTGAGCCACCACATCCCTCTTAGTCACTGAGCCACTAATTTCTCTTTTGTCATGGCGAAAATCAATAGCAATTACCGTATTTTTGGCGTATAAGACGCACCTTTTTTCCTCTAAAAAGAGGCTGAAAATCTTAAAATTCTTAAAAGTAATATAGAATTTGTTAAATATAGTCAAGACGGCAGTTTGTGCCCATGAAAATCTCTACATTTTTTAATGTGTTGTTGCTCAATTAATGTAGAAAGCAGCACAGTTTCAATGACATAGTTGCAATCACTTTTTCCCCTTCTGTATACATCTGGGTAGATTTGATAAAACTTAAACAAATGTTCAAGGTATAGCCCCTCTTACTTACTTCCACACTATGCTCTCTACTACCACTTTAATCTTTCCCTCAGCATGGGAAAAAGTCTCCTTATTCTTGCTAACCATTGAGAAATGTCCCCTCATTTGGGAGTAGAAATGTATATTGCATATAGCAATATTTTGGCAAAATACTTTCCAGTGCTTTGGCCTTTAGGTGATAGCCATCCATCATCCCCTCACAGGATTTAGAATATCAGGTGGCTAGATATGATAAAAAAGAAAATGTATTATTATGGTCATCCATATAATCTCTGTGAAAGCAAAGGGCCAATAGGACCAAAATCCATCAAGATGACTGCCTTCTGTGGTTTGCTACGAGTCCTCAGCAGTTATAGAAAATCAGGCTGGTAAGACACTATTACTCTTATTCTCTTGACTGATCAGCTTTTGCTCAAGGAGTCCCTTTTTTCCAACTTAAAAACCATTATTTCAACTTTCAAAACAGGTGAAGATTCAATGATTGGATTTGTGGCAAAGGTAAACAGGGGATATTGAATTTTCTGCAAACTTGTTTATCAAATCTTAAAGTAAACCTATCTGTTATAAAGAGTTGAACACATGCCTTTTCTATGTCTAAAATAAAAACCTTGACAACATCATCTGATTTGTTTGCACAATCTCTGCATGTTCTGTCCACAGCACGTTGGAGACGAAAAGTTCCTGACAGTGTGCAAAAATATATTAACGCTCATAACCTTTTATTAGCTGAGCCAAAATTGTTTTAATTTTCTTCTGGCAATTGCAGAGGTTCCATCAAACTGCACACCCGAGCAGAATCCAGAATGGAATACTAGCCTTGCTCTCTTGTGGGAATATTAAACTTTGATGTATGAAAATGTAAAAAATGGTTGAACAACATTTTCTTCACATCAAGAGCACACTGCAAATCAAGAAGTAGTGATATTCATGAAATGGTAATACAACTATCCAAGCTATTTAGGTAATACTAGGATCACTACTTAGTATTTGTGACTCTTCTGTGTCTAAAATTGTCCTATGAGATTATTCATCAAACAAGCACATTTTCCATCTGGTTTAGAGAACTTGAAATAAAATAAAATAAAAAATTTATGACATCAAAAAAACTGATTGAAAATTTCTTTGTCAAAATGATGAGTGCATGTAGATAGATAGCTGTCTGTAATCTCCACATACTGTACAGTTTTCTATCTCTCTTTCAAGGTGCTATTATCTGTATTATGGGCTTGTTTAGACATCCAGTATCTTTTTTTTAGCAATAAAAGCAATAAAATAGCTTTTTAAAAATGTCATAATACTAACCCTCTGCCCCAACAAGATCATATACTTCTGATATATAGAAACACAGTAGGTAAGTTTTCAAACCACTCAATGTAATGAAGTAACTCCAAAACTGATTTGTTCTCTCTTGTACTGTAGTCATTAAAGGCAGGTACGCCAAACAAGGAAGGAAGATTGCTTCCTTGACCATCATTCTCTTGTCACCAGGTTTCAGTTGATCTGATCATAACATCATCAGTCATTCTGTGAAAGGAAAGCTTTGAGTTTCTTTCAATATCAGCCTATTAGGATTCTGTGTGCTTCAAGGATACACGTGGGATCACAGCTGGTTACTGCATTTTTGACAAGACTGTCAAGCGAGGCTCCAGTCTGAGTACATTCATTGAAAGATGTGGCAGCCATTGCAGCCAGCGGGTACTCCCTTCTACCATTAACAATCTGCTGGAAAACTAGTTGGAGTTTCTTTCACATAAGTTTCAAAGTATCACTGCCTCAGCTTCATACACCTGCAGGCACTGCTCTTTCCATAATCTACTTTGGAATATAGGCAGGGCTCAGGAGACTAGTCTCTGAATTTGCCTGCTCCTGTTTAAAATCTTATTTTATGTGCAGTGGATAGAAAGGCAATTATTCAACTCTATTTAGAATAGAAATGAGCAAACAAGGAGCAGCATGTAGCCCTGAAACCCATTTGGAGATTCATTGATGCATTTGTTCATTCATTCCTTGCTCATTTTCACTTTACACACACACACGCACACCAGCAACCAATTTCAGCAAGAAACAAGAATATGTCAGTCTCCAAACCCCCCTCCCTCAAAATACATTGAGATTCTTCCAAGCAGTTTCCTTTATTGTTCCTCACCTGTAGGCACAAATCTTATCAAACTAAAGCAGATTACTTGCACCATAAAACATATACTCTGGAACTATTGGAGGAAAAGTCATCTTAACTTTTTTTTCCCTCTTCTTCTCTAAACTGTGCTGTCTTTTGCTTCTCTGGAATGCATTTCCTCCCTTCTGGGAACCTGGACAACATTCCATACCAGAATGCCACATAAGAGAGAAAGAGCGGAAGGAGAAGAGGGAACAGAATGGTGGGAAAGGAAAATGAACAGCAACAGACTCGGCAGATATGAATGAGATGACGGACACACAAAATTAGGACTATCTGGGTTGCATAAATCTGGAAGACCAGTGAGCACAGAAGAAGGGCAAATATACTGCTATCTACTGGTTGCCCATAGAATCTCCATTAACTTTACTGTTAATCGTTTGCTGGTTCTTGAGGGTTATTTGGTGAAAGTGCAGTCCTGGTTATGAAATGGTCCCTCTGGTAACCCAATGGCATGTTGCCCTGAATTTTATCATTCCAAGCAATTGAGAATGTGAAGGAGAAAAATATTCCCAAATCCCAGTTCAATTAATGATGTTGTCAGCCAGACACTATATTTCAGGACATTCTCAAACAGCCTAGAAATAGATAGATGAATGGATAAATGAATGGGAGGGAGGGAACGAAGGCTGGGTTTTCATGCTCGGCAAGCTAGATATCCAGAACAGATGGGTAAATAGTTTGAACAGTTCAGATCAGTTGCATATGTGTTTTAAAAGGGTAGACTGGGGTTGTTACATAATAAACTACTTGAATGTAAATGCCCTTTATCTCTTGAAATTCTGAAGAGAGAAGTCATCTCCAGCCATTAGATTGCTTCCTTAATGGTGCAGAAAAGAGGAAGGATCACCTACTTTCTATCTGCATTTGCTACTATCATGTACACAAAAGAATTAAAACAGGAACCAACCAAAGGACCCTCCCATTAGGCTGTTTGTGCTAATTACCACATTTCATACTATTTCATCAGATGCTCTGTATCTTTTTATATAAATAGCTTGGTTGTTGTTCATATCTTAATGTAGTTTTTCCTGCCTTTTGTCCCATTTTGCCAGTTAAGTATTTTTAATCTTTGCAAATGTTTAACAAATACATGTATATACCTACCTAATAGTGTGTATGCTGCTTCTGTCTGACCAGGAATTGACTGGGAATGTGATTTTGTGCAAATTAAACTGAAAACTATCCACAGTAATTTTTCAGTAATAAAAATGTTGTTTGGGACAGCTATTTCTACATGGAATTGAACAATCTTTTTAGACAGGTGGGTGGAAGATTTCAGTCACAGCACTCGTCCTATGATACTCTGGTGCCGCTGCACTTGCGTCTTTGGGTGGCAGATAGAACATACCAGTATGAGGCACAAGATAAACACCAAGAGTACCCATGTTTTGTGAGCTCTTACAACTTGCAGTCCAATACTGCAAGGAACATAGTTTCTTTCCACTCTAAAATGAAAAACAGATAACAGTGCAAACCAGAAATAGGATTAGTATGGCTTAAAAAAATATAACCCCCCCACCCACCAATATTGATAAATTCTACAATCATCCTTATAGTTGGCAACTCAAATTTTAATTATCCCCCAATCACTGTGGTTCTTCTTAAATATGTGCAAGGGATACCAAAGACTTGCCCACTCTGCCTGTTTTGTTGTGCTTTGGTATACACCATGCTTACCAACAAGGATAGTTTGTGGAGCCTTGATAATCCTGTACACTTAAGCCACTTTGAGATGTTACCATTTTGCAAAATCTCTTTGAGCATGATGGCATCACTGTGGATAATTATCTAGAAAACCTTCCTCATTGAAGAGACATTATCTAGAACGTTATGACATTGCTGGGTTTGCCACTGACTTTCCTTAAACTCTGGAAATACTGTGTAAAGCTGCAAAAAAGAGTGGCATTGTTAATATCTCATGGTGAAAACGTCCTGGCCAGCTTTTCAATTCACCTCTAGTTTCATTTTTTCTCACACATATTTAATTTGAGCAGTCACCTGTTTAGAAACAGAGGAGATGCTGCTTCCTCTGTTGTATCTGAATTTCTATTCATTGCAGTATCTAATTCCTATACTTTATTACTTGATATTAACTTATTTTACTTATCTCTTCCCCCCTTTGCCTCCAATCTCCAAAGAAATATCAAAACTCCCTGTGAAATATTTTAAAGGGTGCTGTTTTCACCATGCTTTTCACCCATTTTAGTAGAGCTTTTTTTGGAAACTGAAAATTCAATTATTTTGATTTTAGGGAGAGTGCCACACACAAACATCAGCATGATGAATGACTAATTCTGCAGTTTCACTGGAAGCAGAGTAAATGAGATCTCCCTTCCAACTGTGCAAATGATATTCATGATTACATGGTTCAGTAAAATTACTCTTTTGATTTAGGAAACACAGCAGAAAAAACTAACCTGAAACAGAGGATTGTCTAGTAAGTTGAGTGAAGTCTGCTTTGAGGATGGCAAGAATTTCTTCAGGGTATTAAGCAGAAATACGTTTTGCTATTCCCCTGGAAATGCCAGAAATGATACCTGGGACTTTTATTGTTCTGAACATGTTCTCTATCACTGAGCTGGGCTGGGACTCGGTCTTAGCTCCATTTAGCATTAATTGAAATGGTAAGAAATATTAAATCTCAAATTGGTCAGCGATTCCAATTTCATTGCACTGCAGAACAAAGATAGAATACTTGACTGCACATTTGCTGGGTCAAAATGCAGAGATTGCCATTGTGTATTGATTCTGCATGCATAACAAATGGAAGTTCAGGTAGGCTCTTTTTTTTCTAAAGGTTGAAGAGTGAACAAGCAAAGGCCCCTGAAGGAAAAAAAAAGTGCAAAAAGCTTTTCTACTGGTCAATACAATACCCCAATTTCAGACTCTGGGGACATCCGAAGGGGGGATTGTAGGACTTAACAGAAAGTAAGTTATAGATATTCCTTGATGATAAATATTCCTGAATTCATAAATGCTGGTCTATTTATGTTTATATGGATTAGAAATTTGACACCCCCCCTCCCCCCAGGAATCTGAAGAATGCACTTAGGTAATAGCAGGAAATGAAATATGACTGATATGCATTCATTAAGGGGCAAGATAAGATCTATTTGTTATCCTGCATTCATTAACATTATTTTGTTATCCCCAGGAGCCTGTTCATAGCCAACATTAATTTCCTTGTTCCCTTAGGAGCAGGATTTTTTGCACACAAGAATAAACATTGTATGCTAATTGGGTTTTCTTAATTTTACACTGCTACTCTTGGCTTAGAGGCATCTTTGACAAAAGAACAAGTTTTCACAACATCTAGCCTTGATTAAAAGATACCATATCTATATGGCCAAACTTTCCCTTTCCTATCCAGTGTTTTGGATAGGAAGATCAGTTGCTCCTTATTTCTGTGTTTTACTTTCTTATGTCAGAGAACCACATTTTACAGGAAGCAGCAGCAGCATAGAGTAGCATGATTGAATATTAACCAATCACACAGCAAACCAAGGAATGGCACTGAATTGATAAGAATTGTTTATCCCTGTTCCAAAATCGCAATATGGTTTGTATTGCCAAAGCATTATATCTTCTTGAAAGAAGTCAAAGGTATTACGCCTCCAGGTATGGTGCAGCCTGAAAGGATAAATGTATGAATGTCTCCAGGGACCCTTTTTCTCATGGTAGGATTTCTGATACTAGAACAGGGAAATAATATTCAGTAAAATGTGGGAAACTTCATTCTGGATGCCATGTCTTAATAAATTATGTTGATTTTGGACTTTCTTTTTTGCCTTTCATTCTTTATTAAAGATGTAGAAAATTAGCACCATGCTGTTTTATTTCCAGAAATGCAGTTTCATAATATTTGTCAGGAGTGATGTAATTCTCAATGCTAGGGTTCTGGGGTAAAAGAAGACCAGGGTGTCCTAGAACATATGCTGAACTAATGGGCTGTACAAAGATATGGGAGATTCAAGTCTTGGGCATGACATGATAATACATTTTCTTTAAAATGACTGGGTTAAGAAAGAATGACTGTCCCAAAGTCACTCAGTGAGCTTTCATGGCTGAGGCTGAAAGTGAGCCTGTGTTTCTTCATATCCTACAGTACACCATATCATATCTGCTATATGTCTGAAGAATTACTTTAAGGTAATCTAAATCACATGTTTGTGTTTTGGAACTTATTTGGATTTTTAAAGTTTAAATCTAGATCAATGTGATTTTAGTCCTGTACAAATCTAGTTTGTTTAAACTTCTGTCTTTCCTCCTTTAAACATATGCAAGTACAAATATTCTTTTATCTGATTGCCAAAGAAATGTGGCCATCCATTCAAATGGGAGATGACTTGCAAGGCAAAGCATGAAATGTAGAAGAAGTAGACTCATTTCTCCTTTTTTAAACAATGCACATTGCATGAAATGAATTATACTGATTTCATTTTCACTTAGCTCAGAATTAAAAAGGGATTGATCTGTTTCCAGATCTGTTGGATTACCATGGCTAGTTAATAGGAATATTGTCCACTATGACTGGAGAATTTCCTTTTAAGGAAAGCTGGTAGAGGAGTACAAAGATAGCCCCCGGTATTTTTGCCTAACCAACATTGTTAAGCAAGCTGATTAAACATATTGTGACAATTTGTGGACTGTTTCCAGATGATTTTTTTAATGTACATTGGCAAAAGTCTATTATGTTAATTTCATAAAGAATGCAGATGTCATTCTGTAGTCATATTTCCCTTTTTGTGTTGTATGTGGATATACAACACCACCCTGAGTCCCACAAGGGAGATAGGGCGCTATATAAATACGAATAAAATAAAATAAAATCAAAATCAAATTCTATTTAGCCAGAAGGTTCCAGGTCCTGTAAGAAAGGCATGACTATAGGCATGACTTATCTGCCTGCTTTGCTTCCATAAGATTTTAGTTGAGGGTAACTTCATTTTATAAGTGATATTTATTGAACCTTCCTCTGTATCCTGTTAGCTCTCTTAATTTTTTTAAAAGTTTTATTGGATTTTTATTTTTAAATATACATCAATATCAATACATGAACAATTAGTGGTCCTCTGGGTATAATTCATTTTGATACAAGTACCAATAATAATATTAATATTTGTTACATTAATCAAATTTATGAAATCCTAGTATTAATATATGTTCATTTAAGATTACTCCTTCAATATTTCAATGTTCCATTTTAATGCCAATGATATTATTTAAGCATATATAGTAATACCATCTTTCAGACGCTAATCTTTCCATGTAGTTATTGCTTTTATTCTATTATATAAAAATTATATATGCTAATATTTCCCCTATTTCTTATTTCTATCTCTATTCTACTATCTAGTCAGACCACCATTACTAATCCTAGTGTTAATACACATGTTTATATTAAGTCATAGTCCTTCACTATTTGGTTATTCAATGTTTCAATACATCATTGTAGTACCAATCATCATAATATTTAAACATACATAATAATACCATATTTCAACCTCCAATCTTTCTATCTATCGCTTTGTATAAAAGTATGCATTCTTATTTCTACCTCTATTCTAGTTTTTAATCATGCTATCATTATATTAGAAAAAAAAGAAAAAATATTTCCTTTCTATCCATCAACTCATGCCCATTTTAATACTTCAATTCTTCTTTGTTTTTTAAGATTTCCTCCCATACCCCTCACTTAGAGGAGAGAGACAAAGATCTATCAACATCTGCATCTTCACCATACAGTCTGAATATTTCTCCCATCTCTATCTCCCTAAGCTGCCAGGTCTCCAGAGTGTCCACCTAAGCCCCTATCTCCCTTTCAAAAGTATCTTCCCGTTTATCTGGTTCCATTTTTAAATAACTTAAAATACTTTTCCCTTGGTTTATTTCATCAGACATTATTATCTTTATCGTCTTCTCCTTCTCACCTCCTTGCTTTATTTGCTGATTTGTCTGTTCTATCTTTTCCTCCATTCTTTCTGTTGTCTCCTCTTTCCTAGACTTTTTGATCTTCGTTCATTATCAGTTTAGGATATTTTCTATTTTCCCATTTATGCCTTGCACTAGGTTCTTCATCTCTCTGTGATTCTTTGTCATAGTATCCCTAATGCTTTGAAACATCAATGTGATTTCTTTTGAAACCTCACTCATTTTTCCCTGATGGAGCATCATGTCTTATTTTGGTAAATCCTATTCTTACTCAATAATCCAAAAAAACAATATATTCAGGTACAACGTTGCTCCTCAGAAAGTTCAATAATCATGGTTATTTACATCTCAGGATTATTAATCAGTTCCATTTAAGTGATCCAGGTAGCTTTGCAAAAATCAAAAGTTACTTTATTTAAAGGTTTTCCTTATTCTCACAATAGAGTGCAATAATCGTAAAGTAGATAGTAATAGAACAGTGAGTATCACCATAGTCCTCAAATGAATGTTATTTATCTCTCTTATCAGAATTTTTGCAGGCTTGCAGAGGTATGGTATATTTTCCATCTACCTGTAAATGCACCCTCAGCTTAGGTTTTAGCATTGTTTTGAGTCTGACAAATTGATTAATGCAAATTTAATTCAATTTATGGGAGCAAAGTCAAGTAGATAGTTCCAGCATTTTATAGTGCCTTTCTAGAGCAATGCCTACCCAGTTAAAAATCCAATTTTCTATGTGTTAAAAGGTCTTTAGCTTTTCTCCCCTTAGTTCCTTTCTTTTGGGTCTAGGATTTTTCTCTCTATGGTTATTCACCACTTTAAGAAATAGTTCTAAGGGTCTCTTTTCCTGGATTTGCTTTCTTTTTTCCTTTTAAAATAAGGATCTAAATAAAAAAGGAATCTTCTCACCCAGCTCCGGTCATTGTTCATCTACACCGCTCCTACACATTTCTTTATTGGCTCGGCTGTCCCAGCTTTGTTGCCATGATGCCTTGTCATGGATGAAAAAGAAGAAGCCTTGGGTCAAGCAGGAGAATTGTGGCTCTCCGTGACATTCAGGGTGTCCCTCTTTACTTCACCACCCCTACAGAATAGTTTTAATGCCTTTCAGAGCCCTCCAGCACAGAAAAATCAGCATGAGAGCATGGAGACCTGCTCCTCACATCCGATCTTTCCACGTCGTCATCCAGAAGTCCTGCTCTCTTAAATATTGATGCAAGTTTTTATAGAGATTGTGCACAGGTATGTAAGCAAGTATTTCTTTTAATCTTACACTAGAATTCAAACATTGGAACAATCTTGCCAGTTTATCATTTTGGAATTTGTTTGGCACCTTGCATTGCTGTCCTTTCAATTTTCCTGTTCAGACTAGAAATGGGTGCTGTAAGCACATTGGCCACTGGATTTTTCTAACATTTTGATTTAATGAGTGAAACTATGGGGAAGTACTAAAAATGTTAGCCCCAAGGTTCAAATCCATGCCTAGCTACAGAAACCTTGGGTCACTAACAAACTCTCAGCTTAACCATGTTGTTTTCAAGGTGTTTGGGGAAATGAGGAGGAAGAGAGGTAGTAGTAAGACAAATACATAGAAAGCTGAACACCTTATAACTACTGCATGGTTAGCATTTTATTTATTTTTTTATTTGAAATAAACATGAGTAACAAGTTATGCAGACACTATTTCAATCAGGAAAAAAAGCAAACAGAGAAACAACAGCATAATGTGGAAGCAGACTTCCATCTTGACCCAGTCAGGGTCATAGTTGTGTTTGGACAAGTGTTGAGGTACAGAGATGAAAACACTAGCAATCTTCTATGGCAGCCTAGAGTCTCTAGAGTCTAGAAATGGTTCGTAAATTGCTATTGTATATTTTGAATATGTTGTAAAGAAACTTTTGAAAGTTATTTCCCTGTGGTTAGGAAGGCTCATTTAATAGTGTTTTTTTTCTTTGCTCCACAATTGTTTTCCTTCTGTAGCTACCCATTAAAGCTTAATTACCAGAAGCTACTTCATCTACTTATTCTTTGCAGCTAAATGATAGACTATTGTTGTTGTTGATTTTCCCCAGATAAAAGGTAAGGGATAATTTTTTATTCTATGGGGACAGATATATTCTATTGTTCACTATTCAGTCCTAGATACATTTCTGACAAATGGTGCTATTTTATTTACCCTATATAGTGCATGGTAAGGACAGGGGATTGGTGGATTCCTTTGGTTTTCTTTGTTCTCTTCTTTGTTCCCTTCTTACCAAAATTTACCATCTGGCAAGAAAAATCCAACAAATGGGGCTGGGACAGAAGAGTGTTTTGGGAGATGGCTTAATTAATAGATTTAACCATTTGCCCTGATTTTACTAATATATTTTGTGAGGGATAATTCAAAGTGAATTATCAGTTGACATGACTTTTGGATATTGGTTTATTGCAATTCAAAAGAACACTAAACCTAAAGAAGCCCAAACAAACTGATAGATTTATTTATCCTACCTTTTTATTCAAAAGTTTAAGATTTTATATATAGCACTTTCCTTTCAAGTAATCATGGAAGGTCTAAAATTATATAGCTACACCAGTGGATTTATTCTTCAGAGATCCCAAGGGATAGAAGTATTGCGAACGCAAAATAAGGAAATATTTCCTCATCCTGAGAGTGTTTAAGAGCAGCCTACCTCCTGAAGCAGTAGTGGGTTCCAGATCCCGTTGCAATCGGTACGCTGTGATGGGGCTGGACGTCCTCTGGCACATGCGCTGCGCGCACATGTGCACGCCACCGCCCAGCAACACTCAACTTCTCAGCAGAGGTCGCCCAGGCACCATATGCTGTGCACGTGTACGCAATTGGCCCATTTGCCTCAAAAAGCAGTAAGGCAGTAAGGCTGGTACAGTAGCCACTGCTCCCAGCTACCACCAGTACACCCATACCGGGCCATACTGCCAAGAATCCACCACTGTCCTGAAGTCATGGATGTTTCAGACTGGTTGGGCTGAAGGAGGATTCTTGGGTAGAGAATTGCATTAGGAGACCACCAAGCTTATGATTCTGATTTTACAAGAACAGTATTGGATCTCAGCATTTTTATGAACTAATTACTGAAGTAGGGCTGTTTTGATATCTGCTATGAATCTCTGGATAAGCTTGGTTAGTTTAAGAAAGAAGCTATCTTAAAGTCACCCAGGGAACCTCAGGGGCTGGGGTAAGACTCTCCCACTGCCCAAGACCTGGAATGGTCCTGGAAAGAAATGCTCAAGGATCAGAGTAGAGGAAGCCTGCCTGTCCCAGTTTAAAGTGACAAATAGATTCCATGCTGATTCCACTCCCCTAAAAGTCAACTGGCTATGATATTTTCCAGTGGTTGGTTAAGAACATCAGATTTCTGCAGCTTGATTTGAGAGAGAAAATATTAAACATATAGCAGTTAAGGATGACTTTGAGTTACACCAGGTAGGCATTGCAGAATGAGATGAAGTCAACATCACAGGAGAAAGACATGGTTATGCTATGGTTAGCTGCAACTATAGGACATAAAAGCTCTCTGTTGAATGAGAAAACAGTGTTGGGGGAAAAACGCCCTTCAAGAACTGAATTTCCTTCTTGGGTAGTAAATTAGGAACCATGTGCATGTAGTAAGCAGGATAAAACTATCTCTTTTCTTTCTGCTACCATTTTTTCTTTCCTTTCTCCTTTCTCTATTTCTTCCTACCATAGTTGCTTCCAATATGCTTTTTATTTGAGTCTTGATGTTTCTTTAAAGAATTATGAATGTATTTCCCAGCCAAGTACCGAAAGCACTCCCTTCTATAGCATTTCCCATAACCGATTTGTACCAAACAACTGTAGCACTTACACATGACTCAGTCTCCCTGGCAAATTATACTTCTACCCAAACCTTCAAACTTCTTTTCTTTTCCAGTCCCACTCAAGAAACATAGGTTATATATTTGCTGAAACAAACCTTGAATTAGCAAGTTACTTCAGAAACCTATAAGAAATTAATGCTGCATATTCAAACATTTCTAAAATATTCATGTTCAGTAATTAGAGAATGTAAAACTTCCAGGAAGAAGGATGCAAAAGGCTGTCTTAGTAGACAGAACATCAATGAATAGATTGCATTGTGTAACTATTACTGGTGAGTCTCATTCTGTATTTCAGTACAGAAAATATTCCATGCAGCCAAAGCTGGTCTTTGCAATTAGTTTAAGGCCCTGTGCTACTCAGCAGTATATAGCTAGTGTGGGAATTAAGAACTGTTTCCTTTAAGAAACCTCAAGGGAAATGTAGGCAGAGACTGCCTTATGAGAAATGTAGTTTCATAACATGTGATCACTGATGAGTATTCCGCCCGTGTGCAAAGTTTATAGCTGTGCAGTTTGAATGCCTTTGTCAACCAGATAGCAGCGTCTCCGTATCACAGCTCAGCATGGGGTAAAAAATCACCATCTTTTTACACTATGTGATGGGACAGATCATGGAAGGTCAGAAGTCTCTTAACACTGTCAGTTTTGCTATTAAGAATGCCTGATAATAAACTTGATCTGAAAGTGATTCCTAAGCGTGGAGTTAATTGCATGCCCCGAGCAAGCCTACAATGCTTGAGGCAGAACAGGCCTCAAAGGTCACCCAGAGAGTTATAGCAGATAGATCAGCTCATATGACATGCTGAGACCCAATATTGTTCTTACAAAATCAGAAATATAAGCTTGGTGGTCTCCTAATCCAACCCCTACCCAAGAATCCTCACTCTATCCAACTCGTATGAAACATCCATGACTTCAGGAGGAAGGCTGTTCTACTGCTTAATAGCTCTCAGGATCAGGAAATATTTCCTTATTTTGAGTTTGTAAAACTTCAGTCCCTTGGGAGCTCTGAAGAATAAATCCATATCCTCTTCTCTCTGACAAGAGTTTCAAGGATTTGAAGACTGCTTTATCTTTCCATAGCTTTCTCATTTTTAAGTTAGGTGAAGATAAAGATTCCCCTTGCACATATGTGCTAATCATTCCCAACTCTAGGTGCTCATCTCTGTTTCAAAGCCAAAGAGCCAACACTGTCTGAAGATGTCTCCATGGTCATGTGGCCAGCATGACTAATTGCCAAAGGCGCACGGAACACCAAATTTTTCTACTTGCATTTTTTTACATACTTTTGAACTGCTAGGTTGGCAGAAGCTGGGACAAGTAATGGGAGCTCATTTCATTATGTGCCATTAGGGATTTGAACCAACGAACTGTTGACCTTTCTGATCAACAAGCTCAGCGTCTTAGCTACTGAGCAACCATGTCCCTTAAATTTTTAACTGAACATACCCAATTTCCTAAACCATTCTATAAAGGATTATAATAATAATAATAATTGCCTATAGATGCTTCATTTCTATTTTGGATGTATATGTAATTAAGATTATTTTCTATGAATTTATCTTTATTCCCAAATAATAGACACAAATGACTTAAGGTAAGGGGGTGAGAGAAAAAAGCAAGGCCACAAAGCTTAGGGCTTAAAATTATATAGCTACACTAGGGGTGGGTTTCAAAAAAAATTACTATCTATTCTGTGGGTGTGGCCTAGTTGGTGGATGTGGTTTGGTGGTCATGTGACCGGGTGAGCATGCCCAACTTGTAAAATGTGGTGAAAGTCATTTAACAACACTCTTCCTTAGCAACCAAAATTCTGGGCTCAATTGTGATCATAAGTTCTCTTTCTTTTTCCTTCCTTCCTTCCTTCCTTCCTTCCTTCCTTCCTTCCTTCCTTCCTTCCTTCCTTCCTTCCTTCCTTCCTTGTGTCTCTCTTTCCTGTTTTTTTTCTTTCTTTCTTTCTTTCTTTCTTTCTTTTTTGTGTCTCTCCCCCTCTTTCTTTCTCTATTAATCTTTCGCTTTCTTTCTCTCTCTGTCCCCTCCTCTCTCTCTCATACATACATCCCTTTCACTTGGTGAAAATTTCTGTTTTGCCAACTAGGGGGCTGGCAAAGAAGCCTCCCTTTCCCTGCTGCCGCTGAATGGTCCCTGACTTCCCCATATGGATTGACACCCAGGAGGGAAGGAAAGAAGCTGGTCTTGGGAGAGACCTTCCCTCCCCCTTCAGAGATACCATGTGGGGAGAGAGGAGGCAGCCTTGTTTGAACACGGTTGGCAATTGAGTGTTCGGTCCAGTCCGGTATGCCAGATTTTCACTACCTTTGTAGTGTACTGTACTGTACTGTAAGGAATGCCTCCTTCGCTCATTGGGGTGGGCGGAGAAAGAAAGGAGATGCGCGATAGCTGAGGGCAAAGGCAATCCCCTTCACCCTTGGGGCTGGGGATCTGCTTTATCACTTGCTCCCTTCTCTTGCTCAGTTGCTATCGCTGGGATGCCACCAGGACAAGCGAGGGGCCAGAGAAAGAAAGGAGGTGCATGATACAGTTGCCAATCCTTCTGCTGGCCCAAGAGGAAGCTTCTGTTGCCGCCTTTACAGGCACTGCAGAGGTGCACAACTTTCCATCAGCTTTTACTTTGATGGCATGGATCTGGAGCTCTTACGATGCCACCATGGCTGGATTTTCTGTTCGGTGGAACTGCTACCAATTAGGTAGCAGCCTGAGTAGGGTGAGGGTATGCGGGGTGAAGAGCACTTTCTCCTTCTCCTCTGGTGACCTTGCAGAAAAACAGGGTTTGCCTCCCAGATGCTCCCGGCCTATAAAGGCGACAGCAGAAGCTTCCTCTTGGGGCGACAGAAAGATTGGCAACTCTAGGCAGATGAGCTTCTCTTGGGATCCTAGACTAGGAAATCTCTTGTGAGGTGTAGCAGCCCGGTATTATGGGGACTGAGGAGACGGGAGGGGTGTCCTGCCAATCTTGGGAAAGGAGGTGCACAATAGCCGAAGGCAAACACATTCCCCTTCGCCCTTGGCTGCAGGTGCTATTTTATCATGCACCTCCTTTCTTTCTCCAGCTCTTTGCTTGTCCTGGCAGCACCTCAGTGATAGCAGCTGAGCAAGGGAAGCAATAAAGCACCCTCCCACCACTGCCACCAAGGGTGAAAGGGAGCACCTTCACCCTTGGCTATCGCACACCTCCTTTCTTTCTCCATCTGCCCCAACGAGCAAAGGAGGCACCAATCACTAAACCACCCATCCATGTTCAAGCCAGGCTGCCTCCTCTCTCCCCTCAGGGGCTCTCTGAAAGAGAAGGTCTCTCCCAAAACCTGCTTCCCTTACCTCGCAGCGTAATTCCAGGACAGCGGGATATTCTTTTGCTGGTGTGGAGGCATGGCCAGTCCGCTACTGGTCTGGTCCGGTATGCCAGATTTTCACTACCTCTTGTACTGTACTTTACCATACTGAGAGGAATCCACCTCTGAACTACACCAATCAATTCATGGAGCTAGGTTTCTAACCACCTAAGAAAAATGGCAACTCAGCTATTCATAGTGACAAAACAATAGTTGTTCACTTATTTTCCATTGTTTTCATAGAATCATAGAGCTGTGCAATTGGAAAGAATCTAGCCCAACTCAGTGTTGTATAGGAAACTGACTTAAGCCATCCACTTCTTAGGAATCTGCAGAGATGGAGATACTACAACCTTCATATGTCACTGTGTGACATTTCATTAAAAAAGATTGGAGTAATTAGAATATTAGTAATATCCTCCAGATTGTTCAAATAAATTGAATTATTAAGTTGCAAATATATAATAGTCATAAACATAATTTCCTTCAGAAATGTTATTTCCATACACAGATACATTCATTTGAAGATTCTAACCTGTCTGCTGCATTTATTTTTAACCTATAATTTTGTAAATAAAATGATAATAATGCCATATGTCTTAAGTAATCACTCAGAGCAAAGAAAACAAAATCTGATTGGCTTGGGCTCACAGACTTTACCTGCACAAGCAAAAAGATCTACCTCCAGGATTATGATGATGGAGCCTATGTGTGCTGTCAAACAGCCACATTTCTCCTTTTTCCCTGTATCTTTAGACTGTTTCAGTCATCATATACAATAATTGTTCAGCCATGAAGGGGAACCCCCCCAACCCATAGTAAACTTATTATTTCATTAGGAGATATTGTAGTCTCCTGCCCATTTAAAAATTCTCCCATCTTCTCTTCTTATGATATCAGTTTTCTCAGCTGAAGATTTTGAGAACTTTGGGAATAAATTTCTTCAGTGTTCTCTCAACTCTCCACCCAATCCATAATTAAGAGAAAATAGAGAATATTCTTTCTTTTCTTTATCCCAATCTTTATTCAGTGAGATGGGATAAGCAGGTATAAAATGCTGTGAAAGGGGAGTGCTGGGGGGGGGATTATCTCAAACGCTCATTTGTGTAAACTCAACAGATTGTTGTTTATCTTAAAGTAAGGTGACCAGATTTCAACTTGACTAAAGTGGGACACCATCGACGGGGGGGGGGGGGGACAGACACAGCAGCCTTTCCCAGCTCCACAGCCTCGCCACTCACTTCTCTCGCTGGCCAGGGGGTGCACAGGCCGACCCTCTCCCTCCCTTCCCCCCCCCCCCGAGCAGGGCACCTGCAGGTAGGCATCTGGTGGGGCGGCGGAGCAGGGCTGGGTGGGCAGCCGGCGCTCTGCACATGCTCAGAGGCACGGGGCGGGGGCAGGAAGCGCCAGGCTGGCGGGCAGGCAGAAGGGGAGGGCCGGCAAGGGAGGAGCCAGGCCCAGGCAGGCAGCAGGCGGCGGAAGAGGAGGACAGCCTGCCGGAGCCCGCACAACCCTGAACTTCTTTGCGCCGTGCCACAATGAGAGGGGCAGGCCAGAAGCCCCACCGCCACCCGCCCGTTCCGCCATGGGCACCCGGGACGAGCCGGGTGAGGAGGCAGCGGCGGTGGGGCTTCTGTCCGGCTGCCCTCAGCGCATCGCGGCGTGGCACAAAGAAGTTCAGGGCTGTGCGGGCTCCGGCAGGCTGTCCTCCTCTTCCACTGCCTGCCGCCTGCCTGGGCCTGGTTCCTCCCTCACCAGCCCTCTCCTTCTGCCTGCCCGCCAGCCCGCCGCTTCCTGCCTGTGCCCCGCGCCTCTGAGCACGTGCAGAGCGATCGCCGCCCGCCTGGCCCCCGCCGCCAAAAAGCAGGATCTTTTTAAGAGGACGCAGGACGCGGGACAGATGCTTGAAATGCTGGTCTGTCCCGCCAAAAGCAGGACGTTTGGTTACCTTATCCTAAAGTTGTCTATTGTTAAAACTTCATTAGATATCACATTAATTTATAGTACATCATTAAAAAAAACCTTCAAGTAGAACTTTATGGTGAACAAAACTGCCTGTCATTAATAATGGAGGACTATTGACTATTTGTACATTAATTAAATCTAATCAATGATTATTCCATATCTATTTAGAATTAGAATTTCTCTATTGTAAATATTACAATTCAACATAAAGTTTTAGGAAGGCTTTGCAGGCCATTTTTTTTCTTTTTACATTTTGGTAATAGTCCTGAAAGTAAAGGTGCATATATGTATTTTTCATATATAAACCATAATTGAAATTATTTATATCCTCATGCATGATCCAGTATGAAACCATCTTTTTGAATTTTCTTGATTCTGCAAACCTGTTGCATTTCTGATGTACAAATATTAGTTAGCATACTTTGGTTTAGAGGAAAAAAACCAACCCTCCCTCATCTTCATATCATTCTTTCTCAGAGGTGGTATTCAGCAGGTTCTGAGTACTTTGAAGTAGTTTGGAGAACCTATAAATACCACCTCTGACTGGCTCCACCCCCTTCTATTCTCTTCCTCCTGAGTCCCAGCTGATTGGGAGGGTTTTGCAATAACCTTCCACTGGAGTGGGGAGAGAATGGAGATTTTACAGTATCCCCCTGCCATGCCTACCAAGCCATGTCACATCCACCAAGCCACATTGACAGAACCGGTAGTTAAAAAATTTGAATCCCATCACTGATCTATATCCACTATAAGCAATACGAAGCCATTCTTCCTAATTAAACATTTGGTAAGGCTGGAAAAAAAAATTTTTTTGTACTATATGTAACAAACATTTTCAATCTTTGAAAGCTTACAAAGCTTAATGCTACAATGATGATGACAACGGTTATGATGGTGATATAGTTATAATGACGGTGAACATTATTGTTCCTACCAAAATGCAATCAGGGGAATGTGTTTGATAGCATTTCATTATCCCACTTAATTACCTATTTTTATCAGGTATTCTGAAATTATTGAGAATGTTGCTTTCACATCACAAATGCAACAGGTGTGCAGAATTAAAGAAATTTGAAAATATAATTTTATGTTACATCATGCATGAGGTTGAATAATAGTTTATATATGCAAACGCTATACATATAATTAAAGGGCTAGGGCTACATTGCTTAACTGTATAATCTTATTAATGGCTTTGAATAAATTCTTGGAAAGTTGAAGACAACTCCTTTTTTATTTAATAAACGTGACCTATAAAATACTCATTTTTATGATACAGATATTCCTTGATTTACAACTACAATTGAGGCCAAAGTTTCTGTGGATAAGTGAGACATTTGTTATGTGAGTTTGGCCCCATTTTACAACCTTTCTTGCCACAGAAGTTAAGTGAATCATTGTAGTTGTTTAGTTAGTAATCACAGTGGTTAAGTGAATCTGGCTTCACCATTAACTTTTCTTATCGGAAGGCTGCAAAGGTGACCACACGACCCTACTATACTGCATAAATATGAGTCAATTGCCAAGCGTCTGAATTTTGATCACATAATAGTAGGGATGCTGCAATGATGTGTAAAAAATGGTCATACAGTGGTACCTCGGTTCACGAACTTAATTCGTGAGCTGACTCTCATCGCGAACCGAATTGTTCGTGAACCGAGGCACAGTTTTCCATATGCTAAAAGCATAACAAAAATTAAAAAAAAGTCACTGAAAGTACTCACAGTGTGCGTGCTGGGGCTTTTTTCTGTGTTTTCTTCTCTCTACGATCTTCCTACAGGAAGTCACAACCATGTGACAGCCAGGAATTCATTAAAAATGGCCGCAGTTCCTGTTTGTGAACCGAAGCAGAGTTCGTGAACCGAAGCACATTTTGAGGAAAATTTCTGTTTGTAAACCGAATTGGTCGTGAACAGAGGCGTTCGTGAACCGAGGTACCACTGTATGTCACTTTTTTCAGTGCCATTGTAACTCCAAAAGGTCATTGAAGGAACTGTTATAAGTCAAGGATTACCTGTATACCAACCAAATTGGACATCAAAATAATTTGGGGGGGGGGGGACACTTGAGATGGGTTCTTATTACTTCCCATGATTCTGATATGACCACAAGTATTCTGCAGCTTTCACTTTTCTTTTTGGAGAACCAGATATTTTTGTTCATTCATGAACTTCTTAACAAATATTTAATTAAAATGCATCTGCTTCACAAGTCATGGTTAAAATTAATCACAGTTTAGATTCTGAATAAAACACTGAACTGCAGTGAAACAAAAGCTTCTAATTTCTTCTTTGAGACTATGCCCAACCTTGGGTGACGGCAAAGGGTGGGTTGCATGAATAACAAGATCACATCAGTTCCTTCATGTCATGATAAACTGACATATTTTGATGCTCGTTTGCTCCAATTAAATTTCTGCTGATTTCAAGAACCCTGAGAGCTGGCTTCTTACTCTAATGAGCTGCAGAGTTTTAATCATGTGGTGTTAATGAAAAGCAAATTGCCATGAGATAGAAAACATAATGATTTAATACATATACATATACATACACACATACATACACAAACACATTTATTTATTTATTTCAAGGAAGTGCAAATTACTTAAGCAGAAGCATAAATTGTCATGTCAGTACTAGCTGGTCTGTGTAAAGAATTAAGATAATAATTAATCTGTGCCATATACAATATTTTGTGTTTTCCTGATTCTGCACATTCCTATGCATGGAATTTATTCTAGCTAGGGAGAATGCCAGATGGACAAACTGAGGTGAGCCAGGACTTTCTCAAATGCTAACAGTTTTTAATAATAACAGGTTGCCAACACAGCAATTCACAACACGCACGTCTCAGTTAACCGGCAACAGCTGAGCCTCATTTGACAGCTCTTTATATATGCTGGCTGTCAAATGTTTAGCCAATAGGAAGCGAGAACAGCACCCCCTAGACTAGAGGTCTCATTCTCGCGGCCCGCAGGCCAATTGCGGCCCGCAGGACGGTATCTTGTGACCCCCACCGTGATATGAAAGTATAATATTAGTGAAGTCCGCAGAGGGAGTGGACCTCTGTGGAATCCCTTATGTGGCCCAGCCTCACCCAGCTTCTGCTTCCAGCGGCCACCAGGTAAATTGAGTTTGAGACCCCTGCCCTAGACAGATGGACTGGAGGGAGAACTATAGGACATAACACTCCTTAACACTTAGAATATGCATGCATAATTTTCCAAGTAGCCAGGGTGGCGCCGGACCCACCCTGATCTTCTCAGTATGCCTGTAGCAGGCAAAGAGGGAGGTTGGTTCAACAGAGCTAATGGATTACTAGAAGACTGCTTTTCTTTTCTTCTTTTCTTCCCTTCGGGGCCTTCTTCACCTTGAGACCTGGCGACACTGGATCAGCACTTGGAAGATCAGGTAAGTCTATGGTTGGTTCCCTTAATGGTGGCGTTGAAACATCTGGCAATGGGTGATCATTGGCCTCAGTTGGGACTATCTGCAGGCCCTGTTGGTACATTTGTTGGGCTGCCATATTTGGAATAATATTTGCCTAGCCCTTAGCTGGTTAATGTGGCATTTCCATATCCAGCCATCCTCGATCTCTACCTTGTAAGAGCAGGGCCCCATGATTCCTATATGCATCGGCTGGGGGAGTTGGGGGTGGGAGGCACTGTTTTACGGTGGTTCTCCTCCTACCTCTCTGGCCGATCGCAATTTGTGTTGGCAGGAGAGCAGAGGTCGACCTCGAGACCCCTCACATGTGGGGTGCCTCAGGGGTCGGTCCTCTTGCCTCTCCTGTTCAACACATATATGAAGCCGCTGGGTGAGATCATCCGTGATTTTGGGGTAGAGTACCACCTGTACGCTGATGATACACAGCTGTACATTTCTACCCCAAACCACCCCAACGATGCCGTAGCAGTGATGTGCCAGTGCCTGGAAGCCGTGCGGATCTGGATGGGAAGTAACGGACTCAGGCTCAACCCGACCAAGACCGAGTGGCTGTGGTTTCCGGCTGCCCGATTCAACCAGCTGACTCCATCGCTGGCCATAGGGGGCGAACATCTTGCCCCTGTGGATGGGGCGCGCAACTTGGGTGTCCTCCTGGATGCCCGGCTGTCCATGGAAGATCAAGTGACAGCCGTGGCCAGGAGGGCGTTTTACCAGGTTCGCCTGGTTCGCCAGTTGCGCCCCCTATTGGATCGGGACGCCCTTCGCACAGTCACTCATGCTCTCGTGACATCGCGACTGGACTATTGTAACTCTCTCTACATGGGGCTTCCCTTGAGGTGCACCCGGAGACTTCAGATGGTTCAGAATGCAGCCGCGCGGGCAATCTTGGGTACCTCCAGATTTGCCCACATAACTCCACTTCTGCGCGAGTTGCACTGGCTGCCTGTCGTCTTCCGGGTGCGCTTCAAAGTATTAGTCATCATTTTTAAAGCGCTCCATGGCTCGGGACCTAGCTATCTGCGGGATCGGATCCTGCCCCATACATCCTCACGACCGATTCGCTCCCACAGAGAGGGACTTCTCCGGGTGCCGTCCACTAGACTCTGTCAGCGGGCGACGCCCAGGGGAAGGGCTCTCTCTGTGGTGGGCCCAGCCCTCTGGAACGACCTTCCCCCCGACATCAGAACAACCACGGACTTCCGCTCCTTCTGTCTGAAATTAAAAACTCATTTTTTTCCGTTTGGCCGGCCTTGGGTAGCCTCTCTCTACAGGGTCTAGCTGTTTTAATTGGGTATTTTAGCATGTTAAGGGGATTTTAGCACAGGCCCAGATTTAATTTGTTCTTAATTATATTTGTATATTTAATGTATTGTGGTTTTAGTTTTCCCTGTGCACTGCTCCGAGTCCCTACGGGGAGAGGAGCGGTCTATAAATTAAATTATTCTATTCTATTCTAACCTACCCAAGGCCTCCTTCATTGTACAGACTGGTTGTTTGGCCAGGCCATTGGCCATGGGGTTGAAGGGGGTGACAAATGCGTGGCAGATTCCTAGACTAGCAAGGAAGGTGACCATTACAGTGGCTGCAAACGAAATCAGGCATCAGTCTCTTAGTGGTCATTCAGGACACGATAGACACGCCAATCCTGTGTCTACCTCCATAGAACAGGAGCTGCCGGGGCGTGGTTATGGCCGGGTTGGTGTGAGAACGTTTTCTCCATTTCCCAGGGCGATTTCACAGAAGAAAGTGGATTAAAGTGTTGAAAATGCACCGTTAGAAGTCAAAATTGCTTACAGTTGTACTGGAAGGGCTGTTGTGCCAAGAATCTGACTTTTGGATCGGTAGGTCAACCTGGACTGCTTGAAATTTGTTTTGTTTACTGTGTGGAAAGACGGAGGGTTGACCGGAGAGACTGTCGTGGATTACGAGGGAACAGCTGTTCTTTGTTTGGAGAAGAACTGCGATCAGTATTCTTTGTTGCGAGGCAAGGGCATGGACTTTAATTGGATGATATGTGGATTAAAACTTTTTGAGCTTCTGATCCTTTGTTTGGGGTGCCTAAGCTGAAAGCAACAAATGTAACTTTCTGTTTTGAAAGTACCGTGATCAGCATTCTTTGTTGCGAGGCAAAAGCACGGACTTCAAAGGCAACGTTTGTTAACAGTGGAAAGATCGTTTGGATGATATGTGGATTAAAACTTTTTGAGCTTCTGATCTTTTGTTCGAGGTGCCTAAGCTGAAAGCAACAAAGGTAACTTTCTGGACAATGCCCTTATTATTGAGGAGGTTTGCTAGGTAAACTATATAATTATACTGAGAATATAACTTGTTATTTGGCTTCTTTGGGTGCAATAAAATGCTGTCTCAGCTTCACCGGGGATTTAGCTCCTTGATCTTCAATAAAGACCCTCTTGGCAAAAGTGTTTTGTTTAAAAGAAAAAAAAAAGCTAATTGAGTTGAAAATGGCGACTCAACAGCCTTCAGAAATGCAGCAAATTATTGTGGCTTTGAATACAATTGGCGAAAAATTATCCGGACTGACAGATAGAATGGACAATATGACATTAGAAATTAAAGAAACAAAACAAGAAATGAATGAAATGAATGAGAATTTCGCAAAGCAAACATTAGAGATGAAGTTTATTAAAGATGAAATTGAACAGATTCATGTACATGATGCACAGATAGATCGCCAGATCGAAGGAATTTTTTAAAAAAATGAGCAACAAGATAAGAGAATTAGTCTTTTGGAAGAAGATGCAAGGAAATATAATGTGGTTATCCGAGGAATTTCGGAAGAAAGAGTGGATAATTTGAAACAAAGAGTTTTAAAATGGCTGGATGATCTTGATGCGTCAATTGTTTTTACGGCAGCAGATTTGGTAAGCGTTTTCAGAGTTGGTAAAAGACGAAATGGTTCAATTAGAAATGTACTTGTGAGATTCTCAAATCTTAGTAACAAATTGGAAATAATGGCAAAAATAAGGGAGTTGCAGAAGTTCCAAAATTCGAGGAGAAAGCTATTCAAGTCTTTCCGGATATATCAAGAGAGGAAAGAGCGTGGAGATATTTTTTGAAGCCAATTACAAAGGTTTTGAGAGACAATGATATTAAGTATAATTGGAGGCCACCGCAGCAGTTGAAATTCTTTTATAAGGGGAGAATGCAGACAATCACTCCGCAAGTAGAGCCAGTAAGATATTTATGCGAGCTTGGGCTGATTGAGAAAGAAGAGGATTTAACAGAAATTAAAAATCAAATGCTTAAGATGGGTGGAGCACAAGCAGAATCTTCAATATCGGAAGAAAAAGGAGTGGTTGGTGGACAAGATCCTAAAGAATCTCCAATATCGGAAGAAAAGGGAGCGGTTGGTGGTCAAGATCCTAAAGATTCTAAAAGGTTAAAGCGGAAAGAAATTTCGCCGGCAATGTCAGAGCAGAAGAAAAGTTGTGAGGATATAAAGGGAAGGGGTGCAGAGAAGGAGAAGGATCTTGGTAAAGTGCAAGAAGCTGAGTGTGGGGAAAAGTTAACATTGTCTTCTTTTTTCGAGAGTTGAATTTAAGCAGACAGCCCGAAGGAAATGACCCGACCATCGGCATGTCCCCTCCCCCACACTCTCTATGCAGAGGCGGAAACCGACTGAGGATGTGGGGGATGAAGATTGATTGTTATTTGTTGTGTTTTGTATGTTTTTTTTGTTGTTTTCCTTATTTGGTGTTGGGATTTGGGCACAGAAAGGAAGAGGAGGGGTTAGGATTAAAAAAGCTACGGTTTAAATGCGTTTGATAAAAATAATGACATGGAATGTGAAGGGAACAGGGAATCAGATTAAAAGGAGGAGATTGGAGCTTAAAATTAAGAGGGATTTGCCAGATATATTATTTCTGCAAGAAACTCATCAAAAATCTGAAGATTTAAATAGAATTTATATAAAGGGTATGCAAATCTATGAAAAATCTTTCGGAACTTCAAAAGCCAGAGGAGTCGCAACACTGATATCAGACAGGGTATATTTTGAAAAAGAAAAAGTAATTGCGGACTGTAATTTTTGGGGTGCGTTTGTGTCTGCGGGGCCCCTGACCGGGGTGCACGTGGCCGAAACCATGCGGGCTCCAAGGAAGAAGACAACGACACGTGATGGTAATTGCAGGAGATCGCGAGCAAGCTCTTAGGTCCCCGAGGAAGCTCAGGAAGCCTCGAGCACCGCCCTGCAACCTCTTTTATTAGGCTCATACAAGGAAGCAAATACGTGGTCCAATAATATACATTGTTACTTAATATGGTTACATCCTGATACCTTATGCTTACGTGGCTTTAGGTGCGTCACACGTGTCCTTGGGTGTTAGCATTCGGAGAAATGGAAACTTATCTTATCCCTTGTTCCGTAAACAGAAACTTAGCATTCGGAGAAATGGAAACTTATCTTATCCCTTGTTCCGTAAACAAAAACTTATGAGTGCCATGTTGCAACATCTCCTCTGTTTTTGTTTTTTGGAACGCTCCTAAACCTTGTGGTTATTCAGAGCTGATAACTGAGGTCATGCTTCCATTGGATGTAGGACCTCCCTTCGGATGCCCTCTATCCGCTGGGTACATACCTTCGTCATCCGAGGCCGAATTTATATCTGAATCCGAGAAGTGCAGCAATGGCATTTTTTCACCAGGTCTAATATGTGAGTTTAATAGCATAACCTCGTTCTTTGTTTCCATCAGTTCATTTCCCAAGGAGTTTAAGCGTGATTTCAAAAATCGCAACAATTTTGTTCCAACACATGGGCCAAGGGTACATAACAATAATATCATAATAATTGGTCCTAATATAGCGGATAACAGTGTAGTAAGCCAAGGAGAAAAATTAAACATGCTTTGAAACCATGACATTTGCTGATATCGTTCTTTTTCTCTTGTTTTTAGGCGATCTCTTAATTGAGCCATAGAGTCAATAACAATACCACTGCGGTCTGCATAAAAACAACATTCTTCTTTCATGGCTGCACACAGTCCTCCTTGTTAAAGAAATAAAAGATCTAGGCCTCTTCTGTTTTGCAACGCTACTTCTGCTAGTGAACTAAGAGATGTTTGTAGAGCAGTAATAGATACCTCAATGCGTTGTAAATCTGCATCCATTTCTGCACTAAGGCGGTTCATTTGCTGCGCCCCGTGGATGAGAGACCCAATGCCAGTACCTGCTCCCACTGCCCCAAGACCCAATAAGACAGAAAGAGTGAGAGCAATGACGATTTCTCGTTTTGTTCTGATATGATATTCAACTGGTTCCTGAATGGTTGTAAAATCTTCATTAGAATAAATATCTATTTTTGGAAAAAGCAAAACTTGTATACAAAAGGCTTTAGTTGTAATGAGCACGTCTCCGGAGGCGCAAGCGGTAGCTCCGGTAGAACAGGCCCATAAGGAGTTGTTACCTGGGAGAAAGTAGTGTCCCTTTAGCCTCTGTGTGATGTTAGAGTTAGTATGCGTGGTATAAACAGCAGTGTAACCACCTGACCCTGTTTTGAGGTTTGTTCTGGAATCTGGGAGCCACAGGTGACAATGGTGTGCATGTGAGGAATTGACACAATATTGGCTATAATCAGCAGGAATATGTCCCAAACAGCATCCCTGGCCTGTGATAGAACGGAGGTGCTGGAGACAAGCACATCCAGCAGGGAGTGCTGTTATAGGAGGTGGCATTCAAAACTGCATATGAAGACTGAATTAAAGATAAAAGGGGGTTATCAGTAGCTTGGATAGGTTGCAAAAATGCGGAGTTAATATTTACATTGGGACCTATTGGGCTGGTGGAAGGAAAAGTTATGTGTCGTTAAACATAAAAAACATTACCATAATCATAATAATCAGTATAAATCCTGACCCCCCACTTTAGTCCTCTGTCCCAAGGAACCGATAACAGTCTTCCTTTATCAGTAAAATCAAGGCACAATAAGTTGCACAATTTGTTGTGTTGATTACACATGGGTGAAGTTGTACGTATAAGAGTAATATAGTCATTCTTAAAAGGAGGATCCCACGTGATAGTACCAGTAGATTCACATCCCCAATTCTTACAAAAAAAGGTCCGCCACCCCCCCGCATTGATGAACATGGTCAGCGTTGGTAATATATCCAGGGCAGGCGTAGATCTTATGAGTTTTAAAAAACCCCGGTGTGGGTTGGAAGGATGAATCGTGTTTCATAGATGAGACACCATGGTATACTTCTCCAAAATCAAAATACAAAGGGGGGTAATATGCTCCTATCTGGGAAATATTACAGGTCTTATTCATCTCCACTCCCCAGGCATCTTTGATGGTCCAGCAAACTTTATATGAACGATGGTGGTTTGGTGTCTGGCGTAGCGCATTCCTGCGTTTTCGCTGGTAGTCTTTGTGAAGATATTTCTCATCTGCTTGGTATATTATAACAGTGCTGTTGAACTTGGGCAGGGGTGAGGTCAGCTGCTGGGCTCATAGTTCGTCTGATGTGGGTGCTGGTCACAAATCGTCAGACCGGTAATGAGGCTGTGTTGGTTGAAGGGTGAGCAACAACATCAGTAGTGCGACCGTCAGGCTTAGTTGGCACATGGTAAGGGCGGACGTTTCGAGCCAGGACCCAAAGAACGCGGTCTTTTAGTTGGACTGCAGCATAGCCTTTGCCCCAAGTGATTAACTCAACAGGTCCTTTCCATGTAGGGTCCGGCAGTTGCCTGTAATAAACAAAAGGTCTGGAGGTGGGAACGGGAGATTTAGAAAAGTGGCGAGATGAGGCAGAGGAGGCAGGAGTGCCTGAGAGGTTAAGAAAGTTTAAGACATAAAGACAAAGGTTTAATGTGTTTTGCACCGCTGGGAGGCTGGGGGGTCCTTTTCCCCTGGTATCTGAATATCTGATTATTCCCCAATTCTGACAAAAGGCCAAAAATGCTAGTCGGGCCCGTTGTCCGTTTTTAATCATTTGGGCATCCCAACGAAGCAAAAGAGCGAATACAATGATTGAGGACGTGCTTTATAGTCTCACCCCTTTGAGGGGTGGGATGATGAACCCAGAGTAGGTATCAATGGATACATGAATGTACTTCCATGGGGAAAAGGAAGCATATTGGGTAACATCCATTTGCCAAATTTGATTACATTCTGTTCCTCTGGGATTGACTCCCATGGGAATAGAATGCGTTTGTTTGCTACAAGCAGGACAAGACCCTTTGGATACAAAGGAATGGAGAAAAAACAATCTTTTATATCATGTCATATTTTTGAGAAATCAATTGATTCACCTTTTAGCGAAGACCCTTTGGTTGTAAAAATCCACCGTGGGGTGTGAGGTGAATAGGCTTCTGGGAGCAAAATCATAATGGCAAGCAGTTCCCCCTTTGTTTTGTATAAGCGGAGAATTAAGTAAAGCCAATACTCCTCTAGAAGTAAAATTTAAATGTGGAAAAATTATGACAGGCAAAGCAAAAAATAACAGTACAAAATTCAAAAAACTTGGAATCAACACCCAAAAATTCAAAAAACAATTTAGATGGAAGGAAATTTTCCAAAGGCAGATGTCAGAAACAAACAAATCTGACATCAAAAAACGAAATGTGGGAAAAACCAGCTTCATTGTTATGGAAGCTAGGTAACTCATTAAGTGGTAAAAATTTTCAAAATGCAGGCAAAATAGCAAAAAATCATTCCTGCGTATGGATAAAAATAAAACTCAAAAAATGTTCAAAAGAAAATCCAAGATTGTTGACAAAACTGAAAAATAATTATTTTACAGTTAATAAAATGGGGTTATTTGTATGTTGTGAAACTCACTTAAAAATCCCTTTCTTTCTGCTTCTTAAAAATCCCTTTCTTTCTGCTTTCTGCTTCTATCTCTTATTCTCTTTCCCTCTCTTTCTCTCTGTCTAACTTTCTCTTTACTTTTACTTTTCTTTCTCTTACTTTCTTTGTCTTTCTCTGTACTCACTTTCTTTTACGTTCTCTCTTTTCTACTTCCTCTCTCCGTCTTTCACGTACTATTTCCTTTCTTTCATTCCCCTTTAAGATGTGAGTGAGTGTGTGTATGTGTGTGTGTGTGTGTGTTTGGCCTGTGTGATTTCACCCCGCTCCCTCTTTCCCCCTGCCTCTCTCCGCACTCAGAGAGATGCAGGCAAGAGGGGGGAGAAGCTGGCAAAAGAATTCGTGGGCAAAAAAAATTCTGCTGGCAAAAAAATTCTGCTTGTTTTAGCAGTGTGTGTGTCATTAAGGGGGGGCAGCAGTTCTGACCACACCCTTACAATCAAAAGTTTCACATTCATTCCAACAGACACACACCATTCAATGCAATTCTTTCTAACTAATCTCAGTCAAAACACAAATTAAAACATTCATACAAGGCCATAAAAAGCCTTTATTCTTTGCATACTAATTACTCAAACTAGTCTAAATTATT
Organism: Rhabdophis nuchalis; assembly: GCA_039707465.1. NCBI lineage: Eukaryota > Metazoa > Chordata > Lepidosauria > Squamata > Natricidae > Rhabdophis > Rhabdophis nuchalis. The sequence continues at coordinate 48,862,191 of CM077647.1, read as the reverse complement.
CTAAACTTCAAGTTAAACCTTAAATCATATAACCTAACATATGGTAAAACTTAAATCATATATCCTAACTCGATCTGCATCCTTCCTAACTCAAAAAGTCTGTTAGCTTTTCCCTTCTTTGTTAGCTTAATTGCCCACTTAGTAATATAAAGGAGTGTGAAGAGTTTTAAGATTGCTCTGGTGTTAAAGGAGCAGAGAGTTACGTTCTGTTTTCCTTAAAAATCTTATCACAGGAGGGACACAATAAATTGCAGGCACATATTAAAACAATCTTACAGTATAGTTTTCCTAAACAATAGATCTTGTTACATATCTGAAAGCCAATTAGGTTTTGTCTTTTAAAGTCCCAATTAAAACATAGTCCATGCAATGATTTATTAAGGCCAATAGATTAAGCCTGCGAAAAGGATTTAAGTGTGCAGAAAAATGCTGGGACAAAGAAAAGGGGGGAGGAGGCAAAAGCATGTTGGCGATGGAACGCCACTCAGAAAAGAGAATATTATGCTGAGCAGAAACATTTTCCAAAAGAGTACGAACGTAGGGAGAAGACAGTCCATACTTAACAGAGGCAGATTTAATTTCTTTTAAAATATCCCAATCTACAGGAACATAGTGAGGAACAGGGGCGTTAGCGCCCGCAGGAACGTGGAGAATCATGGGAAAACAGGAAAGATCATCAGCGCTAACGCGGCCGGAGGCGAGAGCGTGTTGAAAGGAATTGAGAAGAGGAGGGGGATTATCTAAAGGTTCAGGAGGTAAGGGAGGAGAAACGGAAGGGGTAGAAGGTGGAGGGGCATAAGGCGGAGGATTAGGTTTATGAGCCTCAGAAGATTCTTGAAGAGGGGGTTCAGAAGTAATAGGGGAAAGAGATTTATCATCAGAGGTGTCGGATGGTGAAGGTGTTGAAGGAGAAAGGATAGTAAGGGCAGCCATAAGAGAGCGCCAAGTGGAAAGAATATGGGGAGGAGCGCGGGGATGTTGGTGTTTCCCCATGCGCTGCCAAGTAGAAAGGCAAAGAGAACCTTCTAAAGGATAGGCAGGACAGTGTGAAGAAACATATTGAAGAAAAGTAGAAAGTTCCTTTCTAGAAAGGGGGTAAACAGTAGTGACGTTAACTTTTTGCAGACAATTAGCCTTCTTGACTAAAGAGAGGAGTTCGTCCCTATGAACTGACGAAACTCGAGAAAATGAGGAGCCCATACTTACGAAAAAAGGCCTACTCCGAGGTGCGTAAGATGAGTCAAGGCAACGTGATCCTAGACAAGATCCACGTCGTGAGGTCACCAGGTGTAATTATTGGGGTGCGTTTGTGTCTGCGGGGCCCCTGACCGGGGTGCGTGTGGCCGAAACCATGCGGGCTCCGAGGAAGAAGACAACGACACATGATGGTAATTGCAGGAGATCGCGAGCAAGCTCTTAGGTCCCCGAGGAAGCTCAGGAAGCCTCGAGCACCGCCCTGCAACCTCTTTTATTAGGCTCATACAAGGAAGCAAATACGTGGTCCAATAATATACATTGTTACCTAATATGGTTACATCCTGATACCTTATGCTTACGTGGCTTTAGGTGCGTCACACGTGTCCTTGGGTGTTAGCATTCGGAGAAATGGAAACTTATCTTATCCCTTGTTCCGTAAACAGAAACTTAGCATTCGGAGAAATGGAAACTTATCTTATCCCTTGTTCCGTAAACAGAAACTTATGAGTGCCATGTTGCAACAGCGGACGATGATGGAAGATATTTAATAATTGTGGGAAATATCAATGAGCAAAAAGTGACACTTGTTAATTTATATTTACCAAATGGAAAACAAAAAGACTTCCTTGAGAAAATAACTAAAATTTTGGAAATCGAAAGTGTAGGGAAAGTGATTGTGGCTGGGGATTTTAATTTAATTAGAGACAAAATAGATAGTACTAATCCCAACCGCTATAGAGAAACCAATAAAGGGGAGATTTTAAATGAATGGATGTTTCAAAATAGCGTGGAAGATGTTTGGAGGGAGTTGAAAGGTACTGAAAGAGTGTACACTTTTTGCTCTAAGATATATAATACGTATTCAAGAATTGATTATATTTTTGTTTCTAAAGATTTGCTGAGTAATATAGATAAAATAGATGTGGGAATTTTCAAGGAGTCTGATCATGCAGAAGTTACGATGGAAATAGATTTTAATTGGTTGGAGATATGATGAAAAATTATATAAAAATGAGGAGGATAAAATATGGATACTTAAAAAATGGGAAGAAAGTTGGAGATTAAATGATAATGGAGAGGTTAAATTTGAAATTGTTTGGGATGCGATGAAAGCAGTGTTTAGAGGAGAAAGCATTAAGTTATCAAGCAGGAAATATAGAAATTATAGGTGTAGAATTGAACGGGATATAAGGCAGATAAAGGTATTGGAGAATCAATTTTTACTTACGAAGGACAAAGAATGTTTGAAGGAGCTAAATTTATTAAAAAATAAATTGATAGAAGAGGATATAGAATTGGTTAAAAAATATAAGATATTTAAACGGAATTTTTTGAATATAGTAATAAAAATTCTAAGTTACTAGCAAGGATGGCGAAAAATAAAAGTGAGAAGAGAGAAATTGGCCCTTTGATAGATGATAAAGGTATAAGATGTTATAAGAAATCAGAGAAATGTGAAGTGGTCAGGTCCTTTTTTCAAAAATTATATTGAAGAAAATCAATAGATTTGGAAAAATTGAAAAGTTATCTTGAAAAATATGTTGTGAAAATTGATCAAATATATAAGGATTTGATGGAAGAAGATATAACACAAGATGAGATTAATGAAATAATACAAGGGATAAAATTAGGAGAAGATGGATTGCCTGCTGAGTTCTATAAAGACTTTAAGGAAATAATAATACCAAAATTGCAAAAATTGTTTAATGGAATTTTACATGGAGAAGTTCCGATGTCATGGAACAGAACGGTAATATCTATAATTCCTAAACCAGATAAAGACTTGGAGAGGATTGAGTCCTATCGACCCATTTCTTTAATCAATCAGGATGCAAAGATATTTACTGCTATTATAAGTAATAGATTAAGTGGATTTATAGATAAATATATAAGTTATAACCAAGTAGGTTTTGTGAAAGGTAGATATATGAGTGACATTATTAGAAGAGTGTTAAATATTATAGATGTAGCTGAACATAATGATGATAAAATAGGTATAGTATCACTAGATATTTTCAAAGCCTTTGATTCTGTACAATGGGAAACTATTAAAGCAATTATTGAGGTATTAGGTTTTGGTAACAGATTCATACATGTTATTTCGAAATTGTATCAAAAAAGTAGTGCAAGAGTAAAGGTGAATGGAATAATGACGGAAGAGATTAAATTGGAAGCAGGTACGAGACAAGGATGTCCTTTGTCTCCAATATTATTTTTATTGGTTATGGAAGTACTGACTAAAATGATAGAAAAAGATGAAGAATTGGAAGGGTATAAGGGATATAAGATAAATTTGTATGCGGATGATACCTTGATCATTTTGAAAGATATAGAGAAAGACTTGAAAAAGATAAATAAACATTTGAAAGAATTTGAGGAAATGACAGGTTTAAAAGTAAATTGGTCAAAATCTGAATTATTAATGGATAAAAATGGTAAGGAGTGGGAGAATATGCAGGAACAATTTGGGATAAGAATTAAAAATTAAGTGGGAATAACACTTTCACTTAAAGTTAGGGAATTGAAAAAACTTAATTATGATGTGATGATGAATGAAGTGGAGAAGAAGATAGATAAATATAAAAAGATAAAGTTGTCTTGGTTCGGTAGAATTGCAATGTGCAAGATGATGTTGTTACCAAAGTTTAATTTTTTATTTGAGATGTTACCATTAAATTTGACAGAGAAAGATATGGAAGGATATCAGAAGAAATTGGATAAATTTTGCAATGGTGGGAAAAGACCTAGATTATTGAAGAAAATGTGGTATCAAAATCAAAAGGAAGGCGGATTGGGATTCCCAATCTACTTAATTATTATTGGGCCTATGGTATTCGAACTGTGGTAAAAATATTCAAAGGCAGAGATGGTCATTGGGGAGATTTAGAGTTAAAAGATATCAAGAGATTTGGCCCTACATGGTTTTTAGATAAAGCAAAAACAAAAAAGGTAATTAACAGTTATTGGTTAAAAGGACTGAGTAAAATTTGGGATAAATTCGTTAAAATTCTAATTCCGGATATAACCTTTTTGGGGAAGACAATTGGAAATTGGCCGATCAAAACCAATATAAGCCGTGATAAAGTAATTGAAGATGAAAACATAGAAATTATAATAGATTGGTTAAAAGCTTTAGGAAATGAAAGAAGGAAAAATGGAATAATTGAAAAATTGGGGCTAAACTGGTTTGAAAAAATACAGATAGAAAAATGGACTATGAAGGTAAGGGGGAATTGTAAGACAAGTAGAAACAAAACTGAATTTGAAAACCTAGTATCTCAAATTATCAAAGATGAAATTGGGTTAAAGGGACTCGTTAGTAAGATATATAAGATTATAAATTTTGATGGGAAACCACAAATGACGATGAAGATGAATTGGGAGGAAGAATTCAATATTAAAATATCAGATATGGACTGGAATGTAAATTGGAAGAGTCGAATTATGAGGATTTTAACAACAAGGATCAAAGAACATAATTTTAAGGTTGTCTGGAAATGGTATTTGACTCCATTAAGGTTATCGTTGATGGACAAAAAAAATTAGTAATAAATGTTGGAGATGTAACATGGAACTGGGGACTTATGAACATATGTGGTATAAATGTGGAAAAGTTAAAAAGTTTTGGCAACAACTGGAGAAAACGATATCTGAAATGATGAAGAAAAAAATAATATTGAGACCAGAAACTATATTATTGTTGTTAATCAAGGAATCAGAACTAACAAATTATGAGAAAGAATTGGTTAGAATTATGATTATAACGGGAAGAATTATAATAGCTAGATATTGGAAATTAGAGGTGAATTTTAGAATAGAAGAGTGGTACTGTGAAATGTGGAAATTAGCTTTAAATGATAAAATGACATGTGATATTAAATTTAGAAAGGGTGTTTATAAAAGGGACACTTTTTGGAAAACTTGGGAGCCATTTGTGGAGTATGCGTTTGGAAATTTGGATGCTTCGACACCTGTACCCAGAGAACGTGGATTTTGGAGATCGTGAAGATATATCCGAAGGACCAAGTCTTCCTTTCCTATGTATAGCACAGGGTGAAACATTGTATTGTATGGTGTATGTAGTTTATGTTGTAATGTTTTAAAACTAAAAAAAAAAAGAAAAAAAAAGAACAGGAGCTGCCATCTAACTTCACAGTTAGAAAAAAATTTTCCCTTGTGCTATAAGTAATCTGGTCAATTTTGGTCTCCTGCCTATCTTCATTGACAGAGAAACAAGATTCTCTTTTTCTGAGAGGAAACTCCCTAGTGAATCTGGATGGCTCCCTGGAATATTGAGTGGGACGGGGTGAATTACCTTCTAAGGTACTACTGCAAGGAACTGCTGCCCTGCAGACTTTGGCCAAATGACCGCGTTTCCCGCAGCATAGGCAGACCATGTTTTTAAAATGGCAATCTGCTCTAGCGTGCTTTCCTCTACACCCAGGGCAGTTATTTATGGCAATTGGGGCTTACCTTGCCAATCTCTGGCCTGCCCCACCTTCAACTGGTGAACTTCATCGTCATCATTAAACATTTCATCTAGATTGACATCTTCGTGGTGCACTACAAGCAGCTTTCACGCAAAAATGCGGATTGAATGTTCTTTGAATTTCCTCCATTGATCACGTTGACAATTCCATCGCTCTGGCTACATCAAGTGCCGTCTGCAGATTTAGTTCAGGTTTAGCCAGGAGGCAGCAGTGTATTCGGAGGTCTCACACACCATGGACAACCTGGTCCAGAAGGATGTCATCTAAATCTCAGAAATTGCAATGCAAAGTGGCAGCCTGCAATGCAGCCACATACTCATTAATTGATTTCCACCTCATGCTGGTTCCTTCTGTGAAAAGCATGTTGGTGGGCTGTTCGGGATGGTGTTGGGGCATAATGGTTTCTAAGCTTTGCTATCAACACCTCCCATGTTACTGTGTGCACAGACTGGAGCGCTACCAAAGTGCCTGCAATGTTAAACCTCTCCGTGCCACACAACTTCAAAAAACACGATTTCTTCCTGCTTTCTGACAATTTGGTGTAGTTGTTGGCTTCCAAAAAACATTCAAAATGGGATATACACGACTCCCATTTCTCTGTGGCTCCGTTAAAAGGTCTCAATGTGTTCATGGAGGCCATTCTGAGATAAATTGGTTACTCCTTTGGGCCAATGTCTGTTCAGGTTTTAGTGATTTCACTCAACCTCTCATCAAGTGAATTCCTTTGAGAGGAATTTCAGTTCTGTGTGACTTGGCTCTGTGTTAGTGACCCTTGTCCCCTCTGCCTGGGCTACACTTCAGTATCCCACCTTTGTCACCAATGTTCTAGCTAGGGAGAACGCCAGGTGGGCAAACTGAGGTGAACCAGGACTTTCTCAAACGCTAACAGTTTTTAATAATAACAGGTTGCCAACAGGGCAATTCACAACGTGTGCATCTCAGCTAACCAGAAACAGCTGAGCACCATTTGACAGCTGTTTACAGCTATCAAATGGGTAGCCAATAGGAAGCGAGAACAGCACCCCCTAGGCAGGTGGACTGGAGGAAGAATCATAGGACATAGCAGAATTATTTTAACAAACATATTTTAATGTGGCTGCTTCAGGCTGCTGCTGATGTCAGGCTGCTGCTGTGGTCCCTGTCATCTCTCCCCCCACCCCCCAGCAGCACCATTTACTTGCCTGCTAGAAAGAGAAGAGAAGGAAAAGAGGAAGAGAATGAAAAAGGAACAGGGGAGGAAGTGAGAAATAAGCCAGAAGAAAATGGAGAAGGTGATACCCTAGGCTTATTTTGGGCCTGGATGGCCTCCTGGACCATTCCAGAGGCCCCGTTTTGGGCCTAGAAGATCTGGGCCACTCTGAAGGCCCCATTTTGGGCCTGTAATGCCTTCTGAAGCACTCTGAAGTGCACACTCCGCAAACCGGTTGTTAAACTGGAAGGATCCCACCCCTGGTTAGAATGTAGTACTGTGGGCTACTACTGCTGCCTTCCAGCTGCTTGCAATTTGGCAGTTCAAATCTCACCAGATTCAAGGTTGACTCAGCCTTCTATCCTTCCCAGGTTGGTAAATGAGGAGCCAAATTGTAGGGGGCAATATTGTGACTCTGTAAATCATATAGAGAAGGCTGTAAAACACTGTGGAGCAGTATGTAAGTCTAAATGCTATTGCTATGCTATTTCTAGAAATTTGACAGAAATTAAGAATAAAAACAGAAGAATTAAAAAAATAGTGCTATCAAAAGCAAAAATTAGATCAATAACAAATCAGGAGTAAAGGGGGGCATGCTTGAAGATGCCCCAAACTACTTTGGGCAGACACATTTCTAGTCCCCTGAAACAACACAGATTTTACATATCATTGGGTAGTGTCAGAATAACTCTTGCATGTCAATATAGCCGAAGATCATATAAAGCTACCACATTTTCTGGACTACAAAACACACTATTCCCACCTAAAAGAGGGTGAAAGTTTGGGTGCATCTTATACATCAAGTGTAGCCCCGCACATCCATTGGCCCCCGACCATTTTCAAACTCCATGTATCGTATTTTAGACCTGTTCCAGGCTGCAGGGATTGCCACAGACCATCAGTGCCTCTGTGCATTACGTTTTTAGCCTCTGTGCCTCATGTTTTCAGCCTCTGAACTCTCCGTTTCAGACCTACCAGAGCACATCACTGCTGATTGCCACTGATCACCGCTTCTGTGCATCGCGTTTTCAGCCTCCGCGTGCTCCATTTTCAGCCTCTTAGCATTGCATTTTTGGGTGGTTCCAAGTAACGGGAATCACTGCCACCACCGCTAATCACCACCACCTGGAACCGCCCAAAAACACAATGCGCAGAGACCAAAAATGAGGCATGTGGAGGTCAAAAATGTGATGTGCAGAGGCTGAAAATGCGATTTACGGAGGCAGCAATGGTCTGTGGCAATCCCTGCAGTCTGGAACAGCTCATTGGGGGTATTCTAGGAAGCCACTCTACCCACCAATCAGCTGCTTGTGCTGAATCAGGCTGCAATAATGTGCTGAAGCTGACCTGGCTGTTCGCTATTCATCTGGGACACTAGCCAGATGAATATTGATGAATGCTGGTAGGCAGAGGCAGAATTTTTTTTCCTCCCCAAAAACTAAGGTGCAACTTATACTCCGGAGCATCTTATACTCCGAAAAATATGGTACTTCTTTATGAACAGGAACAACCTTGTAGAAGCCAAGGGGAACAGTAGGTGCCAACAGAACATGACTGTGAAGTGGTGAAGTGCAAGTGATAATAGGACCAAATTGTAAAACAGCTGAGAAACAGAGAAACAGGACACTTTCCCAAAGGCAGCTTGAAATGACTAAATGATGAATTATTTTGTGAATCATTCAAATGGTCACGTTGGCCTGACTGACTCCTGTTCAATGCAGGAAATAATTGCCATTGGCAAGGAAAAGAGGGCAGGCAACAAGGCAAGAAGAGCAATACAATCCAAGTCTCACCCCCACCCCCAATCACACTGCAACAGCCACTGACATTTTTGATATTTACTCCCTGCAGATGGGCTGGCAGAAATCTAAGATCAGTATCTCCAGGGATGGCTGCCCAGCCAAGGAGAATTCACTATCTTTCAGGATAAGTGATTCCATAGGAAGCTCCCCTAATTGCTAGGAAACTTAACAACATTCAGCCAGAACCTGTGCTAAATCTGTTATTTTGTATCACCCACTCTGGGATAATAAAGAAGAGTCTTGACCTTGTTTTGTGTGGCATCTCTTTAGATACTTGAAAAATACTATTATACTCTCTCTCTCCACCATCTTTTCTGAGACCTACACAACTTCCTGGGAAGATTTAATTTCCAGTTTTCTTTACAATTTAGGGTCCTCCTTAGCACCTGTTCTGGTTTCTCTGAAAATTTCTTTTTTAAAGAGATACTTAGAACTGATGCCCGTACTTGAAGGAGGATAATGCAGAATAAAGCAGAATTATTCTTTTCAAGATTGATAACCTTTCCATTTGCCAGTTTAGCAATCATATCCACATTGCCAGTACGTGCTCAGTTTGTGGCCAACTACAATTCTATGTTCTTTTTTAAAGTCCTTTTACCAAGTCAGACATCCCCTGTTTTAACTCAGTATATTTGACTTTATTTAAAAAAAAAAAAACATTCACAGCATTCACAGCCATTAAATTTTATAGTATCCCCCACCCCCTCTTGAATGTTTTTGAAAGTGTAAAATATCCATTTCAGAACTAGTCAAATGGGGAAGCAGCCACATTGGTTGAGCAGAGATAATTCTTCTTTTGCACCGTATTTAGACTTTCTGTGACAATAAAAGATGATACTGTTTCTCTTACTTTGGCCAAGAAACTTGCATTTAATAGCATTTTACTTTCTGATGGTCCCTCAATTTTAGAAATAGTCTGTTGCTTGGCAGGCCTTTCAGATGAATCACTCTGCTGCAGCAGCAGCTGAAAACTGTCTTTAACATAAATGTCAGTCACATCCGGGAGTAACAAGGCAAAGATGAGGGAGCAATGTTTATGGAAATGCTCTTTGTTACTTGTTTTAAACTTTCCATGTGCTTTACTTACAGGTGGTTTGAAGGCAGGGCTAAGGAGATACCTCCTTAGAAGATTTGCAAAATGGTTTGGAATATCTGTTGGCTATTTAGGAATATTTATTTTATTTATTTTAATATTATTTTTATTATTTCTAATAAATAACTCAAGGCAGTGAATATACGTAATGCTCCTTCCTCCTCCTGTGAGGTGGGTTGGATTGAATGAGAGAGAGATTGGCCAGTTGGCTTTTATGCCTAAGGAAGGACTAAAACTCACAGCCACCTGGTTTCTAATCTAGTGCCTTGGTTTGACCAAGGGGGTCAAACTCCTGTCATCACGTTGTTGTCACATGATGCATCGCGACTGCGTTCCACTTCACTAAAATGGGCGTGGGCATGGCTAGCGCGTGATACATTCTGCCCATGGGCCGAGAGTTCGATATCCCTGTACTAGACCAAACGTATATTTTGATAATTACACTGAGCTACACATTCCCCAAATTTAAAAATATTTAAGATATACTGTTAATAATAAAGAATTTCTTTTCCCATAACTGTCAGGGATACAAAAGCAATTATCCTTTTTAAATCAATCTCTTATATCTAGAATCAGAATCAGATTGGATCATATCATTTGTATTTGTAACTAGAAAACTATCCTGAGACTAAAAAAATCTCTGGATGAATTTTAGATAATTAATATTTAACCTCAATATTAAGTGGGTTCATGCAAAGCATATTGAAATAGAATTCAAAAACATCAGGCACCATATTGCATAGCAATGAGGTTTTATGAGCTGTAATAATATTCCATGGGCAAGACAAATAAGCTGGTAGATGTTATATATAAAGATAACAACAACAACAAAAACCCACAAGGAATCTGATAGCACCTTTTTATACCAACATATTTTATTAAAAGACATAAGCTTAAACTCAAATTCAAATAAGTTCATTACAGCCATAAGGCCAGATACACCAAAATATCTAATAGTAAAACTGTTATATACAATTTTGTGCTACCATCTGTACAATATGCTGTCCTATTCATTAAATTTGGATATTCATTTTCTCTTATAATATCATTTTTCTGTTTTGTTTTATTTTAGATATTCTTAATTAAACATTGATTATGTTTATTTTTTATTTTTATTTTATTTTATTAAATTTATACCCCACCCTTCTCCAAATGGACCCAGGGCGGCGCACAGGAATACTAAAAATACATACAAAACATATAACATTTTTTAAAAAACTTATTCTAATAAAATCCTGCGCTAAAAACCAAATTAAAATCCCAAAATTTAAAACTATCTAAAAGTCAGTAATAGAGGTTACGCTAGGCCGGCTAGATGGAACAGATATGTCTTTAGACACTTGCAGAAGAGGCGGAGGTCGGAGATGGTGTGAAGTTCAGGGGGTAAGTCGTTCCAAAGGGCTAGGCCCACCACAGAGAAGGCTCTTCCCCTGGGTGTCGCCAGTCGGCACTGTCCAGCTGACGGCACCCTGAGGAGGCCTTCTCTGTGGGAGCGTATCGGTCTGAGGGATTTCATCCATCATGTTCTAAGAGGACCTTGATCATGACTTCCGGTTCCGGCTCCGGCGGCGACGGGCGAACTTAGGGTTCGCTCGCCGCTTTGTTTCTTTTCCTGCCCCCCCACGGGGGCGAGAAGCCCCTTGTTTGGGGTTTCTCCCGTAAAGCCGGCTCGACGGGGAAGCCCCCCCCACGGCAGTGGGGAAAGCGACGCCGATCCTCGGCTTAGGCGGAAGAGGACATGCTGCGGGGGGCTTTTCCTTCGCCAAAGGTTGGCGGCACCATTTAATTCTATGCAGAGAGACGATTGGAAGAGTCGGGAGGCTTTTCGGGACCTCAGCTGCGAGCGGAGAGTGAGCTATTAAAACTTTTTTTTTTGTACTGTCAGCCGGGCTAAAAGGGACAGGAGGGGGGTGTTTGTTCCCAAAAAACCCCCCTTGGACTAAAAGCGGCACTTGGAAATGCCTCGTTGCGAGGAATCGGAAACTTTCAATCCGGATGGTCTCTAACAAGGGAAAGTATTTTGCGGCTTGTTTGCAATTATGTCTCTAGGTCTGGCTGAAACAGTTTCTTTTTTGCTTTTTAACCGCTTTCTCCCTCGGGCTCTGAGTTTGGGCGGAAAATGGCTTCTCTTTGTCCCCGACTGACTATGACCTATGGAAAATTACCAGTGTCTCTTTGTGATTTGGACTTCCTCTAATTATCGATGAAGAATTTTTCTCTTTTGGATTTGTGTTTTCCTTTCTGGATTACCTTCGTTATTATACCTATGGAGTTGGAAAAGTGTTTCTCTACTGGTTTCTGAATTCTGCAGCTCTACAACTTTGAGAACTTTGGACTCCTGATCTGCCTCACCAGCCCCACCCTAAAAACGCCATTTTACTGGCACGGATTTTAATAGCTAAACATGGCACAAGAAGCAACGCTGGCAAGCCTTGAACAAAGAATGACTGCCCTTGAATCTGTTATACAAAATTTGGTATTAGAAATTAAGGCCCAGAGGGCAGAAAATGTCAATTTTAAAAAGGAATTACTGGACACTCGAAAACAAGTGCTTGAGAATACACAGAAGAATGAAGAATTGAAAGGGGGGCTGGAGGGGGCTAAGGGAGAGATTAAAAATGTTTCTAATGAGGTTGTGGAAATAAATGGGCATGTGACTAGGATAGATATGGAAAGGATGACATACTTTTTGAGATTTCAGAATGTTTCTGAGATGGATGGTGAATGTCTTCCTGATCTTATGAGTACAATTATTGCAGACTATTTACATAAACCAAAAGATGAGATCAGAGGGGACATTGACCTAGTCTACAGAATAAATTCTGCATATGCCAGGATGAATGAAGTACCCAGAGAGATACATGTAAAATTTGTTAGAAGGTCAACCAGAGAGGAAATCTTGAAGGCGCAAAGAGGGAGTCCTATGATTTACCAACAAAAGGAGGTTACCATCTTGAAGCAGATTCCAAGAAAGATTAGAGAAGCCAGAAGGAAATTTTCCTTCTTGTCTAAAACATTGTTTGAGCATGGGATCTGGTTCAAGTGGGTGATACCCGAAGGGATGCTGGTGTTCTGGGAAGGAGGTAGAGTGAAGATTAAAACAGTTGTTGAGGCGGAAGCCTTTCTTAAAAAACATTCCTCTGTCCTGGGAGAAGATCCAGGGGGGGCAGGGGGAGCCATGGCCCCGCCCGCTGGGGGCCCGGGGGAGAAGGTGGAAGATACAATTGCCAAGAGACTTAGATCTAAAAAATAACTTTGTCCTGGTTTTTTTTTGAGTAATATTGTATGATACTTGTAATCTGGATTTTTGTAATTGACTGACAGTATATAACTGAAAAATTTAGGAATATGTACTTGCTCCCAGCTTGTAGTGTTATGTGAAATGTTTCTTTTCTTTCTTTTTAATAATGTAACTTGAGGTACCGGAGGAGGCGACGACTTTGACGTGACCACTCTCAAAATTTCTATGTATCCCTTACCCTACCCCACAAAAAATGTAAACTCAATAAAACTTTTTCAATATAAAAAAGAGGACCTTGATCATGGGAATTGGGGGACGATGTCGAGGCTTGCATGTGAATTGGATTAAAGTGAGGGAGAGGTGTGCATAGTCAGCCTCACTCTCTCTTCCCAAAGTCTATCTTGCTCTAAGAGTCGAGACAGTTGGAGATGGGCTGGGCGATTTGGTTGACCAGGACATCCTTTGTGTCTTGCTGTCCTCTTAGCATACCTCATCGCTTGCAGAGACTGCCTTCATGACCGTTGTCCTATTCTAGTAGGTTACATCCGCTCAATCCACCGGAATCTGTCTTCACATGCTTGGAGTAGGAAAGTCCCTATCTCACCGAAGGTCAATGACCAAGCAGCTACTCTCAACCTGGTTTGGCCAGTCTGTTGAAGCTGTTGCCCAGGGTGTGGCTGCTGCACATGCTAAAGCTACTAGGAGCCACAGGTGACAGCTGAGTGACAGGTGGAGACTAAAAGTGGACAAGCTGTCCTAAAAGCTACCCTAAAACAAACTGCCCTAAAAGGACATGATATGCCCCTATACCAAAGATGCTACCCCTCCCTGAACACCCCATACACCCTCCCATTAAACATGCACACATACCATACATACCATACAAAGCATACATACCTACATACCTACATACTCTTATCTTTTTTCAATACAAGGTACATATGAAAATAAAATGGATAAGATCCTATGAAGATAGTGACCAAAACCAGCCAAGGACCAAAGACAATGGCTATGATAGACATAGCAGTGACAAGTGACAGCAAGATTAGTACCAGGGCCTGAAACTCAAAGAGAAAATGGCCCCAGTGGCAGGAGGAGCACTCAACACTGTAACTGCTGGGAGAATGGCTCCAACATGTATCTCAGGAAGAGATCAGAGCTTTCTGTTCACAGGAGTGTGGTGCTAGGAACAGCTAAGAATCTGCACGAACTCTCAAACTCCCAAGCCCATTAGGTAGAGGTAGACTCATCCACCAGTAAGGAGATAAGGAAATTAGGAAGGGGGAGGGAGGGAGGAAGGGAGGGAGGGGGAGAGAGAGGGGGGGGATTAACAAATTCACAACCAAATGAAATGTAGTTTTATGTGATTAGTGTTACACTTGTCATAAAAGACAGTATTTTTTGATGAAGTTCTTTCTCTCTTCCAAAGAGTGAGTTCTTCTTACATAGCAAACACGTAGTGACAAATCATAGATTCGAGCAATAACACACACACACACACACACACACACCCACACACACACACACACACACACACTGTAAGGGTAAGGTGACCAGATTTTAACATTGGTAAAGCGGGACACCATTGCCGGGGGGGGGCAGCGGCCTTTTGTTACTTACGTGAGTGAGCTGGAGGTGGCCAAGAAAAACCTGAGCAAAGCGTTGGACGAAAATGTGAAGCAGTAAGTGATCATCTGGCACCTTTCTCCTCCCCCCTCCGTTGTTTCTTCCTTAAGCCGTTGGTTGTATTTTTGGTCGTATTTTTGCAGCAGAGGGCCGCTATTCCCATAGCGGCCAGGGGGCAGCGGAGCGGGGTTGGGCAGGTGCGGGTCCTCTGCATGCTCTCAGAGGTGGTTTGCGGCCAGGGCAGCGATGCAGGGCGCAGGCAGGAAGCAGTGGCTGGAGCGGGCTGGTGGGCAGGCAGAAGGGGAAGGCTGGCTAGGGAGGAGTGAGCGAGCAGCCAGGCAGGCAGCAGGCGGAGAAGGAGGAGGAGAGCTGTATGGGCGGGGCTGCAGCCAGAGCCCACACGGCCCTGAACTTTGTGCCACCGCTGCCGCCGCTGCGATGCACTGAGAGTGGCTGGCTGGGAGCCCCACTGCCACCCGCTCGTCCCGCCATGGGGCTCCCGGCCAGCCGCTCTCAGTGAATCGCGGCAGTGGTGGTGCAAAGTTCAGGGCCGCGCGAGCTCTGGCTGCAGCCCCGCCTGCACAGCTCTCCTCCTCCTCCTCCGCCTGCTGCCTGCCTGGCTGCTCGCTTGCTCCTTCCACACCGGCCCTCCCCTTCCGCCTGCCTGCCAGCCCGCTCTGGCTGCCGCTTCCTGCCTGCGCCCCGCGCCACTGCCCTGGCCACAGGCTGCCTCTGAGTGCATGCAGAGCACCTGCAACCACCCCGCCCCGCTCCGCCACCCCAGGCAAAAATCGGGACTTTTTAAAAATGACGCAGGACGTGGGACAAATTGTTCAAAAGCGGGACTGTCCCGCCAAAAGCGGGACGTCTGGTCACCTTATGTAAGGGAGTCTCCTCTTTCCATAGTTTTGATTTCCTACCAGAGAGAGGCTGTCATGGACAACAGATGTGCTTCACAAAAACATATCTTTTTCTTTATTTACTCCATTTTTTTAGAGATATTATAATACAAATGTTTGAAAAGTGTAAAATATTGCACTTTCAGATCTGTATTTCTGATTAGTTATTTTGTATGATCTCTATTTAAATTTACATATGGTAGAATAAAAAGTTTCTCAACATCTGACCTAATTGATAAAAAAATGGGTAAGTATTAATCTGATCTTGAACATGAAAGTTCCAGAGGATTTTGCCTGCCATACACTAAGCAGTATAGTTTTCTACACTATGACTGCAAAACAAAAGAGAATTTAATTTATTTCATAGGAATAATGATGATGCACCCTTAGCGTGTCACCAAGATAGAGAAATGCATTCAAATGTCAAGATGTCATCAGCTTTAAGATTTATTTATGTTTATATCTCATGTGCTTATTCAGAGGAACAAACAGCATACCTGGGGGAGGAAAAGAATGGATTGCTAATGAAATATTGAAATTAAAATAGCATTTTAAATAGTTGCAGAACTAAAATGCTTAAAGGAATTGGATTCCATGTGGGTTGAAAAGACCAAGATTAGTCAGTTTTGTAGCATAAAGAAAAGGATGCCTTTGTTCATTCTTTAACCATTCGCACTATTTTACATTATGTGTATTGCCCTGTTGTTGGGGGTTGTTTTGTGGGTGGTGATGGAGAGATTAGCACAAGTACAAGACTAATCACACAATGCATCCATGTCCTTGGCTGACCCAGAGGATTTACTGATTGAAAATCTGAGCCACAATTCATTGAATTTGACATAGATTTTATTCTTTCAGATTACTTTCGATAGTTGTTGCAAAGACAGCATAAAGAAATTTTTGTCAATGTATTCTGAGCCTGTTTGATTATACCCATTTGAAAGGCAGAATTGCTTGATTTAAGAAAACCATTCTTAAGAAGTAAAAGCTTTCCTTTCCTAAGTATGCTGCTACATTTCACTTGCATTCAAATTCATTTGTAATTGGTAAACCTAATCTGACCTTTACAAAGGCGAAGGTATTCTGCTGTATTTCAGATATTAACAACTACAACTCCCATCATCTGCAGCTAGTTTAGCCAATTATAAGGATATTGGGAGCTGTAGTATGATTTTCTCTCACATGTCTCAGATTACCTACTCTTCGTTTGATTACAGTATCCATACATATCCAAGTCATGATGGCCAGACTTAAAGTATTAGGAACTGTCATTTGCTCACTGGATTGCAATTCTAATATTATAAATTCTAACATACATTGCCAATATTTGATTTCCAATTATAGCCTTTCTGAATATGCATTTTGTTCAGGTACATCCCAGGAATCTGGTGTGCATAACAATGGTGCTCTTTTATGTCTCCTGAATTGAAACACATGTGTCCCAATGCATTTCTTTTTTTACTTTATTTTGCAACGGACAACTGACATATAGAAGTGCCCAAGGATTCAGAACAATCAGAGTAAACACCCACACTGCTTTTTGTTGTGGGGCTTGGCATGCTGATGATGCTGTGAAGGAAGAGACAGCTGGCTGTTTAGTCATGCCAATCATGCAGATCACACAGGTGTAGAAAGTACAAATGAATCTCAGTTTGAATTGCAAAAAGAATAAAATCTACTTTGATAAAAGTCAGAGCTTATTATGCATGCAAGACTTTCACATCTACTAAAGTTGATTAATGAACTGTTTAAATTTGAGTTTTGATAACATCTGTCTTTATCAATAGAACTCAATTGTATTGATGCTGTTAGCTAATATTACCTCCCTGTTCTCCAAAGATCTGTATCACTATTTCTGCCACTGGATACTTTGGCATTAATATTTGCAGGTAATAGTATCCTTCCCCATATCAAAATAAAAGGCTTCCATTTACTATGGATAGTTTATCATCTGCAAAGTTTGAGTAAGGAATTGGATTAGATTCCCGACTGAGCATTAGGAGATAAATAATTCTAAATGTAATCATTGAATTAAGCCATGGTTTGTTAAGCAAGTCATCCTTACTTTGTTCATTCATACAGCTTTACGACTTCTCAACTGTGGGAGCAATTTAGAAAACAGTTTTTTTACTTTTTTTCCAGCAGGTCAGGTGTATGCAAAACCACTGCCAAACCCATCCCCATCGTGTCTGGGCAAGCCCAGGGCAGACTTAGTCAGGTAAAGTAAGAAACAAAACTTAGAGTGAGTTTTGTCACCATTGAAGTTTCACCTTGGCAAGACTGACCAAATTTGTAAAGGCAAAAAAAAAAAAGAACTGTCAAAATTTGCCACATGTGTGTGGGGGTGTGACTTACAAAATTATTTATTATTTTAGAGAATTGTGGTATTACAAAGTTAGGGACTCCTGCCTTAAACCAGAAACTAAGCCAAAGCTTAAAAAAAAACCACTAAACCAAACCCAAACAAAATTTACTACCCCATGGTTGAAGGCCCTGCATGATCCAATGAAACAGCCTATATATTCTCTGGGCCATTTTTTCTAAATTTCTCTTCATCTCATCACTGTAGCTTCCATTTTCTCTCTTCCTGGAACAACAGTGTGATCATGAAGTTTTAACTGAAAATAATTGCTACCTAAAGTGTGAGAACTTGTCATAAATTACCATCCCCTTTGGCTTCATCACATTCCAAGTTATAGCAGCTATCTGGGGCTCTTGGTGCAGTAGGTTATGGAACTTTTCCTTGTAATTTGTCATCCATTTATAAACTTCATTTATAAATCTATTTTATCATATTTATGCTTGTTCCTGATAAAACCAGCCCAAGGATTTTTCGAGAATTTTTCTTAAGTGCCTGAGTTTCTAGCAGCAACACACCCTGATAATGGATTTACTTATAATAGAAGTGCCAAAAAAAAAAAAAAAAGCAAGATTGGGAACAGGATGCCCTGTGCAATGAAAGCAAAGGATTGGAAAGAGCAGCCTTGCCATTCTGATTGCTAATCTAACACCCTAACAATAAACTATAAGAAACCCAGTTCTGTTTCTTTTACATTTTCATTTCTAGTTTTGCTGCAAATAACTTTTGAGTCCTACCTGTTTCCTGGGAAACCGTGACAACTTTGATGTTTCTCTATATGGACCCAGATACCCTTTAAGGTCAGCTATGAGAGGCACTGTAAAAATAATTGCAGATGAGGTTTTTCCCCACTGTTGGCTTTCATTCCCTGGAAATCTCATGGATCAGAAGGGCTGAGTGATTCAATCACTCAGTTCAAGGTAAGCAGTCACCTGATTCATAAAGCAAAAAACCTCATGCGATATTTTTGAGTCCATCATCTATATAATTTAGTCATTTGCTTTTTTGTATCTTGTTGGAATTACTTCAAAAGATCATTTTAATATGCTTATTAGAATTTTAAATATTTTTGAGATTTAATAGTCACTATAAAGAAGAAGAAACAAATGCAAACTAGCTGGGGGAAGATCAACAGAATGGGCTCTGGGAATTTGAGATAAATGTTGCTGTTTCAGCCATTTCCACAGGTGTTGTATGCATGCAAAGTATACTGTTACTTCTACACTTTATGCCAGCATAATTTTGATGCTAATGAACAAGCTGCGTGGAACAAATGTGAAACAGAACTCATACATATGGCTATATAAAAGTATGTAACTACTATTGCTATCAAATGTGCAGCTTCCTTCCCTTATGATTGCTCACATGCCATAAATTCATAAGCATAGTACAGCCAAAGCCTGAAAGCTGTTTCAAACAAAAAGCTATTATGACATGACACTATAAAATAAATGAATAATGGAATCATGAGAAATTATTTCACTATTTGTGGCTGATTATGGCGGCAGCTGCTTAAAAATGTCAGTGTTTCATTGGTACTACAGAAGGAAGAAAAGATAGAATTGGATACTATCTGCATAATAACAAGTTTTTTTTATCCTAAGCTTCCATGTGTCTTTTCCAATAAGCTTCATAAAGACAGTCATTTCAAAAACAAGGAAAATTAAATGGAGTCATGCAGTACAAGTACCCTTGGGGGCAGTTCCAGATGTTGTCACCTTCTTGCTAGAAAAGACCACAACTGTCAAGCAATCCTACCAATATCTAGCCATGATAATAGAAGAGAAATGCACTATGCTTAGTATACTAAATCTTGCTCATACCCCATAAAAACTAATACAGTTTGGCTCACATATTGTGATATGCCATAATGTGGTTTGCTTGGATTTTGGCTGAATATACTTTGTGAATAAAATAATCATAATTTCTAAACAATGGTATATGACTTGATTGCATTGTGATAAACTATGGCTTTACATAATAGGAGAACCAGGTCATCAATCATCTCAGAATGGTCCAAAAACAAGGAAAGGAAAGGAAAGGAAAGGTGAGGAAATCTTCAGCTGGCCATAATTTAATATAGCCACTACATCTTTAATTACACTTTTCATTTTAAATATTTATAAATAGTACTGTATTTTCAAATCTAACCCATTTGTGAAATTTCTTTGAGTAAACTTCTTCAAAAAATCATTTTCAATTGCTGTGTTAAATTCCTTGCCTTTCATGTTCCTAAATTAGGCAATGACACTGAGTCATCTGCTTTAAAAGGAACCTTTTTATAATTTCTACATAGCCAGAGGTCACCAGAGATAGGATCAAAATGAAGATACCTGGTAATTCACATCTTATTTTGCAATGAGTTGACATGGAAAAGACAATACTGTAAGCTCAACTTCTTCATGGTTGGTGAGTCAGGTTAACTTATCACAGATTACAAGGAGTAGCTCAAGAATATTTGTTGCCTGAGGCCCGAAAAGCAAATCACATATTCAGTGTACATGCTACCGTCAAGGTGATTTGTACCCAAGGCTGATTAAATTATTTTGATCCTAAAAATCTAAGCAATTTCCCTGTCCCAGTAATAAAAATTAGGGCTTTCATTATTTGGCCAGTAAAAATTTAGATAACTCTCTAAATGGAATTAGATATTTCTGCATGTCTTATCCACCCAAATTTGGCAACCCAAGTAAAATAGAATAAATTAAATACAAACTATTTCATACTTAGAGTAGACACAATTAGTTTTATTGAAAGTTTTAAAAACAAAGAAAAATGCATACAAATTAATATAGGTAAAGAAGAAGAAAAAGAAAAAATCAAAGAGCTTAGAGTGCAAGAAAGTAAAAGAAATAGAACAGAAAGATACAAGGAAGTAGCTTCTGATAACTCTTTACAGAGTTGTAAGTAAAATTATAAGTTTTTCTTTCTCTAAAGTTACATCAAACTTCTCTTCTTTTTATACTTTATCCTATCTAATTGTCAAAACCATAAATCATAAGTTCATTTTTTAAATGCAAAATTTCTTAAGGGAATTTTGGCAATACACATAGTTATTGTCTTTTCTCTAATGAAACAGGTCAATTTGTCCATTTCACAAGTTCTGTCATCTTCCCCATTTATTCCCTCATTATAGGTATTGCCAGAGGAGACAGAATTAATATGAAAAGCATGAAATCTATAGCAGTCTCTCAGTTTTCTTGACAATACAGCTCACTTGAAGACCACTTTTAATGTCATATTTTTTTGAGGTGGGGAAAAATTGGAACCGAACTGGCAATCTGCACTCCATTAGATTTTATTGAGCAATCCCAACCGCAGCAACTAGAAGTAAAACATTGGCTGTTATCTAACTTTCTTTTTTGCTTCCCAGTTATGGTGAGGGCAGTTTTACTAGAGGACTACTCTTGCCCTACTTCTGCTATGCATTGTTTTTAGTTATGCCTTTAGTTTGGATTCCTTTTTTGGGTCAATGGCTCCTGCTGAGGAAGTGTTCCAGCCCTGCCTCATTCCTCAGCTGTCTAATTCCTACAGTACATTTCTTTCTTCTTCTTCTGTCCAATCAGCTCATTCTGCTCAACTGTTTATTAGAGACTAGTAAAGGGATGCTGTAGACGTCATTCTTGTGATTGTTCTAATAACTGGTATTATGTAAGAGCACTACATTCATTCCACAAATTCTCTAAATGGATATAATTATAAGAGGTTAAAATAGCTTACTGTAAATTAGGGAGCAAGTGTGGTTAAAAAAAATCAGTAACCCATTTAAAGGAGCATTAACTATAACTGCCTTCCACAGTTTAATGCACTTAAAATGGGTTTGGTTCAGGGGTAGGTTCTGGGTTCTTCTACTGCTGGTTGACTCAGGGATGCTCTTCAGACCTGCTATGCATGCATGCACAGCAGTAAAAAAAAAGCTTCTGTGCATGTGCAGAAGGAAAAAAAATAAGTTGGTGGCACTGCTAGAACCGATTTGGGGGTGTGGCAGGCCGAGTTACTGCCTACTCGGCCGAAGTAGTCCAAACCAGTAGGAACCCACCTCTGGTTTGGTTGCTATTCTAATCTTCCTGATTTATATAGAGGCCCAGTACTCTTCAACATCTTCATCAATGATCTGGATGAGGGGATAAATGGGAAACTCATCAAATTTGCAGATGACACCAAGATGGCAGGAATAGCCAACACTCCAGAAGATAGGCTTAAGATATAGAAGACTCTTGACAAACTTGAACATTGGGCACTACCTAACAAAATGAAATTCAATGGTGACAAAAGTAAGGTTCTACATTTAGGCAAGAAAAACAAAATGCACAGGTACAGTATAAGTGGTATCTTGCTCAATAGTAGCAACTGTGAGAGGGATCTTAGAATCCTAGTGGACAACCATTTAAATATGAGCCAGCAGTGTGCAGCAGCTGCCAAAAAAGCCAACACAGTTTTCATTTAAGCTGCTTGGAGAGTCCAAGCATTGGTTAATTCTGCCTGACTGCCCTGGAACTGAATTGAAAACTCTTTAGCCACGCCTCCTCTTCCTGATCTTCAGACTTTTTCAATTCAGCCTAAGCCCATGGACATGTTTTAAGTAGTTCCAGAATAGCAACAGAAATTTCACCTTAACTTGGACTTTCCAACCAGATTCTTTTTCATTCTGCAAATAAATAAGGTATACCTTTTCAGTTCTTGTATTCGAGACTATTGCTGCTGTTTGCTATTTGCTGCATGGCCCCTTTAAATTGCTGGGAGATGCGAGCCGGCTTGGGAGCTGTACAGATCGCTCTTTATCTTCGTACAGCAGTCAGTGGCGGAAGGGCCCAGCTGCTTGTGCTATAATTAAGCATTTGGTATGACAGTCAGTGGTGCGAAGACCCAGCCATTCATGCCATCACTTTGCTGATTCAAAGTTTTGAGCTGGTTTTTGCCAGCAGTTAGTCACTGCGGTGGCCATTTTGGTTGAGGGAAAACTTCTGGTGACCATTATCAATACAGGGCACTGCCATTTGGCCTTTCATTGACCCCCAAGACATTTACGAAGATTCTGGCAGCCTTGAGGTCACGACCAGTGGGACTTCAAGCGTACCTGGATGACATCATCACCGTCCTGCCAACAAGCGGTCTGAGACCTCCAGGTGACCATGAGAACCTGCAAGAACACGGGTTCTCCATCAACATGGACAAAAGCCACCTCACTCCCACCACCAGATTGCTGCATCTCGGTGCCATAATAGACACTGTAAGTTGCCAAGTCTTTCTGTCACAGGAGCGGATCTCCAGCCTCAGACAACTTAAGAGGCCTCCTCCTACCACATTCCTCCCTTCGACCTGTCCGCTCCCACAGAGTGGGCCTTCTCAGGGTGCCGTCAGCCGGTCAATGCCGGCTGGCGACTCCCAGGGGACAAGCCTTCTCTGTGGTGGGTCCGATACTCTGGAACGACCTGCCCCCCGATATCCGTACCATCACGGACCTACGACTCTTCCGTCGGATGTTAAACCACATTTCTTCCATCTAGCTGGCCTGACATAGACTAGGGAATAATTTTAAATTTGATATTTATTGGTTTTAATTCTATTTATGCAAATTTTAGCACAGATTTAATTAATTTAATTATTTTTTATACTTTGTATATTGTTGGGTTTTTATCTTCTGTGCACCGCCCTGAGTCCCTTTTAGATGAAATAGGGCAGTATATAAATCGAAATAATAAATACAAAATAAATAAAAAACTGATCCTCTAGGTGAGAGCCTCGCAGACCGTGCCCATCATCCTGCTGTCAAAACTACTGGGCAAAATGATCTCTTGCCTCTCGATAGTATCGTGGGCAAGACTACATTCATGACTGTTACAATGGTGCCTTCTACCCCACCAAAGGGCCAAGAAGAGCAACTCTGCTTCTCTGATTCCGGTCTCCATCAAGGTCCAATGGTCTCTGAGATGGTGGGATTCTCCTGCAGTGATGAAGGGCAGTCTCTTCCACTAGCCAGACCGCCTCACCATCATGACGGATGCCAGCCTTTTCAGATGAGGAACTCATCTGGACAATCAGGTCGCCCAAGGCAGGTGGTTTGACAGCGATCTCACTCACAGCATAAATTGGCTAGAGTTAAAGGTGGTGAGACTAGCTCTCCTTCGCTTTCAGAAGACCATCCAAGGCCAGCAGGTGATGCTGTTAATGGACAATGTGGCCACCAAGGCACATGTCAACTGCCAGGGAGGAACTCATTTCAAGTCCTTGATGGTGGAGGCAGTGTGCCTGGGGAAGTGGGTGGAAAAACATGTAGCATCACTTTGAGTGGAGCACATCTCCAGGGTGAGCAATGTCCAGGTAGATTGGTTGAGCAGGGCCCCAATTGATCCCTCAGAGTGGCGCCTGCACCTCTTCCTCAAGATCACATGAAGGTTTGACCTCCCTTCAGTCGACATGTTTGCCACCCCAGAAAACACTCACCTCCCACGCTTCTTCTCCAGGTACAGGTCTCCAAGAGGAGAGGGAGTCAACACTCTTCTTTGCCGCTGGCCACCCGGCCTGCTCCACACGTTCCCGCCATTGCCTCTCCTTCCCAGTGTCATCCGCAAGATTCTCACAGAACAAGCAGAGGTAATTCTCATAGCACCGTTCTGGCTCAGATGGGCCTGGTTTGCCAACCTTGTGAGCCTCTCCATCACCAAGCCATGGAGGATTCCACCAGAGGAGGTCTCTCTCAGCCAGGGGGCTCTATCACATCAGGAGCCCCAATGGTTGCAGTTGGCCATCTGGCAATTGAGAGGGACCTCCTAGAGGGACAGGCTCTCCTTGAAGGTCATTCAAACTATCCAGGCAGCACCTCGACCATAGACCACCAGGATCTATGAGGCCACCTGGGTGGCCTTCGCAAAATGGTGAGTACCTAGGCAGATAAATCCCACTTGCACTTCTATACTGCAAATTTTGGACTTTGTGCAAGACGGATTGGGCCAGGGGTTGGCAGCCAACACACTCCATTGGCAAGTAGCAGCACTGTCCACTGTCCTCGCTCCCAGCAACCACCTCTCCCTAGCCCATCATTCCAAGGTCCGTAGTTTCCTGAAGAGAGCCTCCAATTTGTGACCCTGGGTCATTCATCAATACCCAACCTGGGAGTTGAACATTGTACTTAGAGCTCTAGGTGAGTCTCCATTTGAGCCTATTTCAACCTGTGACCTGAAGCACCTAACTTTCAAAATAGTGTTCCTTACCGCTATCACCTCTGCACATAGGATTTCAGAGATGGCGGCCTTGTCAGTCAGGGAGGACTTGTGTATCATACCTCCAAACAGGGTCATTCTACGCTTAAATCCTTTGTTTCTTCCAAAGGTCAACTCTTAGTTTCATCGGAGCCAGGAAGTTATTCTTCTGGATTTTTCCCTTCACCTCAACATCCTATGGAATGCAGATGGCACAAATTGGATGTGCGTCAAGCCATTCGCAAATACATCAAGTGCACTGCAGCGTTCAGGTGATCAGGATTGCTTTTCATTTCCTTCCAGCCTGCTACATGGGGCATAAGGTGACCTCCACCACCATTGGCTGATGGTTGCATGCTTGCATTGCCCTTGCCTACCAGCTCCAGTCTAAACAGGTATCACACCGCATCACAGCCCACTCTACAAGGAGCGCCGCATCCACCGCAGCCTGGGCAGCGTCCAGATCTGCAGAGCAGCTACATGGGCTTTACCATCCCAATTTGTACGAGCTTACAAATTAAGCTTGACAAGTTTGCCTAGGCAGAAGCAGCATTTGGGAGATGGATCCTTCAGGGTATCCATGCCACAGGAGAGACCATTGAATCAGGTTCTTCCTGCCCTAGTGACATTTAGCTTGGGTATGTCCCATGCTTGGACTCTCCAAGCAGCATACAGGGAAATGACCATTGGCTTACCTGAAGGGTCCTTTTCTGTACGCTGCGAGGAGAGTCCAACTCCATCCTAGGGTCTCTCCCACAGCTTCCATTTGTGTTCCTTTGGACTTACGTGGTGTGGATTTATGACTTTGTTACCGGACTTGTCTTAAGCAATCTGATTTGACTTGAACTAATGACAGACTCTATGGAACCACTTTGAACAGTGTTACAGGTCCACGCCTTCATCGAAAAAGTCTGAAGAGCAGGAAGTGGAGGCGTGGCTAAAGAGCTTTCAATTCAGTTCCAGGGCACTCAGGCAGAATTTAACCCATGCTTGGACTCACCTCGCAACACACAGAAAAGGACCCTTCACGCAAGCCAATGGTCATTCTAGGCTGCATAAACAGAGGGATACAATCAAGATCATGTGAAGTGTTAATATAACTTTATAATTCCTTGGTAAGGCCACACTTGGAATACTGCATTCAGTTTTGGTCACCACGATGTAAAAAAGATGTGGAGACTCTAGAAAGTGTGCAGAGAAGAGCAACAAAGATGATTAGGGGACTGGAGGCTGAAACATATGAAGAACGGTTGCAGTAACTATGTCTAGTTTAATGAAAAGAAGAACTAGGGGAGACATGATAGCAGTGTTCAGTATCTCAGGGGTTGCCACAAAGAAGAGGGAGTCAAACTATTCTCCAAAGCACCTGAGGGCAGAACAAGAAGCAATGGGTGGAAACTAATCAAGGAGAGAAGCAACTTAGAACTGAGGAGAAATTTCCTGACAGTTAGAACAATTAATCAGTGGAACAGCTTGCCTCCAGAAGTTGTGAATGCCCCAATACTGGAAGTCTTTAAGAAGATGTTGGATAGCCATTTGTCTCAAATGGTATAGGGCTTCCTACCTAGGCAGGGGGTTGGACTAGAAGACCTCCAAGGTCCCTTCCAACTCTACCATTGTATTGTATTATTGAGGCCAACCATTGACTGAGGAATGATGGGGATTGTAGTTCAGCACATCTGGAATATATTACCTTTGGAAGTCTGGAATACTATGATGACTATGTAACATAGTTTCTTAATACTCTTGTCTTAAGTGATATGTTCTACTTCTATGTTGAGGCAGATAAACTTCTTACAAGTTTTTAAAGGAAACTTTGGTGACCATTTTTGTGCATGTTTGTTTTACTTATTTTTTCTCCCACATTTAAGAATAGGAGCTGCAGTGGAAGATGTCTCACTGAGCATCCCTGTTCTCAAATCAGCCCTTTAGAACATTTTTCAAGGGTCATTCTTCACTGCGTTCCTAATGCAAATAGCAGACAACCTGAAGCCTACTCCTTTTATCTTTGATGACAAAGATAAAAGGAGCCCACCAGAACAGCGTGGTAAGCCTATCAAAGATAGAAAATACATAGAAGAATATAATTATTATATAGAAGAATATAGAAGAATATAATTAATGGTGCAGAAGATGAAGCGACTGATTATACTATAATACTATAAATGACCATTTTGGCAGGATGTTTCAAAGCATCAGAAACCAGGGGGAAAATGTCATATTACTATTGGGGTAAATGAATTTGAATCTACCTAAATTGCATGTAGTTGCCATGGTCACAGAACAAAATGGCATATTTGCTTAGTTTTAAATCCATTTTGCATCTGATCCTGTCCTTTCAATGTCTGCAATTGAAAACCTTGAATATGGCTAAGGCCTACATTAGGGACAAGGCGAATTTGTCTCTTCTCCAAGGTCAGGCTGAGTGATGAGATGATTCCCAAATTCTATGGCTGTTCGTACTGTTGCTATGAGCACAGCAGCAAAAATATTAAAATGAAAGGGCAATGGAAGCAGGCAGATGTACCCAAAGCAGTTTAGTATCATCCTGATTGCATAAATGAATACAAGTAAAAGACAGATTAGAAATTAAAATTAAAATAAGCAATAAATTGTGCTTGTAAGTTGTGAACTACCTGTAATTTTCATTGAACCTGAAAAGTAAGCAAGCAGCTGACATATGAAATGGCAAATCCTTCCTCACTAGAGGGTTTTCATCTGGAGGTTGGATTTTCATCCATCAGAAATAATCTAATGTTTTCTTCACATAGTGGCTCAGTGGCTAAAATGCTGAGCTTATTGATCAGAAATGTTGGCAGTTTGAATCCCTAGCACTGCGTAATGGAATGAGCTCCCGTTACTTATCCCAGCTTCTGCCAACCTAGCAGTTCAAAAGCATGTAAAAATGCAAGTAGAAAAAATAGGAACCAACTTTGGTGGGAAGGTAACAATGTTCTGTACACCTTCGGCATTTAGTCACGTTGGCCACATGACCACAGAGACGTCTTTGGACAGCGCTGGCTCTTCAGCTTTGAAATGGAGATGAGCACCACCTCCTAGAGTCAGGAACGACTAGCACATATGTGCAAGGGGAACCTTTACCTTTACCTTTTCTTTACTGACCGGAATATATGCTTGATAATCCCTAGTTTCTCTACCAATCTATGGTTCAGGCACAATTGAATCTGATTTCTGAGTATGAAATCCCTAAATGAGATTTAAAAACAACAACAACAACAACACCATTTCTACACAACAGAGCCTGGGAGAAGACAATGGCTAACTACTTTTGTACTAATGAATGAGAATACTAGAAGCCCAGGGTTGAAATAAAGAGTACTTGATGCTCTTTGAGCTTGGTTGTTTTCTTGCAGACATTTCATTACTCAAACTAGCACTGATGATGCTACCTAGTTTGGGTAATGAAATATCTGCATGAAAACAACCAAGTTCGGAGAGCATCAAGGACTTTAAGAGAGCTAATTTCAATAAACTCAGAGAGAGCTTGGGAAGGATTCCATGGATGAGAATCCTCAAGGGGAAAACAACTCAAGAAGCTTGGGAAATTTTGAAAAATGAGATTATAAAAGCCCAGTCCAGCGCAATACCAATGAAGAAGAAAAATAACAGCTCCCAAAAGAAACCAGCATGGCTGCATAAAGAACTCTCTGACAAATTGAAAGACAAAAAGGATAAATATAAAAAGTGGAAAAAGGGGGACATAACTAAGGCAAAATATCAGCAAATAGCCCGAGTCTGTAAAGATGAAGTGAGGAAAGCTAAGGCTCGCAATGAAGAAAGGCTTGCCAAAAAAGTAAAAAATAACAAAAAAAGCTTCTTCCAACATGTTAAAAATAAGAAAAAAGTTAAGGAAACAATTGGTCCACTGCTGGGAGAAAATGGCAAGAAGATGATAAGCAACAGGGAGAAAGCAGAACTATTTAACTCTTTTTTTGCATCTGTCTTTACACAAAGGGATAAAACAGTCCAACCAATCAAAAACAGCACCACAAAAATCATATTAGGACCACAAGTTGAAATAGGGAAGAAAATGGTAAGTGAGCACCTGTCTGCCCTGGATGAGTTCAAATCACCAGGACCGGATGGATTACACCCCAGGGTTCTGAAGGAACTGGCAGACGAGATCTCAGAACCACTGAACTATATCTTTCAGAGATCCTGGAGCACCGGGGAACTGCCAGAAGACTGGAAAAGAGCTGATGTGGTTCCCATCTTCAAAAAAGGGAAAAAAACAGATCCAGGAAACTATAGACCCATCAGCCTAACCTCAATACCAGGAAAGATTCTGGAAAAGATAATTAAACAACAAATAAGTGAACACCTAAAAGCAAACAAAGTAATAGCCAAAAGCCAACATGGGTTTGTCAAAAACAGATCATGCCAGACGAATCTAATTGCATTCTTTGACAAAGTGACAAAATCAGTGGACCAGAGGAATGCTGTTGATGTAATTTACCTGGACTTCAGTAAGGCATTTGATAAAGTAGACCATAACCTACTATTAGATAAAGTAGAAAATTGTGGGTTAGACAGCACCACCACCAAATGGATTCGCAACTGGCTGACCAACCGCACTCAACGTGTAGTCCTCAATGGAACTGCATCTACATGGAAGGAAGTATGCAGTGGAGTCCCCCAAGGCTCTGTTTTAGGCCCAGGACTCTTTAACATCTTCATCAACGATTTGGATGAGGGGATAAATGGGGAACTCATCAAATTTGCAGACGACACCAAGCTGGCAGGAATAGCCAACACTCCAGAAGATAGGCTTAAGATACAGAAGGATCTAGACAAACTTGAACATTGGGCACTATCTAATAAAATGAAATTCAATTGTGAAAAAAGTAAGGTCCTACATATAGGCAAGAAAAACCAAATGCACAAGTACAGTATAGGTGATACCTTGCTCAATAGTAGCAACTGTGAGAGGGATCTTGGAATCCTAGTGGACAACCATTTAAATATGAGCCAGCAGTGTGCAGCAGCTGCCAAAAAAGCCAACACAGTTCTAGGCTGCATAAACAGAGGGATAGAATCTAGATCACGTGAAGTGTTAATGCCACTGTATAGTGCCTTGGTAAGGCCACACTTGGAATACTGCATACAGTTTTGGTTGCCACGATGTAGAAAAGACGTGGAGACTCTGGAAAGAGTGCAGAGAAGAGCAACCAAGATGATTAGGGAACTGGAGACTAAAACATATGAAGAATGGCTGCAGGAGCTGGGTATGTCTAGTTTGATGAAGAGAAGGACCAGGGGAGACATGATAGCAGTGTTCCGATATCTCAGATGGTGCCACAAAGAAGAGGGAGTCAAACTATTCTCCAAGGCACCTGGGGGCAGGACAAGAAACAATGGGTGGAAACTAATCAAGGAGAGAAGCAACTTAGAACTAAGGAGAAATTTCCTGACAGTTAGAACAATTAACCTCTGGAACAGCTTGCCTCCAGAAGTTGTGAATGCCCCAACCCTGGAAGTCTTTAAAAAGATGTTAGATAGCCATTTGTCTGAAATGGTATAAGGTTCCTGCCCATGCAGGGGGTTGGACTAGAAGACCTACAAGGTCCCTTCCAACTCTGCTATTGTATTGTATTGTATTGTTCCATTGCCAAGAAAACTGCATGACTGTATTTATGTGTCACTAGAAATTAAGCTGCACCTGAGATCATCTTTATTTTATTTATTCTTATACACTATTTATTGCTAACTAACATTTCCCCCCCCTAAAACTATTAGAATAGAATGAGACACAGAGACACAGAACTTATCAAAGGGGAAGAAGACTAACATTGTTCCATTCACGTTGTAAATACTGGTAACACTTTTTAAAGCTGTGGGCGTCATTGTGAGACAGTAAGAAAAAAAAGGAATAATGAAAGTTTTCTGTAGATTAAGCTTCATGCTGTTTTTAAAAAAAGAAAATGACTTTTTAAAAAATATAGCTTAATTTCTCACTTACATTGTAACTGTCAGAAGTATTTCCAGAAAGAAACTGTAGCAGGCTGCTGGCTGTTTAAAAATAGGATGTTGTATCTTTTTTAGTATAATCCACCAGAAAGCAACCCATCTGTTGTACTGTAAGCTGTGTACTTAATTGTTCATTTTTATGAACGGATGCTTGGAAGTATTGACGGAATGATTATCAAGGGCTTCCTAGGATCTTTGGCCTGAAGCTGACTGGGGCATTACTCTTTTTGTGACAGATTGTATGTACTAAAACTCCTGAGTGGTGCTCACAGATCCACTGACAGCTCTTACTGTTGACTAGGAACAAAGAGCTGCCTTTTAATCCTGGTTCTTTACCACATTCCCAGGAAAGAGCAGCTGCTGCTACCACCTACTCCCATTTCAGCCATTCCTTTCTTGAGAAACCCTCACTATTTTCTTTCTTTGTTCTGAGGGCATGTGATTTTGACTGCATTCAGACATGAAGGGCAGCGGTAAAATCAACTTCCTTTGCTACCAGTTTGAGTGCATGCGCACTTACTTCACTCACCTGTTCCACCTCCACGCATGTGCAGGACCTTCTGCGCATGCGCAGAGTGTCAAAAACGGACCTGATGATGTCCGGGTGAGTGGGCGTAGCTTGCTACCAAGCGCCCCTGCAAAGGTAAGTGAACAACGAGGGGGGGGGGATACATTGTGCCACATGATTTATATTAACTACAAAGCAGGAAATCCTGCTTTCTAGCTAATATAAATCATGCATCACAGCTGATTGTTGGAAATAATGGTCCACTCAAACCGGTAGCATTTCACCCCTGATGAAGGGGCTTGAAAGCATGCACCATCAAGAAATCAAGAAATCAACAAGTGTTCCCTGTCACTGGAGAATTCTGGAGTTGAAGTGCGCACATCTTGCAGTTGCTGAGGTTGAGAGACTGAGCTGAAGGGCCAAATAAATTAGGTGGGAATAACTACACTTCTTGGTCTTGCTTTTTCCAAAGATGTCCCATTTTATTTGTCACGGGCTAACAAAAATATGGACAGAAGAATTTTGAATTACTCAAAGGCAATTTCACAAAGTTGTGGTACAGTGGCCTAGAGGTGGAGCTCTTGCCTCACAATCAGGAGGCTGTGAGTTCAATCCTAGGTAGCAGTAGATATTTCTCTCTCTCTGGGCACCATGAGTAAATATCTGCTGCAAACTCTGCATTGGCAACAGGAAGGGCGTCTGGCCAGTAAATACTCAGCTCCATTCAGTTGTCTCGACTCCACCCTGATGCAAGGGATTGCAAGGTCAGTCAAAAGACACTCCCACCCCCCAAAATTCACAGACTTGAGCTCAAGAATTTGGATCACTTTAATCAAACAGAGAAGAATTTTATTGGCAGAATCAGTTGGATTCTGTCTGGCAAAGAGGAATTGGGATGTTTTTTAGGCACAGAAACTACTGTCCTTTTCCAAATTGCTTGAAGTCATAGAAAATCATTTTGCCATGAGTAGAAACTACTTTGAAGTGGGGAAGAATGATTTTTATTGATTCTAAGCATGAAGATTCTGCCTGTTATTCAGAGATCTGATCATCTTGTGGAAATAGTCACAAGAGCTTATAATTTATCAGTTGATGAAATTAGAGTGTGTTTTAAACACTGGTAAGTAGATCATTTGAGTGACTCTAAAGATATTTACAGCAAATACTTTTTCTTATCCAACTACGTCTTCTCTTCATTATGGGAAACAATAAAATAAATTTAAGCTGTTGTGGTTTGTCTTTTCCTGTAATCTATTAGGCTTTTGCAAAGTTTCATGTCTCTGCTACAAAGTGAATTGCTCCTGGTTCGGCCCAGATTGGGCAAACCGGTAGCAGTGGCAGCAGGAGGCTCCACCCACCTCCCTGGATGCTTCTGCGCATGTGCAGAAGAATCTCATACACACACAGGTGAGGACATGCGCGAGTGCACGCACAAGCACGTCTGAATCGGTAGTAAAAAAATTGCAACCCACCACTGAAGGTGTGATGAATAAATGGAGTAGATATGGACAAGTCATTCTTTGTGTATCACTGACTCAGTTCAAAATATATCTCAGTGAATAATTCAAATAATCAGGAAAATTCAATGTGATTTTGAATCAGATATTCAGACTGAATAGGATTGAATCAATTTGAATTTAAGACTGATTCGGAAAAAGTGTGTAGTATGAAATCATATTAGCCAATTTAGAGGTGTTAAATTCAACTATTTATTTATTTATTTATTTCCTTATTCAAAATTCATTTTTTTAAAATGATTGAACTTATCCATTGGTTTTCCAAACTGATTATTTCCCAGCCCTTGTGTGGAAGACCCATTTCACTGTAAAGTTCAAGATATAGATTCATTTGAATATGGTGGCTGAGAGTGAAATAAAGAAAGGCCTTTATATGTTCAGATGTAGC
Source organism: Rhabdophis nuchalis (assembly GCA_039707465.1). Taxonomy (NCBI): domain Eukaryota; kingdom Metazoa; phylum Chordata; class Lepidosauria; order Squamata; family Natricidae; genus Rhabdophis; species Rhabdophis nuchalis. The sequence goes on along the minus strand of CM077647.1, from coordinate 48,828,695 downwards.
TATAGAACCAATAATTTTCATATAATGGATTTTTATTATATATCATCCCCAGTAAAATATATGTCAGAAGTGGGAAGAAAATAATTAAGGATTTATTGCTAAAACATAGACCAACAAGTTCTGATATTCAGTTGCATACTACTACTACTACTACTACTACTACTACTACTACTACTACTACTACTACTAATAATAATAATAATAATAATAATAGCACAGACCTTAATTTAATTTATTTTTAACTGTTTTGTACTGTATTGTTTTATATTTTTATATTTCTGTGCACCGCCCTGAATCCCCTAGGGGAGATAGGGCGGTATACAAATTTGAAAAATAAAATAATAATAATAATAATAATAATAATAATAATAATAATAATAATAATAATAATAATAAATCCTCTGATGTTACATTAACAGTTCTTAGGTTCTTGGTTATGACTCTAGCTGTTGAGCTACCAACCAGCCGCAAAGGCTGTGTATCTCACCAAAGATTTAATAATAATAATAATAATAATAATAATAATAATAATAATAATAATAATAATAATAATAATAATAATAATAATAATAATAATAATAATAATGTTGAGCGACTGTGGAAAAAGAAATTGTGTGCTGTCCCAATTGTAATTGGAGCCCTTGGAGCAATACCTAAAGGGCTACCTCGCTATTTAGAAATTTTAAATCACTTCCGGTATCCGGCTCCAGCAGAGACGGGCGAGCCTAGGGCTCGCTCGCCGCTTTGTTGCCTTTTCTGCCCCCCCAGGGGGGCGAAACTCTCCGGTTACCGGAGGTTTCCCGCAGGGTCGGCTCAGAGGGAGCGGCCCTCGTCACGGCGGTGGGGAGGGCGCTCCTCTCTGCGACCTAGGAGGAGAGGAACATGCTAGCGGGGGTTTTTTCCTTCCCCAACGGCTGTCGGTGCCATTCGCTTTAATGGAGAGGGCTGAACGGAGAGATCGGGCGGATCGCCGAGGCTTCAGCTGCGAGAGGGAGTGAGTTTAAAAGAACACCTTTTTTTCCTTGCTGCCAGCCAGGCTGAACGGACTGGGAGGGGGGTGTTTAATTTAAAAAAAAAACCCCTCGGATTTAAGCGGCACGTTAAAATGGCTTCTCTGCAAAGAGAAAGCGGAAACTTTCACTCCGGACGGTCTTTAACAAGGGAAAGTGGATTGTGACTTTCTGCAACATTGTTTCTAGGTCTGGCTGAGCTTAAAAAATTTCTTTTTTTTGCTACTCTCTCCCTCTGGCTGCGAGATGGGCGGTGGAAGTGGCTTCACTTTGTCCCTTGCCTGACTATTTCAACTAAGGAAAATTTCCAGCGTCTCTTTGAAAGCAGGACTCTCTCTGGATTTTTGAAATTTTTTTTCTTTTGATGGATTTGTGACTTCTTCTCTGGAATACCTTCGTTATTATTATTTGCTGATTTGGGAAATTGTGTCTCTTTTGGTTTCTGAATGGTTTGCAACTTCACAGCCCTGAACTGAACTGAGCTCCTGGTTTGCCCCACCAGCCCCACCCGGAAAACGCCATCTTGGTGGCAGTGACTCTAACTTTTAACCATGGCACAAGAAGCAGCACTTGTAAATTTGGAACAAAGGATGGCTTCTCTTGAAACTTCTATGCAAACTTTGATATTAGAAATAAAGGCCCAGAGGGCTGAAAATAGTACTTTTAAAAAGGAACTATTGGATACCCGGAAGCAAGTGTTGGAGAATACACAGAAGAATGAAGAATTGGAAGGAGGGCTGGAGAGGGCTAAGGGAGAGATTAAAAATGTTTCTAATGAGGTGGGGGAAATAAATGGGCATGTGTCTAGGATAGATATGGAAAGAATGACATATCTTTTGAGATTTCAGAATGTTCTTGAGGAATCTGGTGAATGCCTACCTGATCTTATGAGTACAATTTTAGCAGACTATTTACAAAAACCTAAGGATGAGATCAGGGGGGACATTGACCTAGCCTATAGAATTAATTCTGCATATGCCAGGATGAATGAAGTGCCTAGAGAGATACATGTGAAATTTGTTAGAAGGTCAACCAGAGAGGAAATCCTGAAATTGCAGAGAGAAAGTCCATTAATTTACCAACTAAAAACGGTCACTATCTTGAAGCAGATTCCTAGAAAGATTCGAGATGCAAGACGGAAATTTTCCTTCTTGTCTAAAACATTGTTTGATCACGGGATTTGGTTCAAGTGGGTGACACCCGAAGGGATGCTGGTGTTCTGGGAAGGAGGAAGAGTGAGGATTAAAACAGTTGCTGAGGCGGAAGCCTTTCTTAAAAAACATTCCTCTGCCCTGGGGGAAGATCCAGGGGGGACGGAGGGGGTCACGGCCCCGCCCGCGGGGGGCCAGGGGGGAGAGAAAGAAGATACAATAGCCAAAAGACTTAGATCAAAAAAATAACTTTGCCTTGATTTTTCTTGAACAATTTTGTATAATATTTCTATCCGGACTTTTTGTAAATGTCTGACAGCATGGAAGGGAGAATTTAGGTAAATGTACTTGCTTTCATCTTGTAGTGGTATGGAAAATGTTTTCTATGTTAACTTTTTTTTAATGTGTATTTTGAGGTCTCGGAAGGTCCGACGACTCTGACGTGAATGCTCTCAAAATTTCTTTCTAACCATTACCCTATCCTGTTAAAAAATGTAAAACCAATAAAACTTTTTCAATAAAAAAAAAAAAAAAAAAAAGAAATTTTAAATCTACTGGACTTGAACATTCTGACTCTACAAAAAACCATCCTACTTGGAACAACTTATATCCTCCGACTTTACCTTAACAGTTCCTAGGTCCTTGGTTAGGACTTGAACTGCTAGGCTACCAACCAGCCCCAAAAGCTGTGAATCTCACCAAAGATTAACCACATAATAATAATAATAATAATAATAATAATAATAATAATAATAATAATAATAATAATAATAATAATAATAATAATAATAATAATAAATAGTAGTAGTAAAAATAGCATGCTATGCATGCATATAGATAATTTACACAGCTAAAAAGTGAAAAAATTAGGAAACGAAAAAGTGCGTTGGGAACATTATGCATGTTTTCGATCTCTGGAATACATAATTCTTTAATATTTACTGTGGGTTTCAAAATCTAGTTTAAACCTCTCCCAAATAGTATCTGTAATTTTGAAATGTGTCTATCCCCATTACACCCCACAATTATGAAATTATGAAAAGGTATATATGTGTGTGTGTGAATGTATATGCATATATAAAAACAAAGATCTTTCCCTTTTGTCCTTTTTAATGTTTTCAGCTTCATGGGTGCTGGTTTCTTCATGAATGTCTCTCTTGTCAAATGCAGAACACACACGTCAGAAGTCTCTCCACAAGTGGTTACCTAACTCCTAAGATGTTTGCTCATCAGTATCTTAAATATGTCTGTGTGGGAATGGAATGTAGCTAATTAACATGTGGGAAATGTGACCCTACACAGATCAGATGAGTTACTAAACAAAGTTATAAATATTATTTTTTCAAAAATAAAAATAAACCATGTGTGGTATCTCAACCAGATAATGATCCAATTATCATTCAAAATGCTTCTAAAAGATACATTCTCTCTCTGTTCATTTGTAGAGCAGAAGTCAGTCTATGTACATAGAATGCCTCAAAAAACATCTTCTTGTTTTTTCTATTTGCTTATGCCTTGTTCTTCACCTGGCATTTCTTAATCTTTTCTGAATTTAATTATATAGCATTAGATGCAGTATGGAGGGATATCATTACCAATAAGAAGGTGGAGTTGTTAATTTATCTCTACTCTCTTTCTGTTGTGCTGAAAGTTGCTGAATTTGTTGGAGAAACCACAGGGGGGTGGGGGGTTGATTCCCATGACATGCTAATTATTTAAAAATAATTTATGAACACCATGGCTAGAGTCATACCACTTGGGTTAGCAGATCTGTACAATAAAGTAGTCGGCAGCAAGGAGTTATAGAAAAGTTTACCCTTTGCTGTCATCTAATGATTTTCTGGTAGCTTTTCAGGCCAAATCTGGTAGCCCTTTCTCACCAAATAAAAGCATTATAGCTTGGCATGATGTATGCATTAAATTTCTATTTAAGTGAATAGAATGTTGGAAAGTTAATGTTGGAAGTTATGAAGAGGAATAAGTGGTAACATATATAACAATTCTTGAATGACAAACAATAGCAATATAAGGAATACCTTCCAAGTTTAGTCCAAGACTTATCAAGACCAGTGTATTGTCTACAAGAATGTTATCTCAAGAGGGAGAAGCAAGTTGAATGCTTTTAGAAAACCTATTACTGGGATATGAAAGTGACAGAGGAGGAGTGTAGCCCAGAGGTGCAGCATATGCTTTAAATGCAGACACTATAATCCATAATCCAAGATCTGACTCTACACACATCAAAAGCTCAAACAAGAAGTGGTGGGAATGAATAAGAACACAATCTAAAATTTGGGAGAATCACTATCTGCCAAGAGTATAATCTAATAACTAGATGAACTAATGGTTTGATAGAACAGTTTCTAATAATTCAACACCATATCCTAAAGATATTTACCTCTCCTACCATACCAGATAAAATGGACATGCCCCTAGTTCCTTCCTTTAAACACTGTCTTATGGCAGGGGTCTGCAAAGTCAGCTCTTTTAAGACTGGTGGACTTCAACTCCTAGAGTTCCCCAGCCAGCATAGCTGGCTGGGGAATTCTGGGAGTTGAAGTCCACCAGTCTTAAAAGAGCCGACTTTGCAGACCCCTGTCTTATGGGAATGTACTAAATGTGTCTTTTTTGTTGCATACCCTTTCCTATGGAGCATCCTTCCCCTGATATTTGGCATGCCTCTACCCTCCTAGCCTCCGTACTTTTTGGACTATAAGGTGCATCCCCCCCTCCCCTCCCCCATGGAAATGTCTGTGCATCTTATAGAGCTAATATTGTGGCAGGTGGAGGGTGTTTGTGGCGCCGACCAGTTGTTCTAGGTAGCAGGGATCACTGCTGCTGCCTATTGCTGTCTATCACTGCCTATCACCGCTGTCGCCCTTTCTCCACCAATCACAGCAATTGGCGGATAATGGGTCATGGCAAACAGCTAGTGGCAAATGGGCCGTGGTGGCAGAGAAAGGGCGGCAGCAAATGGGTGACAGTGGCAGCAAATGGGCAGTGGCAAATGGGTCATGGCAAACAGGCCGTGGCAATCCCCACCACCTAGTACAGCTGATTGGTGGTATTCTGTGAAGCAAACCCAATCACCAATCAACTGTTCAGCAGTGAAGGTTCCAGCATTCCCTGGCAGCGGCAGCGGCTCAGCTGAGTTGACCAGTTGTGGGGGCAATGGAGCAGAGGCCTGATAAGCGACATGCTGGGGCTGTGATAAAGTGCTGAAACTGATGAGGCTGTTTTCTGTTTGCTGCAAGGACGCTAGCCAGATTAATACTGGATGGATGCTGGGACACAGAGGCAGATTTCCCCCCCCCCCTTGTTTTTCTCCCCTAAAGAAATGTGTGTCTTATAGTTCAGAACATCTTATAGTCTGAAAAAACGGTACTTAAGATTTGGCTTTTCCACAAAGCACTAAGATAGGATGAGATTGATTGACTACATGTGGAAGTTTACTTGGTGCCAGGTTTTAATGTTGCTGGTTTTAATAGCTATATGTAGGCATTGGTGATATATTATGTTTCTTTTAGCACTTAGTTGGGAACTACCCAAAGTTTGATATAAGATAGGTGGCTATATAAATATTTGAAATGAACAGTATAAGGCAGTATAGGTATAAAACATACTATATCTGCCATGGTTAATACCACTATTACACTCCTACATTCTCATTGTCCAAAACTTAGACCGATACGCTCCCACAGAGAGGGCCTTCTCAGGGTGCCGTCGGCCGGACAATGCCGACTGGCGACACCCAGGGGAAGAGCCTTCTCTGTGGCGGGCCCAGCCCTTTGGAATGACCTACCCCCTGAATTACGTACCATCACCGACCTCCGCCTCTTCCGCCAATGTCTTAAGACATATTTGTTTCAACAAGCCGGCCTAGCCTAACCTCCCATGGGGACTTTTAGGTAGTTTTAAATTGGGTTTTTAAATTTTGGTTTTAGCGCAGGATAGGTTATTTAATAGTTTTTTAAATTATATTTATTGTATTTTGTATGTTTTTAAATTTTCCTGTGCGCCGCCCTGGGTCCTTCGTGGAGAAGGGCGGGATATAAATTTAAATAAATAAATAAAAATAATTTAAGTTTCTGACTTTCAAGACATGGGTTCCATAATAAATGGTATACGTTTTTCACATATTCATCCTGATCCCACTATTCAAGAACTTTATTTAATGAAATAAATTTTTCTTTGTTCATGTATTTTATATTACATGTAAGTTAAAATTCCAATCCCATTTCTGCTTTGACTAGTCAAAAATAAAATAAATCAAATGTCTGGTGACAACTTTCAAAGTTATAAATCACAGCGAGGACTCTATGAATCTCCAAAGGTTACTTAGCCAGAAGTTTAGGTCACCATATAGCCTATGTGGAAAATTTCAATAATAAATGTTGCAATGTGTAATAACCATCTTTCTGACTTGATCCAGGTTATTTGAAAGTTTGTTTGTGGTCTGTCCAGAGGCCACAGTCTCGATACTCATTCAGGATGAACCCCTTAACAAAGACTTCAAGTGGAAGCAACGGAGTCTATTGGTATGGATAGCTAGAATAAGTTTAGTGAAATAAATAAATATTTTTATATATTGCTAGTTCATTGTATCACCATCCTTGTGCATCAGGATTTTTATTTAATGTATGCCATTAATGTACGGACCTTTGATAATGTGATGCTGTTCAGACTACAAGGGCCCCCAACTGTGTTCAGGCACCTAATTAATGATGTGTTACATGAACACCTATACTGAGGGATCCTTGTGTATCTTGAAAACATATTTATATCTATTACCGCTATGGAGGAGCACACCTTGTTGGTGTGGCAGGTGTTACAAAAATTGCTGGTGGCAAAATTATACGGGAAACTCTCCAGAAGTGAGTTTCACTAGATTCGTCTAAACTGTTTGGGTTACCGTATATCCAACACTGGAGTGGAAATGGATCCACATAAGGTTCAGGTCATGTTGGAGTGGCAGGAACCAAAAATGTGTAGACAACTGTAGAGCTTCCTCAGCTTTGTCAATTTTTATAGGCAATCTGTTGTTTGCCAGGGTGGCATTGCCGTTGAATGACTTACTTCAAACCAAACACATGCTAATGAAGCCTCAACCCAGGCAACCACTCCGAAGGACTGCCAAGAAGCCTTTGAAATGCTAAAAGCCCTATTTGCTATGGAGCCAGTCCTGAAACACTCCGACCCCAGGCACCCATTTGTCATCAAAGCTGATGCCAGTGGTGTGGCTGTGGGAGTTGTCCTTTTGTAGAGAAATGAATGAGGCCAGATGCAGCCTTGCGCATACACCTTGCGTAAGCTCACTGAGACAGAATTGGTTGGCAATGTGGGAAAAGGAGACCTTTGCTGTGCGGTGGGGATTGATGAAATGATGGGATCTTTTGGAGGGAGCTAGAGATACATTCAAGATCTGGACAGACCACAAAAACCTTGAGACATTCCAAATGCCACATTGGTTGTCCCCAAAACAGGTCTGGTGGCCAACAGTTTCATTTTACTCTAAAGTACTTCATGGCGGATGTCCTATCACAGATGCCACAATATCAAAGCTGCTAGGAAGACATAATCCATGCCACCGTACCCCCTCCTAACAAGCAGCACAGATGCCAGTTGGGCCCCAAATGGACAACTTGACACATGATTTACAGACCACATTATTGGCCAACCCAGGGCTCTGAGAGAACCAACAAATAGTCACCCAAAGGAACGGCTTCACATGAAAAGGCAGCAAACTATATGTACCACTCGCCATGCGGCCCAGGGTACTGTAGCAATGCTATGAACCAAGCAAGCCAGCCATTTTAGGTTCCCCACCAGCCCTTGTTGCTGCACCCCAAGACATTGGCCCAGCCAGACTATGGCCAATGGCAGTCTTGCTAACACGAGGACTAGTGGGTGGGAATGAGATCCAGGAGGTAGGTACAATGGAAAGGGGGACTGGCTCTCAGTTGAAGAGTGAGCATGAACTGTGGCAGAGGCTTTATCCTCCTTCTCCTCACACAACCCCCTGGTTGACTGTTGCAGGCTGTGAGGGCGCACACAAGCAGGGATACTCTCCTCAAGCAAGTGGCTGGGCTCTGTCAAAGTGCAGTGAAGGCATACGGGGTGAGCAGGTTGACAGCTAATGGGCGAATGTCTTTGGCGAATGCCTTTTGTTTTTTTCTGAGCTTGATCCACAGGGTGGGCATGTAAGGCTTGGTGCCCCCCCCCTTTGCCCACTGCCCTGAGCTTCTTTACTTCTCCAGCTGAGCAATGCCTCCACTGTCATTGAAGTGTGACGGGCCTGGCCCCACAGTGCTTTCTTGCTCAATTGAAAGCTTCATCCAGCCTTCAAACAATAATGCTGGCCATTGAATCAGAATTGGCCAGGTGCAGGAACCAGTGCCATCCATGACCCATGTGCTGCTTGCTTATGTGGACCAGCCTTATTGTTTAAAAGCTGAATGAAGCCTTCAACTGAGTGAGGAAGCACTGCAGGGCCAGGTCCTTCACACTCATGTCCAGCTCACTGGAATTTGCTGTGCCGGCGCAGCAATGCGACTCTGTTCTGCGGAGCCCACTGCTGCTTGGGTGAAAAGGACAGCAACAAAGACAAGGAGAAGAATGAGAGGCTTTGAGCCAGCCAGCAGGAAGCAGGTCAGGCAGGGCTGGCTGGCTGGCTGGCTGGTTGGGGAGGGGGCAATCATGGTGCTTAGGTGGCTGCTGCCACCATCAGCTTACATGCCCCAACTGAAGCTGGAATTCACCATGCTGGGGGAGAACTAAGAGGCCCTGTTGCCCTGTAGAGTCTGCTACTGCTTGAGTGCGGAGGATGAGGAGAAAAATTGCTGCTCTGTTGGCTCTCCCCTGCCCCCACCCTGGCCATTGCTAGAAGCTTGAGTGCCCTGACTAAAGCAGGGATCATTCCCTTCCTCCCTCCCTCCCTCTCCCTCTCTCCCTCTCTCTCTTACACACACACACACACACACACACACACACACACACACACACACACGTGTGGAGAGCCTCCCTCCTTTCTCTCTGTTTCACTGTGGTGGCAGGTGCAGTGCTTCAGTGCCTGACTGGCGGGGACCTCTGCTGGGCATTGGGGAACAGCTCCTCACGGTCTCACCTTACTTCATACTCAACCCCTCTGCCTCACTGCTCAGGTGTCGCTCATGCCATTGATAGTAGTTTGGGTGCCCTCGCTGAAATATGGATCGCTGTCTCTCCCACACACATACATACACAATTGAATTGTGAACTCTCTCTCTCTCTTTCCCTCTCTACCTCCCTCCTTCCCCTCTCTCTTGCCCTGTTTGCATACAAACTCCATGGGACAAAGAGGTCTCATTAAGTAATTAAGTGGAAAGTAGTTGGGGTGGGGAAAAGCAGGAAGCCAGCAAACACTTTTTGCATCAAGAATAAAAATTTCTGGGACCCTGACTCTCTGCAAAAGAGAATGAGTGCCTGAATCTGTGTGATATTATAGCACCCAAGAGCATCCATTCTCAGCATGAAAAGCATTTCACAGCCAACTCTCCTCTCCCTTCCTCAAAGGCAAAGAAACAGAGAAACAAGAGAGGAGACAGATGTTTGCAAGGTAAATGAGTCCTTGAGGCAGGAAGGGAGGGAGAAGCATGAGGTATCTTAGTGAGTTGGGGAGGCCTTGAGGGTCTGTTCCATCACTAGGGCCCCCATGGCCTTTCCATGGTAGAGTCCCTACAGGAGAGCCCTTTTAAGGATTATGTATTAATAGAAAAGAAACTAACTAACTTCTGTTCTTAAACGCTAAAGCTGTTGCAAATAAAAAACAGAGGAGCTCTGATCAGAGCCATCATTTCGACAATTTTGCTGTACTGTAGAGTGTGGACGCCCCCATAAAATGCAAGCATGAGATCAGCTGAGGTTTTTCTCAGTCTTTTAAGTGGCCACAAACCTCAAGGCGAGGAGACATTGAGAAATGTTTCCTCTTTTGCATTTGAGCAACCAAGAATTAAAGACAAAGAAAAGAAGGGAAAGAGGGAAGAGAGCAAGGAAGCAAAAAGAAGGAAAGGGGAAAGAAAAAGAAAGAACGAAGAAGGAAGGAAGATTATACTGAGAGAAAGTGAGGGTCTGAGGTAAATCCTGCCTTAGTACTTTACCACCACCAGCCCTGCTGCCTTTTGCCATCCCGTTGTCCCCTCCTCCTGACCTCTCGTGGTGGTCTTCCATCTTATCATCACTGAGGATGCTGTGGTTACAAAGCTAGGTCTCCTCATAAGGAGAAGTAATGGGCCTCCCTCTGACCCACATACTTTGCCCTCCCTCAGACATGAACAACCTGGCCAAGGAGAGCAAGCACAGAAACAGTGGGATCTGGCCATGCCCTCCATGTCCACATCCACCATGTCCCCCAACCCCTGGGGGTGATTTTCATTTCATTTTATTCGATTTATAGACCGCACCAATCTCCGTAGAGACGGACTCTGGGCGGTGCACAGGGAATTAAAACAACAATGAATAAATAACAACATTACAAATGTTAAAAGAAATTAAATTATATACCTGTGCTAAAATACCCAATAAAAACTATCAAATCATTATTCTAATATAACTGAAGCTCTATCGTGCCAAGACCTAAGTTCTAGTCCAGCTTGTTGGAAAAAGTGCCTTGGAGGGGTGCAAACACTTGATCCCCCTCCCAATCCACATGGTTGTCTCTTCTTGCCTAATTGCCATCTTCCTCTGCATGATGTAAAAAAGAAAGAGACGAGATCCGAACTCATGAATACAAAATACAAGTAGAAGCAAAATAGAGAAAGAAAAAGTCCAGGAGGAGGGTACAATCGTCTTAGCAAATTTCTTAGCTAGTTCTTTGTCCACAGCTTTAAGCAACGATTAGATTAAATAACCTTTATTATCATTTTTCTGTATCTCTCAAAGGTCCGAGGTTGGACCAGGTGAGGACCAAAGCAAACATACAGGAAACTGAGATGTTCAGTAACCCAGATTTTAATCCTAAACATGATAATGTAACATAAAGTTCCATGCAAAATCAGCACTGGGAGCTCTCATCTCCCAGCACACTTTATAGTCCAGGGCCACACCCTCCAGCAGGCCTGACACCCCTGCTGGTCACCCAACATCCATAGCTTGTGGCAAACATCCAGCCACAGTGGCATGGTCCAGAGGGTGGCATACTTCGGGGCCCTGCGAATCCCAACTGGAGGCCCATGCATGGAAGTAGTGGGGGCGAGCAGCTGGTGAGTGACTGTTTGGTTTTGCCACTGGAAGTCCCATCATCATCACTGCGTCCTTGTTCATGCCAGTCAGCTGCCATGCTACCTGCTGCTCAGTGCCACTTTCAGAAGACCAGCCAAGGGAGCAATCTGTTGATGAGTGGCTGGTCAGCACTGTCCTGGGGTGTCCTGCTGCCACAGCCTCACCCATTGCTTCAGTTGCTGTCTCTGCTGTATACTACTCTGTGCCCTTCCTCCCCCCCCCCCAAGATATGGCGAGCCCCGGATCAGGGCTCTACTCTCCCTTCTATCAGGACCACACCTGGAAGATAGGAGACAGAGGGGTTAGGCATGGCACCCTGATATGTAACACCACCACCATCCCGGTTTGCTAGAATAGTTCCTGTGGAACCTGGTAAGCAAGCATGGGGCCCTCACATCCCAATCTGCCACCCATCAGGCATCAGTGGCAGGGTATCCTTTCCACTGTACCAGGTACTGCAGTTCCCCTCTATGGAGGTGTGAGTCTAGGACTTGGTCTATTTCATATTGGTTCTCCCCTACAGGACCTGGTAGCTGGGGAAGGAGCTGGATAATGGAATACTCCACAGGTTTCAGGAGTCTGATGTGGATGGGCAGTCACCAAGAGACTTTAAGTTTCATAGTTGCTCCCGGAATGGATCATCCTCTCATTCTGGGTTTGAATGTAGAACACCAAAAAAATGTTCTTGAGATTTTTTTTTAATAAAATGTTTTTATTTCTCCCTTTCAAATTCATTCTTAGGTATACATTCTTATAATTGCTATTTAACATTTATCTATTCATCATAGTCTCTATATTCATTTTTACACACACACATATATATAATGGTTTGGGTCACTTTCTTGCCACCCCGTGTCTCCCTCTTGTTTTGCAACACCTTTCTCCTTCCATCTTCTTAGCTTCCCTTCTCTACCTTTTTCTTCCTCCTCTCCTTCCTCATTTCTTCTTCCCCTCTCTTCCCCTTCTTCTCCTCCATTCTCCTCTTTCTTCCCCTCTCTCCTACTCTTAATTCTCCCCTCCCTTACTTTCTCTGCTTTACCCTTTCTTCTTTTCCCTCCTCATCCCCTCTCTTCCATTGTTGGCCTTGCTTATTTACTTTCTCTGATGGGTTCTCGGGGTGGCATTTCAGCGATCTCAACTTTATCTTTTCATACCAATAATTTTCTCTGTTTACCTTTTATTTCTAACTAGCTATACCCGGCCACGCGTTGCTGTGGCCCAGTCTGGTTAAATGGCCAACCAATCTGTGTGTAGATCTACACCTGCACACATACACACAACCACCATATAACCCCCAACCTACCTACCTACTGTATTTCTCCGTCTCTATCTATCCCTCTACCTACTTACCTATCGTATTTCTCCCTGTCTATCTATCCCTCTACCTACCTACCTACTGTATTTCTTCCTTTCTCCCTCTATCTACCTACCTACCTACTGTATTTCCCCCTCTATCCCTCTACCTACCTACCTACTGTATTTCTCCCTATCTATCTATACACCTACCTACCTACCAGGGGTGGGTTTCTGCAGGTTCGCACCTACTCATGAGAACCGGTTGGTGAAATTTAGAGAACTGGCGAGAGGGGGTTCCACAGGCATACCTGGAAGTAAATCTGGCCCACCGCTGCCAGTGACCCAACGGGAAGGAAAGGAAAGGAAGGAAAAAAGGAAGGAAGAAAGGAAAGAAGAAAGAAAGAAAGAAAGAATTTATCATCACAATTGAGTCCAAAATTTTGGTTGCTAAGCAAGAGCGTTGTTAAATGAGTTTCACCACATTTTAAAAGGTGGCCACTCCCACCTGTCACATGACTGCCAAGCCATGCCCACAAAATAGGCCACACCTACAGAGTAGGTTCTAAAAAATTTGAAACCCACCCCTGCTACCTACCTATAGTATTTCTCCCTCTCTGTCTATCCCTCTACTTACCTACCTACTGCATTTCTTCCTTTCTCCCTCTATCTACCTACCTACCTACTTATTTTTTTTAACTTTTATTTTAATTAAATTTATATCCTGCCCTTCTCCACGAAGGACCCAGGGCGGCGCACAGGAATTTAAAAACATATAAAACAATAAATATAGAATTTAAAAACATATTAAATTACAGTCCTATGCTAAAATCCAAATTAATATCCCCAGTTTAAAACTATCTAAAATAGTCCCAATGGGAGGTTAGGCTACGCCGGCTTGCTGAAAAAGATGTGTTTTTAGACACTGGCGGAAGAGGCGAAGGTCCGAGATGGTACGAAGTTCAGGGGGTAGGTCATTCCAAAGGGCAGGGCCTGCCACAGAGAAGGCTCTTCCCCTAGATGTCGCCAGTCAGCATTGCCCGGCCGACGGCACCCTGAGAAGGCCTTCTCTGTGGGAGCGGATCGGCGGGAGGGATGTATGGGGCAGGAGATGGTCTCGCATATAACTAGGCCCCGAGCCATGGAGTGCTTTAAAGATGGTCGTCAGAACCTTGAAGCGCACCTGAAAGACCACAGGAAGCCAGTGCAGCTCGCGCAGGATCGGTGTTACATGGGAGTATCTCGGGGCTCCCGTAATCACCCGTGCGGCTGCATTCTGGACTAACTGTAGCTTTCGAGTGCACCTCAAAGTAGAGAGCCCCATGTAGAGAGCATTGCAGTAGTCGAGTCGGGATGTCACGAGTGCTTGAGTGACTGTGCGGAGGGCAGCCCGGTCTAGTATGGGGCGCAATTGGTGCATCAGGCATACCTGATGAAACACCCCCCTGGCCACGGCTGCCACATGGTCCTCCATAGACAGCCAGGAATCCAGGAGGACACCCAAATTACGCGCCCTCTCCATGGACCTCACCAGTGTTTCACCCCCAATGGCCAGAATTGGAGTAATCTGGCTGAAACCGGGGTGCTGGGAACCACAGCCACTCAGTCTTGGAAGGGTTGAGCTTGAGTTTGTTACTACCCATCCTACCTACTGTATTTCTCCCTCTCTATCTATCCCCTTATCTACCTACCTGCCTACCTACCTACTGTATTTCTCCCTCTCTAAATATCCCTCTACCTACCTACCTACTATATTTCTCCCTATCTATCCACCTACCTACCTACCTACCTACTATATTTCTTCCTTTCTCCACTTACCTACCTACCTACCTACTGTATTTCTCTCTCTCTATCTATCCCTCTACCTACCTACCTACTATATTTATTTATTTATTTATTTGATTTATATCCCGCCCTTCTCCAGAAGGACCCAGATAGTATTTCTCTCTCTCTCTCTCTCTCTCTCTCTCTCTCTCTCTCTCTCTCTCTCTCTCTCTCTCTCTCTCTCTCTCTCTCTCTCTCTCTCTATCCACCTACCTACCTACCTACCTACCTACCTACCTACCTACCTACCTACTGTATTTCTCCCTATCTATCCACCTACTTACCTACATACCTACCTACCTACTATATTTCTTCCTTTCTCCCTCTACCTACCTACCTACCTACTGTATTTCTCCCTCTCTATCTATCCCTCTACCTACCTACCTACTATATTTATTTATTTATTTATTTATTTATTTGATTTATATCCCACCCTTCTCCAGAAGGACCCAGATAGTATTTCTATCTATCTATCTATCTATCTATCTATCTATCTATCTATCTATCTATCTATCTATCTATCTATCTATCTATCTATCTATCTATCTATCATCTATCTATCTATCATCTATCTATCTATCTATCTATCTATCTATCTATCTATCTATCTATCTATCTATCTATCTATCTATCTATCCATC
The DNA here is from genome assembly GCA_039707465.1 of Rhabdophis nuchalis. Taxonomy (NCBI): domain Eukaryota; kingdom Metazoa; phylum Chordata; class Lepidosauria; order Squamata; family Natricidae; genus Rhabdophis; species Rhabdophis nuchalis. The sequence goes on along the minus strand of CM077647.1, from coordinate 48,813,521 downwards.
CACCCACCCACCCACCCACCTACCTACCTACCTACCTACCTACCTACCTACTGTATTTCTCCCTATCTATCCATCTACTTACCTACATACCTACCTACCTACTATATTTCTTCCTTTCTCCCTCTACCTACCTACTTACCTACCTACTGTATTTCTCCCTCTCTATCTATCACCCTATCTACCTACCTACCTTATTTCTCCCTCTCTATCTATCCCTCTATCTACCTACCTACTGTAATACAATAATACAATAGCAGAGTTGGAAGGGACCTTGTAGGTCATCTAGTCCAACTGCCTGCCTATGATGGTGAACCTATGGCACGGGTGCCACAGGTGGCACATGGAACCATTTCTTAGGGCATGCAAGGCATTGCCCTGTCAGCTTTAGTGTGCATGTGTGCCCTGGCCAGCTGATTTAGGCCTTCTTTTGAGGCCATTTTTTGGCCTCTGGAGGTGGGGGGAGGGTGAAAACAGCCTTCCTATAAAGCCTCTGGAGCCTGGGGAGGACATTAAAAGCATGCCAAATGCAGGGGGTCATGCACATAACATTATGGATGTGGCACACCTGTGCACATCGCCCCTGCACTCCCCCTGCTTTTGGCACGCGAGCCAAAAAAGGTTAGCCATCACTCCCTAAACCATTTCAAACAAATGGCTATCCAACATCTTCTTAAAGACTTGCAGAGTTGGGGCATTCGCAATTTTTGGAGGCAACTTCTGTTCCACTGGTTAATTGTTCTAACTGCCAGGAAATTCCTCCTCAGTTGTAAGTTGCATCTCTCCTTGATTAGTTTCCACCCATTGTTTCTTGTTCTGCCCTCAGGTGCTTTGGAGAAAGCTTGACTCCCACTTCTTTGGGGCAACCCCTGAGATATTGGAAGGCTGCTATCATGTCTCCCCTAGTCCTTCTTTTATTAAACTGTATTTCTTCCTCTCTCTCTATTCCACTCTCTACCTACCTACTGTAATACAATAATACAATAGCAGAGTGGGAAGGGACCTTGGAGGTCATCTAGTCCAACCCACTGCCTAGGCAGGAAACCCTATACCATTTTAGACAAATGGCTATCCAACATCTTCTTAAAAACTTCCAGTGCTGGGACATTCACAACTTCTGAAGGCAAGCTGTTCCACTGGTTAATAGTTCTAACTGTTAGGAAATTTCTCCTCAGTTCTAAGTTGCTTCTCTCCTTGATTAGTTTCCACCCATTGCTTCTTGTTCTGCCCTCAGGTGCTTTGGAGAATAGCTTGACTTCCTCTTCTTTGGGGCAACCCCTGAGATATTGGAAGACTGCTATCATGTCTCCCCTAGTCCCTCTTTTATTAAACTGTATTTGCTGTCAGCTCCCTGCCTCTGTGTTTTTACCTCAGAGAACAGTCTTGAGCAGTATTTCTCCCCACCCCTCTCTATGGGCCACCTGGGAGTTTGCTATCCCAGTGCCTTTTTGGCCCTAAGAGGCCTCCATATGAGGCTTCTTCCAACACTGACAGTTGAAAAGCAGTCTGATGGGCGTGGCTACAGGGAAGTGAAAACATTTTCCATGGGTACATTTTACATGTGTGTAGTTTGCACACGATACATGTGTGCTAGGCACAAAATGAGTTGGTATTCTATTATCCGAAGTCCTTGTGAACATTGTGTGAAAAATTGAGGTAAATCGGTCCAGTAGTTTTTGAGATTAGTGGATTCGTACAAACTATTTTACATTTCTATTTATATAGATATTAGTTCCACTTATATCATTTTTCCGCTTATATATTTACATTTTAATATATTCTTAGTTTGCCTCCCCCTAATTTAATAATGTGTCATCTGAGATATATTTCATGTTTTGTTCCTTTTTCTTTCTATATATACCTATTATATATACTCATAAAATTGGCCCCATGTCCTGAAGTACACTGATTCCTCTTTGTCCTTTATTCTCAATGTCAACCTGTTCATTTCTGCACAGTCTAATATCTTCTTTGTTACCTCCCATTCTGATGGGATTTTGTCTGCTTTCCAATTTTGTGCAAATACAATTCTAGCTCCTGTTATTATTTGTACAATCAAATATGAATCTTCTTTGCTGTATTTCTCTGCTGACACCCAGGGGGAGACCCTTCTTTGTGGGAGCACCTGTCCTCTGGAATGAATTGCCCCCAGAGTTATGAATTATCCCTGACCTACCTTCTGCTGTGCTCTTAAAACTTTTATATTTTTCAACAAACCGGGTTGGCGTAAATACAAATTGTATTAATTTTAATTGGGTTTGTTTGGTTTTTAACTTTACCATGGGCAAAATTATTTAATATGTTTTTAAATTGTTTTAACATTTGTATATCTGTGTTTTAGTTTGGTTGTACACCGGCCTGTGTCTTTCAGGAGTAGGAGGTATAAAAATATAAATAAATTAAACTAAACTCTGGTAGAATACCCTATAAAAATACCTCTAGCTTAAACTCTACAGGCTGATGTATTATTTTAGAATATTCTTGAGATGTTGAAGGTAACTTTTGATCAGGGGACTCACAGCCTTCTCTGAGTACGTTACGGGAGAAATTTACTAAACCAAGCCTATACTACAAAACCATTGCAAATGCTCTGTGGTTCTTTTATTTATTACTAAATATTTTTTCTTAAGAAAAACTAAACATCTGTGGGTTTAAAAAAAATAAAAAAGAATATTCTTATTAAAAAAAATTGAAAAATATTATTCTGACATTTTAAAGTGGATCACAACACATGAGGTTTGTCTTAATTTGTATTCCTCAGCATGTTCTTATATTGTTGATTTTTAATAGGATTGTAAATTAAAACATTCAGAGTACAAATATCTCTGCCAGCAGCACATCCCAAAAGGAGACTATCAGACTAATGTGTGAGAAATGCAGTTCACCACTTTCCCATTGCTTTTGTAGAGAATCTTGGCAAATAATTCTGTAAATGGATATCTTGATTTGTATTTGGCAATAATGAGATCCCAGATTGTCTAATATGATATTTGCAACTGCTTGTATGCTCCTTGCCTGTCTACACAGAGATCTGTCAAAGAGCTGGCTTCTGTTAAATACTCTCTGAACAACATTGCAAGTTATGCTTTGATCCATTAGAAATAATGCAAAATCAATTATATTTGGATATTTGAAATGTCATATATCAATAAACATGAATAAGCTTTGGAGTTTGGTAAAACTCTTCCACAGTCTGTGTTAAACTTTATCTTTGATCTGGAAGACAATCAACAGGTCATTCAGGAGTACAAATGAAGGATATCACTGGATTCATTCTTCCAGCAGCATGCCCATAACCATAGAACATACTGTGGCAGCTGCTAGAAGAATAGGAAGTTGAGTTCTGGAATTTGGAAGCCGAAGAAGAAGCTTTACTTGGAGCTTGGCAGCAGCAGTGGTGGCAGCGGCCGTGCCCTAGTCCTGCAAGGAGAGCTAGCCAAAGAGAAGGTGAGGCTGGGAGGCATGGAAGCTGGGGGTGAGCAGTCGCTCGGCAAACCCAAAACAATAATCCCTCCCCCTTTAATAAGCCCAAGGCCATATTTCATGGGTCAAAAAAATGTAAGACCCATGGTATTTTCAGGGAAACACGGTATGATCCTGGGGCCAGGAAGCCTATAGTCTATAGGAGTTTCATTGCATTGCAGAGGACTTCAAGGAGGTTTACAACGCTTACTATAAATATCTAATAATGAGTGGCTCCCATTGAGATTAATAGGTGCTATTTCTTGTTGAGTGTGTACACTATGCTGGGATATCAATGAGCTACCAAATTATTCTTGGACCACTTTTCTGTTAGCTCCATGGCAACATTTGAAAGGCAACTTATTATCCATCCCTCGTCTATAATATTGGAGGCTTAAGCTTAATGGGGTTTATTTCTAAGGAGATATTCTATGCCTAGGGTTATGCTGTTGAATTAGAACCCAACTGTAGATTCTAATTTAATTATCAGATTTAAAATTTTTGTGATTGCAGTTTGGATGCTATATCAAAAACTGTCCTGTTTTTAGTTATATAAAAACATTATATAACTAAAACATTATAAACATTATATAAAACACTTCTAGATAAGGGCTTTTCTGCGGTGTCACTATAAAAAAATAGCCTGTTTGCCTGAAAATTAGATGAAAGTTGGGATACTTTTTCAGAAAGGCTGTGCTGCGGAACAACAATTATTGTTACAAAAATTATATGAATAAGTCACTCTGAAGCTAGTCCAATATTTTCAAGTCTGGACATGCCATGATATTTTTTTTAGTTAATGTTTATTGTCAGAATTGCTTATTGCTTTTATTGCAGCTTTTTCCCATAGTGCATTAATGTCTTTGGAGACTAGAATGTAGCTTTATTCTACTTGGGCAATTCATTTTATGCAGGGTGAAAAATTAAGACAATTAATGAAGATACATTCAGAATACACCATCTTGCCCTTTGCCAAATAAACCTTATATATGAAGGCAACTTCACACTTCCTTTTGTTTAAACAGATTCAGTCCTCACCTATATGAGCCTGTGTAAATCACTGATTTACATGGGAATGTGATGGGAGAGAAGAAAAGGAGCGGGAGAGGATTCCTAAGGTCATTGCTTGCTGAAAATATATCAGGAATTTCTCCCTCCAGGGTGCTGTTGCTTTCTAACACTGTAACCAAACACCTACACTGCCTGCCAGTATTTAGCTGCTTTTCAAAAGAATAAAAACAAAGAAAGGAGAAATGCCAAGTTCTGCTAATAGCTGGACTGAGCAGTTAGTTAAATGGAAAAAATGCTGAAATATATCACTGTAATTAATTAAGGAGTTTTTACTAAAGCTAAAAAGACTGGATATGGTTTCTGGTGTTTTATTTATTACTCATTTTGCTTTAGTCTTTTGTGCAATTACTATCAAACTGGAGTTTGGGGAGTTTATAAAAAATATAAAGCCTAGGATTGTCTGCCATGGCAAGGTGAGGTTGTCCACTTAAGATGTAATTGCAACCACAAGAATAAGATTAGCCCTTTTCAAGTTCATTCACTACAAATATGGAAGGTTTTCATCAATTGGCAGTAACTTGTCCTTTTTTTTTAAAATTGCCTGATGCCCATCTAATGGTCTCTGGAGCCCTGGATTCCATTTCTTGTTTTGAATAATCTTGGTTTTTTTTTTTTTTTTAAGTGACTATCACACTAGGTGCAATACATGTTAGAATTAAGATTTAAATTTTAGCTCAAGGATTAATATCTGGCTGAGACTGTTTTCAGAGTGCATTGATTTATACGTACATTTGTTCCAATTAATTGCTGTATTATTATACTTTGTATTTTTAAATGCCTAGATATCCTTAATTAATTTATTTATCTATTTTTCTGAGTCATATGACACTCACTACCAGAAAAGAATTATTTCCTCCAACATATCGGTGTATCTTGTTTTATTATGCTTTGCTTTATTGCACTTCACAGATATCGAAATATTATTTTTACACAATCTTCTACCAACAAAAAGATTACAACTCTCTGAAGACTCAGATGATAATTAGCATTTTTAGGGAAAAACTATTTTTAATTAAAGTATGTATTTTGGGGGTTTTCTAAACATAATACTAGCACACACTTAATAGACTACAATATAGAGTAAACATATTTTTTATATGTACTGCAACCCCACCCCCCAAAATGGCACTCACTTTATTGAAATATTTGCTTTATTGTGTTGATTAGGAACTGAACTTCTGAGGTATACCTGTATTACCTTTTGTACTCCACAAACTCAACATATACATTTTTGTAGCACATCCAGAATTATGTTTCAAAACTGAGAAAGCTATGCAACCTGTCAAATAATTATGGCTCTGGGTTAAATTAGCAAAAATGAATTACCTCACTTCACCTAAATAACAAATGAAACAAATGAAAATTTCTACTGTATTAATTTAAGGATATAACATCATCATCTTTCTTTAAACCAAACTGTGATCTAAGAATGCAGCAACAAGTATATTAGACTGCAGTTCCTACAGTTCCTACTATAGGCAATGCTAATGTCAGCCCTTTGAGTTAGACCAGCCTAGAAAACCAAAGTTATGAATGCTAAGACTATATTAATTATAAGGTTCCAGTAACAGAATATGTATTTCCCCCTCCATCTTTTATATTTGTGAGAACTAAAAAGCATCAAATCTGAGATGATTTCTCAAATTACATTTCTGCCTTGGACTCAATTTTTTTTTAATCTGATAGTTATCTTGGTTGCAGCTGTTCCTTCTGTTCATCAAGGTTGCTCCTATTCCCATTACTTTATTTAGGATGGATGCAGATTAACCTAATTTTGGGCATAATCTCTTGTAATTGGAAATCACTCGTTTCATAATTTGAAGATACGTCAATCTGTAATCCATTTAACTTTTAACAAACAGCCAATGGTATAATAATACCAAAATGATTTCAAGATAAATATGAGGTCAGAGTTGGCTCTATTCATTATTCTATAGAAAATCTAAGTAGAAGGCCAGCATTCTTGAATCTTTTCCAGACCAATGGTCTTTACACATGTTGGACTACATATCCCATTATATTAAACTATCTACTGACAACATTCCCCAAGTTGGAGCATCCCCACTAATCTCCCAGTCATGCTTGTTATGGAATTGAAGGAATTAGACTTTTATAAAGGAGAATATTTGTAGCTCAGGGTTAATATGAGAGATCCTTAGTTGCTAGTTTTCTTGCAGACATTTCATTACTCAAACAATTGTTGGAAGAAATGTCCATCTGGGTTCATTTCCAAGTGGAGAGAAAGACACTGGAAACAATTTTTATTTATTTATTTGTCAAATTTATATACCGCCCTACCTCCCCGAAGGGACTCAGGGCCGTGAACAGAAATATAAAAATATAATACAATACAGTACAAACAGTTAAAAAGAATTAAATTAAAGTCTGTGCTTAGATTAGAAAAGGGTTAAAATCAATTAAAACTATTCCCCATTAAAAACTAAGCCAGGCTGGCCTCTTGAAATAGATGTGTCTTTAATGCCCGGCAGAAGAGGCGTAGGTCCGTGATGGCATGAAGGTCAGGGGGTAATCATTCCAGAGGTCAGGCCCCGCCACAGAGAAGGCTCTCCCCCTGGGGGCCACCCGTCGGCATTGTCCGGTGGATAGCACCCTGAGGAGGCCCACTCTATGGGAGCAGACAGGTGTAAGGGAGGTATGTGGTAGGAGGCAGTCCCGCAAGTAGCCAGGTCCCATGTCATGGAGCGCTTTAAAGATGGTTACTAGCACCTTGAAGCGCACCCGGAAGGCCACAGGCAGCCAATGCAGCTCGCGCAGGAGAGGTGTTACATGGGAGTATCGAGACACTCCCAGGATCCCCGCGCGGCCGCATTCTGGACTAGCTGGAGCCTCCAGGGGCACCTCAAGGGGAGCCCCATGTAGAGTGCGTTGCAGTAGTCCAGGCGGGAGGTGACGAGCGCTTGAGTGACCGTGCATAAGGCATCATGATCTAGATAGGGGCGCAACTGGCCACGGCTGCCACATGGTCATCCAATGACAGCCGGGAATCCAGGACACCCAAATTGCGAGCCCTATCCAAAGTTGGCTGTTTGGAAAAATGGTTTTAATGGTATACAAGATCACATGGCTTGAGGTCTTGGGCAAAAAAGGCACATGGAGTGGAGGGAGAGATTTATACCTTCTGTTGGGATTTAAATTTGAGCTTGTATTCTGATTGGTTGTTAGACTACCATGGGTCCATGGGGGGTAACTTTGTAGGTTGTGTTTTTGAGTCCCAAGCATTTGAGCCTTGCTGGGTGATGATGTAATGAAAAGTCTTTGGGATTCCTATTATGGTTCTGCCTGAAGGAGGTAAATCTTGGTTATGTAGAATAGGCCGGCCAGGCCTTAATGGCCGATTTAAAAAAATGGGATAATAAATTTCTGACTTCCTTTTAGGAAAAATATTCTGTCCTTTTAATATTTCCTAAAACATTTCATTTTTCTAAGAGAGAGGTGGGTGCTAACTTCCCACACTAGGTAACATAATTGGTGCTAGAATTAGACTCTGACACATCTGGAGGGCATAAAAAGGGGAGAGACTGGACAGTGTTCACTTTAACTGTGGATGATAAATGCAAACCCAACACATCTGGAAAGCTATAGTGGAAGTGAGCAATTTGACTCTACAAGTCTTGCACAAATTCCTTAACACCAAATAGCTTGGTCACAACATGGAATGTGTCATGCAGCAAAATTTGGAGAGCCATTGTTTGCTGCTGAACTACAGGCTCCAGTGAAAGCTCCAAACATAAACCAGGAGAAAAATCCTTGAAAGAGTTAAAATTGTATGAGGAATAATATGTTCAAAGGAGCAGATGCTCATTGTTATGGAAGCATAGATTAATTACTATGTTTGGTTCCAATTCAGTTCCATGTTCAGCTCATTTTAATTATTATTTTCAGATCATTGATTATGGGTTGGTTATCCTCATTACTTGGAATAATACTCTTCTTAATCTCTGTTTTTCAGAACTGCCTAAATTATCTTGTAAGACTTGAGCTCTGTTTCTCCTGATTCCAAATTATATCCTAATGTAGTTTTGCTTAATCTATCTTGATTACAGATGGTAGAAAGGAAAGCCTAATTATGAACCTATATTAATTAGTGTGACTATTATTAAAATGCTTTATATAATCATTCAAATGTTTTAATGATTTTTACTTTATTAATCATCATTTTTTATTTTTTTGGCTAGTACAGAAATGGGCAAAGTGAGGGTAGAAGAACCGTGACTTTTTAAAATATTGACAAAGGATAATTCCTAATATCCTTCACCACTGGGTACACTAGCTGAGTTCTTGGGAGTTTCAGTTTTCAAAACTTGGAGAACCACATATTTTCCATCTTTGGATAAGAGCGAATCACAGTATCATTACTTATATGGGAGAGGTGAAACCTCCATTACATTATTTCTAATACTTTACTTTAGTTTGATCTTTATTATGCTCATGATAGGTTCCCCAAGGCAGGCACAATGTAAGCTAAAATTTCAAAAGATCTAAACACATAATTAGGAACAGTTGTATGCAGCTAAGCAGTATGAGTGATTTAAAACTTTATTTATTGTGTTTCTCTATCATTCCGGCCAATGGCACTTAACAAAGCAATATACCCATCATACCACAGATGACCCACATCATAAATCCTGTGAAATAATAAATGATGAAACCCAACAAGATATATCCATATGCGTATCAATCTAAAACCTGGCATGAAAGGCTAACATCAAAATAACTACTGGATGGGGAGGAGGAGTTGCCAATGTCATGATGAAATGGACATACGATCTCGAAGCTCTGAGATCGCTGCCGATACTTTTGCAGTTGGGTGGTCCAATTGGACCTAAACCATCCCGTAGAGATGGTGAATGGGAAGAATACATCCTGCTGGTCTCAGGGACACCGCAAAGTCCCTGATTGATCCCGGAGAAGTTCTTCTAGCTGGCAACAAAAGCTCAGCCTAGGCTGATGAAGTTGGGACGGCTCCGGAATGGAAGGAAACGGAAAGAGAAAGTGTTTACAGATGGTGAGGAACATCATTGATAACTAAAGATAAGCTGATTAAAGAAACACATGGAGAGTATCGAGACCATATAAGAGATTCAATAAGCAACAGTTGCGAAGAGGAGTCCACACAAATCGGATTAAGGAGATAATGAGAAGACTAATCCCACAAATGGCAAAAGACATGAATGTGAAGATCCCAGAAGAAAACCTAACAAATTTATGAGCTTTGAGACAAAGTTCAAAAGAAATCCAGTCATTTATTAGGATTAACATCCTGACGTTATTTTGTTGCAGTTAAAATTGAAAATCATTTAATGGTGTCTGCACTTTACCCCCCCCCCTGTTCCCCCTCCTCTCTGCCTGGTAATAAATCACATTAGCCAATTAACAGCGTAATTGAATCTATCCATGTGCATTACAGACCAGCTTGGAATTTCCCTCTGACCACAAAAATGCCTGGAATTCTCATTTTTCTATGTCAACTTGATAATGGTCATGGTGATGTTTTTGCAAGTTGACATCCAGCTCCGCTCACTTTCTGAAAGCAACCTATGGGAAACAAAACAATTTGAATACAGGTGTATAACTTAGGGATGTGTTCCTCCCCCAGGCTTGCTTAGGTTTTCTGCATTGAAATTTGCTATAAGGCGATCAGCTAGGATGTTTCTATGTTTCACTCCGCGATTCCTTCCACTTGATTAGGTATTGGAGTTGTCTCCTGCGCCATCTTGAATCAAGGATTCGTTGAACTTAATAATGGGTTTGGCCCCCTATGACCATAGGGCCTGGGGCGCCTGGGGTAGTGGTTGCAGGGTGGATCCTATCACAGGTTTCAAAAGGCTGCTATGAAATGATTGGTGTATCTTCCCCAGCAATCGAGGCAGTTTTAATTGCACTGTGACTGGGTTGATGATCTTTACTATGGGGAATGGTCCCACAAATTTCGGGCCCAGTTTCTTGCTAGGCAGTTTTAATCTCAAGTTTGTGGAGAGGTAAAGCTTCTCTCCTACCTGGAATGGCCGTTGCGGAGTCCGGTGTTTATCTGCCTGTTTCTTATAGGTTTGTGCCACTTTAGCCAGTTCTTTCTTGACATTTTCCCAAGTTGCTTTCAGCATCGACATCCAATCAGTCAAGCTGACTGAGGAGGGAGGGTCCCTTGGATACTCAGGCATTGGGACAAAGTCCATGCCACTCACTACTTTGAATGGCGTGAGTCCTGTGCTGCTGTGAACAGCATTATTGTATGCGACCTCAGCAAAAGATAAAAGGTCTGCCCAATTAGACTGCTGATAGTTCACTTAGCACCTCAGGTACTGCTCTATCATGACGTTCAGTCTCTCTGCTGCCCCATTAGTGCTTGGATGAAAAGCTGAACTAAGACCCTGAGATGACCCAATGGACCACAGGAACTCCCTCCAGAACTTAGCCGTGAACTGGACCCCTCTGTCTGAGATGATTCTTTGAGGCACTTCATGCAGTCGGTAGATATCTTCATAAACAGTTTAGCCAGCTTGTGAGCCGAGGGTAGTCCACTACAAGGTATTAAGTGTGTCTGCTTGGTGAACAGGTCTATTACAGTCCAAATCACTGTGTTTCCCCCACTTTTTGGCAATTCTACTATAAAGTTCATTGCAATCTCCTCCCATGGCCTCATTGGCTCTGTCACTGTTTGCAGCAGTCCGGGGGGGTTTCCTGGTCATCTCTTCATTGTGGCACAGTTGGTGTAACTTTTCACGTAACTATCCACATCTTTCTTCATCCCAGGCCACCAGAATTGCCTCCGGGCTAAGTGTAAAGTCTTTAGGAACCCAAAGTGGCCTGCCGGTTTGGCGTGGTGGCTCCTCTGGAGGACTAGGATATGTAGGGATTCTGGAACATAGAGTTTCGTCCCCTTCCATGCAAGGTCATCTCTTTTTGTCAAGATTTATTGGTTGTTTTGGAACCAGGGATCTGCTAGCAGCTCAGTTTTGAGTTTTGTGGTTAAGTCACTTGTGGGTTGGCCTTGCTGGTCATGGCGTTGCTGCCTGGTGGTTACTTGGGCAGCTGTTTGAGTAGAAGGAATAATGGCGTCCACTACATGCTCCCGTTCGCATTTGTACTGAGGCATGCAGGAGACGGTGTCAGCTAGAAAGTTTCTCCCACCTGGAATGTGCTTTAAGACAAAATCAAAACGGTTGAAGTATTGAGCTCATCGGACTTGTTTGGGTGATAATTTCCGTGAGGTCCTAAGTGCTTTCAGATTTTTGTGGTTGGTCCAGACTTTGAATGGTTTCTGGCTCCCTTCTAACAGGTGTCTCCATGTTAGCAGTGCCCATCTCACTGTGAAAACCTCCTTTTCCCACATGGCCCACCATCTCTCTGTGTCTGTGAGCTTGCGGGAGGTGTAGGCACAGGGTTGTAAGTTTCCTTGGTTGATTCTTTGGAGTAGCACCACTCCCACTGCCACATCACTGGCATCTGCCTGGATCACGAAAGATTGCTCAGGGTCAGGATGCTTCAGTACCGGTTCCTTTGCAAACATTTCTTTTAGCATTTCAAACGCCTCTTGGCAGGTCAGGTCCCACTGTAGGGGTTGTCCCAGACAAGGTTTCGTTCCTGGGCTCCCTGTCTTCAGGAGGTCTGTCAGGGGTTTGGCAATCTTTGCAAAGGAGGGGGTGAATTGCCTGTAGAAGTTTGCGAACCCTAGGAAGCTTTGTAGCTGTCTGCAGGTGCGAGGGGGTTGCCAGCTTAGGACGGCTTGCACTTTGGCTGGATCCATCTCTACTCCCTCATTTGACACTTGGTAACCCAGGTAGTCTAGCCGTGTATGGTGGAATTCGCATTTTGATAGATTTAGATTTAGATTAGATTAAGATTTATTGAATTTATATACCGCCCTTCTCCCTTTCGGGACTCATGGCGGTGTACAGCCAACAGTAAGAATGGATAATACAAAAGCTAAAATCATATGTTAAGATATATTAAATGGATTGGCCTGCCAATTAAAACCCCCTACTAAAATCAATTTAAAAAACTATGACAGGCCGGCAGCACGAAATAAATGGGTCTTCAGGACCCAATGGAAGAGGCGTAGATCCGTGATCATCCATAGTTCAGGGGGTAGGTCATTCCAGAGGGCAGGAGCTGCCACAGAGAAGGTTCTCCCCCTAGGGGTCACCAGCTGACATTGCCTGGCCGACGGCACCCTGAGGAGGCCCTCTCTGTGGGAGTGAACTGGTCGGTGGGAGGTATTTGGCAGCAGGAGGCAGTCTTGCAAGTAGCCAGGTCCCTTGCCATGGAGTGCTTTAAAGATGGTCACTAATATTTGAAGCGCACCCGGAAAGCCACAGGCAGCCAGTGCATCTCACACAGGAGAGGTGGCACATGGGAGCGTCTAGATGCTCCCAAAATCCCCCACATGGCTGCATTCTGAACTAACTGGAGCCTCCGGGTGCACCTCAAAGAAAGCCCCATGTAGAGAGTGTTACAATAGTCCAGGCGGGAAGTGACGAGGGCTTAAGTGACCGTGCGTAAAGCGTCACAATCCAGAAAGGGGCGCAACTGGCATATCAGGTGAACCTGATAGAAAGCCTCCCTGGCACGGCCATCATATGGTCTTCTAGAGACAACCAAGAGTCCAGGAGAATGCCCAAGTTGCGAGCCCTCTCTGTGGGGGCCAATGACTCGCCCCCAATAGCCAGAGATGGTACCAACTGGCTATACCATGACGCCGGAAGCCACAGCCACTCGGTCTTGGATGGGTTGAGTCGGAGCCTGTTTCTCCCCATACAGACGGCCTCCAGACACCGGGACATCACTTCCACGGCATCGTTGGGGTGGTCTGGGGTAGAGATGTACAGCTGAGTATCATCAGCGTACTGATGGAACTCTACCCCAAAACCACGGATGATCTCACCCAACGGCTTCATAGAAATGTTAAACAGGAGGGGCGATAGGACCGACCCCTGTGGGACCCCACAAGTGAGGCACTTGACGTCGACCTCTGCCCCCCTGCCAACACAAACTGCAACCGGTCAGAGAGGTAGGAGGAGAACCACCGTAAAACGGTGCCTCCCACCCACAACCTCTCCAACCGGTGCAGCATGATACTATGGTCGATGGTATCAAAAGCTGCTGAGAGATCTAACAGGACCAGGATAGACGAACAACCCCTATCCTGAGCCCTCCATAAATCATCGACCAACGTGACCAATGCCGTCTCTGTGCTGTACCCAGGCCGAAAGCCAGTCTGGCACGAGTCCACATAGACAGCTTCATCCAGGTGCTGAGGGAGCTGCCGCGCCACCACACTCTCAACAACCTTTGCAATAAATCGAAGGTTGGAGACAGGACGATAGTTGGCCAAAACAGCCGGGTCCAGAGAGGGCTTCTTGAGGAGGGGCCTCACCACCACCTCTTTCAAGGCGGCTGGCAGAAACCCCTCACTCAAAGAAGCGTTGATAATTCCCTGGAGCCAGCCTCGTGTAACCTCCTGGGAGGCCAGTACCAACCAGGAGGGACATGGGTCCAATAAACGTGGTGGCATTCAGCCGCCCCAGCATCCTGTCCATGTCCTCGGGAGTGACAGGATTAAACTCCTCCCAGATAGCATTCTCAAGATCTGCCTCCATCAGCCCATCTGAACTAGTCTAGTCAGAGGCCAACCCATCCTGAATCTGATCGATTTTATTATGCAGATAATGCCCAAAATCCTCCGCATGACCCTGCAAGGGGGCATCCTGCGCCCCTAGGTGAAGAAGGGAGCGGGTCACCCTAAACAGGGTGGCAGGTTGGTTATCTGCAGATGCGACAAGAGCAGAGAAATAGTTGCGTTTCGCCACTCTTATCGCCACTTGGTAGGTCTTTAAATAGGACCTTACCAGTGTCCGGTCAGACTCGGAGTGGGTGGCCCTCCAACTGCTCTCTAGGCATCTCTTCCTATGTTTCATCACCCTTAGCTCCTCGGAAAACCAATGAGCCAAGGCAGTTCGGCACTGGGTGAGAGGCCGCAAAGGCATGACCCAGTCCAGGGCCCCCATGGTCTCACTATTCCAGGCGGCCACCAGGTCCTCAGTCAAGTCGTGGGTCAGGGTCTCAGGTATTGGCCCAAGCTCCATCTGGAACCTCTCAGGGTCCATCAGGCGCCTGGGGCGGAACCATCTCACCGATTCCGGCTCCGCCTCCCCGCGGTGGGTTGCAGCGGTTGGAAAGCCAAGCCGAAGGAGAGAGTGATCTGACCATGACAGGGGTTCGATGGCTAATTCTCCTAAACCAAGATCACTCAACCACTGGCCGGAGACAAAAGCTAAATCCAGCGTGTGTCCTCCAATGTGGGTGGGGTCATGAATTAACTGAGTCAGGTCCATGGCCGTTATGGAAGCCATGAACTCCTGTGCCATCTCAGATGTCTCGCCTATCGATGGCAGGTTGAAATCCCCCATGACTAACAGCCTGGGAGTGCCAACCGCCACCTCGGCTATCACATTGAGAAGCTCAGGTAGGGCTGCTGATACGTAGCGGGGAGCCAGGTACACAATCAGCAGGCCCAACTGCCTTCCATGACCCCACTTCACACAGAGAGACTCACATCTGGCTATCTGCGGCACAGTGGTCTCCCTTGGATCCAGACTCTCCTTTATAACCACCGCCACCCCCCCCACCCCGACCCTGGGCTCTTGGCTGGTGAAATGCACGGTAACCCGGTGGGCACATTTCAACGAGGGGCACCCCCCTTCTTGGCCCAACCAGGTCTCCTAATACCCGCCAGGTCCACACCCCTCTCCAAAACTAGATCATGAATGAGGGGGGCTTTATTGACCACAGACCTGGCATTACATAACACCAGCCAAAGACCTAGGCCCTGAGATCCTAAACTCCTTGGGTCGCAAGAAGAGCCATGGGGACCGGAGTGCACCACCGCTCGAAGGCAGCGGGTGCGCCCTCCCCTTACATGATATGGCCCTTGGCTCCCACCATACCTGCCCCTCCCACTCACAGTAGTGATGGAATAGCCCTCTTTTGGACAGACCCTCCCCCCCTCACCAATTCAAGACACTACGCCCTCTCCGCCAAGGCCCCTCGCCAGCCTGAGGACATTCCCCGGTGGGTTTTCCCCCTCACCCACCACCCTAATTCTGGTTCGACCCTCCCCCTCCCTGGGGCCCCTTAAAACATAAATTAAAAATTTGATTAAAAACCCCCTCAGTTTCCGCTTAGGCCACCTCTCTTCATTCAAGAACCCATCATCGAAGAGGGCCCTCGATAGAGTGGAGGGCCAAACCTGCAAGAGGGGGGACTCCCACAGAGCATGGAGGTCAGCCGCCGAGTACATTCAGTGCATTCAAAGTACATTCAGAGTACATTCAAAGTCAAAGTCTATTCATAGATGCAACCTTAGGTGGCTTGAACGGGTAATCTGTGGGGGAATGGAATAGGTTGTTGCCCAATTCCTTGTTGATATGTCTGATTGATGTATTTCAGTGTCCCCCTTGATGCTTGTGGATGTGTTTCAGCATCCTTCTACCTTCTACGTGGGGGGAGCGTGACGGTGCGGGTGGTGGCGGCGGTGTGGATGGTGATGGTAATGACAATGGGTGTCCGCCATGGCCTGGGGTCACTCGAACTGCGCCACCTTAACACCCTTCACCTCCTTAGCCCCCTCCGCTTTGTCAGGCCTATCTGCACCGCCGTTGCCGCACCCCTCCCTACGGGTGGGGGATGAAGCCACTCACTTGCTTCTTCCTTCCTCCGGAGACAGTAGGGGTGCCACTCGCACCGAGCACCCCCCACACCATCAAAACGGCGCCGCCTTTCTTGGCTGAGATCTCTTGACCAGCCTCTCCGGCGAGGAAGCGACGAGGGGCCGCAGCTGTCCCTCCGACCGAAGCACGCCGTCCCACCAAAGCGAAGTGCGGCCTCCTCCAGTCCACGTCCAGCTACGTCTGGCCACTCTCCCTCTCCCTCTACTTCCGTTCTCCAGCACTCGCCCGGCGTTCTCCCGGCGCTCTCTCTCCTCCTCCACCGCCGCCGCCTCCACAGACCACTCTCCCTCTTCCTCCGTTATACGGCGCTCACCCGGCATTCTCCCGGCATTCTCTGTCCTCCTCCACCACCGTCGCCTCCACAAAGATAACTGGCATTGACGTACAGGTTGGCTGCCAGATGTTTTTCCAGTACTTGACGGACCAGGGGTACATTGTCATCAATGGTATCAGTGTAGATAAGGATGTCATCTAGGTAGACGAGGACCCCCTTGTAGAGATGCTCATGCAACACCTTGTTTATTAAGTGCATGAATACTGCTGGGACCCCCCTGCAGTCCGAAAGGCATCACTTTGAATTGGAACTCCCTAGGGGGCAGTTGAACACTGTTTTCCACTCATCTCCCTCTCTGATATGTACTCGGTAGTATGCTTCTCTAAGATCTAGTTTGGTGAAGGCTTTTCCCTTGGCCAAGTGAGATAGCATATCTTTCATGAGGGGGAGAGGGTATAGGTTGTGTATGCACATGGCATTTATCCCTTGAAAGTCCACACACAGCCTCATAGTTCCATCTTTTTTCTCTTTGAAGAGGACTAGTGCAGCGACTTGGCTTGGCTGGCTCAATGAACCCCCTTGCTAGATTTTTGTCTATGTATTTGCGTCATGGTGTACAGTTTGGGCTTGGGTAATTTTGCCTCAGGGATGATTTTGATGACACAGTCTGTCTCCTGTTGAGGAGGCAGAACATCGCACTCAGCCTTGCTGAATACTTCTGCAAGGTCCTGATATTCCATTGGAATCAGTTCAGTCTCTGGGGTTTTGTCAGATGCAGTTGCCAGTTGTTCTCGTGGGCTCTCTTGGGAGGTTTCCAGCATGGGTAGCATTTCTGCTTGCTGGTGGGGGAGGGGATGAGGGCCCCTTGATATCTTAAGTCTGTGGGTATCCCCTTGCCACCAGATGGTCGGTCCCCACTTGTCTAGCCAGGAAAGTCCCAGTATGACTGTGTCTGTCATTTTGGGGTCTATTATGAATCGAATTACTTCCCAGTGATCCTCTAATTCTAGTCTCACTGGTTTAGTTAGGTGGGTGGCATAGGCTCTTCCCATTAGGGACTCATCGACCTGCTTGAACCGGATCAGGTGGGCTAGTCTTTTTGCTCTGATCCCCAGTTTCAGGACTATTTGTTAGGTTGATCAAGCACCTTGTGCAGCCTGAGTCTATTAGTGCTTGAAAATCCCCTTGGTTTCCTGTTTTTGGGGCTGTAAGGCCTACTGGAAAAAGGAAAGATTGAATTGATTTACTCACCATTGGGTCATTTTCTCCCTTGTCCTCTCTGTCATATAATTTGGGTGACTGGTTGTTGTTGCTTTTTTTTTTTTTAATTCTAATTTATACCCAGCACCTTCTCCAAAAAGGACCCAGGGCAGAGCACAGGAAATTTAAAACAATACAAATATAACAAAAATACAAAATTTTAAAAAACTATTAAACCCATACCCTGTGCTAAAATAGTATAAAATCCCCCGAATTAAAATCTATCTAAAAACAGTCAAAACGGGAGGTTATGCTAGGCCGGCTTGTTGGAAAAGGTGCGTTTTAAGATGCTGGCGGAAGAGGCGGAGGTCGGAGATGGTGCGTAATTCGGGGGGCAAGTCGTTCCAGAGGATAGGGCCCACCTCAGAGAAGGCCCTTCCCCTGGGTGTCGCCAACCGGCATTGCCTGGCCGACGGCACCCTGAGAAGGCCCTCTCTGTGGTCTCGCATATAACTAGGCCCCGAGCCATGGAGTGCTTTGAAGATGGTCATCAAAACCTTGAAGCGCACCCGAAAGGCCACAGGCAGCCAGTGCAGCTCGCGCAGGAGAGGTGTTATGTGGGAGTGCCTAGAGGCTCCCATAATCACCCGCGCGGCCACATTCTGGACTAGCTGTAGCTTTCGAGTGCACCCCAAGGGAAGCCCCTGTAGAGAGCATTACAGTAGTCAAGTCGGGATGTCACGAGTGCCTTAGTGACTGTGCGGAGGGCAGCCCGGTTCCAGTAAGGGGCGCAATTGGCCCATCAGGCATACCTGATAAAACGTCCCCCTGGCCACGGCCGTCACATGGTCCTCCATGGACAGCCGGGAATCCAGGAGGACACCCAAATTGTGCGCCCTCTCCACGGGGGCCAGTGTTTTGCCCCCAATGGCCAGAGTTGGAGTTACCTGGCTGAACCAGGGTGCCGGGAACCACAGCCACTCAGTCT
Source organism: Rhabdophis nuchalis (assembly GCA_039707465.1). Taxonomy (NCBI): domain Eukaryota; kingdom Metazoa; phylum Chordata; class Lepidosauria; order Squamata; family Natricidae; genus Rhabdophis; species Rhabdophis nuchalis. The sequence continues at coordinate 48,794,782 of CM077647.1, read as the reverse complement.
TGGATGGGTTGAGCTTGAGTTTGTTACTACCCATCCAGATCTGTACGGCCTCCAAACACCGGGACAACACCTCGGCGGCATCGTTGGGGTGGTCTGGGGTGGATATGTACAACTGAGTGTCATCAGCGTACAGATGATATCCCACCCCAAAACCACAGATGATCTCGCCCAGCGGCTTCATATAGGTGTTGAACAGGAGGGGCGAGAGGACCGACCCCTGAGGAACCCCACATAAGAAGGGTCTCGAGGCCGACCTCTGCCCCCCTGCCAACACACATTGCGACCGACCAGAGAGGTAGGACGAGAACCACCGTAATACGGTGCCTCCCAGCCCCAACCCCCCCAGTCGGTGCAATAGGATACCATGGTCGATGGTATCAAAAGCCGCTGAGAGGTCTAATAGGACTAGGATAGAGGAACATCCCCTATCCTGCGCCCCCCAGAGATCATCCACCAACGTGACCAATGCCGTCTCGGTGGTGTGACCAGGTCGGAAGCCAGACTGGTGCAGATCTAGACAATCAATTTCCTCCAGGTGTTACGGAAACTGTTGGGCCACCACAATCTCTACAACTTTCGCTAAAAAGTGAAGGTTGGAGACCGGACGGTAATTTTCCAACAATGCTGGGTCCAGGGTCATTCTGATTATTCCCTGGGCAGTGGGTCTGGCCTTGGTTTTGGAGCTGGGGTTGTGCATGCAGCTGCCATGTGGCCCATCCCCCTGCTTCTAAAGCATTTCAGAGGACCTCGAGGGACGGCTGGTCTCAGGGCCTGCTGTGGTGCTGTGGGTTCCCCGCTGGCTGGGTGGTCTCAGGTCAGGTTGACCTCTCTCTTTTGTCCCTGGTTGCTTTCTCATGTTGTTGGTGCACAGCCCACTGTTGACTCTCTACTCGGAACCACTCAGAGAGTTGATTTGGGATGTCGCAGTATGCAGTTACCTGGGCAATTTGCCAGTCCAGGCTTGTTCTGAAGAAGTGAACCAGCAGCCGTTCTGGTAAAGGGGGTTCCTATGACCCTCCTAAATTCATGGATGTGCTCTTTGATGGGGCGGCCCCTCTGCTTTAGGTTGCTGAGTTCCTCTTCCACATATGGGTCCCCCTCCTCCCCCTCCTCAAACCTGGCCTCTAGCAGTCGCAGGAAATCATCTATGTCTTGCAGTTGGGGGGCTCTCCTCTTGTGGAGGGCTGCTAGCCATTCCCTTGCTTCTCCCTCTAGACCCTCTGCAATGGTATTCACCATGGCTCTGGGGGAAGGGTAGAGGTGCCCATAGCATTCTAGGTGGATATCAGCTGAATAAAGGAATAGGGCTAGCTGGTCTGAGCCTCGTCAAACTTTCCCCTGAATTGGAGTGGGTCATTCAGCACTAGTCCCCAACCTCCTGTTGGCCTCTGTATGCTTGTGCCTGATATGGCTGCCATCTTTCTCTCCTCTAATTTGGAGGGAGGGAGAGGTTTTCCTGCTCTGGTAGTCTGCCTGTTGTGTGGGAGATGCCTTGGTTGCAGTCTTGGACTCCTTCTATTAGGTAGAGGGGGGCTCCTGCCTGCATCTGCTCCCCTCAACAGGATTAGATATTACTCCCCTCTCTTTTGGGCGGCATGATGGACCCTCATCAGCAAGGGTGGTCCATTTAAAAGCTTCCCTCTGTTGGTTTATTGCACTTTCCAGGGATTCCATCTGGGGTTTTGGGAGCTTGGCTTGTGTCCAGTCCCACCTCCAGTCCACCCTTGCTAGCTGGCTTGAGACCCTTCCCTGTGTCTGGGGCCTAGGGTGAGGGATTTTCCAGCAGTACTTATCTTCTCTTGCTTCTGCATCTGAGAAAGGCATAGCTGCTTGGCATCTCTGCATACCTTCAGCTGCAATCAATCTCTTGTTGCCTGATTTTTCTCTCCAAGCAGCCCAAACATGGGGGAGGGGTGCTCGGAGAACCGGGATTCAGGAAACCTGGAAAAAATTTTTGTTTAAATGTTTGAGTTTAGCTGTCTGTGAAGATCCCAGAAGAAAACCTAACAAATTTACAAGCCTCGAGACAAAGTTCAAAAGAAATCCAATCATTTATTAGGATTAACATCCTGGCATTACTTCATTGCAGCTAAAACTGAAAATCATTTAATGGTGTCCGCACTTTACCCCTCCTGTGCCCCCTCCCCTCTGCCTGGTAATAAATCACATTAGCCAATTAGCAGCGTAATCTATCCATGCGCATTACAGGCCAGCTTGGAGTTCCCCTCTGACCACAAAAATGCCTGGAATTCTCATTTCTCTATGTCAACTTGATAAGGGTCATGGTGATGTTTTTGCGAGTTGACATCGAGATTTAATTACTCCTGGATAGATACAGGTTGACAGATGAAAGCGTATAATTTAAAATTAGTGAAATTTAGTGACAATGGATATGGTTAAATAAATAATTGGTGATTGATAATGATAATAATGTATACATATGTATTGGTTTGACAAGAGATAATGCTGAATTATTTTTGAATTCCAGGCATTTCTTCTTGGATTTCTTTACGTTATACATTGTTACATCTATGAGTTTCTTAGTCAGAGAAATATTTGGGGTTTTTTTCCTTTAATATTTTGATAGATGAACTTAATGGATTATTAGGGAGAACTCAGCAGAAAAGATAGTATAACTTAGATAAAATGAATTTAATGCCTTGTCAAGAAGTACATCACTAGAGTTAGCATAATGTCATTTTGGCAGAGAATTATACATCTTGTATAAGCCTCCATACTACCATATTATCAGCATTCAACTAATTAAGTAGAAACAAAATAAAGCCACTTTGAAGGATCAACACTGTATTCAATCTGCTGGCTTTGTTTTAAGTGCTGAAACCGCATGGCTTTTCTCTTTTTTTTTTGTAAAGTAATTTTATTGGTTTTACAATTTTATAAGGATAAGAGTATATAGGGTTAAAATAGAAATTTTTTAGAGCTTTCATGTCAGAGATGGTGGTCATTTCCGATGTTACATATAAAAAGAATTTCAATAAACAGTAAAAAAAAAATTACATACATATTGTATCTTGATTCTATGCATTCAATCATTTGTTTTGTTAACATCTGATACGGAATTACAATTACATAAACAAGAAAAAATCACTTTAATGATCAGAGTCTCTTACTTTAATTCTTTTCTTCCCTCCCGCCAGTGGGCAGAGCCACAGCGCCTCCCGCTCCTATCCCCTTCCCGAAACAGCAACATTCCTTCAGGCATTAACCATTTTGAGCACCCCCCCTTTTTTGCACAATTTTTTAAAGATGAGAAATACTTCTCGGGTTTTCCCGGGGGTCTGCTTCAAGCTGGCAACTTCTTTTAACCGATGCAACAAAAGTATCTCTCTCTGTGCTCCCAGGATCCCGTCCCTTGTTAGCCCTCTCATCAATTTTTTATCTATCTCTCTGGATGTATCATTTGTTCTGGCATATGTTAAAATTGTAAATTCTTTACTTTTTTTGGTACATTCTGCTAAAGTTATTTTTGTTAAATCTTTTAAGTTATCTGAGTCAAAAGCATTATGAAACCTCAAAAAGCAAATTCTATTTTCAAAATCAATTCCAGTTATATAACCAGCCCTGTCTGTAAAATTTTGTTGTTGTTCCCTTCTCTCTTCGTTCATCTCGACCGTCCTACCCTCCAACCCATCAATTTTTTGTTTGTCATTTGTCATTATTCTTTGTGTCTCCAACAATTCCAGTCTTGTGCTTGTCATATCTTTCCGAATCTGCTTTATTTCTTGCATTATGCTTTGGAACATTCCCTGTATTTTTGTAGAAGCAGCGGTGGAGATGTTTTTCCCATTCGGAGGCTTTCTTGTTGTCATGATTTTTATTGTTAAAGATGGCGACTGGTGGGTGAATAGTCTTGTGAGCTCCAAGGGAGGGGGAAAATTCTTTAAAGTTCCAAACAGATGTTATATAAACTCCAGAGAGGCAATTGTAAAATCCAGTCCAAGAAAGAGGGGTACAATGGGAGAGACACTGAGAGTCACTTAAGTTAACTGTAGATGTAAATTCCTTGATCTTGTAGTGTTGAAGAAATGTTCAAATTTCAAAATAAATTTTCCATTGGGAGCAAAGAAGCGCCATTTTTCCGCCACTTTGGCTTTGGTGAAGAAATAATAAAAACTCCTTTTAACTTTTAATGAGTCCCGGATACAAAGTTTCCAAGTGTAATTCCATATATGGTAATACTTTCACTTTCAGCTAGTAGAAAGTCGGATGTTACTTTCTCTCTCCCCCCGCGCCCGGGAAGCATTTTGAAACGCCGCTTTTTTTCCGAGGGGGGATTTTCTGCAAATTCCCCCCTCTATTTTCCCTTTTCAAAGGTTGAAAGCTTATAAAAACACTTACAGTCCTCATTAAACATCGGTGTGATCCTCCAGCTCCAGCACTTCTGCCCGTTTGTAAAAAGTCTGTGGTTCCGACATTCCTTCGGTGAGAGAGCGTTTCCCCCCCATGATCTGCTCTCCTGCTCCTGGGGCAAAGCGGGAACGACCCCCCGACCGCCGTCGGGGTGGGGGTTGCACTGCCGGCCGCCCTTACGGGGGGGCTCCCTACAAGAGCCCCCCGGCCCCCAAAGGCGCCGGCTGAAGAAGTCAAGCGGCGGAGGTGTCCAAGGCACCTCCGTCGCGTCCGGAAGGCGGAAGCGAAGTCCGCATGGCTTTTCTCTTGAAAGTATTTCATGTGAATTGAAAACTCTAGGACAGTGATGGCGAACCTTTTTTGCCTCAGGTGCCTAAAGCACACACGCTCGCACTATTGTGCACGCTCATGTGCCCACCCCCATAATTTAATGCCTCCCATGCCGTGCCCCCTGAGAATGCATGTGTGACACCCCTTGCTGTCCAGCACATGTACACACGGCTTTTTGGGAGCCTGGGGAGGGCAAAAATGGCCTCCCCCAGAGGCTGGAAACATGCCCCTTTTCTGACTTCTGGTGGGCTCTGTAGGTCCATTTTTCACCCTCCCAAGGCCCCAGAGGCTTTCTAGGAACCTGGGGAGGGCGAAAAAAGGCCCAACACACAAACCGGAAGTTCAGGAATGGACTTCCAGGTTGCCCGTTGCACCATTTTTCTGCCTCTGAAGGCTTCAGGAGGGCAAAAAATGGCTGAAACTCAAGGCCGAAAATCAGCTGGCCAGCACACTCATGTGCACTGGAGCTGACAGGGCAACACCTTGTGTGCCCTCAGAAATGGCTTCGCGTGCCCCCTGTGGCACCCGTGCTATAGGTTCGCCATTATGGCTCTAGGAAGAAAGGGAGGGAGGGAGAGAGGGAGGGAGGGAGGAAGAAAAACAACCATCTTCAAGCAAGCAAATTTGCTTGGAACTTCAGGTTTTTTTGCAGAGCATTAACCAGTGCAAATGCAAATTTCAAAGCACATAAATCAATCTAAACTTTCTTTAAGGCTTATCATTTTTCTGTTTTTAAATAATACATAGCTAACAGGGAAAAATAAAGTTGCCAGTTGGTTCTTCCAGTCTGTTCTTATGCAGTGTGCCAAGAAAATGTGTTTCCACATAATGGCTGGTTCAGCATTCCAGCCTAGGGAACTTCAAAAGAGTTTTGACAAGCTTTATCCACAATAAGTAGTTCATTCACTGAAATAAGCCTTTGAACTTATGTTCTTCCATCTTTTGATATCAATTTGCCTTTGAATTGTAAATTTTACCAAGTTGAATTCCCAGCCATTTCTGACAAAAAACCCCAAAATGTTATCCATTTTCCAACAAGCTACTGTTGAAATAAGAAATTAAATATGACCCACAGTAAAATAAATTACTACATTCTGTTTTCTTTACTACTTTAAGCCTCATTATTGTTCTTGGCAGCAAAGATGTTTTCCTCTCGCAGTAAGCATAATGGGCATTTAAAAAAAAAAAAAAGAGAAAGTAGGCAAGCATTCTTTAAATGCCCAATGGAACCCTCTTAATTGCACAGGAGTGGGCATGCATGCCAATTCAGATCAGAACTTCACAACACTTGCTTTCTCAAATGGATAAGCTGGTTCTGCTAGGAAAAACCCCTGTTTATGATAGTTCAGCATAATCAGCTATTAAACTACAGTGGAAGGAAGTCGTTGCTATGTGAATTCTATTAGTAGTAGTATGATCCCCCCCCCCCCCCCCCCGCAAGCTACTGGTTATGTAGATACTGGAAAGATGTTAAAAAACCAGTTCAAAGTGCTTATCCAAAAGACAACCTTCATCCATGCTGTTTACCAACAGTTAATTCATTCTTCTGTTTGCCTCTGAAAATTAAAATGCAATAAAAATACATATTACAACTGCTAAAAGGTGAAGCATTTAAAAAGATGCTGGCATTATATCTTTCCTTCCTTAAGATAATGGAACATAAAATTATCCAATCCATGTCTAAGTTAAACAGCAGCAAATGCATTGGAACTATATTTGTCCACAATAGAACAATCTTGATACCCTTATAACTGAGAAAAGAATAATAAAAATATATATAATTAACATGCTTTTTAGAAGATTGACCTGCAAAGCTGAGATTCAGTTCTCATGAATCACTTGGCAAATTGCTGAATATTGTTGTTCTATTCTTTGACTTAAATTTAAGGGTTAATTTTCATTAACATTTACTTGCTATATCTAATGCAAACATCCTTTTTCAGTCTCTGTACCAAAGGCAATTCAAACTGTTTACTGACTGAAATAACAGATGGGAGTGTATTTCATGTAAGCACATCATGCAAGAAGCACTACATATTACCCCCCCCCCCTATAAATTTCCTCCCAAACATTGAGGAAACATGGATTCAATTTCAAAACCTTTTGTGTTTCCAAAGTAAAGGATCCTAAAATATGGTACATCTGTTAATTTCTATATTGTTTCACAGAAAATTCCAAAGCAGATTCTTGTACTCTTAACATCAGTTCCAAGGGACAAAAACAACAAAAAAGATAGCAAAAACCAAAATGATTAAAATGATCCATTAAAATAAAATGATGGGAGGAGATGGGTGATGGGATTGCTTCTTAAAAGAAGAATGAAGCATCTAAGCATTGTGGGTTAAAGCACCCCAGAGAGAGCATTGCATGATACAGATTCTGCTGCAGAAAAGCATCTGATTTTTACTATTGATAACACTAATATTGTAATAATTACTAAAAATGGAACCTAAAATAATGTGCTGTTTTCAGCATCTGAGAGTAGGGTGTGATTCATCATGAACCCTTGTTTTCCATTGCCTTCCAGTTTGTCCCACATAGAACTGGTTACAATTGCAGCAATTGATACAATACAATAGCAGAGTTGGAAGGGACCTTAGAGGTCTTCTAATCCAACCCCCTGCCTAGACAAGAAAACCTATATTCAGGATGGTGAACCTATGGCACATGTGCCTCAGGTGGCACACGAAGCCATTTGTCAGGGCACGCGAAGCACTGCCCTGTCAGCTGGCCAGTGTGCACACGCGCGCTTGCCAGCTGAGTTCACCCTTTTTTAAAGCCATTTTCACCCCCCTCAGGCTCCAGAGGCTTTATAGAAGCCTGGGGAAGGCAAAACATTTGTGATCTTGTGCAGGAGGGGCGACTGGACCTGGCAGGTATTACGGAGACCTGGTTGGGCCATGAGGGAGGGGTTCCCCTCATGGAACTGTGCCCACCAGGTTTCCGCACGTTTCATCAGCCTAGGGCTCAAGGTAGGGGCGGGGGGTGGCGGTCGTTATAAAGGAGGATTTGTGCCCAAGGGAGGCCACTGTACCTCAGACAGTAGATGTGAGTCCCTCCTTGTGAAGTGGGGTCATGGGGTACAGATGGGTTTGCTGACCACATACCTGGCTCCCGGCTGCGTGGCAGCAGCCCTGCCTGAGCTGCTGGACGTGATTGCCGGGGTGGCGGTTAGTATCCCTAGGCTTATTTAATTTGTTTATTTTATTTTATTAAATTTATACCCCGCCCTTCTCCAAAAGGACCCAGGGCGGCGCACAGGAATTTAAAATACAATACAAAATCAAGTAAAAATGTTTTTAAAAAACTTATTTGATACCCATCCTGTGCTAAAAACAAATTAAAATCCCCAAATTTAAAAACTGTCTAAAATAGTCATTTGTGGAGGTTACGCTAGGCCGGCTAAATGGAACAAATGCGTCTTTAAACACTGGCGGAAGAGGCGGAGGTCGGAGATGGTGCGAAGTTCAGGGGGGAGGTCGTTCCAAAGGGCAGGGCCCGCCACAGAGAAGGCTCTTCCCCTGGGTGTCGCCAGTCAGCATTGTCCGGTCGACGGCACCCTGAGAAGGCCCTCTCTGTGGAAGCGTATCGGTCTAAGGGATGTAAGGGGCACGAGGCGGTCTCGGATATAACTAGGTCCCGAGTCATGGAGCGCTTTAAAGATGGTCGTCAAAACCTTGAAGTTGTCAGTCATGGACAGATCACTCACTTCTCCGACTCGACTTTCGCACCGCTGCACCTTACTGCGGGGAGGCGGAACCAGAATCTAGATGGTTCCGCCCTAGGCACCTGATGGAACCTGATAGGTTCCAGACAGAGCTTGGGCCATTACCTGTGGCCCTGACCCATGCCCCGACAGAGGACCTAGTGGCCGCATGGAATACTCTGGCCACGGGTGCCTTGGATCGGGTCGCGCCCATACGGCGCCGAGTCACCCAGGCCCCCTGGTTTACTGAGGGACTGAGGGAGATGAAATGCCGTAAGAGATGCCTGGAGTGTAGATGGAGATCCACACGGTGTGAATCTGACCGAACACAGGTAAGAGCCCATTTGAAGACTTACCTTGTGGCAATAAGGGTGGCCAATGTCATCATTGTGCCACTCTTATAGCTTCCGCAGATAACCGCCCTGCCGCCCTGTTTCCCGCGGCCTTCAACAGAGGCCGCGGGAAGTCCCTCTGCAGGGCAGAGCAGAGGAATTTGGAGAGTATCTGCTGGATAAAATTGCTCAGATTCGGAGCGAGATGGTCTCCATTGAAAGTGGTCTAGAGGGAATGCCGGAGGCAGGTCTTGAGATACATCCATGGGAGGAGTTTGACTCTGTTACTTCCGAAGATATGGACAGGTTACGTAGACGACTGAGAGCCACCACATGTTTATTGGACCCGAAGTTTGGGAATGGACTTTCAGCTTGCTCGGAGGGTCATTTAAGCCCTCCAGAGGCTTCAGGGACCTTCAGGAGGTTTCCTTGAAGCCTTCAGAGCACTCAAAACAACCCTCCGAGAAAACTGGAAGTCACTTTCGGTTTGCTCATAGAGTCATTTTTGCCTTCTGGAAGCTTCAGGAAAGCTTCCTGAAGAAGGGCGGAGCCACGCTGCACCAATGCAACATGGGGAGTGCTCTGAGACCTCCATTGAACTTTTGCCACCCCCTGGTCCATTTGGACCTAAACCGTCCTGTAGGGACAGCGACGAGGAAGACCAAGCCTTGCTGGTCACAGGGGTACTGCAAAACCCCTGTTTGACCCAAGGGAAGAGCTTCTGCAAGGCAGCAAACAGGTAGCCCCCAGGGCTGACAAAGGCGGAGGCAAGCTCTGGAAGGAAGCAAGCAGCTGAAAGTGTGAGACCAGGAAGGTGTTTTTTTTTTTAAACATTTTGCTTAAAGAAACTTTTTTTTCTTAGTAAACTAAAGCTTTTAATCATGAAATAAGTGGCGGAATCCATCTAATACGCTTTGAACTGAGAAGTTTTCTTTTTCTCTTATTTTTCTGTAATTGTGGATTGAAGCGTTAGTAACAAGGTTTTTTTCCCCTTTAAAACTGAGTGAATTATTTCTTTTCTTTCTATTTTTTGTTACTTAAAATCTTGAATTTGGGATTTTTTTAATAATTCCTCCTTAAGACTTATTGCTTATTTTTAAAATCCAACAAGAATTATACTCTTTTTTTTTTTTTTAAACAAAAAAGGCCTGGGAGCGGACAGGTCGAATGGAGGTATGTGGTAGTAGGCGGTCCTGCAAATAACCAGGCCCGCTGCCATGGAGCGCTTTAAAGATGGTCACTAAAACCTTGAAACGTACCCGGAAGGCTACTGGCAGCCAGTGCAGCTCACGCAGGAGAGGTGTTACATGGGAGTATTTTGAAACTCCCAAGATCCCTCACGCGGCCGCATTCTGCACCAACTGGAGCCTCCGGGTGCATCTCAAGGGAAGCCCCATGTTGTGTGTATGTGTGCAGGTGTAGATCTACACACAGATTGGTTGGCCATTTAACCAGACTGGGCCACAGCAATGCGTGGCCGGGTTCAGCTAGTTAAGAATAAATAAATAAATAAAATTTTAAAAGGGAAGTTTCCTGAAGGTTCCTGAAGCCTCCAGAGGGCCTCCAGGGAGCGGGGGAGGCTGTTTTTGCCCTCCCCAGGAGGGCAAACCTCTGGAGCCTGGAGGGGAGGGAAAGCATGCAAAAAATGAGGGGTCAGGTCTGTAGTGCACGCATGCACACTAGGTGTGTGTGTCGCGCATTGCATTATGGGTGTGGCACGCATATCAACTCAAATTTGCATACTCCCTTCAAAGGTATGGTGTTCTTTTTATCTCAAATTTCTACAGTGGTTTTATTACAAAGCATAGTCAACACAACATTTATTTCTGCTTCATTCATTCCCCATATGATTAGTCATTAAAAAAAAAGATTTAACATTCGTTCATTTGCTGTGGTACTTTTTCCTTTTGCAAAATAAATTATGTACTCCCTCTAGTGTTTGCAAAGGTGAATCATCTTTCCTAGTTTTATCAAATTATATTTTAAATGCTAATATCAGTAAAATATTACTTTCATATATTGTGGTTGGGACATTAATGGATATTTTGCTCTTCAGTAAATTCTGAGGCGAGATGTAAAGGACATTCAAAATGTTTAGAGACTTTTTCAAAACCCTCCATGAATGAATAAGAAATGTATGTATATGAGGTTATACAAATTAAATGGATCTGGCAGGAACAGTATGAGCCTTAGTAACGCTAAGTTAACCTCTTGATATCATTACACTTAAATGGCACAAAAGGACATTGAGAAAAGAGGAAGCAGGACATATGCCAAAAGGAAAACAAGAAATAGCTGGCTTCACACTTCAATTCCAGTGTTCTAGAGGTGGGTTCCTACTGGTTCGGACCGGTTCGGCTGAACTAGTAGTGGTTTTCTGACCTGGGTCGCTGGAATCATGCCTCTGAACCAGTTCGCTGGTCAGGACAGCATGTTTTTCCCCCTTTTAAATGTTCTGAGCATGCACAGATCTATTTTTTGGCAACTGTGCACACGCAAGTAAAGCAAGCGTGTGCACACAAAATTGTGCACGCACTGAACCGGCAGGAATGCTGGCAGCAACCCACCTCTGATCAGTTCAGCATATTGTTTGAATCTTATCAATTAGGGCTCATTCAGAATGATGTAATTGTTAAGGTGTGAACCAGGATTGAGGAGTTTTAGTCTATTCAGATTTAAGCCCATTCTCAACCATGGGCATTTACTGGGTAACTTGGGCTGGTCACTGCCTTTCAGGTCAATTTACATCATAGCGTCAGAGGTGGTAATCAGCAGGTTTTGACCAGTTCTGGAGAACTGGCAGTGGAAATTTTGGGTAGTTCAGTAAATACCACCTCTGACCTAGCCCCGCCCCATCTATTCTCTGCCTCCCGAGTCCCAGCTGATTGGAAGGAAATGGAGATTTTACAGTATCCTTCCCCTAGAGTGGGGAGGGAATGGAGATTTTACAGTACCCTTCCCATGCCACATCCACCAAGCCACACCCACCAAGGCATGCCACGGCCACAGAACTGGTTGTAAAAAAAAATTGAATCCCACCACTGCGTTGTCCCTTGAGCCTCAGAGGAAAAAATCAGATGTAAATTAACACATACAGTGGTACCTCGGTTCACGAACTTAATTCGTGAAATGACTCTGGTCGCGAACCGAATTGTTCGTGAACCGAGGCACAGTTTTCCATATGCTAAAAGCATAACAAAAATTAAAAAAAAGTCACTGAAAGTACTCACAGTGTGCATGCTGGGGCTTTTTTCTGTGTTTTCTTCTCTTTACGATCTTCCTACAGGAAGTCACAACCATGTGACAGCCAGGAATACATTAAAAATGGCCACGGTTCCTGTTTGTGAACCGAAGCAGAGTTCGTGAACCGAAGCACATTTTGAGGAAAATTTCTGTTCGTAAACCGAATTGGTCGTGAACAGAGGCGTTCGTGAACCGAGGTACCACTGTATAAAGTAATAAATTCACTGAGCAATAATTATACAAATCATGTGCAAACCCAAATATAAAAAAGGGAAAAATGGAAAAGAACCCTAAAAACTAGAGTTGGAACAGAACAGAGCCTCCATATAGTATAATAGTCAAACTGCAGGATTGAGTTCATAGAGACCCAGGTTTGAGTTCCAACTCAGGATTGAAGCTCAATGGATGACTTTGGACCAATATTACAATAACTGATGCCATCCAGCAGTATTTAGATGCAAACAAACTCTTTCCATCTGTGCAGGAAGGAAACTATCCAAACAGCAGAGGAACAAAAGACCCGTTCCTAATTGACAAGGTGGTTTTGGAAAGGTGCAACAAAAAGAAAATCAACTTGAAAGTAGTTTGGGTTAATTACAAGAAGGCATTTGATTCCATGCCACATCACCATATAATCACGTCCCTGGATATAACAAGAATCAAAAGCAACGGTGCAATGGAAGATACAGTTGCTGGTCCATGGTGATAGACTGGGAGAGGTTAATATCAAGGGAAGTGAGTCACTATCACCACTGCTTTTTGTCATTGCATTGATTACTCTATCAACAATACTGAATAAGTCAGGCCAAAATTATTCATCAAATTTGCAGACAATACCAAGCTAGCAGGAATAGCCAACACTTTGGAAGATAGGCTTAAGATACAGAAGGATCTTGACAGACTTGAACATTGGGCGCTATCTAACAAAATGAAATTCAGGGGTGAAAAAAATAAGGATCTACATTTAGGCAAGAAAAACAAAATGTACAGGTACAGTACATGTGGTACCTTGCTCAATAGCAGTAACTGTGAGAGAGATCTTGGAATCCTAGTGGACAACCATTTAAATATGAGCCAGCAGTGTGCTGTAGCTGCCAAAAAAGCCAACACAGTCCAAGTGTATTATTATTATTATTGTTGTTGTTGTTGTTGTTGTTGTTGTTGTTATTATTATTATTATTATTATTATTATTATTATTATTATCATCATCATCATCATCATCATCATCAAAAGCCGCTGAGAGATCTAATAGGACCAGGATAGAGGAGCAACCTCTATCATGGGCCCTCCAGAGATCATCAACCAACGTGACCAATGCCGTCTCAGTGCTATATCCAGGTCGGAAGCCGGACTGGCGCAGGTCCAGATAGTCAATTTCCTCCAGGTGCCGGGGGAATTGCTGTGCCACCACACTCTCTACAACCTTCGCAAGAAAGTGAAAGTTGGAGACCGGACGATAATTTACTAACAACACTGGGTCCAGGGAAGGCTTCTTGAGGAGGGGCCTCACCACTGCCTCCTTCAAGGCAGCCGGCAAGAACCCCTCACTCAAAGAAGCATTCACTATTTCCTGGAGCCAGCCACATGTAACCTCCCAGGATGCCAGTACAAGCCAGGAGGGACACGGGTCCAATAAACATGTGGTGGCATTCAGTAGCCTCGGTAACCTGTCCATATCATCAGAAGTAACAAGGTCGAACTCTTCCCATAATACGGTCTCAATACCTGCCTCGGACGGTCCCCCCAGACTAATTTCATTGGAGGTCAACTCATCCCGGATCTGAACGATTTTATCTTGCAGATACTCTCCAAATTCCTCAGCTCTACCCTGCAAAGGAGCTTCCCGCGGCCTCTGTTGAAGGAGGGAGCGGGTCACCCTGAACAGGGTGGCAGGGCAGTTATCTGCGGATGCGATAAGAGCAGCGCAGTAACTACGTTTCGCCACTCTTATCGCCACTAGGTACGTCCTCAAATGGGATCTTACCTGTGTTCAGTCAGATTTGGACCGTGTGGATCTCCAAATGTTCTCTAGGCATCTCTTGTGGTGCTTCATCACCCTCAGCTCCTCGGAGAACCAAGGGGCCAGGGTGGGTCGGCGCCACATGAGAGGCCGCAAGGGCGCGACCCGGACCAAGGCCCCAATGGTCACACTATTCCACGTGGCCACTATGTCCTCAGTCGAGTCGTGAGCCAAGGTCGCAGGTAGTGGCCCAAGCTCCGTCTGGAACCTCTCTGGGTCCATCAGGTGCCTGGGGCAGAACCATCTTGGTATCTCTGGCTCCGCCTCCCCGCAGTGGGGTGTAGCGGTTGGGAAGTCAAGCCGGAGGAGAGAGTGATCAGACCATGACAGGGGTACGATGGCTAAATCCCCTACACCTAGATCACTCCGCCACTGGCCAGAGGCAAAATTTAAGTCCAGTGTGTGTCCCCAGGTGTGAGTGGGGCCCTGAATTACTTGGGTCAGCTCCATGGCCATCATGGAGGCCATGAACTCTCGGGCTACCTCGGATGCCTCGCCTACCGATGGCAGGTTGAAATCCCCCATGACTAACAGTCTGGGGGTGTCAACCGCCACCTCGGCGACCACCTCAAGGAGTTCGGGCAGGGCTGCTGATACGTAGCGGGGAGCCAGGTACACAATCAGCAAGCCCAACTGCCTCCCTAGGCCCCACTTCATGCAGAGGGACTCACAACTGGTAGTCTGTGGCACAGTGGTCTCCCTCAGCTCAAGGCCTTCCCTAATAATGACCGCCCCCCCCCACCCCTGCCCTGGGCCCGTGGCTGATGGAATGCCCGGTAACCTGGTGGGCACATTGCTATGAGGGGTAGTCCTCCATCGTGGCCCAACCAGGTCTCCGTGATACCCACCAGGGGTATTTCTCCCTCCGGATGCTTCAGGAGGCTTTCCTGAAGCTTGCGGAGGGCAAAAAAATGTCCCAACGTGCCTCCCAGAAGTCTGGAGGCTTCAGTGAGGCCCAAGCACATGCGTGGGGGTGGTTGTTGTTTGCACATGCGTGGGGAAAAGGCACTGCATTATGGGTGTAGGAACACATATGCATGACACCCCCCCCCCATTCTCCCCACACTTTTGGCATGTCTTGACACAAAGGTTAGCCATCACTGATCTAGTTAGCTGCTGCAAGAAAATCACACAAACTGATTACAAACAAGAGCATGATAAAGTAGCAACAATAGTATATTGGAATATCCGCAAGAAATATCATTTGCCAGCAAGTGAAAACTGGAGTGACCACAATAGGAAAAGTAAGAGAAAATTAAGAATCTAAAATGTTCCGAGATTACAGAATTCAAACAGACCAGTATTTGCTACCCCAGACTTAACAAGACAAAACCCAAAAAGTCGGGATAATGGATGTTGTAGTATGTAGAGTTGGCAAAATAGAAGAGGAAGAACTGGAGAAAATCACAAAGCCCAAAGATCTGCAAATAGAACAATTGTGGCAAAAGGAAGCAAACACCATAGCAATATTACTAGATGCCAAAACTTGAATTCCATCAGTATTAGCAAAATCGCTATCAGTCCATTGCAGACTGATTGCTTGGAAGAACTTACATGCTGGAACAATACCTTTTGCAGCATCAAACAACATCTGTCTATCCCAGGTCCTTTGAAAGGACTTGATAGGTGAACAAAAATGCAAAATCCAGCCTGAACATTTGACTGACTATATGACAAAATGTAATATAAGGAAAAAACTGCCCATGCTAGTTCCAGTAGTTATTGACAGACTGGGTGTTATACCCAAAAACCTTGTATGGCTAATATGTGTGCATTGATTAAAATACTGATTATTATAATAATGCCTCCTAAAAATCTGATCAACAGGTTATAATTAGCTATACTTTTGTTTCAATGACCTTAGAAGAAAGTTGTTGGCCAATGGATCTTTACTGTTTTGTTCGTAAGAAAATCAGAATGTGCCCTAGTGTGCAATTGCAGTCTTTTTTGCAATTATTTATCTTTTTTCTTTTAAGAGTCAAAAAGAAAATATGTGTGAGGGTGTTATAAATCAGGGAATCATTCTAAGATTAAACTGAAGAAATCAGTCCAAAAGCTGCTTTCTTGTCTTAGGCTCCATTGGCCTTAATAGGCCTAAATACTAAGGATTTTTGGGGAGTCCATGTTTGTGAGCAAATGTGCCTTGACAAATTATAGATATTTATCAACTTGGATTACAAAGGGAAAGAGTTTTCTGTCATCCCACTCTTTTTGAAAAGGCTGGGTGCATTTGGAATGGGAGCTCTGCCATAGAATTCCTACCACAATGTTCAAGAATGCTCTGAAAATTTATTTTGATAAATGCTACTATTTGCTAAACTAGGTATCTGCCATCAGTGGCATGCTCTATTTAAAGGAAATGGATAATACAGCAGCTGCCTTTCAAAAATCAAATTGTCTTCAGTTATTCCACTAGAGGGTGCTTCAGCAATATGAATACATATGTTTCCCAGAAACTGCTTTAGCAAGGTAGATTTATGATCAGAAAATGCTTGCATGGCCAGCTTTCTATATTATATCCGCCCTATTATGGTACATTTAATACTCTGCAAAAAGATAAGACAGAAGCAACAGTGCAGGCTTTGACCCTTTAAGACTTAGACACAATTTTAAGGACACTTGAGTGCCATATAGTATTATGCAATCTGGAGTCACTTTCGGAAACTGAAAGGAGCAAACAAGGGAGGAAATTGCTGGTCATTCAGATCTTGTGGAGGGGAAGGGAGAATTAATTTTGCCAGAATACAAAAGGAAATGAGAAAAGACTTCTTTATACCAAACAGCAATAAAACTAAGCATGTGTCCATGAATGTTATGTAGAATTCTACTATTTCCCCTGGATTCACGCAGTACTAACTTAACTGACTGAAGTTCTGTTCCTCCAAACTTCACAAAGGCCAATATATTCATTAATTTCATGTATTACATCATTGCTGACAAAGGGAAGATACAGAAAAGAAATTGTGTAAAAATGGTTGTTTGTAATAAATGACATTCTCTTACCATTAATTATAAGGGATAATGTCATCCTCTGATTAAGGTGAGATGATAAAGAAAAAAGATTTATAAAAAGCAGCTTCCCTCTTCATCAATATGCTGACTCTGTAAACCGCTTAGAGAGGGCTCTAAAGCACGGTGAAGTGTCATATAAGTCTCAGTGCTATTGCTATCAAGACAAGCACAACTTGTTTACTGGTTTCAGTAAAAAAAAAAACTTGCATTAAACCATCCACATTTTTCAGTGTATTTTACGGCAGAGTTCATCAACCTTTCCAGCTTTACAGACTGGTGAGAGAAGAAAGGGGATGGTTCCACATGAGGGGCAGGCAATCACCTGCATGTGCAATTCTATTTGCACGAGCTGCTTCCGTGGCCTGGCTCTGAATGGTTCCAGGCATAGTATTGCCCAGGGTTGGGGACCCCTGGAGCATTCTTGCTGTTTTTTAATGGGACTTGTACATTTGACGTTTCTTGTTTCAGATATTGCTAAATGTCAGATTGCAAAAATCCGAGCATTATTTTACAAGCATATGAGATAAAAGCAAATGTTTAGTTGTTTGAGCGTTCTTCAGAGGTGCCCCTTTTTGATATTAAAGTACAACTAAACTTTTCTAGTCTAGTTGGGCATTGTTTCATGCCTGATTACTAACCACATGAAACATTTTACCTGTCTCATCTTATTGTTGTGGCCCACCAGCAGCCAGTAAAGCTTGCAGCAGTGTCGGACAGTGAGGAGGTTGGAGAGGAATATGGGCCAGTCCTGGAGGCTGGAAAAGAGTTGGATGAGGATTCTGCATCGGAGGAAGAGATGGGGCCAAGGCCATCTAGCAGTTCTGCCTTTGGAGCTAGACAGCAGTGAGGCAGAGGAATAGCTGGAGCCTGTTCCCGGTGTCCAGGACTGGCTCATGTTCGTCCCCAACCTCCTCACTATCCAACTCAGCTGCAGCTCCGCTGGCTGCTGATGGGCCACAACTTCTGTGCAAATGCAGTGCTCGCGCATTATGTCAGGGCAGGTGGGTGGAGCCTCCTGCAGCTGTCACTATTGGTTCACCCACATCGGAGAGAACCAGCTGAATACTACCACTGATGTATGAAACAAAGGAAGAAAGCAATCCAGAAAATTCAGTGATTATAGATAACTCCTGCAATCAAAAAATTCACTAAGAATGATGTTGCATGACTACAACTTGCTACTTCTTGTCAACTTCCTCACTGACTTGGTTGGTTGAGAGCCAACAGTGAAAATCACAAATGGTGAATCCAGCTTCATGCAGGGAAGCTGTGATGGCCACAGCAGCCCTAATTCTCATTCAGCATTGTTGTAATTGTGAATGGTTGTTGAATGATTGGTTGCTAAGCAAGGACTACTGTGTTACAATTCTGCTTCATCTGATATTTAGCTATGCTCTATTGTTGCTATAATACATATACTGTATACTAAAATGCATGTGCTGAAGAACAATGAGATAGTTATAATAAATTTTGCAATTTTTCTTAGCTGTCTCTATGAAATCCCCCTTGAAAAAAAATTCCCAGAAATATTATATTAGGCATTGACACTTATCACTGCAAATATCCTGGAAAGTTTTGATAGATTTCTTTTAGTAGTTATTATTTTCTATTTGAAATGTTTTTGCATAATAACTGAAGCCATTAAAGGTTGGACACCCAAACATCAATCTGCTAGGAGATAGTATAAATCTTGATTTTTATTTATGAGAATTCTTGAGCACTCCATGGATATTCTTGCTAAAGCTGCTTTCAATGTGATGAACACTGGCACATGTGAAAAATTAATCCGAAATAGCCAGTTCTGTATTTAAATATTCAATATGGGTATTTTTGCATTATTGGAAGTAAACAATTTGCCTGGTAAGTGCATAATATATACTGTAACCAGACTATTTTATTTGTCTTTTTAAAACTGAATTTATATAAGGCAGTATAATCTTGGTTATCTTTTTTATTGATATTTATTCTTATCTTTATAACTGCCAAGCAACAATAATGGAAATATTAAAATGTATTAATTCACAGCTGGGTTCTAATGACACACAGGCATGCCACATATACATCAAACAATTGTTTCTATTGTGACTTTTTACCAAGTTGGCAAATTAACTTTCAGTTTTTCACTGTGGTTGATGTGTCTATTAAATTCCCAATTTTAAAACATAAATGCTTGGTAGTTATTTTCTCTCATCCCTCTAAAAATTAAACGCTGTGAAATTAATGCCAACCATGCAAGCTATATAAATGTGATCTCTGAGAATAAGTGAGAATTGCAGGTCACTGTAATGTAACATTATCATTAGCATGTAAATTACAGAAAGCATTTGCCATTATACTAATATATCAAAAGGTTCTGTTCATATAACTCATCTAACCTAGTTAGCCGCTGCCCCATTAGATTTCTTTTTTGGTGGTTCTTTTTTGGTGGCAACCCACTGTTATACTAACGGTATGCCAATTTATACAGCATCTGCATTAGCTGTCTCTCAACTAACATAGCTCACATCAGTATCTTGTACTTGTACCACAGCAACAACATAAACAATTATCTGGTCAAATAATACACAGGGTATCTAGAAACTGGCACAGAAGACTTCATTTTCCCTTTCACTAATGTTTTTTATGAAATATCATACAGTCCCTAATGATATGCTTTAAAGTTAAATCAGCTCCAAAAACTGTAGATAGAACCATACTTTTGCCCTAGAATCAAATAGGGCAGGGCCAGAGGTGGTATTCAGCCAGTAGTGGGATTCAAATAATTTAACAACCGGTTTTCTGCCCTAATAATTTCTTCCAACAATCAGTTCACAAAACTGCTCAGAAAGTTAGTAACCGGCTTTCCCAAAGTGGTGCAAAATGAATCCCACCACTGTATTCAACTGGTTCTGGCCGGTTCTGGCAAACCGATAGCAGAAATTTTGAGTAGTTCAGCAAACCAGCAAATACCACCTCTGGCTGGCTTCACCCTCAACACAAATACTACAGGAAGAAACGATAATAATAATAATAATAATAATAATAATAATAATAATAATAATAATAATAATAATAATAATAATAATAATAATTATTATTATTATTATTATTATTATTATTATTATTATTATTATTATTATTATCATATCATAACAATGGATCGCCAATAGCTTAACGCTTCACCCCCATCTATTTGCTACCTCCAGAGTCCCAGCTGATCAGCTGGGTCTTCTTTTGTTGCCCTGCACAGAAGAGCAGAGCTGGAAAGCAAGTTAATGGGATGGAGAGGGAATGGTGATTTCACAGTATCCTTGCCCTGGAGTTGGGTGGAAATGGTGATTTTACAGTATCCATCCACTGCACACCAACCATGCCACGCCCACAGACCAATAAGATAAGTATAACAAAAAGGCATAGACATGGTCAGAATCTGGACTCTCAGGGAATGCAAGCCACCTCCCTTGAGGGAACAAATAGGCATGGCAAGGCATAAATAACAACTACGCTAACTACTCATGCCTTATAATCCAGAGGTTTCATGTTCTAGATCCTCTTGGAATGCCCAAGACATTGAGTAGCATTTACATACTGATACTTTTGTTAAACGACAGGAAATGCAAGGTGAGATCATCCGTGGTTTCGGGGTAGACTTCCATCAGTGCGCTGATGATACTCAGCTGTACATCTCTACCCCGGGCCACCCCAACAATGCCGTGGAAGTAATGTCCTGGTGTCTCCCATGTGACCCCTCTCCTGCATGAGCTGCACTGGCTGCCTGTGGCTTTCTGGGTGTGCTTCAAGATACTAGTGACCACCTTTAAAGCGCTTCATGGCAAGGGATCTGGTTATCTGCAAGACCGCCTCCTGCTGTCAAATACCTCCCACCGACCAGTCCACTCCCACAGAGAGGGCCTCTTTTAGGGTGCCATCGGCCAGGCAATGCTGGCTGGCGACCCCCAGGGGGAGAGCCTTCTCTGTGGCAGCTCCTGCCCTCTGGAATGACCTACCCTCTGACCTATGGACAACCACGGACCTGTGCCAGTTCCGTCAGGCGTTAAAGACCTATCTGTTGCGTGCAGCCGGCCTGGTGTAGTTTTTTAAATTGTTTTAGCTTTTAAATTGTTTTTAGTAAGGGTTTTTTAACAGGATTTAGATCAGGCCCATCTATTTAATATATTTTTAATTGTATTTTAATTGTATTTTATGCTCTATATTATTGATCTTATTATATGCCTGTACACTGCCCTGAGTCCCGCAAGGGAGAAGGGAGGTGTAAAAATGTAATAAATCCAATTCAATCCAATCCAAATCCAAGTAAAAAATAACAGAAAAGGTAACATATAGAAGCATTAGGATTCGAAAAGCAGTAGGCATTTTGTAGGTTGCATGAAGGTTAAAGGTTGCTGAGGCAGTGGTCCTTAGCAGACAGGCTCATTACAGATAATCCTTGATTTACCACAGTTCACTTAGGGACCGTTCAAAATTACAACATCACTAAAAAGTGAGTTATGACAATTTTTCACACTTATGACTGTTGTAGCATCCCCACAGTCATGGGACTGGGTCATGGGATTCTCTGTGATGGGCCCAACCCTCTGGAACGCTCTACCTCCCGAACTCCGTGTCATCTCGGACCTCCGCCTGTTCCGCCAGCGGTTAAAAACGCACTTCTTCCAACAAGCCGGCCTGGCATGATTTTACTCGACACTGTACTGCTTTTAGTTGACCAAAGTTTTAATTCAGGGGTTTTAATATGGGTTTTAGCGCAGGGTGGGTTTAATTTAATTCAGTTTTAAGAATGCTTATATCTTGTATATATGTATATTTATATTTTATATTCCCTGTGCGCCGCCCTGAGTCCCTATGTGGTGAGATGGGTGCGGCTTATAAATACGATAAATAAATAAATAAATAAATAAATAAATAAATAAATAAATAAATTTACATTTGGGTGTTTGACAACCGATTCACATTTATGACGGTTGCAGTGTCCCGGGGTCATGTGATCCCCTTTTCTGACCTTCTGACGAACAAAGTCAGTGGGGAA
Organism: Rhabdophis nuchalis; assembly: GCA_039707465.1. Classification (NCBI taxonomy): domain Eukaryota; kingdom Metazoa; phylum Chordata; class Lepidosauria; order Squamata; family Natricidae; genus Rhabdophis; species Rhabdophis nuchalis. The sequence continues at coordinate 48,772,741 of CM077647.1, read as the reverse complement.
GCCAGATTCACTAATTTAACAAGTGCAGTGATTCACTTAACAAATGTGGCAAGAAAAGTTGTAAAATGGGGCAAAACTCACTTAACAAATTTCTCACATAGCAACAGAAATGTGTGGCCATAGGTTGAGGACTACTTTTATCAACTTGATGAAGTCAAGGACTACCCCAGCCCTGATCTTACCTCTGCAGACATCCAATATTAGTTATAGCCTTTCAGAGAATCCTGTAGTCTGTTTCACAGTCTTGGACTTAAGGTTCTGCAAAGTGCTCGCAATGCATCTCTAGAAAGTCAAATGAAGGGAGCAATGCAAGATGTCCACTTACTTAATGAAACTTGTGTACTAATGTCTCACCAGCAACTGCTCCATATAAATAGCAGCACACTATGAATAATTGCACTGGGAGAAGATAGAGAGATATGCATAACTCAGGCCAATGGAAGAGTGATCTGAGTATAGGGGATATAGTCTTCACGTCCTTGTCATGGACAGACCACTCACTTCTCCGGCTCGACTTTCCAACCGCTGCCCCTCACCGCGGGGAGGCGGAACCTGAGTCACCTATTTGGTTCTGCCCCAGGCGCCTGATGGATCCCAATGGGTTCCCTAGCGGCGCTTGGGCCACTTCCTGTACCCCTGACCCGCGCCCCGATGGAGGACCTCGTGGCCGCATGGAACACTGCGACCACGGGAGCCTTGGATCGGGTCGCGCCCTTGCGGCCTCTCTTGCGGCAGCGAGCCACCCTGGCTCCTTGGTTCACCGAGGAGCTAAGGGTGATGAAGCGCCACAAGAGATGCCTAGAGAGAAGATGGAGGTCTACTCGATCTGAATCCGACCGAACACAGGTAACAGCCCATTTACGGACTTACATTGTGGCGCTGAGAGTGGCCAAACGCCATCACTGTGCCACTCTCATAGCATCCGCAGATAACCGCCCTGCCGCCCTGTTTAGGGTGACCCGTTCCCTCCTTCAACAGAGAGTGCGGGAAGCCCCATTGCAGGGTAGAGCAGAGGAATTTGTGATTTATCTGCAGGAGAAAATCGCTCAGATACATAACGAGCTAGTCTCCATTGATGGTCCAGTGGGAGGCCACGAGGCGGATCTTGGTTGGGAGGAGTTTGACTCTGTTACTTCCGAGGATATGGACAGGTTACGTAGGCGACTGCGAGCCACCACATGTTTATTGGACCCGTGTCCTTCCTGGCTTGTACTGGCATCCTGGGAGGTGACACGAGGCTGGCTCCAAGAGGTTGTCAACGCTTCTCTAAGTGAGGGTTTCTTGCCTGCCTCTCTTAAAGAGGCCATGGTGAGGCCCCTCCTGAAGAAGCCCTCTTTGGACCCAGCTTTATTAGCCAACTATCGTCCCGTCTCCAACCTTCCCTTTTTGGCGAAGGTTGTTGAGACTGTGGTGGCACAACAGTTTCCCCATCACCTGGAGGAAATTGATTATCTAGACCCACGCCAGTTCGGCTTTCGGCCCGGGCACAGCACCGAGACGGCATTGGTCGCGTTGGTAGATGATCTCTGGAGGGCCAGAGATGGGGGTTGTTCCTCCATCCTGGTCCTATTAGACCTCTCAGCGGCTTTTGATACCATCGACCATGGTATCCTATTGCATCGGCTGGGGGGGGGGTTGGGGGTGGGAGGCACCGTTTTACGGTGGTTCTCCTCCTACCTCTCCGGTCTATCGCAATTTGTGTTGGCAGGAGAGCAGAGGTCGACCTCGAGACCCCTCACATGTGGGGTGCCCCAGGGGTCGGTCCTCTCGCCTCTCCTATTTAACACATATATGAAGCCGCTGGGTGAGATCATCCGTGGTTTTGGGGTAGAGTATCACCTCTACGCTGATGATACACAGCTGTATATATCTACCCCAAACCACCCCAACGATGCCGTAGCGGTGATGTGCCAGTGCCTGGAAGCCGTGCGGATCTGGATGGGAAGTAACAGACTCAGACTCAACCCGGCCAAGACCGAGTGGCTGTGGTTTCCAGCCGCCCGATTCAACCAGTTGACTCTATCACTGGCCATAGGGGGCGAACACCTTGCCCCTGTGGATGGGGTGCAGAACTTGGGTGTCCTCCTGGATACCTGGCTGTCCATGGAAGATCAAGTGACAGCCGTGGCCAGGAGGGCGTTTTACCAGGTTCGCCTGGTACGCCAGTTGCGCCCCCTATTGGATCGGGATGCCCTTTGCACAGTCACTCATGCCCTCGTGACATCCCGACTGGACTATTGTAACTCTCTCTACATGGGGCTCCCCTTGAGGTGCACCCGAAGACTTCAGCTGGTCCAGAATGCAGCCGCGCGAGCAATAATGGGTACCGCAAGGTATACCCATGTAACACCTCTCTTGCGCGAGCTGCACTGGCTACCTGTCGTCTTTCGGGTGCGCTTAAAGGTGCTAGTTCTCATCTTCAAAGCGCTCCATGGCTCGGGACCTAGCTATCTGCGGGATCGGATCCTGCCCCATACATCCTCCCGGCCGATTCGCTCCCACAGAGAGGGACTTCTCCGGGTGCCGTCCACTAGACTTTATCAGCGGGCGACGCCCAGGGGAAGGGCCTTCTCTGTTGCAGGCCCAGCCCTCTGGAACGACCTTCCCCCCGATATTAGAACAACTACGGACCTCCGCTCCTTCCGTCAGAAATTAAAAACACATTTTTTCTGCTTGGCCGGCCTAGGCTAGTCTCTACCTTAGGGGTTAGGGAACGTTAATTTTAAAAATGGGGATTTTAGTGCAGGGACAATTAGATTTAATCTGTTTTTACTTATTGTATCTATTTATGTATATATTTTATGTGTTTTAATGTTTTCCCTGTGCACCGCTCCGAGTTCCCCTGGGGAGAGGACGCAGTATATAAAATAAATTATTATTATTATTATTATTATCTCCAAGGAATCCAGTGCACTAATATGACCAATCCAGGGTAAGGCAAGGATGCAGAGGGTACCATCCAGAGGTCGGTTTCTACTGGTTTGCAACAGTTTAGGCAAATTGGTAGTGGTAATTTGGTCTGGGTCACCGAACCGGTAGGGACAGCAGGCTGCCCATGCCCCCAAACCGATTCCCCGGTCACCTTCTAAGGAACCTGGCTGAAATTTCACTCACTGAGGCACCAAGATTCCTGACGATGGAATAGGATCCTTCAGGCACTTAGTTTGGCCACCTATTAGCTCCAGCTCCACCCTCCGCCTCAGCGAGTGACATGCAAAAGTTTGGCCAGACTCCTTGAGAGACGGAGTTTGCAGTAGGCTATCTAGGCCTACTGCATATTCATTTGGAAGCACAAGCTACCCAAATGAATACGCCTTCCCAGCCTCGACCGTTTCCAGCAGGGCCACGTTCTTTACATCAGCCGTATTTCATCTTCGGCTTCAACGTCATCTTCTGGGGCTAGCCGCGCCTCCTCTCTGGTGAGTGGGCTGCTAACCGAGCTCTATAGAGCTAACCGAGCTCTAAAGCATGCGTTTGCCACCGCGACAGCGTAGACAGTTCCACGGAGGCGTCCACCGGCTCCGCCGTCTTCCCCGAGGGGAGAGGCAGCAGTGCTGAATCCCGCGACCTGCAGGAGCTGCTGCTGTACATGGGGTCAGCGGCACCAGAGGAAGTACCTGGCTCAGAAAGGATTGTCTCAGCGTCTCTGACTCCATTTGGACTACTGGCTGCTCAATTCCTTGACAGCCCTCAACTTACAAGCCAGGATTGAGCCACGGCTTCCTTGGCTAAGCAAGACGCCCTGAGTCCTAACAAGGAGAAGGGCGGGGTATAAATTCGAATAAATAAATAAATAAATAAATAAATAAATAAATAAATAAATAAATAAATAAATAAATAAATAAATAAGACAATGAGATTAGTTTCTTTGGACATCCAGTTTGCTTCGTTCCATTTGCCTCCAGACATGAATGCTCCAACAGTGTACTCCATCTGGCGACGTCTTTGTATATGGAAGTTTTTAAGACTGGTTTATATTTACCTACTAGCGATATTGACTTAGTGGTGTTTGGAAAATGGGAGACTTTGCCACTGTGGACCCTGGAAACAGCACTTCGAAAGCACAACATGGCCGGCAAAGGTTTAGTAAAGGTTTTAGATAAAGCCACTACTTCGAATGTATTCAGCGGTTGACCTCCTTGTCCTGCGGGACTCCCCCTTCTCTCAGATTTGGCCCTCTGCTCTATCAAGGGCCCGCCTCAATGATGGGTTTTTGAACCAAGAGAGTTGGTCTAAGCGGAAACTGAGGGGTTTTTTAGCTAAATTTTTAATTTATGTTTTAAGGGGGTCCCAGGGAGGGGGAGGGTCAAATTAGAATTAGGGTGGTGGGTGTGGGGGAAAACCCACTGGGGATTGTTTTTAGGCTGGCTAGGGGCCCTCGTGGGGAGGGTGTAGTGTCCAGAACTGGGGAGGGGGTGAAGGTCTGTCCAAAAGAGGGTTATTCCATCAGTACTGTGAGTGGGAGAGGCAGGTATGGCAGGAGCCGAGGGTCATATTATGTAAGGGGAGGGCACACTCGCTGTCTTCGAGTGGTGGCGTGCTCCGGCCCTCATGGCTCCCCCTGTGGCCCAGGGGGTTTAGGATCTCAGGGCCTGGGTCTTCGGCTGATGCTATGTAATGCCAGGTCCGTGGTCAATAAAGCCCCCCTCATTCACGATCTAGTTTTGGAGAGGGGTGCGGACCTGGTGGGTATTACGGAGACCTGGTAGGGCCAAGAGTGGGGGTGCCCCTTGTTGAAATGTGCCCACCGGGTTACCTTGTATTTCATCAGCCAAGAGCCCAGGGTGGGGGTGGGGGGGTGGCAGTTGTTATAAAGGAGAGTCTTGATCCGAGGGAGACCACTGTGCCTCAGATAGATTGAATTTGAATTTGAATTTTATTCAATTTATATCCCGCCCTTCTCCAAAAGGACCCAGGGCGGCGCACAGGAATTTTAAAACAACATACAAAAATAGTACAAAACATATAAATTTAAAAATCTATTAAATAGCAAAACCTGCGCTAAAACTAATTAAAATCCCCCATTTAAAACTATCTAAAATTAGTCACAGCGGGGTCTATGTTAGGCCGGCTTGATGAAATAAGTGTGTTTTTAAAAACTGGCGGAAGAGGCGGAGGTCGGTGATGGTGCGGAGTTCAGGGGGTAGGTCGTTCCACAGGGTAGGGCCCGCCACAGACAAGGCCCTTCCCCTGGGTGTCGCCAGCCAGCATTGTCTGGCCGATGGCACCCGGAGAAGGCCCTCTCTGTGGGAGCGTAGCGGTCTAAGGGTTGTATGGGGCAGAAGATGGTCTCGCATATAACTAGGTTCCGAGCCATGGAGCGCTTTGAAGATGGTCGTCAAAACCTTGAACCGCACCCGAAAGACCACAGGAAGCCAGTGCAGCTCGCGCAGGATCGGTGTTATGTGGGAGCATCTAGAGGCTCCCATAATCATTCGCACGGCTGCATTCTGCACTAACTGTAGCTTTTGAGTGCACCTCAAGGGAAGCCCCATGTAGAGAGCATTGCAGTAGTCCAGTCGGGATGTCACGAGGGCCTGAGTGACTGTGCGAAGGGCAGCCCGGTCCAGTAAGGGGCGCAATTGGCGCATCAGGCGTACCTGATGAAACGCCCCCCTGGCCACGGCCGCCACATGGTCCTCCATGGACAGCCGGGAATCCAGGAGGACACCCAAATTACGCGCCCTCTCCACGGGGGCCGGTGTTTCTCCCCCAATGGCCAGAGTTGGAGTAATCTGGCTGAACCGGGGTGCCGGAAACCACAGCCACTCAGTCTTGGATGGGTTGAGCTTGAGTTTGTTACTACCCATCCAGATCCGTACAGCTTCCAAACACCGGGACATCACCTCAACGGCATCGTTGAGGTGGTCTGGGGTGGAGATGTACAGCTGAGTATCATCAGCGTACAGATGATATCCCACCCCAAAACCACGGATGATCTCACCCAGCGGCTTCATATATGTGTTGAATAGGAGGGGCGAGAGGACTGGCCCCTGAGGGACCCCACATATGAGGGGCCTCGAGGCCGACCTCTGCCCCCCTGCCAACACATATTACGACCGACCAGAGAGGTAGGATGAGAACCACCGCAAAACGGTGCCTCCCAGCCCCAACCCCCCCAGTCGGTGCAGTAGGATACCATGGTCGGTGGTATCTAAAGCCGCTGAGAGGTCTAACAGGACTAGGATAGAGGAATGTCCTCTATCCCGCGCCCTCCAGAGATCATCCACCAATGCAACCAATGCCGTCTCGGTGCTGTGACCAGGTCGGAAGCCGGACTGGCGCGGGTCTAGATCATCAACTTCCTCCAGGTGTCGTGGAAACTGTTGGGCCACCACACTCTCAACAACCTTCGCTAGAAAGTGAAGGTTGGAGACGGGACGAAAGTTCTCTAATAATGCTGGGTCCATGGACGGCTTCTTGAGGAGGGGCCTCTGTGAGTCCCTCTGTGTGAGTCCCTCTGTGTGAAGTGGGGTTGTGGGAGGCAGTTGGGCCTGTTGATTGTGTACCTGGCTCCCCGCTACGTATCAAAGGCCCTACCCGAGCTTCTCAATGTGATGGCCGATATGGCGGTTGGCATCCCCAGGCTGTTAGTCATGGGGGATTGCAACCTGCCATCAGTCGGTGAGACATCTGAGATGGCCCGGGAGCTTCCATGATGGCCATGGACCTGACCCAGTTAATTCATGACCCCACCCACATTGGAGGACACACTCTGGATCTAGCTTTTGTCTCTGGCCAGTGGTTGAGTGATCTTGGTTTAGGGGGAATAGTCATCGAGCCCTTGTCATGGTCAGATCACTCCTTCCTTCAACTTGACTTTCCAACTGCTGCACCCCACCGCAGGGAGGCGGAACCGGAATCGGTGAGATGGTTCCTCCCCAGGTGCCTGATGAACCCTGAGAGGTTCCAGATGTAGTTTGGGCCAATACCTGAGACCCTGACCCACGACTCGACTGAAAACCTGGTGGCTGCCTGGAATAATGCGGCCACAGGGGCCTTGGACCGTGTCGTGCCGTTGCAGCCTCTTACCCGGCGCTGAACTGTCTTGGCTCCTTGGTTCTCTGAGGAGCTGAGGCTGATGAAGCATCGGAAGAGATGCCTAGAGCGCGGTTGGAGGGCCACCCGCTCCGAGTCTGACCAGACATGGGTAAGGTCTTATTTAAAGACCTACCTAGTGGTGATAAGAGTGGCGAAATGCAACTATTTCTCTGCTCTTGTTGCATCTGCAGATAACCGTCCAGCTGCCCTGTTTAGGGTGACCCACTCTCTTCTCCATCTGGAGGTGCGGGATGTTCCCTTACAGGGTCGAGTGGAAGATTTTGGGCGTTATCTGCATGATAAAATCGATCAGATTCAGGACAGGTTGGCCTCCGACTGGATTAGTTCAGATGGGTTGACTGAGGCAGGTCTTGAGAATGTTACCTGGGAGGAATTCGATCCTGTGACTCCTGAGGACATGGGCAGGATATTGGGGTGGCTGAGCGCCACCACATGTTTATTGGACCCGTGTCCCTCTTGGTTGGTACTGGCCTCCCAGGAGGTTATACGAGACTGGTTTATTGCGAAGGTTGTTGAGAGTGTGGTGGTGTGGCAGCTCCCTCAGCACCTGGATGAAGCTGCCTATCTGGACTCGTGCCAGTCCAGATTCCGGCCCGGGCACAGCACGGAGACGGCATTGGTCGCGTTGGTCGATGATCTCTGGAGGGCTCGGGATAGGGGCTGTTCCTCTATCCTGGTCCTGTTAGATCTCTCAGTGGCTTTTGATACCATCGACCATAGTATCATGCTGCACTGGTTGGAGGGGTTAGGGGTGGGGGGCACCATTCTATGGTGGTTCTCCTCCTAGCTCTCTGATCGGACGCAGTTTGTGTTGGCAGGGGGGCAGAGGTCAACTTCGCGGCGCCTCACTTATGGGGTTCCACAGGGGTCGGTCCTCTCGCCCCTCCTGTTCAACATCTATGTGAAGCCGTTGGGTGAGATCATCTGTGGTTTTGGGGTAGAATTCCATCAGTATGCTGATGATACTCAGCTGTACATCTCTACCCCGGACCACCCCAACGATGCCATGGAAGTGATGTCCCGATGTCTGGAGGCTGTGCGAGTCTGGATGGGGAGAAACAGGCTTCGACTCAACCCATCCAAGACCAAGTGGCTGTGGCTTCCGGTGTCACGGTATAGCCAGTTGACGCCATCTCTGGCTATTGGGGGTGAGTCATTGGCCCCCACAGAGAGGGCTCGCAACTTGGGTGTCCTCCTGGACTCTTGGCTGTCTTTAGAAAAACACATGATGCCCGTGGCCAGGGGGGGCTTTTTTCAGGTTTGCCTGATATGCCAATTGCGCCCCTTTGTGGATCGTGATGCCTTACGCACTGTCACTCAAGCTCTCGTCACCTCCCGCCTGGACTATTGTAACGGTCTCTACATGGGGCTTCCCTTGAGATGCACCCGGAGGCTCCAGTTAGTTCAGAATGCGGCTGTGCGGGGGATTTTGGGAGCTTCAAGATGCTCCCATGTGACACCTCTCCTGCATGAGCTGCACTGGCTGCCTGTGGCTTTCTGGGTGCGCTTCAAGATACTAGTGACCACCTTTAAAGCGCTTCATGGCAAGGGATCTGGTTATCTGCAAGACCGCCTCCTGCTGCCAAATACCTCCCACCAACCAGTCCGCTCCCACGGAGAGGGCCTCTTCAGGGTGCCATCGGCCAGACAATGTCGGCTGGTGACCCCCAGGGGGAGAGCTTTCTCTGTGGCCGCTCCTGCCCTCTGGAATGACCTCCCCCCTGAACTACGCATGATCGCAGACCTACGTCTCCTCCGTCGGGCCCTGAAGACACATCTATTTCATGCGGCCGGCCTGTCATAGTCTTTTAATTGGGTTTTAGTACTGGTTTTATAATAATAGGCCAAACTATTTAATATTTACTAATTTGCTAGTTAAACCTTTGTATTTCTTCTTTTTATTGTGGCTGTTCACCGCCCTGAGTCCTGAGAGGGAGAAGGGCAGTATATAAATTAAATAAATAAATAAATAAATAAATAAATAAATAAATAAATAAATAAATAAATAAATAAATAGGGGCTGGTTGTAGCACAAATATTATTTCTATGCTTTAAGATATGTGGCTGCAAAGGCAAAAATGCTTGGTTCATCTCCCTGATCCAACAACTCAAAAAGGGGGCAGAGAGAAACAGTCTCATTGTCAAGGTATGCGCAGGTCAGAAGGGAGGAAGAAATTCATACTTCAGCCTCTGGTGCAGTGTGGGGCTTTGGGCAAAGGCTGGAGGGAAGGGCCTCTGACTCACTTGTGCTCTCTTCTGCCCACCTAGGTTGATGCAGGCATAAGCTCACATTACCTTTTGCAAGCTCGCTGCCAGTGAAGCTGGATGCCAGTGAGGACTGGCTTTTGCCTAGCTTTGTCTGGCTGTTGGGGGGGAGAATGAATGGGGATGGGGGCCTGGGAAAGAAGCCATTCCTCTGCCCCTGACAAGTGGACAAAACTATGCAAAAAGCCAGCCCTCACCAGCACGCAGCTTCACCGACAGCATCATTGTAAAAGGCAATGTGGATCCATCTGCAATTAAGCTAGACTGGGTAGGGGGAGCACGAGTGAGCATTGAGGGAGAGGAAAGCCAGCCAAAGAGGCAAGTGAGAGCATCCACAGCATTCTGTAGCACATGCACTTTCCCTCCGCCCCCTTCTTTCAGAGGGCTCTGATCGGCTCCCCTCTCGCTTCTCCAACTCTCCTGTTGCCCCATTAGCCAGATTGCAGGCAGGAGGTGAGTGAGTGGGCTTTATTGCATTCCAGGCATTTTTTACCTGAATGGCATGCTGCATTTGCAATGTGGGAGGTGTTTGGGGAAGGCAGCGGGGAATGGGGGGTGGCAGAAGAACCACTTTCAAGCCATTTTTTGTAGGGTGGAAAATCTCCCCCTAGTTATGCAGGCAGAGGCACACTTCCCTTTTTGGTAGCCTCCCCTCCCCTTCTAGGGTATTTTTTATAATAAAAAAAACAACCTCATGGCTCAAGCCGGTTGCCAGGCTAGCAGCAGAACTCCTGTGCCTTGGATGGACCTGCCCACAGCACCCATGTGCGTATCTGCAAGCAGCAGATGTCTTGCACATAATGAGAGGCTTCACCTATCCTGGGCAGTAGAGCCACATCTCTTATTAGTGCTAAGAGGCTGAGGAGAAGATCTTGCATGGCTGCCAAAAAGTCTTTCTGACAGCCTCACCTGTAGCAGAGATGAGAATGTCAACTGTCTCTAATTCTCTTTAAGCATTGTCAAATGAGGAACAGCACTGGCAGACTTTCTAAGTCTAAATCAGGGAGGGAAGGAGGGGGGGAGAGAGATATCCAATCCAACGTGTGTGTGAGAGAGAAGGAGGGGGGGATTGAGGGAGGGAGGGAGGAAGAGACACAGACGCAGACGCAGACACAGACAGGGAGGGAGAGGCTGTCCAATCTCTTCTTGAAAACCTCCAGGGTTGAAGCACTCAGAATTTCTGGAGACAAGCAGTTCCACTGGTTAATTATTCTTACTGTCAGGAAATCTCTTCTTAGTTTTAGGTTGCTTCTCTCTTTGTTCAGTTTCCATCCAGTGGTTCTTGTTTTGCCTTCTGCTGCTTTGGAAAATAAATTGCCCCCCCCTTCTTTGTGGCAGTCCCTTAAAAGCCTGTTGCCTATCACACTCTTGGGCAAAGCATGTGAGCCATTTCCTCCTTTCAGTGGTCCATGAAAGTATATCTATAGTGTGTAGATAATAAAGTACAAAAAAAGTGAACAACATTTTTACAGAACTATAGATACATTGAGGCTAGGTGTGACAAGAATGGCTGATAGGGGAGTGGCCAGGTGAGACACCCCTTAATTTTATTTTATTTTATTAAATTTATACCCCGCCCTTCTCCTAAAAAAGGACCCAGGGCGGCGCACAGGCATCAATTAAAAAACATTCACAGTACAAAATCCAAAATTTTAAAAACTAATTTAATAATTCCCTGTGCTAAAATACCAACACTCCAAAATTTAAAATTATCCCTATAAAATCAGAAACGGGGTTATGCTAGGTCGGCTTGTTGGAATAAGTAAGTTTTAAGACGTTGGCAGAAGAGGCGGAGGTCCACGATGGTGCGTAGGTCGGGGGGAAGGTCATTCCAGAGGGCAGGGCCTGCCACAGAGAAGGCTCTTCCCCTGGGCACCGCCAACCGGCATTGCCCAGCCGACGGTACCCTGAGAAGGCCCTCTCTGTGGGAGCGGATCGGTCGAAGGGATGTATGGGGCAAGAGGTGATCGCGGATATAGCTAGGCCCCAAGCCATGGAACGCTTTGAAGATGGTCATCAGCACCTTGAAGCGCACCCGAAAGGCCACAGGCAGCCAGTGCAGCTCGCGCAGGAGAGGTGTTATGTGGGCCTGCCTTGCGGCACCCATAATTACCCGCACAGCCGCATTCTGGACTAGCTGTAACCTTTGAGTGCACCTCAAGGGGAGCCCCATGTAGAGAGCGTTACAGTAGTCCAGCCGAGATGTCACCAATGCCTGAGTGACTGTGCGAAGAGCTCCCCGGTCCAGTAAGGGGCGCAACTGGCATATCAAGCGTACCTGATAAAACGCCCCCCTGGCCACGGCCGACACATGGTCCTCCATGGTCAGCCGGGAATCCAGGAGGACACCCAAGTTGCGCGCCCTCTCCACGGGGGCTAGTTGGACGCCCCCAATGGCCAGTGTTGGATTAATCTGGCTGTACCGGGGTGCTGGAAACCACAGCCACTCGGTCTTGGACGGGTTGAGTCTGAGTTTGTTGCTACCCATCCAGCCCCGTACGGCCTCCAGACACTGGGACAGCACTTCGACGGCATCGTTGGGGTGGTTTGGGGTGGATATGTACAACTGAGTATCATCAGCATACAGATGGTATTCCACCCCAAAACCACGGATGATCTCGCCCAGCGGCTTCATATAGGTGTTGAACAGAAGTGGCGAGAGGACCGACCCTTGCGGAACCCCACAAGTGAGGGACCTCGGGGTCGACCTCTGCCCTCCTGCCAACACCCATTGTGACCGACCAGAGAGGTAGGATGAGAACCATCGCAAAACGGTGCCTCCCAGCCCCAACCCCCCAATGTGAGTGACATTGAGTTTGCCACGCCCACCTAGTCACACAACCACCAAACCACTCCCACCCAGTCACATGACCACCAAGCCACGCCCACAGAACAAGCCACACCCACAGAACCAATAGTAAAAAAATTTAAAACCCACAACTGGTACCATCCAAGGATGGAAATTTAAGCATAGGGTACCATTCAAGGATGGAAATTGTATGAAGATTTTAAAGAGGTGGAGGACTGATTTCTCCTCTTCCCAGCCACTTTTGTGTAGCCAATTCCAGTGGCCTGTCCTGGACATCTGGTATTTCTAGATGGAAGTAAGAATGGATGTTCATAAAAAGATGTTGTAGGTATCTTCTGAAGATCCCTACAATTTGGCTACAGTATAAAACCAATGTTCCCATATCATTCAGCTTCAGGAGTTGTAAAATGTATATAATCAAGACACCTCTGCAGAGAGATGAACAAAACTAATACACACAGAGTTGTTAAAAACCGAGTGCCTTCTCAACTTTTAAGCAACACCATCACCATCAGAATTATCATAAACATGAGCCCACTCCAAATGTCCCATGCCGGGATTCTGTATTCAGCTGAGGAATAATTATTAAGATCACTTTGCATGATGAATAAATGAGCTATCTAGCATTGGACTTGGAGTGTATTGCAAAGATCTGTAAGCAAAATATTTCAAGGAATGGGGGCAGAAGAGACAATGCGCAAGCTGCACTGGCTTCCTGTGGTCTTTCGGGTGCGTTTCAAGGTTTTGACGACCATCTTCAAAGCACTCCATGGCTCGGGACCTAGTTCTTTGCGAGACCGTGTCCTGCCCCATACATCCCTTCAACCGATCCGCTCCCACAGAGAGGGCCTTCTCAGGGTGCCGTCGGCAAGATAATGCTGACTGGCGACACCCAGGGGAAGGGCCTTCTCTGTGGCGGGCCCTGCCCTTTGGAACGACCTACCCCCTGAACTTCGCACCATCTCAGACCTCCGCCTCTTTCGCCAGTGTCTAAAGACACATTTCTTTCATCAAGCCGGCTTAGCGTAACCTCCGCTGTGACTATTTTAGTTTCTATTGACTAGTTTCTATTTTTGGGGATTTTAATTTGGTTTTTAGCGCAGGATGGGTTTTTAATAAGTTTTTAAATTTTGTATTTGTTTTTTGTGTGTATCTTTTAAATTCCTGTGCGCCGCCCTGGGTCCTCTTTGGAGAAGGGCGGGATATAAATTTAATAAATAAATAAATAAATAAAACAATGGAACAGCTATCTGCACTTGGAGATACAGGTATCAGGAAGCTATTTATGTCGCATTTCTAGGATTCTGCAGAATTAGCAGGTGGGCTTTCTGAATTCTAACAAGACAGAGTGTTCCATGACATTGATGTGAGCATTTCTGGTTTGGCACATGACATGATGCACATGATAGCACATGAGGCTGGCTCTTGAGAGCACATCCATCCACTCAACATTAAATGACCATCAAAAGATTTCCCCCCCCTTTTAATATTTAATTGTCATTATTCTATAATTTTAATTTTTTTATCCTAATGTAATTTCAATATTATTTTTATATGTTTTATCAGTTATATTACATTGTGCAGAGCTCTTCTTTGAAGGAGATGGTGTAGAAATAATAAATACAAACAAACAACTAAATAAATGGTAGATATAGAATGAAGACGCTCTAGTATACATTCCCCATTCGCAACTTTAATTCTCTCTACTTTCTAGCATAGTGTTTTGTTTCTAAATTTCACAATATAAATGTCTATCCTATATACTTATTCCTGAATCATAACTGTACATGTGAGTAGATCACAACAGCAAAATTATCAGCATCCTAAGGCTTCAAATTCAAGGCTCGGGGGCTGGATCAGGTCTACAGGGTGCTTAGATCTGGCCTGCGGGGTTGCCCTGGAAACAGCGAAGCACCAGCACGCAGTACCTCTGCCAGCAAAAATGGAAATCCAGAGGGTCCCGTGCGACCCCCCCAAAGCTCCATTTTTGGCTGCAATTGAATTGAATTGAATTTATTGGACTTCTAGACTGCCCCCTCTCCCCGGAGGGACTCGGGGCGGTGTACAGGTAAAAATTAAAACCATTACAATAAATAATACATAAAACTAAAATCGAATTAAATAGACCCCTGTACAAATTTATAAAAATTAAAAACTTAACCCTAAAACCAAATCAGAAAATTTAAAAATGCAGACTGAGGTGGGAAAGCTGGAATTAGGCCAGACCGGCCAGATGAAACAAGTGGGTTTTGAGTTTCTGGCGGAAGGAGCGGAGATCCGTGGTCGTTCTAATGTCAGGGGGAAGGTCATTCCAGAGGGTCAGGCCCGCCACAGAGAAGGCCCTTCCCCTGGGCGTCGCCCACTGGCACAGCCTGGTGGACGGCACCCGGAGAAGTCCCTCTCTGTGTGAGCGAATCGGCCGAAGGGATGTATGGGGCAGGATGCGATCCCGCAAATAACTAGGTCCTGTGCCATGGAGCGCTTTGAAGATGATAATCAACACCTTGAAACGCACCCGAAAAGCCATAGGCAGCCAGTGCAGCCCGCGCAGGAGAGGTGTTATGTGGGAGTATCTAGAGACTCCCGAAACTGCCCGCGCGGCCGCATTCTGAACCAACTGCAGCCTTCGGGTGCATCTCAAGGGGAGCCCCATGTAGAGAGCGTTGCAGTAGTCTAGATGGGACGTCACAAGCGCATGAGTGACTGTGCGAAGGGCGTCCCGGTCCAATAGGGGACGCAATTGGTGCACCAGGCGAACCTGGTAAAACGCCCCCCCTTGTCACGGCTGTCAAATGGTCATCCATTGACAGCCAGGCATCTAGAAGGACGCCCAAATTGCGTACCCGATCCACGGGGGCCAGATGTTCGCCCCCAATGGCCAGTGATGGAATCAACTGGTTGAACCAGGGCGCCGGTAGCCACAGCCACTCAGTCTTGGATGGGTTGAGCTTGAGTCTGTTACTTCCCATCCAGATCCGTACGGCTTCCAGACACCGGGACATCACTTCGACACAATGGCTTCTTGCAACTCTCTGCCAGTGAAAACGGAGCTTGGGAGAGCCCTCCTGAGCTCCATTTTCACTGGCAGAGCATTCAGGCCACCATAGGTGCTCCCAACACAATTGATGTCAAGATGGTCACCCCCGACCTGGCCACCTCCTCCCCTCCAAGGTCAAGCACAGCCCTGGTGTGGCCCTCAAGTCGAGTTGTCACCACTGCCATTGTGGCTTGGTTTGCAGAACACACAAAGTCAAGAATCTGCATGAATCAACATGATAGCAACCAGGCCAATGAGTTTTAGGTTCTATTTAGCATGGAAGGTTACGCATTTTTATAGAAAAAGATACAGATGCTATAATGCTTTATTCTCTATCAAAGGCATCCAAGCAAAATATTGGGTGTTTATCATAGATAAGGAGTAATGTGTGCTCAATAGGATGCAGTTAGTGTGACACTGAATGATAGCAAGGGAGCAATTCACATGTAGTTTGCCAGTTGAATATTTCCAATATTGCCTTCAAGTGAAGATATATATAACGCGTCATTGGGCCATTCTTACTTATACCAGTAAAATGTTCTGTTGTAGACAATTGCCCTGCCTAAAAATGTATTTATTTCATTTCTTTAGATTATTACCAAAAGAGTAAGTCAAGTTATATTTTTCCAAGATTTTTTTCCAATTTTTCCAATTTCTTAATACATCTGCCTGTAGTGTAAAGCAGCATTGTTAAAAATGGAAATAATATTTGCTCAGAAACAGAACCATCTGCAGCTGTGAAATGTAGATTTTTGCTGCAAGGATTGATGGATTGATACAAAACAACATTTTAGGCTTGGGATGCTATTCCCCATAACAACATACTTTTAAATCCAGTGATAGAAATGCCAAATGTGTCCTATTAGGGAAGAAACTGTCCTCAATTATAATACTGTAAAGAACTCTTTTTCCCTATGTTGTGATAACCCTGTTAATGCATTCGTGTGGCTGTGTTGTTTTTGTGGTTTTATTGAAAGTTCAGAGTTCAGAAAAAGGTGGTAGATGAAAAAATGGAACACTGCATTAATAAATAGCTTTCTAATATTTCAGTCAGCCTTTTAGAAGTAGATATTATCTGTGAGCAATCTAGAAATGCAAGTAAAAGGTATGAAATTACATATAAATGATAATACATACATATGTGTGTGTATGAAATTACATATATGTAATATATGACACACACACAAACATACACAGAACCCACACATAAACATATTGCATTTCCACAAAAATAAGACTCAGTCTTATTTTGTTTTGGGTCCCAAAATAAGCACCAGGTCTTATTTTTGGGGCAAGTTTAACCTGCTTTCCTTATGACCACCGCAGCCATACCTCTCATGCCCTGGTACCTGTTGTGCTGCTGCCTGAGTTCTTCTGCGGCTGCTTGTAGCCATTCTCAGCCAGACACTGCATGGCTTTTCATGCTGCTGCTTGCAGCAGGATACTGCATGGCTCATTGCACTGCTTCCACCACTCAAAGCAAGAGGCTGCATGGTGTGTTGTGCCATTGCATATAAGAATGGTGGCACTGGTGTGACAAGCCTCACAGCGTCCTGCCAGTAGTGGCGGCACTAGCAGGACAAGCCATGAAGTGTCCTACTGTGAATGGCAGCATTGGCATGATATGCCATGTGGCATCTGGCCACAAGCAGCTGCAGAAGACGTTGGGCAGTGGCACAACAGGTGTTGAGGCATGGAAGACCTGGCTGCAACAGTCCTAAGGTAAGCAGGTGTGAGGCACATGGGGCAGCTCCATCCCCCCACGCTACACTAGCTTGATTTTTACACCTGCACATCACCCTACCTCATACAACCTGATGGTGGGAAGGGTGTGCTTAACTAGGGCTTATTTTGGGGGTAAGGCTTATACTAGTGGTACCTTAAATCAATGCTTTTGACAAGAAACCTGTGCTTGTTTACTTTTATACCCACACCCACACATCTTGATGAACATAATGGAAAACAAATAAATACATAAAGCTGAAACTCTCATAAAATAATGTAGACTAGTCAATATATATTTTAAATTATTTATGTTCTATTTTTGTATGTTTTTAAATCTCCTGTGTGCCGCCCTGGGTCCTTTGCGGAGAAGGGCGGGATATAAATGTAATAAAATAAATAAATAAATAAATAAATAAATAAAATCAGGGTTTTTATTTGTGCATATAAGTACCGTGTTTCCCCCACAAAAAGACCCACCCCCAAAATAAGCTGTGGCTGGATTTTTAAGTCTAATATGAGCAGTACCCCAAAAATAAGCCAACAAAGGAGGCAATGAGCACGCACAGACCGACAGGGTCTGGCAGCAGTCATAGCCCATGCAGTGCATGTGAGTTGATTACATGCCCAAGCAGCAGATGGAAGCAGAAGCATGGGGGTGAGGCAGACAATCCAGTCACACCTTGCGGGCTGCTGGCAATCTGAGAGTCAGTGAGCTGGAGCAGGCATGCAGCTTTGGGAGGCTCATCTTCATAAGGTGGCACCTGCAGCAGACAGAGGCAGAGGCACTGGATGGAAGGCAGGCAATCTGGATGTGCCATGAGGGCTGCTGGAAAACCCAAAATCAGTTGGCCAGAGCAGGCATAGGGTCACAGGAGGCTTATCGTTGTGTCTCTCAGCTTGCCTGAAGTCAGAGTGCATTGAGCAAGGGACTGGCGGGCTGCATCTATTGCCGGAACCATCAATCCCACATGTTTGCCACTTCTTGGGTGCATGCTGGTTATTGATGCATCCAGCCAGGCTGATCACCCTGAAATTGCGTTTTCCCTGAAAATAAGCCCTAGTCCTTACTTTGGAGCCCCACGAAATATACAACCAGATCTTATTTTTGGGGAAGCATGGTACTGAAATAATTTGAGGCCCATCATAAATTCTGAAGTAAGTCAAGGAGCGCTTGCAGATAGCATGACATATATGAGTTTTCTCAATGTCATTTCACAACAGCCCTCAGAAACCTAGAAAAGGACTAGATTATCATCATCCTACCAGCTGACAAATGCCATACATGGTTATTATAAAGAAACTTGTATCCCAGTGAATACTAACACAATACAGAAACTAGCCAACCCAATGAAGACAATTGTCTGTGACCTCACCAAGAAATGCCAAATTACCAAAGAGGAACAATGGTGGATGAGAAGAAATGGACCCATCCTCCCATACTTCTATGGACACCCGAAAATACACAAGCCTGACATACTGTACCTCTCCATCCAATTGTATCATTACCAGGACCTCTACCTACAACATCGCAAAAGAATTAACAAAGAAGCTTGGGCACCTCCCAAAGGGTAGAAAACACTCCCTCAACTCCCCACCACAATGCCTTAAAACATTCAGATGTGTAACTATAGATGAGAATGAAATCATGACCTCATTTGATAGCAATGTGAAAAGTGCCTTTTCATGTCCATAAACCCAAAATTAGCCAAACAATATATGACTCAATATATGACTACATTGCTCCACAGCACACCCAACTGTGTTAACCAGCCAGATTATGAATCACATAAACCTCTGCCTAACCATATATAATTCAATGGACAAATTTATCAACAACTTAAAGGTAATGTATGGGTTCATTGCTTTCAGAATTTATAGCAGAGGTTGTAATGCAATGTTTGGAAGTGATAGCACTTCCATAAATACAACCCAAAATATGTAACAGATATGTACTGTAGATGACACCTTCACCATAATAAAAAGGACCAATTAGAAAACATTCACAAAACCTTCAACCATCAACAGCTTCAAAGGAATACAATTTACCAGAGAAAATGAAAATCAAAAACTCACTACCCTTCCTGGATATCCTAATCAGCAAAGACCATAATGGTAAGCTAAAACCACAAGTATACAAAAAAAACACCTACACCAATCAAGGGCTCCACTACCAAAACAACAACCCAACCTCCCACAAGAGATGCTGTGTATAAATTTTATTCAGATAAGCACAAACTGCAGCAACCCTAAACAACAGAAAAAGGAAACACAGCATTATACAACATTTTCTAACAAAATGGATATCCATGCATCTTCATCAAAAAGTGCCTGAACACTCAACCCAATATAGCACAACCAACAGAAACCTTAAAAAGAATAATATTGCCATACATCAAAAGCATCTCAGAAGCCACCAACAAACTGTTACAACCACGTGGAATCAGTATAGCACACAAGTCAACTAAAGCCTTCCAAAATCCTAAGTAAACCAAAAGATCCAGCAACTCCAGGAGAAAAAGCAGGACTCATCTACAATGTACAATGTAATTATTGCAACAACCATTACATGGGGCAAACATGCAGAAATCTGGCAGAATGCATCTATGAAGTAGCAGTCAGAAGATATGATGAAAACTTTTTATTTTCAGAACATATGGTTAGACTTAACCATAGTTTCAACTGGGAAACTATGATCATCCTAGATCAAGCCAAGTGTTATGTACTGACACCCGTTTGAATTCCCCGGCAACAGCCAGTCGCGTCTGATTGGCCAAGACGCGACTGGCTGTGGCTGAAGCGGGAGACGCGCGGATTGGCCGGCTCTCTGACAGCTCCATATAAAAGGAGCTGTCAGAGAGAAGGCGCGCGCTTTTTGTTCTGGTTAACTTACGGTTGTAGTTCTTGTTGGTTTTCCACTAAATAAAAGCCGTTGGATCAACCGGGTCTGGACCCTCCTTCAATTCACAACACTGGCGACGAAGACTGGGGCCCGGCATCGATCCTCCTACCGTATCTCTTCACCCTGCGGATCGAAGAGACTTGTGACTCCACCGGCAAAGTCGGCCTAGTTTTGCCTCACAAACATGGCCACTCTCCCTCCCTTCGCGACCTACGACCCGTCGGCGGAATCCTGGGAGGCATTCTTGGCGCGTTTCGACTGTTTTCTCCTCACCGATGTGGCCGGAGAACTCACCCCTGAGAGGCGTCTGGGCCTCTTCCTAGGCTGCGGCGGCCGGACTGTTTTTGCCGTCGCGCGCAACATAGCCGCCCCCGCCGCGGTTCAAGACCTCGAGTGGGGTGTCCTGCAGGCCCGCCTCAAGGCCCATTTTGCCCCGGCGCCATCCAAAATTTTGCGCCACTGTGCTTACCGGCAATGCCGCCAACTGCCAACGCAGTCGGTGGTTGACTTTTTGCAAGCCCTGCGCGCGGCCGCCCTCCTCTGCGAATTCCCGGCCCCGTTCCTGGATGAATCTCTCCTCGAGCAATTCGTTGCGGGGCTTCGGGACATCAAGCTCCGCCGCCGGCTCCTGGCCCGCTCGGACATTACTTTGGAGCAGGCCATTGAGGACGCCAGGGCCGCGGAACTGGCGGACGCCACGTCCGACCTCTACCTGGGCCAGCCTGCCCAGCCTATTCCCTCTCCGAGGGCCTGCCTCGTAAACGAACTTGCCCCGCTCGACCCCCTGGAAGACGGCTCGCCTTTTGAAAGCGTCGCCCGCCTACAGGCCTCCGGCCGCGGCACATTCAGGCCCGGCTCCTCACGCAAAGGGGCTGCTGCCTGTGCTGGGTGCGGCGGCGCGCATGCCAGGAGCGAGTGCCCCTATAAAGACACCATCTGCCGCCGGTGCGACAGACGGGGCCACATCGCCCGCGCGTGCCGTGCCGTCCTCTCCCGCCGGGTGGACCAGGGCCCCCAGCACCCCGTGCCGCCGACCCCGCCGGCCGTTCCAGCCTACGGACGACGACCCCCACAGCGACGCCCGACTCCGGAGGCTGCCTGCTATGCCACGACGGACGTCGGGGACACCTTTCCCATCGCTGCCGATGACCGTAGGCGAATTTCCACCTCCTTGACCCTTGAGGGACGCCCCCTATCTATGGAGGTTGACTCGGGGTCGTCCCGGTCCCTCATTTTGTGGGGACAACTGAGGGCCTTGTGCCCCAACCTGTCACCCGGGGACCTTTCTCGCCCAGACGCCCTGCTCCGGGACTACCAGGGCAACCCCATCGCTGTCATGGGGCTACGCCGCGTCCGCGTCGTGTACGGACGGTTCTCCGGGGCCCTACCCATCCTGGTCGTCGAGCGACCCCTTCCCGCGCTCATAGGCCTCGATTGGTTCGACGCCCTGGGCCTCTCCATCCAGCGGGTCCACCGGGTGCCCGCCTCCTCGGCCGTTGAGGCCATCCTCGCCGAGTTCAAAGATATTTTTGACGGCTCGCTGGGTTCCTACCGGGGTACCCCTGTCTCCCTCAACCTCGACCCCCAGGTTGCCCCAATTCGGCTCAAGGCCCGCAGGCTGCCGTTCGCCTTGAAGCCGCGAGTTGACGCGGAGCTTGATCGTCTCGTGGCGCAGGGCGTATTGGAACCCGTTGACCAGGCGAAATGGGAGACCCCCATTGTGGTCCCCATCAAGCCCGACGGGTCCATACGCATCTGCGCCGACTATAAGTCGACGATCAACCGCGGGCTTCAGGCGAACCCATATCCAGTTCCCGTGGTGCAACACCTGCTCCACTCCTTGGGGCAGGGGTGCATCTTCGCGAAGCTGGATATGGCTCAGGCCTACCAGCAACTACCGGTGGATGACGATGCGGCTGATGCCCAGACCATCGTCACTCACCGAGGAGCTTTTCGCTGTCGCCGCCTCCAATTCGGCGTTTCCGTTGCCCCGGGGATCTTCCAGAGCCTCATGGAGCGGCTGCTCCACGGGCTCCCGGGCGTCGTACCGTACTTCGACGACGTCTTGATAGCTGCTGCCAGCCTATCAGACCTCGCCGAGGTACTCCGGAAGGTCCTCCACATTTTTAGGGGCGCGGGCCTTAAATTAAAGCTCAGCAAATGCAAGTTTGCTGTGCCGAGGGTGGAGTTCCTGGGTTTCGTTGTGGATGCCCAGGGTATCCACCCCGCTCCTGCCAAGGTCGAGGCCATCCGCAAGGCCCCTGTGCCGAGCTCCAAGACGGAGCTGCAGGCATTCCTCGGCTTGGTCAATTTCTACGCCCCCTTCATTCCTCACAAGGCGTCACTAGCCGAGCCGCTGCATCGATTGCTCGATCGCTCGGCGGTTTGGCTCTGGGGCAGCCGCGAGGCGCATGCGTTCGCGGCTGTCAAAGAGCTCCTGACGTCAAGGGCTGTGCTAGTGCAATATTCTGCAAGCCAGCCCCTGACGCTGGCGGCGGACGCCTCCCCCTTCGGACTGGGGGCTGTCCTGAGCCATGTCCTGCCCGATGGCTCGGAGGCCCCCATCGCCTTTTACTCCCGGACGCTGACTCCAGCGGAGCGGAACTACAGCCAGATCGATAAGGAGGCTCTGGCTGTGGTCTCCGGGATTAAAAGATTTCACGAGTACCTGTACGGCCGCTCGTTCACCGTGTTCACTGACCACAAGCCACTCCTTGGGCTTCTGGCCGGTGACCGGCCCACCCCCCCCATTCTCTCACCCAGGATGACACGGTGGACGGAGTTCCTGGCCGCGTACGAGTACGCGCTGCTTTACCATCCGGGCAAACACCTGGGGCACGCTGACGCCCTCAGCCGCTGCCCCCTTCCTCAGGCGGACCAGGAGCCGGTACCGGCCCTCTCCGTCCTGTCTGTGGCCTACGCCGGGCTTCCCCTCACGTCTTCGGACGTGGCGGCCCGGACCAGATCAGACCCCGTCCTTTCCCGGGTCTCAACTTGGGTCCTGTGGGGGTGGCCGTCGGCCGCCGTGGCCGCCGAGTTCAGGCCTTTCAAGGCCCGCCAGCTGGAGCTATCGCTCCACAGTGGGTGCTTGCTATGGGGGGACCGTGTCATCCTTCCGCAACCCCTGCGCCGTCAGGTACTCGAGGCCCTCCATGCCAACCACCCAGGCATAGCTCGCATGAAGGCCCTTGCCCGGAGCTACGTCTGGTGGCCACGCATGGACGAGGAGGTGGCCGCCTTCGTTGGCGCTTGCCAGGCATGCCAATCCACCCGCCCTGCCCCTCCGGCGGCACCTTCCCGCTCCTGGGATGCTCCCAAGTCTCCGTGGGCTCGCATCCACATCGACTTCGCCGGCCCCTTCCACGGCCGGACGTTCCTGGTGGTGGTGGACGCTTACTCCCGCTGGGCGGAGGTCGTTCTCATGGCCTCCACCACAGCCGAGAGTACCGTGCGTGCGCTCCGGCGCCTATTTTCCACGCACGGGCTGCCGGACACCCTGGTCTCCGACAACGGCCCGCAATTCCACTCCTCCACTTTCCAGGAATTCCTGGCCTCCCTGAGGATCCGCCACGCGCCTACCGCCCCCTACCACCCTGCCGCCAATGGCCGGGCGGAACGGGCCGTTCGCTCGGCCAAGGAGGCCCTCGGCAGGATGGCCGGGGGGGACTGGCAGGCAAGGGTAGATGCTTACCTGCTAGGTCAGCATTCTACGCCTTGCCCGGCGTCAGGGAAAAGCCCCGCGGAGCTGCTGATGGGCCGCCGCCTGAGAACCGAGTTGGACCGACTGCACCCCCTCTACAACGAGGTGCAGCCGTGCAACCTGGGGGTCCCCCCTCCCCGCCTCTTCACCTCGGGCGAGGAAGTGTACGCCCGAAACTTTGCAGGAGACCCCCGATGGGTCCCTGCCACCGTTGACGCACTAACCGGGCCGTGCTCTTATAGGGTTCGGAGGCCCGACGGATCCGAGTGGCGGCGCCATGTGGACCAACTAAGGCGTCGCCACCCAGCGCCGGACGACCCGAACCCCCGGCCGACATCCGCAGACCCGGCGACGGACATTCCGCTACTCGACCTGAACCAGCCGGCCGAGCCCCGGCCCGTAGCGGGCTCCAACTCCCCAGCAAGGCCATCCCCGGGGCTGCCGACGATGGAACAGCCCTGCCTGGGGGGGCCCTGGAACGCCTCCTACCATCATCAGACAACTCGGCCCCCTGCTCACCCAAAATCACAGGGCCCACCAGGCCCGGCCTACTCTTCCCCACAGCGCCGGGGGCTTGACTCTGTCCTCAAACCGATCGCCACGCCCCCTCGCCCCGTCCTACCTTTTTCGGAGGCTTCCGGCTATTCGCTAGGCCGCTCTGACGTTGTCCGGGAGTACACCCCCGGCAGGGAGGAGCCCGATCGGACACGTCCTCTTCCTCCGCCTTCCGAAGTCGATCTGAGGCGCTCTGGGCGGAGTCGACGCAGCCCCGCCTACCTCAGCGAGTACGTATGCTAATGGGCCCGCATGCGTACTCGCTGGGGGGAAAGGAGTGTTATGTACTGACACCCGTTTGAATTCCCCGGCAACAGCCAGTCGCGTCTGATTGGCCAAGACGCGACTGGCTGTGGCTGAAGCGGGAGACGCGCGGATTGGCCGGCTCTCTGACAGCTCCATATAAAAGGAGCTGTCAGAGAGAAGGCGCGCGCTTTTTGTTCTGGTTAACTTACGGTTGTAGTTCTTGTTGGTTTTCCACTAAATAAAAGCCGTTGGATCAACCGGGTCTGGACCCTCCTTCAATTCACAACACCAAGTCTTAAAATGCTAGAGAATTTGTAGAAGCCTGGCATTCTGACAAATTAGCCATCAACAGACACATAGACAAACAATATCTACATACTGTGCAAAAGAGAAAATCATCCAGCCAAAAAAGGAATAAAAAGACCAAAACACCTCCTCACCAGCAATCAAAACTGAGATGAGCATAGATTAATTTCAAAATTAACATCACACCAACAATCAAGAAGTACACAATACCCCAATCAAGGAACTGCTGAACAAGCTGACAATAAACAGCCCAACCAAAGAACCTCCAAGGCCACTCCCACCAACACTGACAGGACAAGTCACTAGAATATAAACGGAGAGCAAACCTGACTCCTTATTAGCACTGAGGATGTTACCTAATTTGGGTAATGAAATGTCTCCAAGAAAACAACCAAGTTTAGAAAGCATCCCTCACATATTGGGGAAACCATCCATTCAGGACATATCATCAGTGGAATGGACTGATGTGCCGATCCTTAAGGGGAAAAGAAACCAACAGAACACTGATAGAGAGAGCTGGAATAATAGATAGAATACTGAATACTGCATCCAATTGAAGTGGGAGCTTTTAAATATTAAACTTCAGAATTTTATAAAGAATAATTTGCTATAGGTTCTTTTTAAAAATTACTCATTCCCATTTCTGTTTCTTCCCTCCATTTTTGGGTTATCCGTGCATTTCAATAAAACCATGAGAATAGAAAAAAGAACCCTGGGACAATATCAGGTATGATTGCTTCAATATTTATTTTGCATGGCTTTGCCAAGGTGCAATGCATTCCCAAGCATTGGTAAAACACCAAGCCAAATGGATCTTCATACACGATAATCAAAACTTTGTGTATATGTGTTTGAAATGCTGGAAACTATTTTTATGATAGAAAAGTGGAGGATTTCTAAGGCATTGGTTCCACTTCAGAAATAGAGGCCAGGTAATTTAGAGCTCCAGGGAGAAACTGAGATGCATCTCTATGCATATATCTGAATAAGTGGAAGTGAAGTGAACTCTGGTCAGCCCCATACCCATCAAATTGCCTGGAATGGTTCTCTCAGCATTTAATGACTGAAGCTCTTTGAATGGAAGTAAGAAAAGAATACCGTAATTTAATGGAGGCAGTTATCCAAATGCAATTGTGCAGCTTGTCACCTCATTTACCTAGCTCTCTCCTTGTCTGCATTTACAAAGTTACTGCTGACAATGCAAAGTTCTAGGAAAAGAATGTGCTAAATTACTCCATCTGTTTGAAGAACAAAACTTGCCTTGGAGATAGCTCAATTACACATAATACTAAGCCTGGACAGAGTGAAGGGAATCTCAAAAAGGCAAGTTTGAACGATGGGTTATTATCAGTCACAGTTTAGAACTTAGATATACTCTGACTTCTGTCAGATGTAATCAACCATGGACATTTTGGACAGTGTTGAACAGTGGTCGCTGGTAAGTGTTTCAACACTAATTCTGTCAGTTTCATTGCCGCAGTTGTACCATGCTGCTAACTGCGAAACAGTTGATCGGTGCTCTAAGCCAGTGTTTCTCAACCTTGGCGATTTTAAGTCTTGTGGACTTCAACTCCCAGAATTCTGGGAGTTGAAGTCCACAGGACTTAAAATGCTGGCTGGGGAATTCTGGGAGTTGAAGTCCACAGGACTTAAAATCGCCAAGGTTGAGAAACACTGCTCTAAGCATCATGCTCTGCTCATTTATCAACTAGCTTGCAAAATTCCCCAAACATTAACAACTGGATTTTGTGAAGAGATACAAGCCAGCTCCAGCGCTGATGTTGAGCCACAGCCATCAGTAAGCACGACCAAAAGTGGGAGACCATTCTTGGCTCATAAACACTAAAGAGTATTTCACTTAAAATGGAAGGAAAGGCTTCTTAGCAATGCTTCTACACTGCACTACACTGCATAACAGGATGATTAGGAACTATCTGTTGAAGTCAATCTTCAATCAGACATCCATTGGTTCTCCATAGCGGGCAACACCAAATAGGAATATGCATTAGTACCAATCCATTTTATTGTTTGTACTGTTAAGGCAATAAAGTATTTGGGTCCATTGTGTTTTTTTAAGATACATACTTACATGCACACACAAATGTCAATATATCTAGTGGAAAACACCAAGCATGTATAGTAAGTAGCAGAGGTGGTATTCAGTAAGTTCTGACCAGTTCTGGAGAACCAGTACCAGAAAGTTTGAGTAGTTTGGAGAACCGATAAATACCACCTTTGATTGGCCCTGCCCCCATCTATTCTCTGCCTCCCGGATCCCAGCTGTTCCCAGGGAATGAGAAATGGGGATTTTGCAATAACCTTCCCCTGGAGTGGGGAGGAAATGGGGATTTTACACACCCACTGCCATGTCCACCAAGCCACGTCTACCAAGCCATACCCACCAAGCCATACTCACAGAACCGGATTCAGGATTTGGGTGCTTAAATACAGTCAGGATATCGTTTAAACACAAGATATTGCTTTTTATGCTCCAGATAAACTTCTCCCCTAGCAAAGAATCTTAGCTGAAAGATAAAATACCGATATTTTTCTGCTCAGTAACAAATGTCACTGTCCCTTCAGGACAGTGATTAAATCTAATTGCAGGTAAGCAATTACATTGGACCTTAGAGCAATTTTCTCACTATGCAAGAAACTGTTAAGAACATGTGCTTAACCAAGTGACCCTTTTTTCCACATTGCTTTTATCTGGCAGCTTGAGAGGTACTAATTATCTGTTTGTCATCTCCACCTACAGCTGAGGTTGTGGCTGTTGGATGACTGCTCTTAAGCATATAGTGGGTGGACTAATTTGCATCCAAGGCTTCATGCCTCCTAATGTTTCTTTTGTTTTCCAGCACGTCGCAAAAGATGTTGCTGTGCTGCTTCCCAAAGGGATCCCTTCCTTTTGCAATCACTCATTATTTGTTCCTATTCAAAACAGACATGTTCCCCCTGCCATGTTCTCTCTCTCTCTCTCCCCCCCCCCCCAAGTTACATTAGAAATGCAGTGATATGTGTGCTAGGCATATACATATACTAGACATGTCATTTTCAAACTGTAATGCAAGGATATTGGACAAGAGGGAAATGGCAATTTTAAAAAGTGAAGTGGCTGGTTGTGACCAGGTAATCAAAGGCCTGCCCCTTTTTACAACATCACATAGTCCAATAGTGGCATTCAAAAATTTTAACAACCGGTTCTCTACCCTAATGTCTGGCTGGGTGGCCATGGCCAGGTGGTCATATGACTGGGTGGGTGTGGCTGGGTGGGCATGTGATTGGATGGGCATGGCCAACTCAAACAGTGCCTTGCCTGGCCCCTTCCCTCCCAGCCACTTTTTGTCATGCCCAGCCTCAACTATCTATAATTGCGTAAAAGTTCTGTAAAAATGTTGTTCACCTTTTTTATCTGCATCTACATAGCATAGATGTACTTTCATGGACCACTGAAAAGAGGAAATGGCTCACATGCTTTGCCCAAGAGTGTGATAGGCAGGTCACAAAACAGGATTTTGAGGGGCTGCCACAAAGAAGGTGGGGAGGGGCAATGTATTTTCCAAAGCAGCAGAAGGCAAAACAAGAAGCAATGAATGGAAGCTGAACAAAGAGAGAAGCAATCTAAAATTAAGGAGAATCTTCTTGACAGTGAGAACAATTGATCAGTGGAACTGCTTTTCTCTAGAAGTTCTGGGTGCTCGATCACTAGAAGTTTTTAAGAAAAGACTGGACAGCCATTTATCTGAAATGGTATAGCTTCCCCCAAGGTCCCTTCTAAGTATTATTCTGTTATTCTGGCACCTTTCCCAGGCCCTTCCCTCAGATTATGGCATCCTCAGTTTTCCTGCCTGAGCAGGGGGTTGGACTAGAAGACCTCCTAAGTCCCTTTCAACCCTGTTATTCTGTTATTCCTGAACCAAGTAGCTAAGACCCTCATTGGCATCATATCTCTTTTTCTCCCTCTGGACTAATGAGTTAAAAAGCTACTTCTAGACATTCATTTTAATAAGATTTTTTAGAAACCTGCAGTTGAAAGTTCTTCATGTGTCCTTACCCTGAAGACCCAATTCATTTGGAATTTAATCCCAAATTGATTGCCTTTTTGGCATTTCTCTTGATACCTCTCCAAAATGCACCTCCAAGAAGCCACATCCATTCATCTATCCATCTATCCTCCCTCCCTCCCTCCCACTCACGCACGAACGCACACACAATTTAAACAAATTCCCTTGTCTTGGAGATTTTAGAATCATAGGCTAGAAGAAGGCACCTTGGAGGTCTTATAGTTCAACCTTCTGCTCAAGGCAGAAGACATACATACTTGTGGATTCACAGACACCCCAGCTTTGGCTGCAAGAACTGCAGGCAGCCTTCTTGGCCACACACTTCCTTCTCCCACCACGCCATGTGAGGCAGGAGGCCCAAGAGAAAGTGCCTGGGCTGGGCACACAGCCCTCCATGACAGAGCCCTTCTCAGGGAGCAAAGCATGGCTTGGACAAGCGAATCTGTTCCCTAAGGAGAGCTCCAGAGCAGCAGAAGGTGAGTTCCAGAGTGGCAGCAGAAGCAGTGGCAGGAGGTGAGCTCCAGAGTAGCAGTGGTGGCAGTGCTCCAGGAGGGCAGGCGGATTCCCAGGGCTGCATGCATGCACTGCAGTGGAGTAACAGTCTCACTCCCAGTGTGACATCTCTCCTGAGAGCTGCCTGCTCATTGGCTGGCCCAGCCCGGAAGCAGTATCTTCCCCCATCATGGGCTGGATGGAGGACCCAAGGCGGAGGTGGAGGCCAGCAGGCAACAGTTACCCGGAGGCCCTGTGGAAACCAAGCTCACCAGACCCAAAAGGCAAGGGAACATCACTGTGCCCTACTGAGGTGGCTCTTCAGCCAAGCACACCAGGTCTCCCTCCCCTGCCATCGGTGTCTGCTGCCATGGCCTGTTCCTGTGGGAACAGGCCATGGCAGCTGGGTGAGTCTAATCTAGGTGAGCAAGAAGAAGTGGAGACCAGCAAAGAAGGCAGTTGAGGCAGAGAACTGGGCTGCAGCCACCACGTAGTAGGCCACAGCAGAAGACATATAAACTGATTGGGCCACATGGCTATGCTGGGTGAGCAGGTGAGATGAGGTGTGACTGGATGGAGTGTGGCAGGGTGGGCAGGGTGGGGCAAAGCCACCAGTGGTGAGATTTTCTGGTTCTCTGAACAACCAGTTCACCTGAACCGGTCCTAACTGGCTGAAGCCCACTTCTGCCATATTCATTTTGTGATTCCCTCACCCTCCAGATGCCCCTGATGCCTTAACTATGCTCCCTTACAAAAAATAAAAGCAAGTGGTGTTTCCTTTGATGGCAAATTCCGTTGACTTCAAAATTCCTGATGGAGAGTTGATGACTCTGCAGTTTAGGTTGCTTTGCTTAATTTGACTTCCATGTTTCTCAAGCAGTTAGATAAGTGAGCCAAGGATGTTCTCCAGCCACCTCAAGCACAAGAGCATAGGCTGCCATTTCAAAAGCAGATTCAGTGACTTGAAATGGCTTTTCTATATCTACATATAAAGCCACTGGACTGGAGAAGCAGTAGCTTCATTCACAACTAGAGGCTCATTCCTGAGACAGCATTTGATCAAGAGGAAGATCAGCTCATGTGTGTAAGCCACAGACAGGACCTTTACGTGAAAGAATCTCTTCCAGTTGAACAGCTTACAAACTTTAAAGGCATAAACCTTTTCCCACAAAGAGACACCAATGCTAGCTTTGCAAGAAATTATATTCCCACTCCCCAGCTATTTTCCTGAACTTCCACTTCCACTCTATTTTGCAGTATAGTATTCTATTTTGTAGTGCTCTGTGAGAGGAATCTATTGGACAACCACTTAAATATGAGCCAGCAGAGGTGGGTTCTTACTGCTTCGGCCAGTTTGGCCAAACTGATAGTGGTTTGCTGCCTGGGTCACTGGAACTGGCAGTGACCCAGGCTTTCCACACCTCCAAACCTGTTCCCCTGTTGGAGCGCCATGTTTTTTTCCATACTTTTTAATGTTCTGCTCATGCACAGACCTATTTATGGCTAATTGTGCATGTGTGTGGAGCGCGTATCTGGCATGGGCGCAAGCGAAGTTGATGCACCAAATCGGTAGTAATACCGGCAGCAACCCACCCTTTATGCTGCAGCTCCCAAAAAAAGCCAATGCAGTGCTATTCAGCATTAACAGAGAATTAAGATCATGTGAATATTAATACAAATTTATAATGCCTTGGTAAGACCACGCTTAGAGTATTGCATCCAGTTTTGGTCAGCAAGATATGAAAAAGATTTTGAGATTCTAGAAAGAGTACAGAGAAGAAGAACAAAGACGGTTAGGAGACTGAAGAACGGTTGCAGGAACTGTGTGTATGTCTAGTCTAGTATAAAGAAGGACTAGGGACAATAGGGGTCTTTCACAAAGAAGAGGGAATCAATTTATTCTACAAAGTACTTGAAGGCCGTATAAGAACTAACAGATGGAAATTTATCAAGGAGAGATCTAACTTAGAACTATTGAGATATATTCTGCCAATGAGAAGAATTAATCATTAGAACAGCTTGCTTCAGAAGTTGTGAGTGTTCCATCAACTAGAGCAGGGGTTCCCAAACTTGGCAACTTGAAGACTTGTGGACTTCAACTCCCAAAATTCTCCAGCCAGCTCTGGGAGTTGAAGTCCACAAGTCTTCAAGTTGCCAAGTTTGGGAACCCCTGAACTAGAGGTTTTTAAGAAGAGATTGGACAGCTATTTGTTTGCAATTGTATAATGTCTCCTGCCCTAGAAGACCTCCAAGTCTGCTATTCTGTTATTAGGCTGTTTGCCTTCAGCAGGGTTTTCTCATTTCTGCTCGGCTTTCAACTACTGAGTCATTTTTTTTGCACGCCTTCTCTAACCTGATGCATTAACTCCTATCACTTTCTACCAGATCATGATTGCTGTAGTTCAAAATGTATAGAGAGCAACTTTCCTTGGCAGTTATAGTCTCCCTCTTTTGTTAAATACAATTTTTGTTGAAGAATTTTTAACAAAATAAAAACAATACTAATATTAGGGGGGGGGAACCCAAAGGAAACAAGGAACGGTAGTGAATAAATAGGAAAGAAAATAAAAATAGAAAAGAAAAGATTATAAAGAAGTGACTCCAACCTTTTTTTTGACAGTGATTATAAAAGTATATTTTATCCTCTTTATTAATTTTCTTCTTTCTATAAGCTACTCCTTTTAATCTTCAAATCCATAAATCACAGGTTCAGTTTTCTCTCTTTTCAACAAAAAGTCCATTAGGGGTTTCCAATCACAGATAATTATTGATGTTTCTCTAATTAAATACTTTAATTTTGCCATCTCTGCTAGTTCTGTCATCTCCATCAACCATTCCCCTATTTCAATTCAAATCTTTCCATTTATATACCATAACTGCTGCATATAATAGTCTCACAGCAGTCATTGGATATAAACATAATATTCCATGGTTCTTTTCTAATTGACTATCCATTAATCCCAGCAAGAAAAATGCCGGCTTCAGTCAAATGTTCATCTTAAAAATTCTTTATATTATTATACTATTTACATCCAGAAATTTCTGACTTTCTTTACAAGTCCTCAAAGACAAATTGACCACATTTCCAATATAAATTTGAAGTATCTTGATCCATTCTAGACAAATTTTCTCGGGTCATATATTAATGGTACATCATTTCATAAAAAATCTCTTTCATGATGAGATTTGGAGGAGGGCTTAATAATACTGTAAAGTATTATATTTACCCTAATATATACCTCCCTAACCCTAACATCCCAAGGCAATGGGATATGCATGCGCAAAGAACATAGTGGAGATGGCAGCAGCTATTTCGCTGGCCGCAGGACTTTTCAGTGGCCTGCGGCCAGCTACCTCCTTGCTTTGCAAAGCAGTTTGCAGTCTGCGGGATCGGATCCTGCCCCATACATCCTCACGGCCGATTCGCTCCCACAGAGAGGGACTTCTCCGGGTGCCGTCCACTAGACTCTGTCAGCGGGCGACGCCCAGGGGAAGGGCTTTCTCTGTGGCGGGCCCAGCCCTCTGGAACAACCTTCCCCCCGACATTAGAACGACCACGGACCTCCGCTCCTTCTGTCTAAAATTAAAAACACATCTTTTCTGCTTGGCCGGCCTAGGGTAGTCTCTTTTATTATGGGATTTTAGTAATTTAAATTGGGAATTTTAGCGCAGGGATAATTGTTTAATTTGCCTTTTAGTTATTTATGTATATTTATTGTATTTTTAACTTCCCTGTGCACCGCTCCAAGTCCCCCCGAGGATAGGGAGCAGTCTATAAATTAAATTATTATTATTATTATTATTATTATTATTATTATTATTATTATTATTATTATTATTATTATTATTATTATTATTATTATTATTATTATTATTATTATTATTAGTTTTCAAAGAAGTGGCAGCTAGGAGGCTTCTTTGCCAGCTAGCTGCTTCCCAGAACTGCCGAAAACTGTGGGACTGCCGAAAACTGTGGTCAGCTTGCCTTCAATTCAATTCAATTTCAATTTATTCGACTTATTAACCGCCCCCTCTCCCCGAAGGGACTTGGGGCGGTGCACAGGAAATATAAAAACACAATATATCACAGAATAAATACATAAATACTTAAAACTGTATTAAATTAACACCCTGTGCTAAAATCTACCCCATTAAAACTAATCCATAAAACCCAATGTACAAATTTCTCTGCTAAAACTAAGGCTAGGTACGGTAGGTTAGGCCAGGCCGGCCTGTTGGAAAAAGTAGGTTTTTAGTTGCTGGCGGAAGGAGCGGAGGTCCATGATAGATCTAAGTTCGGGGGGTAGGTTGTTCCAGAGGGTAGGGCCCGCCACAGAGAAGGCCCTTCCCCTGGATGTCACCCGCTGGCATTGCCTAGTGGACGGCACCCGGAGAAGTCCCTCTCTGTGGGAGCGAATCGGCCGAAGGGATGTGTGGGGTAGGATGCGATCCCGCAGATAACTAGGTCCCATGCCATGGAGCACTTTGAAGATGGGAACCAGCACCTTGAAGCGCACCCGAAAGACCACAGGTAGCCAGTGCAGCTCGCGCAGTAGCGGTGTTATGTGGGAATACCTAGAGGTACCAAATATTGCCCGCGCAGCTGCATTCTGAACTAGCTGTAGTCTTCAAGTGCACCTCAAGGAGAGCCCCATGTACAGAGCATTACAGTAGTGCAGACGGGATGTCACGAGCGCATGAGTGACTGTGCGAAGGGCGTCCCGGTCCAATAGGGGACGCAACTGGCATACCAGGCGAACCTGGTAAAATGCCCCCCTGGCCACGGCTGTCACATGGTCTTCTAAAGACAGCCGGGTATCCAGGAGGACGCCCAAGTTGCATGCCAGATCCACGGGGGCAAGTTGTTCACCCCCAATGGCCAGTGATGGAATCAACTGGTTGAATCGGGGCGCCGGAAATCACAGCAACTCGGTCTTGGACGGGTTGAGCTTGAGTCTGTTCCTTCCCAACCAGATCCGCATGGCTTCCAGACACCGGGACATCACTTCGACAGCATCGTTGGGGTGGTTTGGGGTAGATACGCACAGCTGGGTGTCATCAGCGTACAGATGGTATTCTACCCCAAAACCACGGATGATCTCACCCAGCGGCTTCATATATGTGTTGAACAGGAGCGGCGAGAGGACCGACCCGTGTGGCACTCCACAAGTGAGTGGCCTCGAGGTCGACCTCTGCCCTCCTGCCAACACAAATTGCGATTGACCGGAGAGGTAGGAGGAGAACCATCGTAAAACGGTGCCCCTCACCCCCAACCCCTCCAGTCGATACAATAGGATACCATGATCGATGGTATCAAAAGCCACCGAGAGGTCTAATAGAACCCCCATCTCTGGCCCTCCAGAGATCATCGACCAACGCGACCAATGCCGTCTCAGTGCCGGACTGGCGCGGGTCCAGATAATCAACTTCCTCCAGGTGACGGGGGAACTGTTGTGCCACCACACTCTCTACAACCTTCGCTAGAAAGTGAAGGTTGGAGACTGGACGGTAATTTACCAATAATGCTGGGTCCAGGGAAGGCTTCTTGAGGAGAGGTCTCACCACTGCCTCTTTCAAGACGGTAGGCAAGAACCCCTCACTCAAGGAAGAATTCACTATTTCCTGGAGCCAGCCTCGTGAAACCTCCCAGGATGCCAGTACAAGCCAGGAGGGACACGGGTCCAATAAACATGTGGTGGCTCTCAGTCGTCTACGTAACCTGTCCATATCTTCGGAAGTAACAGAGTCAAACTCCTCCCATGGATGTATCTCAAGACCTGCCTCTGGCATTCCCTCTAGACCATTTTCAATTGAGACCATCTCGCTCCGAATCTGAACAATTTTATCCAGCAGATACTTTCCAAATTCCTCTGCTCTGCCCTGCAGAGGGACTTCCCGCGGCCTCTGTTGAAGGAGGGAACGGGTCACCCCAAACAGGGCGGCAGGGTGGTTATCTGCAGAAGGTATAAGAGTGGCACAATGATGACGTTTGGCCACCCTTATCGCCACAAGGTAAGTCTTCAAATGGGCTCTTACCTGTGTTCGGTCAGATTCAGACCGTGTGGATCTCCATCTACTCTCTAGGCATCTCTTACGGCGTTTCATCTCCCTCAGTCCCTCAGTAAACCAGGGGGGCTGGGTGACTCGGTGCCGTATGAGAGGCTGCATGGGCGTGACCCGATCCAAGGCACCCGTGGCCGGAGTATTCCATGTGGCCACTAGGTCCTCCATCGGGGCATGGGTCAGGGTCACAGGTAATGGCCCAAGCTCCGTCTGGAACCTATCAGGTGCCATCAGGTGCCTGAGGCGGAACCATCTAGATTCTAGTTCCGCCTCCCCACGGTAAGGTGCAGCGGTGGGAAAGTCGAGCCGGAGAAGTGAGTGATCTGTCCATGACAGGGGCATGATGGCTAAATCCCCTATACCCAGATCACTCGTCCACTGACCAGAGACAAAAATTAAATCCAGCATGTGTCCTCCCACGTGTGTGGGGCCCTGAATTACCTGGGTCAGGTCCATGGCCATCATGGAGGCCATGAACTCCCGAGCTACCTCGGATGATTCCCCCGCCAATGGCAGGTTGAAGTCCCCCAAGACTACAAGTCTGGGAGTCTCCACCGCTACCTTGGCTACCACCTCGAGGAGCTTGGGCAGGGCTGCTGTTATGTAGCGAGGAGCCAGGTACACAATCAGCATGCCCAACTGCCTCCCCAGGCCCCACCTCACTCAGAGGAACTCACAGCCGGTGGTCTGTGGTACAGTGGTCTCTCTCGGCTCAAGACCTTCCTTAACAATAACCGCTACCCCCCCACCCCTGCCTAGGGCCCACGGCTGATGAAATGCACGGTATCCTGGTGGGCACATTTCCATGAGAGGTAACCCCCCCCTCATGGCCCAACCAGGTCTCTGTGATTCCCACCAGGTCCGGGTCCCCCTCCGACACCAAGTCGTTAATGAGGGGGGCTTTGTTAACCATGTACCTGGCGTTACATAACATCAGCCTAGGGCCCCGGCTCTGTGGGCCCTGACCACCTAGATCGCAGGGGAAGAACAGGGGACTGGGGCGCGGTACCGCCTGTAGCCAGCGGTCACGCACCTCCTTCCGATGGCCATGTTCCCGTCTCCCATCGCCCCTACCCCTCCCTACGACTGTTCTGATTGAAAGACCCTCTGTAGAACCAACCTGTGTTCCCCCCCATATAGGACCCACTCGCTCCCTTCCCATCTCCACCAGCTGGCCTGTCCATATTCCTAACCGTATATTGCCTAATCCCTCCCACCTCCCTGGAACCCCCTAAAAGCCGAATCAAATAATTTGTTAAAAAAACCCTCAATCTACGTTTTGCCCACTTCTCTTGACTAACCAGTCCTTCCTCGAAGTGGGCCCTCGATAACATAGAGGGCCAGCCCTGCAAGAGGGGGGGGACTCCCGCAGAGCGATGAGGTCTGCCCTAGAGTACATTGTGGAAATTGTCGATTTCAGGGGGCCATATCGGCCATTATCAGATGTTATCCAGCAAGACATGCATAATTCTACAATATAAATAGATGTCAAAATGTAAATAGATATATAGATGTTAAAAATATAAATATAAATAGTCATGGGTGCTGATATTAAAAGATGTTATACAAAATGAGAGATGTTATACTAAACAGAAGATGTTATATCAAAATAGGAGAGAAGGGGGGGATGGGATTAGGGTGGGTGGGAACGATGAAATATGGAGATAAAGGTCCAAAACAGGTAAGGGGAATGTCCTAGCAGATGGAATACCCTCCTCCGAGCTGATGGAATTGTCCAGGCAATTATCCAGTAGATGGTATGCTAGTGTGGCCAGATGGACGTCACACAGTCAAGGTTCCATCTAAGGTCAACATTCAGGCCTGATGAAACAAAAAATTTTGAAGCCTGGCGGCCCAGGTAGCTCTCTCCCAATGGCCTCTCCTTCCTCTCCCGTCCTCATTCCCATCACCTCAATGGCCCAGCTGGCCTAGCTGGTATGGCCCAAAGTCCAGGTCTCCTGGCTGCCCCTCGCTGGGTCCACCGGTCCGCTGGTCTGCTGGTCTGGGGGCCTCCGATGTCTCCACTCTCGCAGGCCGCCCGATGGAGGCCTCCGATGATTCTGGCCTCCGACGCTCAATCGAAGATGTTTCCGGCCCTGAGACCTCTCGATGAGGGCCTCTGATGCCTTCGGCCTCCCGCTGGTGCCTCTCACCTCTTCTGGCACCGGCCTCTGCTGGTCTCGGCCCCTCGGCCCTTTGGCACCGGCGACTCCGTTCCGTTCCGGTCCACTCGGCGTCTCCAGTCGGCGCCTCCCGGCCTATCCGGCCTTCCAGGCCCTCAGCGTCCTCAGCGTCCCAGCCCGACGACTCTCCACAGACGCCCATGCCACTCGCTGACAAGCCACCGCGAGGCCACAAGGACCCCTGCGGAGCGACGGGGCAGCAAGCTTGCTGGGCCTGGCCTCAATAAATAAAATTGGGCCAGGCAGTGTCCTTTTTGGCCCAAAAGGCCCACGCGATCTGCATCGTACTCACAGGCGCGCCGCCATCTTCGCACATGCGCAGATCGAATATAGCCTTCTGGGCTCTGGACCAGCTGCTGCAGAAGGTAAGCAACCAAAGAGTCAGTGGTGGGGAAGAAAATGGGACTAGGGCCGAGGTCACTAAAGGAGGGAAAATGGGGGTGACTGGCAAAGGGAGGACATAGGTAGAAATCCCCCCAAAATTCCTACCTTCTGTGGCTGTGGCTTGGTGTGTGTGTGTGTGTGCGTGTGTGTGTGTGTGTGTGTGATGTGACTTGATTGAGTGTGGGTGTGAGTGATGTCAAGTTGGCCATGCCCACTCAATCACATGCCCCTCACCTAGTCACACCCACCGAACCAGTAGCAAAATATTTTGAAACCCATCACAGCATGATTGCATGGGGATGGTGCAATAGTCATAAATGTGAAAAACAATCATAAGTCACTTTTTCAGTGCCACTGTAACTTCAAATGAAACAAACGGCTGTAAGTTAAGGAGTAGCAGTACATTAGACAGGTTTTGAGAGCTGAACTAAACCCATCAAAATTACTGCAGGATATGTCTTGTATGTTTTCTCTGTTGAATCTGTTTCATCCCACCTTTCAGCTTTGCTTAGAATGTACCTATTTCTCATCCAGACTTTCAGACACCACTCTGGAGCTTTGCTATAAATCTCAGTCCTCCAGACACTTAACCCTTATCCAGAATTGTCTTATTTGGCTGAAGGCTCCTAGACACAACTTGGCTAGATTAAACTCTTCATTTCTGACAATAATGAAATTGTATACACCTAGCTAATTTGCAGTGGAATGAGTTCCAAACTTTTATATAGGTCTCAGGCTCAGCCCCAGAATTTAACCTTCAGGTTCTTTTCTCCTATTGTGCCAACGTACGATATCTTTGGGGGTTCGTTTAATGATTTTGGGTTTGTTAGACAAGTTTATGGAATTTCATCCCTGAGAATTGCTGGATGGTCCCTTCCAGATCCAGCCCTTCCAAAAACCCTATAGCAACCAAGGGTATAGCTTAGTGGTGCTAATTGTTGATCTGCTATCTTTTTGCCATCATAGTTTGCAGGGACTTCCAAAAATTGTGGAAGAATGATGGCCTGGAGTCATATGGCAGTTTTGAACCTTCAGTGATTCAAAGAGCAAAACATGAATTAAACAATATTATTTCCACTATTAGTCAAATGAGGGAAACACTACTTTAAATGTATGTTTATTTTACAAATATTTAAGAGTTAAACACCATTATTGCACCAATTTTTTTTTAAAGTTTTCATTAAATATACAGCATTTCAAAAGTAGGATTTTTAATGCAATTGAAATGGACAAAATTGTTATTTCCACAGAGTATAATAACAGATACTGAACAACAGACACTGATTTATGACGTAAACACCTGTGACAATCCACTAACCATGGCCTTTGATAGATCCGGTTCTTTCAAAAATAATTATGTACCATCTGCTAGCATTTAGTTATACATTTATGTATCAGTGTGTATGTAAATATGACATTGTAGTCATCACACTATGGAGCACTTTCCATAGCAAGAACCACAGAGAGAAATGCTAATAGTACAAGCTCCTAGGCCAATATATAAACAAATGATTCGTAAATACTTGTCTCTAAATCTTTTAGAGAATTAAATAGTAATTCAATCATCTCATAATGGACCTCTTATATTACAGGAAGCACTGTTGTTTGTAATCTTATTTAGGGGCGTGCATAAGTATATCAGGGGGTCTAACACCTCTGTGCTACTATCCCCATTTATTTGTACCCATTTTCTATGTTCCTATTCATGTTTATTCTTATTCCTGTTATGTTGTACATGAGTGACAAACTAAAATAAATAAATAATTTAGTTGCATTAACATTATAAAACTGCAACATTATGCTCATTCAAAGGTAGCTATTTTATGTAGTAAAGTCATTTTTGACATTGGATGTTCAAACAGGCAAGGTGGCTATTATGGCATTGCGAGCAAAATTTGTTTTTTGTGTTGATGTTGCACAAATATACAAAATATTACAACTTCAGTCATAATACCTCAACATGTCATTTTGCCTCTTATGACACAATACTGTTTCTGACCTGCTTACATCACTCCTCATTCAAAATAAGCTGTCTTCCTAATTCCCATTTCCTATTAAGGTCTAGTTTTGATAGCAATCAGGAAATAATTACATCCTTTTGTAACAGGCAGCATCTTGCCTTATACAATCCATTTTTTTAGGCATCAGATATAACTGTGCCCTATAGATATTCCACTACGAGAAAGATTTTAGTATTGCAGTCAAATATAGACTAATTGGTTCTCTTTTCTCCTGCCAGAAGAGCATACAGATGCCAGTAAACATTCAATTGTGTAACAAAGGGAACAGTGTCTTCTATAAGGTGAAAAAAATAGTAATAGTGCATCACGCAATGTGATATATCAGATTTTTAAACAATGTCTAAGACATTGCTCAAACTGTTTCCAGATAAGCTCTTCTGCAAGAACGTTCTATCTGGAAACAGGATGATTTTGTATGTAAGTAAATATTACAAGGTTGTTTTCCATTTACAATGCCTTGCACAATAAAGGTTACTATGAGTTAGAAACAATTAATTTTGCCTTTAGCTAGGTAAATTGACTTTTTATCTCTCAACCATTCAGTCCTATGTTTATGTAATCTTTTATTTTGAAGACTGCAGGGGCAGTTCTAAATGATTTTTTCCTACTATCTATGTTGCTATTAAGTCAAACAACTTTGATGTGTGGCTGTCTGAATGAAGCCACTAGATCAAATCAGATTTGTGCATTGCATAATATTGATACAACTTTGAAAAAAGTTCTCTCCATGTCCCACTTAAGTAAGCCACTGTCGGCTCTCCTACAGATCTTGCCAGTTTTTTTCTAGACAAGGCAACTTTAGCAAATCAGGTTATAAATATTTAGAGCATAGAAGGTTAATGTTACTATAGGTTTGTCTTTGGGACAAATTTTGAGAGTCAGTTTGGTCCAGTAGTTAAGGCACCAGGCTACAAAGCAAGAGACCATGAGTTCTAGTCCCACCTTAGCCATGAAAGCCAATTGGGTGTCCTTGGGCCAATCAGTCTCAGATCTCACAGGGTTGTTTTTTCTCTACCTTATTGTAAAAATAATAAAGGTGGGATACTTAGTTAAACACTGAATTACAACTTAGATAGTTATGCTTGTAAACAACTGTCAATGTGATGTTCAATGCTCGGGAGAAGCTTGATATGATTCTGAAACTTGCATTGGTTGGCAGTCAATCAATCTAGCTATAGTATTTCATTTCATTTCATTTATTCGACTTATTAACCGCCCCCTCTCCCCAAAGGGACTCGGGGCGGTGCACAGGAAAATATAAAAATACAATACATCACAATAAATACATAAATACTTAAAACTATATTAAATTATACCCTGTGCTAAAAACTACCCCATTAAAAATCCCTAAAGCCCAATATAAAATTTCTCTACTAAACAACTGAGGCTGAAAACGGTAGGTTAGGCCAGGCCGGCCTGTTGGAAAAAGTAGGTTTTTAGTTGCTGGCGGAAGGAGCGGAGGTCCGCGATAGATCTAAGTTCGGGGGGAAGGTCGTTCCAGAGGGTTGGGCCCACCACAGAGAAGGCCCTTCCCCTGGGCGTCACCCACTGGCATTGCCTAGTGGACGTCACCCGGAGAAGTCCCTCTCTGTGGGAGCGAATCGGCTGAAGGGATGTATGGGGTAGGATGCGATCCCGCAGATAATTAGGTCCCATGCCATGGAGCGCTTTGAAGATGGTAACCAGCACCTTGGTTGAAGATGGTAACCAGCACCAGCACCGTATGTTGCACCAATGAATGTAATAAATTAAGGAATGGTTGCAGCTAGCACTTAGTTGCCTCATTCCACACACATATATATGTGATTCAATTGGGAGCTGAGAATCAAGGACATTTTGGCAATGGCAACCCATCAGGAATACTCCAAATCTCAGTCCCTCAATCCAGTTACTAGCAGCACTTCCATATTATCTGGAGTTTATTTTAACAGGTTTTCTTTTTGATAGCTCATTAACAACTTAATATTCTACAATATTAATTACTTCTTTGTGGTTGAAAGATAAGGAACAGTGAATCTGGATGTCACTGGAAGTTTGAAATAGATTGCTACTATGACAATGACATCTAGTATCCTCGTTCCTTACTTTTATTTTTTTCTGGCTGTTTTAGATAAATGTTGAAGGACCACAGACAAGATCAACATTATGAAACAATACATTTAGTGGCTTAAATGTCAAAAAATATTTCCTCCACACAGTCTTCAGAACACTGCCCAAAGGAGCCCTAGAAACATAATATCTACAGCCACCAGAGGTTCAGGAGAACTAGTAGGACTATATTCCTTCTCCTAATCTCAGCTTCTACCATAAATTATCTACCAATAAGCAAGGCAATCTTAGTATAACTAAAGTAATCTTTTTATTAGCACCATTTTTGTTCTAATATCATTTACTTTATACCAGTTGCACATATATTTAAGCCATTTAAAATAGGGTAGTACATTGTTTTAGTATATCCATGCTTTCATCTTTCTCGTTATCCTCCATTGTCACTTGCACTGAATTTTAAATTATAATCTTCTAGGGGAGACCACAAGCACATTAATTATGTTTATCATAATTATCATCATCCTAATTATCATATTTATGAGCAAGGGAATATGTTACAATAAATACTCTGCAAGAATATTTTAGGTTCAGCACTTAGATATGGTAACAAATTTAGAAAGTTCTATGTGAACTTTGGAAAACAAGTCCCCAGATTTTCCAGAAAGTAATGCTAAAAGTCTTTCTAGCCATTATCATTCAGTGTTTGAAGAGAATAAATATATAGGTTATGATATGTTATACTGTGTATATTTTCATTTTTCACAATTTATGATCTTAGAGGTTCCA
The DNA here is from genome assembly GCA_039707465.1 of Rhabdophis nuchalis. NCBI lineage: Eukaryota > Metazoa > Chordata > Lepidosauria > Squamata > Natricidae > Rhabdophis > Rhabdophis nuchalis. The sequence continues at coordinate 48,730,095 of CM077647.1, read as the reverse complement.
TATATCAAATATAATAGTATTTTATCATCAAATAATCATTGCAATTGTGCCATTATTTTCTGCAGATTAAAGTAGTGTACTTGTATTGCTAAGTCTCCATCATAATTTATTGGTTGCTATGATTTGAACACTGGAATTTTGAAGAGTGATCAATTCCTGCTCAACAGAGAACAACATGGGATATCTCTTATATACCCAGTGCTTAAAACAGCTAAGTTGAATCTTACCTGTATCTGACATGTACAACTATATTAATACTTTGAGGAAGGGTGCATCACTCCAATAGCACATTTTGCAAAGAGGCTTTTAAATACTTTACTGTTTTACCCAATAGAATTCCAGAAAAATCTTTAAAGAAAACTATGAAGTATTTAAAAAAGTAACAAGATTTTATGCTTCTCATCTTTTTAAGTGACACAGCTGTTCAGTACATCATGAAGATCAAAATCAAGATGTATCAGTATGTAGTAAATTAGCTGAAGAGCTACCTAAAAAATCTGGCTAGAAAGGATCTTATACCTTTAAAACCCAGAACAGCAATTTTATGGTTCATGTCATTCACTCCCGAGCATCCATCCATCTATCCATCCATCCATCCATCCATCCATCCATCCATCCATCTATCTATCGTTCATTCATTCTGGATGGCACTCAACTCTCAATAATTCTAGGTTGCTCATAAATAAAAACCTTTTCATCCAAAATACAATTAGAAAAAAGATTGCAAGGAGTGGTGCTTCACTCACCCTCACCAGAGAACTAGGAGAAGACCCAGGACTTCAACCTTCTTCTGATGCAATGGATGGGAATTTGATTTGTGATATTTATATATTATTTCTCTGAATAAAACTTCATTGTTTTATGCTATTTTGAAATGGCAAGCATTCAAAACTTCTAATATAATCATTATACAAGTTTAACCAATTTTTAAAAATCAAAGTTTCTCCATTAAAAAAAAATTAGGGAAGGGTAGGAAAATCCTATGGCATCTCGCCACAAAAAACTTTCTAGTGCAACTTCTTCAGTCATCAAAAGTTTTCATAGACCCCTAAGTCTCACTTGTAGTGTTTTTGGGTTCTATTAAACTGTTAAACTACTTTTGCTCAATAAAAGGAAAGTGTTGCACTGAAACAACATGCATAGCATAGCATTTTTGTTGACATACGCATGCAGCACAAAATGACTGGTGTTAATATATACAAAAATATAGGCAGGAACTCTCACACAAGTAGAAATAATTGCCAACAGGATTTTTTACCTCATGGGAGTCTCTGTGCATGCAACCCTGTGCATTCAAAAACTGTATACAGTGGTACCTTGCTACTCAACTGCTTTGAAACTCATAAAATTTGGTACTCAATGCATTCTGATATGAAAATTTTCTCCCGGTACTCATCATTCATTTGGTACTTAATGCACACGCTTGAGCTTGTTGGTGTCAGCTGCCTTGTGACTCACCACATTATTGTTAATGGGGAAAATGATACTTTCCCATTAAGTACTTTGATACTCATCATTTTGATACTCATTGCACCTCCCAGAATCAGTTAAGATGACTACTGAGATACCACCATGCTTATCAATATTTACACTGCACACTGAGATATAAAAGGAAAGGGAATGCTAGCTGGTATATTTGATATCAGAGGCAAGATCAGTCTATTTGTTGTGTCCTGGGTAAATTAACAACTGGATAGGTCTTAGTCCTTTCAATTAAATATAGTGTTGAGGTATTCCTCCATGAGCTATGACTTTTATTTTTGCATCACAATTCTAAAAATGAAGCACTCTTGCTATATTTCCTCCATTCACTTCATCAAGCACTCTGAAGCTTCAGGCTGGATTTCAAATTAAATTATCTGTGACAGAAAATGAATTTTACACTCTAGTAATAGAGGAGGGAAGAGTGGGATGCAGGAAACTTATTATAATTTCATGCCAGAAATGCTTTAAGAAACAGAAGAAAATAATGATTGTACATAATTTTTTTTAGAAATTTTAACTTAGAAAATATTAAAAGAAAAAAATCAGTATAGGAACACTTCCTTAGCTTATCATTTGATTATTGGCAGTGATGGTGAGATCAGATTCACGCCAGCAAACAAAATGTGTGCACAGTCTGTGCAAAACATAATGCCTAAAACAGGATTTCATTGAGATTAACTACTATTTGTCATGACAGGAGTCAGAGGTTACCCTAGTTGCTAAAAGAAAAGAGCACCATTTCTCCCTATCTCATTCTAATATTTTCCTCATTAATCCATCCCCATTTTAACATTTACTTTGTAATTGTAGTTCATATTCTACAGAAGAAGAGATAATTTACTGGCTAAGATTTACTCTTTTTTATATTTATCCAGTTCAGTGCTACTCTCCACTTAAGAGTAAAACGGAAGACAAAAAAAAGTTGGGGCAATTGAAATTCTAAAAAAAGTAATTATAATCCATAAAAATAGGAAATATTATTTTTGCTGCAAAATAGTAATTTTAAGGCATAATTTCACATACTGGTGAAATTGAATAGTCTAAAGGCTGGGTATGGATGGGGTCGTTAGCTATTTTTCCACTTTTCTCTTGATCAGTGGTCAGGACATTATATGAGAACAAACGTATCTTTCAGTAAGACAACATCCAAGAGATCAAGGACAGCACAAAATAAAAAGAAAACCACAAAGTAGTTTAATTCCTTTAATAATTTTATTGACAGTCACATTTTACTTAAACACTATCACAGATCTGCACATCTTTCATTATTGCACATCTATTGAACCAGGGCTATTCTGGTTCCAAACTTACTGGTCTTCATATATTAAATGCCACATTCTCTAGATTGCTTTGTTGTTTGTTTGTTTGCTTGCTAGCTGGCTGACTTTGTTAGCTATTTCCCTTTCTCTTTTCTTAAGCAGTTCAGATACAGTCCATAATCTTTACAATAAATTAATTTTCAGGAGATGTTGAGTAGCCAATTAGAAACAAGTGAACAAGAAACAAGGTGAAACAAGGAGACTCCTGGGTAGTGATAGAATCAGCAAGGTAGTCACCTTTGGATATCAGGAAGCCAGAAGAGAGGGAAGGAGGGAGTGACATAGTAGTATGGGTTAAGAAGAGATCTTGTGATGTTCAGGTGTTGGGAGAGGAAGACCAGAGTGAAAACTGGACGTGGCTATCCGAAACCTGAGGAAGATGGAAATCCACAAGAAAAATGCTATGAGCCTGATGCTATCCTACTTATAATGCTGGTCATCAATACAATAAAACACAACACAGAAGGTTGCTGCTCCCTGGGACAGAGATAGATCTTGGAGAAAGCTCCCTGTCTGAAATGAGAGTATGGAGAGGCTCTACGGGTTGGTTCTGGCTGCTGCTACCGTTGGTTCGCCCAGTGCCACGCTACACATGTGTGCGTGCATGTGCATGCACAGTACTTTAAAAACAAGTAATTTTTGCATGTGCAGTACTTTAAAAACAAAAAACAAGATGGCGCTACCTATGGCACCACCGAAAGAACCAGTTTGGGGGCGTAGCAGGCCAAGTTACTACCTACTTGGCCAAATCGGTACAAAATGGTAGGAACCCACCTCTGAGAGGCTCCCATAATCAAGAATCTTAATGAAAAAAGGTTCTATTCTATTGCAGAGGCTGGGAGGCACAGACAATTCCAACAGAATAGCTGAAGTGCTTGAGTAATGTGAAGAGGGCTACTGGAAGAATGTTAAAACAATTACCTGTATAAAAATGACAATCATCTCAGTACTTTTAGAGTAGTTTCTAGCTAATAATTCTTCCCAGCTGATACTTAAAAAACATCCATATGATGTTGCAAAAGTTCTGAACCATTCTGAGAATAGAGGCACTATGGCAAAATAAGCCTTCACTGACATGGGAAGAAATGTAAATGGTACTTCTGGACTAGCCAGATAAGAAAGTACTATTTCAGCTGGAGTTTTATGCCATTTTAAATACAATTCTTCATTTCAATGCAGAATTATATTAAATTCACACTGCAGCAAACTCACAGTTTGTGCAAGAACCTTAATCATAAGTTTCTCTCGTTTCCCAGATTTGGTTATGAGTCCAGGCAAGAGAGCAAATAAAAGATGAGAACATCCAGCCAAGTGTAAATCCAGAAGGATGACTCATCATTTCTGACTGATGTCACCCCTTGACTTAACAGATGTTCTCAGTCTGAAAAGAAGAGCTGTGGTCTGCCATGACGATTAATATTCTGTGAATAATAGGAAATTGTGTTAATTTGGGATCCTGCCGAAAGCCTTGAGGAATTATGAGCAGTGTGATAATGGAAAAACCCTGATGTACTAACTCATGGCAAAATTAATAACTCTTATTAAAAAATGGTAGAAGCAATAACTGTGTCTTTATTATCCCAGGTGGCCTGCTTGGAACTATTTTCTAACATTAATTTTTAACTAAATTTTAGCATATGGTTACAGTGATAACACATACCCATTAAACTAAAATTAAAGTTGTCTGAACACATGCCGTTTTGGAATATTAGTTTCATGAGATCTGTGTGATTAAAGAAGAAACATTTGAGTTTGAAATTGGTCATGCATGCATGATCTCTCCTATGGTAAAGTTGTTTAGATTTTCATTTCCAGACCTTAAGCATAATGACATTTGTAAGCTGTATGTTCAATACCAATTAATCTAGCCATTCAAAACAGAGTAATTTGCATCACTGGGCATCAGCAAAACCTGTCTATTGTCTCTACATTCAGGTAATCCTTGTTTAATGACAGCAATTGAGACCAGCATTTTCATTTCTAAAATATGTGGCCACAAAGTGTAGCATCTCATGCACACACCAAGCAACAACAGCAATTCCACTTGCCTGTCGTTAAGCAAATGCTGTATGGTCATTAGGCGCAATGCCAATTATTATCATTTGCTACTTTCTGCTTCCCCTTTGACTTCACATGTCAGAAACTGACAGGAAAGGTTTCAAATGGTGATCATGTGACCAGACAATGCTTGACCATTATGTGTGTCAGTATCCAAATACCCCAATTGTAGCCAATGCTAAATGATAGTCCTTAAGCAAGGACTATCTCTACTGTGTTGCATTATTCTGATTCTTTTAGTTATGTGTATGTTTTGCAACTCTTTGCAATTTTGCAGTAAGAAAGAAGATGCATAAAAGACAACTGAGGGATGGACAATCTTTGCTCCAGAAAGCAAAATTGGTATTGCCAAGATGTCCTAATGACATTGATAATAAGTATAGAGCACAGGTTCGTTATTCTCCATTTTTACTCAAGCTTTTTTTTTACTTGAAAGAGTTTGATATATGGGGTCATTTAAGCAACCAAATTTGCTTATAGGAGGACAAAGCACAGCATCCTCCAATTCACTATTCCCTTCCCTATCACTGTGCATGGAACTCCATATTAGATGCCCCCTTTTTGCTGGACTATACTGGCAGTTCCATGGTTTGCCACAAATCCATGAAACCAGTTTGCTCCTTTCTATCTGCATTTGCACATTGTTGGAGGCGGAAAGTGTCTGTTCACAGTAATTTATTGATTTTGGTTAGCGTGTTATATGAATCCAGACACAATAATTTACAAACTATGGTTTTAGCGATTAAATGTGTCATTCCAGGGGCCATGGGTTATTTAAAAAATCATTATTAAACAAATTATAGTTGTTGTGAAATTTAATACATAAGGAAAATGTCCTGATTTTTTCCTTCTCTGCTTTTAGGACCTTTGTATCACAATGAGAAATGGTAAAAAGTCATGCCCATTTAAAAAAAAATGAAGCTTCCATTGCAATGTTTGAGACATTTCTGTATTCTGCCTAATTAAGCTTGGAATTAAGTATCAATTTTTATGGGACTTGCCAGCAGTGGTGCAGCCATCTCGAAGATTACTTCCCAATCTTCCTACAAGGAAGAAATAGAGCAGGGCAAATTAAATTATTCTCACCAGGACTCCATTATTAAATATCTGTCACTGCAGCCTTTCAAATACAGACCTTATTTTCTAAATTTTCCACATGAAAAGCATACATTCCATTATAACTAAATAATGTAACTGGCTAACTTGTCCAAATAAACACTGCTGTTATATTAGATTTCTTGCATGCTAGAGGCAATTGCTATTTCCTTCTTCTGGGATGCTTTTTACTGTTCAGTATACAGTTGTAGGATTTATTGATGGTCTTCCATCCAAGTACCTTGTAGATCCAATTCTGCTCCAAAACAAGCAACCTTACCATGAATGTGGCAGCTTTCTATACATGGTGGTGGTAGTGGTGAAATCTATTTTTCCCCCTACTGGTTCTGTAGGCGTGGCTTGATGGAGGTCATGTGACTGGGAGGGTCAAAAGACAGAAACTCACTTTAACAATGTCCTGCTGGAGCAGGGGGTTGAGAGTGTGGTGGTGCGGCAGCTTCCTCAGCACCTGGATGAAGCTGTCTATCTGGACTCGCATCAGTCCGGCTTTTGGCCTGGGCACAGCACAGAGACGGCATTGGTCGTGGCATTGGTCGTGACAAACCCTCTGGAACGACCTGTCCCCGACTTCCGTACAATCACAGACCTTCGCCTCTTCTGTCAGGCACTAAAAACATACTTCTTCCATGCGGCCGGCCTGGCATAGCTGTTTTTATTACTGATTTTAGTTGGGTTTTAAATTATGTTTTAGCACGGGCCAAATTTATTTAATTCAATTTTAAATCTATTTGATTGTTTGTATATTTATATTTATGTTTTTATTATTCCTGTGCACCACCCTGAGTCCCACTTGGGAGAGAGGGCAGTATAAAAATTCGGAAAAAAAATAAAAAGTTGGTCGATGATCTCTGGAGGGCCCGGGATAGGGGTTGCTCATCTATCCTGCTCCTGTTAAATCTCTCAGCAGCTTTTGATACCATCGACCATGGTATCTTGCTGCACCGGTTGGAGAGGTTTGGGGGTGGGGGGCACCATTTTACGGTGGTTCTCCTCCTACCTCTCTGAGCAGTTGCAGTTTGTGTTGGCAGGGGGGGCAGAGGTTGACGTCAAGGCGCCTCATTTGTGGGGTCCCACAGGGGTCGGTCCTCTCACCCCTCCTGTTCAACATCTATATGAAGCCGTTGGGTGAGATCATCCATGGTTTTGGGGTGGAGCTCCATCAGTACGCTGATGACACTCAGCTGTACATCTTTACCCCGGACCACCCCAACGATGCCGTGGAAGTGATGACCCAGTGTCTGGAGGCCGTGCGAGTCTGGTTGGGGAGAAACAGGCTCCGACTCAACCCATCCAAGACCGAGTGGCTGTGGCTTCCAGCGTCACGGTATAGCCAGTTGGTGCCATCTCTGGCTATTGGGGGCGAGTTATTGGCCCCCACAGAGAGGGCTCGCAACTTGGGCATCCTCCTGGACTCTCGGCTGTCTCTAGAAGACCATATGACGGCCGTGGCCAGAGGGGCTTTCTATCAGGTTTGTCTGATACGCCACTTGCGTCCCTTTCTGGATCGTGACGCTTTACGCACAGTCACTCAAGCCTTCGTCACCTCCCGCCTGGACTATTGCAACACTCTCTACATGGGGCTCCCCTTGAGGTGCACCCGGAGGCTCCAGTTAGTTCAGAATGCGGCCGCGTGGGGGATTTTGGGAGCATCTAGATGCTCCCATTTGACACCTCTCCTGCTGGAGCTGCACTGGCTGCCTGTGGCTTTCCAGGTGCGCTTCGAGATATTGGTGACCATCTTTAAAGCGCTCCATGGCAAGGGACCTGGTTACCTGCAAGACTGCCTCCTGCTGCCAAATACCTCCCACCGACCAGTTCGCTCCCACAGAGAGGGCCTCCTCAGGGTGCTGTCAGCCAGGCAATGTCAGCTGGGGGAGAGCCTTCTCTGTGGCAGCTCCTGCCCTCTGCAATGACCTACCCCCTGAACTACGGATGATCACGGACCTACGCCTCTTCCGTCGGGCCCTGAAGACCCATTTATTTCGTGCTGCCGGCCTGTCGTAGTTTTTAAATTGATTTTAGTAGGGGTTTTTAATTTGGCAGGCCAATTTATTTAATTTATCTTAACATTTGATCTTAACTTTTATATTACTCATTTTTACTGTTGGCTGTACACCGCCCTGAGTCCCGAAAGGGAGATAGGGCAGTATATAAATGCAATAAATCTTAATCTTAATCACCTCCAGGTCCCTTCCAGCCCTGGACTGCTGTACTCTTTCAAGGTATCCTCTGAAGCTATGTCTAGTGCCAGGTTTGTTGTCCTTCCTCCCTCTCCTCCCTCCCTCCCTCCCTCCCTTCCTTTCTTTCTCAGCACCCCCCCCCCTCCCATTTTTGGCTTAGCTTTTTTCATGCTTTTTAAAGCATTTTATTCCTGCCTATTCACCCGAACCAGCAGGAAAAAAATGCTTTAAAAAGCATGAAAAAAGCTTCCAAGCTGAGCAGCACGATCTTCGGAAGCTTTTTTTTTACTACCAGTTCACAGAACCAAGGACAATTGTCCCTATCAGTTCAGCTGAACCGGATTTCACCCCTGGGTGGTGGGAAAATTTAGGTATTTTATATAGTTTAACAGTGCATAATATGTATGGGGATAGTCAGTTAGTAGGTGGTTTTTCTTCTGAAATCTTGCCAAGAAAACTGCAAGGACTAGTCCAAGCACTCACCAGGAGTCAGGACTGATTCAGACAAACAACTTATGGAAGCAGAGAAATTCCTCAGGATAAGAATGCTCAATGAAAGTACCAGAAATTACCTTTGAAGAATCTGATACGACAATCATGCATTGTAGAACAGAGCCCAGCTATCTTAACTCTGCCCCCTATAATCATTATAAGGGCATAATTTGAGAGATGGGCAGGCAGGTAGATATGAGTACATCTGGGGAAATCAGGGAGATAAATATATCTGGGAGAACGGGGATAAGATGAAAGCCTTATTTAGAACACGCAAATGGCATCCTGTCGTTTATTTGGTTTTGGCTCAATCAGTTATGTGATCTTAGCTAGTGGTGGTTTATTCATTAAATTATAATTGTAAAAGCCAGAGCATGGCATTATGTGTGAATACAGCACAGTAACACTATCAGCCACTATGCCATAATTTGGATTATGGCAGGACAACTTGGCTGGCAGGGGAGCTGATAGGCTATTCTCAGCTCTCAGTAACACCGGAGAAACCTTCTTCCACGGGGACCCAACGTTTGGGCCTATTGGTGACAGATTGTGTTCTACTTAGTAATCAGAGATTCTGCAGTAATGTTTAATCTTTGCCAATTAATTGTTTCTGTTTTCTTTAAAAAGTATGTCTTTTTTCTTCCACTCCTCCTCCCTGTAGATATTCTTCAAATACATGGAGTGGCAAGGATATTAATATACATTTTTCAAATACTTGGAATATTTCACTGGAATATTAGTAGATTCTTTCCTTCTTATAAAAATAATGTAATAAATAGACTTGTCAAGACAATAAATAATATTCCGTACACAGATTAGAGAAATATGCACTTTCCACATAATTTTATTTTTGTTCAGTTGTGTCATAGGCAACAATAGATATGAAATAAATAATGTTGTAGAAATCAATTCTTAAAAGTGAGCTCCTGGACGAAATATGTAAAATGAATGCTACTTTTTATACAGTTATTAGGTTGGGTACTACAATTAGTATACATGCTATTTTAGACAATAATGAAGTTGTAAATCAAATTTAATAGCTTGAAAAATCACTCCTCATTAGGGTGACTCTCTTGCATTAAAATGTTCCCATGTATAGTGCACAAGTAATTTATTTAAATAAACATACATACAAGGATAATGAAGGGAGAAAAAACCTACAGAATTCAGGACAATGACTGCATGCACTGGTGGGTAGACTTCCAACTGATCTTCTACCAATGGCACATGGAGTGGAAACCAGGAAAGAATTATGAAGGTCAGGTATGACACCCATCACCACATTGCAGGATCTTCATACCTACAACACATTATGAAAAAAGGGGAAAGATTCAGATGCCTCTGCAAGAAAATTGAAAAGCATTACATAGTCATGGATCTTTGAAAGAGGAATAGACAATGAGTGATCATAATACAATTGACTTTACAATAATTTGCACAATGATTTGAATTAAAATTTACATATGAAGCAAGGGGAAAATAATATTTTTCTTCTAAAATGCAGCAAATTCTGGTTTTTTAAATTTATTTTTATTATTGGTATGCCACTAAAGAAGATTGCCAAGTTTAAACTTATTAAGCAATTGAATTGTTAACCACATATTAATAAGTAGAACTTATCTGCCTTTCTTCTTTGCATGCATGTGCATTATTTTAACAATGTAATGAAACATGTTTATATTTTAAAAGTATTATTTAGATATACATACTTTACCTAATGGTTATGTAAAAACTATCAAATTATTTCAGACATATTATTTTATACTTTTCTACTGCTCCTTATTCTGGAAAAAGTATCAATAAGTTCAGGAAAACCTAGTCACCTCATATTTAGTTACTTTATATTTAGTCTCAATTAATAAATTAAAAATGGAGACATGTTGCTAGATTACAGTTCCACCAGCTTCAGCCAGCTTCGGTAATAACCAGGGAAATGGGGAAGAACATGGATTTCTTATTCCTGATGTAACATGATTCATCATATGAAAGAAGGCAAGTGTCTAACAGCCTATAAATTATGTCCACATTGTGATATATTGTACAATGTGTACAAAGAAATTATGTGACAGTTTGAACATCTTATCTGAGATAGATGCTAAATATTTGAATTCTATTGCATCACACAAGTACTCACTTTTTGGCCTTCCAAGTATACTAGAACTCAAGTTACCAGAATTCTAAGACAGAATAATTAAATATCCTCAATATTCGTAAATTAAAGTTCAAAACTTTATGAAGGACAGTTGGAAACAGAAGAACAAGGCAAAGCATTCAGCAGTTTTTATGTGTGTGCATTTTCAACTTTCGTTTAAAACCAATAAGGGATTGTAATCAGAATAATTCCAAAGACCACATCAAGGAGCCCAACAATATACAAAAGAATGAGAAAGTGCAATTGAAAGAGCTGCTGAATGAAGATACTCAAGTTATTTCACTTTATAAACATAGGAAGTGTATAACACATAATCCATCTGTTTCTTCTTTGTGCTGATGTTGAAAATCCAAAGATAGGTAATTGCTCTATTCCAGGGGTCTCCAACCTTTGCAACTTTAAGTCTGAAGGACTTCAGCTCCCAGAATTCTCCAGCCAGCAAAGCTGGCTGGAGAATTCTCGGAGCTGAAGTCCTTCAGACTTAAAGTTGCAAAGGTTGGAGGCCCCTGCTCTATTCAACTGAATAAGGTTTTTCCAATTGCAATGGGAAAACTTTGTGTCCTTGACTGAGCATAATCTTACTGCCACATTCATCGGATCTGGGTTACAGCCTTTCTACACATCTTTCCCATCATATCAGATAGAGTGGAGAAAGGAACATTTTTCTTATCTTTCTAGGATTACACTGGTCAGCAACTGATATGGAAGGATTATTGGAAGCAACCATTTGCCTTACTATCTATAAAAACACATAATAAATAAATGAGGCTTTCTTCTGTTTTTTCCCTTAGATAAAGTTAAGGTAAAGGTTTCCCTCGCAATATGTGCTAGTCATTCCCAACTATAAGGCGTGGTGCTGATCTCTGTTTCAAAGCCAAAGACCCAGCACTGCCCGAACACATCTCCGTGGTCATGTGGCCAGCAAGGCTAAACACCAAAAGTGCACAGAACACTGTTACCTTCCCACCAAAGGTGGTCCCTATTTTTGTACTTGCATTTTTACATGCTTTCAAACTGCTAGGTTGGCAGAAGCTGAGACAAGTAATAGGAGCTCACTCCATTATGTGGCACTTGGAATTCGAACCGCCAAACTGCCAACCTTTGTGATTGACAAGCTCAGCATCTTAGCCACTGAGCCACTGCGTCCCCTTTTTTCCTTATGTCTACACAAAGGCTTCCCATAATAGATAGGTATTCTTCATCCCAACACCTATCAATTGATATACCCATATATGTATACATGGGTATAAATTGATTGGGATAGGATGAAGGACACCTATTTATTATGGGATGCCTTTATGTAGAGGCAAAGTGTGTATGTGGAAATAGAAGGGCAAAGGGGGGGGGGGGGAATGCCAGAAAATGGATATATCCAAGAACATAAATCTCTTCCCATGCAGAAAAAAGAAAGAAAGAAACTGGGGGAGTATTCAGAAAGAATAACTACAGAATGATAGCTACAAACATTAACTATAGTCTGCAATTTATAGCTTTACCACAAACCATTAACATTTATCTATATCCATTTAGAAATTATTTTAAAACTATGCATTTGAAGAAAGCAGGTTGTTCATTTCCAGAATTTCATTTGAATCTAAGATGGCAGTGAATTTAAGCATTTCTGAACAAGAGATGATATATCTCTTCTTAGTAATGGAAATATTACTAAGGTAATAGCACTGGTCTACCAGTCTACACTGGTTATTACTTTAGGTAATAACACTGGCCTACAAAGAGACAGCCTCAAAAATGAAAATAGCTTATTTTAACAGAATTGGCCCAATAAAGGAAAATTAAGTCATGAGAAATAATTGGCTCCTGTTTCCAAATACAGATTCAGTTCAAAATTGAACCAAAATAATTCAAAATTATGAGGAGAATATGCGATTATACTCCATAACTTTTCTGCAAAATGTAATACAGCAATGGGAATGGTGCCACACCAATCATTACAAATTTATCTTTTTATTGATACCAATAACATAACTTTCCATTCATTTATTGGTTTTTCATGTAACATTTTAATGCTTTTTGCATGAAAAACTGACAAGCTCTAACTTCAGATTAAAAGACAAGATTCCATCTTTATTTGGTATCTAAATTGCACTTTTTGGCTTTTCTCTTGTGAACTGCAGTAGGGTTCTTCCCTGGGAATCTTCCCTGGGAATCTTCCAGAAGTAATTGGCAAGCGTAGACAGACTCCATTTCCCTTGGTTTATTTTCTCCATGCATACAATATCCTACTGGAATATTTCTCCACAGTCATCACTCACTGCCCCACAGTTCAAAGGAAAATAGTTTAAATGCAAATGAAAGAAGTCAATTTTCAGTGACATGTTTGTATCAAGTGCTTTATAACAGGGGTCTCCAACCTTTGCAACTTTACGTCTGAAGGACTTCAGGTCCCAGAATTCTACAGCCAGCAAAGCTGGCTGTAGAATTCTGGGAGCGGAAGTCCTTCAGACTTAGAGTTGCAAAGGTTGGAGACCCCTGCTTTATAGGACCTAAGCAAATTTTCCACATGCTTTTCATAGTCATCTGCATCCCTGTCCTCAGAGTGAAGATAAATTCATATACTTCCATGTGGTTCCATTTTCATTGTTCTACCGTACTTTGTGGAGAAGTTACAAAACATCATGATCATTAGACACCTCCCTCCCTTGTAGGCAAATATGCTGGCCTATGTATAAATCTTTATTGTGAAATATCTTGAAAACCTCTGCCAATCAGCACCTTTATCACCTGTTTTCTAATACACCTAATTAAAATATATAAAATTAATATATTTTATTTCAAAGGTCAATAATTTGCCAAAGTTTGTGGATCAGTGGTGCCTCAGTACTCATCATTATGTGGTTCTGGGAGGCATGATGATACCAAAACAATTAGTATCAAACACATGTTTCCAAATGAAATATTTTTCCAAAGAAATAATGTAGTAAGTTACAAGGCAGCCAACACTGACAAGTTTTAGCTTGTGCATTGAGTACCAAACAAATAATGAGTACAGGAACAAAATGTTCATGTCAAACTGCATTGAGTACCAAATTCGATGAGTTTCAAAATAGTTGAAAGGTAAAGGTTCCCCTTGCACATATGTGCTGTCATTCCCGACTCTAGGGAGTGGTGTTCATTTCCGTTTCAAAGCCAAAGGGTCAGCAGTGCCACAGGTTGATAGCTTCCATGTCACGCCACATTGAGGCAGTAATTGCTGCAAAAGAGGCCCAATCCAAGTACAGAGTACATATGCAATGCATGCCTTTTCAGAGGTCCGATATTGTTCTATGTACAATCCTTGTTTTATTGATTGAATGTAATATTCTAATTTTCAGAGATTGTGGATTTGGGGTTTTCATGAGCTGTACGCCATAATCATCACAATTATGACAAAGCATGGCTTGAACTATCTTGCTTTGCATGTAATGAGTCTTATCTCATATATTAGTTTCACCTTTTAAGTTGCATTACTGAAATAAATGAACTTTTGCACAATATTCTAATTTTTTGAGTTTTACCTGTACATTGTAATTTGTCTCCTGCTTTCACCCCAAGAATATCCATAAATACAATTGTTAGAATAATGGACAATATCACAGATTTCTCCCTTATCCTATAAATATTGGCTAAAATAGTTTGTCACAAATTTCAAATTTTTAATAAAAAAAAGAAAAAGAACAAATCGTTTTTGGTAATTTGATTTTGACAGATCCTTCAATCTATTGAAGTATTTAAAGGAATTTACAATAGGTATATAATAATGTATACTAAAGCTGAATAAGAAAAAAATAAACAATCCATTAAAACATGCAGAGAAGGATGTGAGAATTGAAGAAAGGGAACATTAAAAAAAAGTTTTTAACTGATGTCATCCAGATAATCTATTTTAACATTGTGGCTGAATTGTTAAATATATGTTTATATATCTGTTTTTATAATAGAAACGAATGAGCTTTCCTTAACTTTGACGGAGACTTATTATATCATATAGAAGCATTATATTATAGTTAGTTATTATATTTTATAGTTAATTATTCAGCTAAAATTAGGATCAGATTTTTTTTATGTGACTGAGAAAGTGGCAATAAATGAGAGATCTGTTATTCATATGACACAATCTGTTCATAGACCAATATGACATTCATACTTGGAATCGCAATCGAGTGAGACAGGAGTTCCTTTTTTTCCCTTTTCTTTTCCTTTCTTTTTTCTTTTCAGACAGTGCGTAAAATTTGTCACACTTCAATGTAGGAAACAGAACTCATCAATGTTCCATAATTGGTAAAATCCCAGATTTGTCCATGTAAAACTTTAAATTAAATATAGTGTAGCCTACAGTACAAATAAAGTTGTAAGCAACTTACAAGAACTACAGAAAGCTTCTTTTCTATTACCTAGATCTAGGAATGTTTTCTGTGCTTTCTCGCAACAAAAGATCGGAGATCAGTGTCTCTGGGTTGGATCGTTTCCCATATCTGTTAAATGAATTTGAAAATTAAATTTATTAGTTTTTTTTTTTAAATAAAGCACTAAACAAGTATGAACATGCACAATTGTTATCCAACATTCCATTACATATTTATTATTACAACCATAATAATATATACTGTTTTACAAATCAATTGAAGAAAAATATATACTATACAAGATCTAGTATTAATAACAAGGGGAAACAAGTCAGCTTAACTACTAAATGAAAATTAAAGCACAATTAAAACATTGTATCTCTCCTATACGTAATCCACAAATGTGCAACAGTTGATTGATATTATACATAGACTTTCTCAACAAAGGATCTGTGTTCAGTCTTGCCATCTGCAAATAAAAGATCCAAGAATACTGGACTCAAAAAACTCCTTGGAGAGACAGACCTGGACAGAACTCAGTAACTGTCCCCAGTGTTGCATCTTCTGATATGCTAGAATACAACTTCAGCCAGTATGGAACAGAATAATTATACAAATATACAATACAATATAATAAATATAGTATATTTATAGGTAAATATAAACTTAAGTATGATGATATTAAACATTAAACAATTATTAAAAGCCTGATGATACAGAACAGTCATCATTATATCCATAAAACATAACTGAGAAGGAATCAAGCTAATCTTTCTAAAGAATAATTGTGCTATCTTAACAAAAAGAGATAACATACTTCTGCTACTATTCATCCCTGCAGTGGCAGCATACCATTTGACCAAGCGACTTACAGAACCTCATTTTATTGACAGTGAATTAAAATTTAAAGAGCTACTTTTTAAAAGTGTTATAAAAAAGGAGACAGAAAAAGGGGGAAAATGCAATAAAAACTATTTAGTTGCTGCAGAAGAAAGTACTAGTAAAGCTTACAAAATATCAGCAGATCTAGATTTAGAAATACTGTTTTTGTTGCAATTGTATGCATACTTGTATAGTCAGAGATATTTTTCAGTGTTTCTCTAAATCATAAAAAGCCAAATATGTGTCTTTCATGTAGAATGTGAAGGGAGCCAGCTGCATTATTAAATTGCAAACACAGTGTTTTATTTCATTATACAGTTGACTCAAATATTTATCTAAAATGGTCTGTGGCTTATTTCTCCATGTCTTTCTCAAAATATGGACCAGTGGACCTACCTTAGCAGCAGAGCAAGTTAATATTTTTTTTAATAATAAAGTCCAGGGATTCTTATTTGTCTTAAAGAAATGTAATTATAACAAAGTATTTATTGGAATCAGTTAATAAGATTATTGGCTGATGTGTTTAAAAAGAAAAGATTTATCTTCTATAATTAAATATTTTGAGCACAACTGGCATTCTCACATGCTTGAAACTGAGCTCAAATCTTTTTATTTAAGAAGTTCTACTATCAGTTTTAAGACAATATTTCTTGTTCACCCAAAGAAAGGAAAATAAAAATTCCTTAAGAGTGCCACTTTTATTATATATCCTTCAAGAGTTAAATCTATTGTTTATATTTGGAAGAGAAAAACTAGAACAAGGTAACATATTTTTACTATATTGATGGACTTTAATGGAGACATATTTATCCAATGATTACAACTACAGCATGATGATTTGATGGTTTAAAGACTACTGTGCGGATAAATCCCTTAGACTGATACGCTCCCACAGAGAGGGCCTCCTCAGGGTGCCGTTGGCCGGACAATGCCGACTGGCGACACCCAGGGGGAGAGCCTTCTCTGTGGCAGGGCCAGCCCTCTGGAATGACCTACCCCCTGAATTACGTACCATCACCGACCTCCGCCTCTTCCGCCAATGTCTTAAGACATATTTGTTTCAACAAGCCGGCCTAGCCTAACCTCCCATGGGGACTTTTAGATAGTTTTAAATTGGGTTTTTAAATTTTGGTTTTAGCGCAGGATAGGTTTATTTAATAGTTTTTAAATTATATTTATTGTATTTTGTATGTTTTTAAATTTCCTGTGCGCTGCCCTGGGTCCTCTGTGGAGAAGGGCGGGATATAAATTTAAATAAATAAAATAAATAAATAAAATAAGTAAATAAATTCACTATGCATGAGGATAATTTATTAATTCAAAATTTAGAAATGCTCACTTGTCTGTACAGCACTGTATATTATCAAGAAATCAGGTCAATATTTTTGTAAATATAGTTTGTGGCTGATGGGAACTGTCGCATATGACAAAAATGTCCTTAATACTCAATCTACAAATTAGACCAGTTTAGCCTAATCTGGTACCTTTTGCATGTGGTAGACACTTACTTCCACTGTTCTATGTTAACCTGGATCATTTAGAAATGCCAGGTTGAGAATTAGATGGAATAGCCTCAAAATATGTGAAGCGGATTCTGTTCAGTTAGCAAATGCAAGGTACCTTTACCTTGGTAAAGGTAAATTAATGCTGAATGCTGATAGGCTTTGTAGCTGCTGCTTACTAAAGATTAGTTCTGAATTTTTCCCTCTGACTCTTAAGTCAGACAGACTCTTAAATTCTGTCTTAAGAGTCCAAAGTCTCTTATCTGTCAAAGCTGGTTTTTGGAAGCTTTAGAACTATGGGCATAGAAAACAACTACATTGAATTGCCAATATTTTACCCACTATAAATGTGTTTTTCAACATTGTGTCTGTTGGAATACAATATGAAAAGTCATCTTTTTTTTCTGGAAAGAATGGAAGAGCTAATTGCAAGAAGATATGGAACATAACAGTAATTTCATTTCTCATTGATTAATCACAAAGTTGGCTTTTAAACTCATCTGTCGAAATCCTTGCTATTATCTTGGTAAGGGTGATAGAATACAGGCTCTGGCCTGACAAGATTTGCCAGATGTTTCTTATTAATATTACGCTATGTTACTTTCCAAACCTGATCAGTTAGACACAGATCAGGAAGAATGCTCTGAATCCTACAGATGCATAAGAGTGTCTCAGAGGGTCAAACAATCCTGGGGATGAATCCTTCCACCAAAAATTCTTTCCCACAGTGAGAATCTGCCAATCTCAAGTCAGCAAATAATGGGATTTTTTTTTTTCAAACGAGCAGGAAAGAATAGACAGTTTGAAACTTAGCAGAAATTCTTCCCCATCTCCTGTTCCACAAAAGAAATTAGCAGGGAGACAAACTGATTTTGGATAACAATTTAATTCCAGATTTTTGTACCTGTTTTTCTCTATATTATTCTTTGTTTATTTAAGAAATTATACATTCCTTCTTTTCTTAGAGCATTTCTACATGTAAATCTTAAATCCGTTTCTTATGTCTGAATTTGTGTAGAACTGCCCTATCCAAGAAACAATCCTGATTTTGTTTTATGTTTATGTAAACAACATAATACAAGAACCAGAGTAAGGCTACAGAGAGCAATAACTGCTGATTGGAAAATTACAACACTTTATGGAAATTGTTTGCTGTTACATGGATGGTTATAGAATAGCCTTGTTGACAATTCTGGACAATTAAATGCTTTGTAAAAATGTAATGGAACTTTGCTTTTGCACTGCAGCAAGATTATTGTATAGACAAAGATGGAAAGATTCAGCATTAGCACAATGAATGAATAGCTGGTAAAGATGACATAACTTCCTGAGATGGATAAATTGACTTCTTTGATCTGAGAAAAGACAATATCTACATTTATTCCTGACTTGAAACCCCTTATACATTGTGAACCCAAAAATGAGAGAACAAGATTTTAATAATTAGACAAAATAACAAAAATACGAGAGCTATATTGTAACTATAGAGTGAGAAATAAACCTATAATTGTACATGCAGCTGCTCTAAAGAAGATCAGAAGTATTTCTTGGTATCTCTTGGTATCTCTTGGTATTTCTTGTACTTTAAGCTTTCTGTCCAATTTATTTTTCTCATTTTATATTGGTTTGTATTGTTTTTACTTCCTCTTTAGAAAACTTTTAATAAAAAATAGACCAAAATGCTGAAAGAAAAAGATTTCTATTCAATTTCTGAAATCTTTTAGCTATTTTACTGCACAGACAATCATGTATGTATTTGCTAAAACAACTGCAATGGATAATATTATCCTTCAAGCCTCTAATTCAATTCTTTCTGCTCTAAGAGTCCACAGTAAGTAAAAAAAATCTAATAAAATCTTATTTTTTTTGAACTGTAAATCAATTAGTGGTTGAGTCCAACTGGACCATGTTATAATCAATTCTTGAAGCTAAATGGGATATCTCATATAGTATTAAAACATTAAAAGAAAGAGATTTTACTTCTGAATTTCATTTCTATTATTCAATTAATAACATTGAAATATTAAAATAATCCATAGCTCTAGTATTTTTAAAGACTTTTATTCAAAAGCTAATTCTAATATACACATACCCTAAATATCTGTATCTGAACTAATTATTTTACAATATACAAATCAACTTTTTAACTAAAACTTGGAAATCTCATAAAAAATATAAAACATAATAACCATTTAAAAAAATACAACAGTTTAAATCTTGTCTAATCTCTCTAGACTGAACTGTCCAGAAATCTCTAAGATTTTAATGGGTCTATTCTTGTATGTCTTAATCATGAAATCCTTTAAAATGATACTTATTCACTAATATGTACATGTAGCATGTACTGTATGCCCTTCTTTGTAGGGTCCTTTTAATTCTAATTTTTATTTGACAGGCTCTCCAATCCATGTTTATTTTAAGGAAACAGAATCATAAGGAAGAAAATGGGCATGGAAGTTGCACCTAAACAATCAATTGAAAGGGATAGTGTATCAGCCAATTAATCTCCATCACAAAGTATTGTATTTCAATTTCAATTCTAGTGAATTTTAGGTGTATTTTTATGTGTAAATAATAATAATAATAATAATAATAATAATAATTTAATTTTATATCCCGCTCTCTCTCCCCAAGGGGACTCGAGGCGGGGCACAGGCAATTAAAAATACAAATAAAACCACAGACAAATACAAAATACAAAATTAAAAATAGATTAAATTGATAAAATAACATAAAATGCATATGCAAATAACACCAAATTTTTGACATTGAACAGGTAATTCTCAATTTAGGACCAAAATTGAACCAAGAATTCCTTTTGCTAGGCAGGACAGTTATTGAGTGAGTTTTGCTCATTTTACAACCTTCTTGCCACAGTTCCTATGTGAATTATTGCAGTTGTTAAGTTAGTAACATAGTTGATAAGTGAATCTGGCTTCCCCATTGACTTTCCTTGTCAGAAGGTTGCAAAAAGTGATCACATGACCCCCAAGCACAGCAACCATCACAAATCACACAGGTTTCCAAACACTGAATTTTTGCAATGAAGCTTAAGAATCCACACTATATGGCAAATGTACAATAGGATATCCAGACACTTTTAAGATAAAAAGGCCCTTAAGTGATTATTTACACAAAGATAGTTTCAATTTCTTCAGCCTATAGAACCTATTGGGTCCTTTTAATATACAGTCTTTTTATGCACAAACATAGACACAGGTCAATTATTATAAAAATATTTAAAATTATTTTATAGCAATATGTTTTCAGTTGACTAATTTCTGTGATAAGCTAGTAGTTTCATATAAATAGTTAAATAACATTTTGGCATTCAGAGATTCACTATTAATGATACAAGTGCAAATACATGTTCTAGGAAGCCTATTTTACACATTGCATCTACTGGAACATTCCCTGAAAATTATGTGAAGCCTGGATGCCCGAAAATGAGTAAGAAAACTTTTTGTAAACAATCAGTCCAGTCTTGAAACCCAAGCCTTAAGATTACCCTGAAAATTATGTGAAGCCTGGATGCCCGAAAATGAGTAAGAAAACTTTTTTTAAACAATCAGCTCAGTCTTGAAACCCAAGCCTTAAGAGCAATCATTCACATATAAAATTCCTTAGGATTCTTACAAAACTAAGATCTGACAAAGCTCCCATTTGTTTCTGCCAAGGTTTGATCATAACTGTTAGAATTACTTGAAGTTTTTGTCATGTGATGTAGTAAAAAAACTGGGTGGGAATCTTTTGATTATACCAAAGTTGTAGAGAGGTTATTTGCTTAAATTTTATCTTCATATTTCCCTCCTAAAAAGAGAAAGTGGCACACAGAAATTCATGGATAAAAGTATGGGAGCAGGATCAACTTAGAGAACAGAGATGGGTATATACTGTTCATGAGCTGCCCTTGCCTTTGTTCATATGGTATCCTGACCAAGTAGGCCAGTAATCAACCTTGTTGAGAAAAAGGTCTTCCCACTTTAAGCAATAAACTTCAGCACTGCTACATTCATTAAAATAATCTCTCCATGCAGTGCTCAGTATAAGGGTCATATTTCCCCATCTACAACATACTTGCATCTGAAATTTTTACATCAAGCAGGGCATAGATTTTATCCACAATATGAACAATATTCTTCTTGCTCTCTTTGCTTTTTTATCTTAAGGATGTTTGCCTAGGATTGATAGGATCAAATGCCATTCACCTTTATCTTCAAAAGTTCAAACTGCATTTATGATGACAGTTTCATATTGGGCTGATGATGGCAAAGTGAGGTCAAGCAAAGAGCAAATAAAAAAATCTGATCTTCTTTTTCTACATTCTTAAGTATGGTCACTTGGTTGGTCTGTTGCAGCAAAGACAACAGTCTTATAACACCATCAAGAATAACACATTTATTATTGCATACATTTTTATGGTTTAGAAAGTTGATGGAATGAACTCCAATTGGCAAAAGCAAAAAGTATAAAATGGGTTGGCCTTCATCATGACATAAGATTGATTTTCTTCCTATTGATAGTGTATGCTTAGAGTAAACAGTCATTTCTCATGATTTGAACAAGATTAACAAAATCAGATAGATTAACAAACAGTAATAATACAGCTTTTATAGGAGTTCATATAAATCCTTTTTTCTTGAAAAATCATCTGTTTTCTACCTTATACTTTGTTGCTTTGAAACTCATTAAAGTATAATTTAAGTCGTTAATAATTGCAAGGTGCCTGGTTTTTAGGTGATGCTTTTTATTGTTGTACAGTATGTCTTTCCACATTCAGAAGCTACCTGCCTATTCATACTTCCTAATCTGAAAAAGGTCCCATTGGAAGAATATAATTCAGTGTAAGTCAGAGAGGCTGCAGAGACATCAGACTGTTACAAAAAAAGTAAATGAAAATACATAGACCCATCTCAAATATGACCTCAATACAAATATATTTTCTTTAGCCCATATGCCAGCCCATCTTAAATTATTGGACAATCAAAGTTATTAAGAAAGGTAGAGGGAAGGAATGGTGAAACTGACAGCTCTGTCTCACTGCCGTTGGAGAGAAAAACAGCTCCATGGCCATTTAAAAAACAACAATGGACTACAATGGGCCCCATTTAATATGTCTCCACCTCCAATGAGATAAAATCAATGCCACATGTTTTGAAGATTGCCTTGCAGTAGTATTGAACTTTGTTACTTTTTATTACAGTTTACCTGGAAGGAAAATTCAAGAATACAACCAGTTGGAATCAACAGTCTCTAGATTCCTCAAAATAAAGGACAAAGTTAACAGGGAAGTCATCATTGTTGGCCAAAGGTCAACTTCACCAGGAACAACTCAGCTAGTCTGAGTTTCATGTGAGAAACATGCATTTGCAACAATTCTACATTTTTTTCTCCATAATTGAATAGGAAGTACAAATGAGCTAAGATCTGAATGGCACTATAGTCAAGTTCTTTCATTTTCTTATATGGAGGATATTAGGATTAAAAAAAAAACTTTTACAAACATAATGGAAGATTTAAAAAAATACAATAAACAATCATATCATATCCCTCCCATTTTTACACTGAATATTACCCTGGTACCTACCTTTGCCGTGTTATGAGGTTAATGTAATGCCTCAATGCTGAATAGTACCTGGCCATATCTTCTGCAGGTGCATCCTCACCAGGGCTGTCTGGTTTAGAGGGATAAGCTTCTGCCAATGTTCCCAGACAGATCAGCAAGCACAGGGCAAGTGTCATCATGGAAAGCCACAACCGCATGGTCCCCTGCATCTATAGGAAAACAGGAAATTGCAAGGACGAGGAAACCAAAGGATTATTTCAATATTTCTCTGTTCCATTTCCCCCAGGAATGGAAAATGTGTGGTTACCAATCCCTTGCTGTCACAAATATTTTTAGAAGAAGCTCATTCAGCTCTACTAAGGCACCATTTAGAGTCATCTGTGATTGGCTTATGTCTACATAAAGAAAGATAAATAAAGAAAATTATCTGTGCAGAGGCTACTTTCTAAAACTAGAAGATGGATGGATGGATGGAAATTTGCCTCTGTTGCTTGCAGAAATGCTTCTGTAACCTTATTAGCTTGCTTACTAGCCCCTGTAATTATTTAATGTTGAGGGGAAACCTGTTTGTGGTTTGGCTTTAATGCATTACGAATTGCTATGAGGTTATTTTGGTTCATGAGCAGTATAGAACTCTTTTAAGTAAAAAGAAGAAAAAATATATAATTCCTCTGAATGAAATTACATTCTGAAGAATTATATTTAGAAAGACACTTGTATCAAATTCTTTTCCCATTTCCTTTTGTAGTGGCTGTTATTTTAAAATATTCAAAACCGTTTTTCCTTGTGGAAACTGAGATGTTTACACCCTAGTATATCATTCAAAAAGGCAAAGTACAGCTATTTCATATTTTCCTGCCTTAATGGATTTGCCCTAAAAAAAAAAAAAGGATAGAAGAAACAATAGGAATAAAAACAGAAAGCATCATGGAATCACTTTCCTCACTAAGTTCCATCAATTGGCACAGGATTGCAGAATAAAAATATTGTATGAGTTTGTCTAGATCTTCTCACGGGTATGTGAGTTTTTTAAAATGCCTAATTCTTATACGTTCTTTATAAAATTCAGCTGAAAACTTACTACATTTGCAGGTTTGATGCCAAATGTTCTCATTAGCTGCATAACAATGGGGCAGTGAAAATGATTGAAAATTTCCAATCATTGCTAATTCAGGAATGCTTAAAACCGAGCTCTAGGATTTGTGTCTAAATGTTAGGATACTCTCCACATCCCACACACACACACACCTCTCTTGGGGTTCTTTGATTAAAAACAGATGTTGATTTACACTAACTGCCCAACAAATCCTTTCCCAACCACACAGAAACCGATATAATCCAAAATTATTATAAAATCCAGATGTTACATTCCTTTGAAAGTCTTTTTTATTTTATTGGGGTTTTGTTGGCTTGTTTTCACATTATTTTAACCTTTTCCCATAAACTACTGATAACAAAGGAATTGCAGTTGCCTGAAAAGAAAAGAAGAAGAAAAAAAAAAGGGGGGGTGATATTTCTCCCGGAAAGAAGTTGAAATAAATCGATGAAGATTCTCAGTCATCCAGATAGTTATCTGGCAGTTATAGCTCTTGGACTTCTTTTCTTTGGGTTTGAAAGATTTTGCTGCTTATCCAACTAATCAGCTGAAGAAGCTTATTTGGATAACCAGCGAAATGCTTCAAACACAAATAAAAGAAATCCAGTTGCAATGACCCAAATTCCAAACTAGAGGAAATAAAGGTACATTAGAAGCAGGGTCCTGGGAAGCTAAATGACAGGGATAAAAGTCCGAAGGAACTTAGCCACAGGCTTCGACCGCTTAAGCATCGCGCGGGAAAAGTGGCGAGCTTTTAAAGCGCAAGAAAACGGCGCTGGATGAAAAGCAGCTCAGAAGGAACTGGTTGCCGAAGGAAGGGAGGTCTGAAGGGGACAGGGAAAGTAGCAGACATCGAGGAAACTCAGTCCGGTCGAATTTCCCGCGAGTAGAGACGACTCTTCCTATAAAGGAGAAGAAAGAGGCGGAAAGAAAGCGATGCGGTTCGGGACAGGCGCTTGCTCACCTTTTGTGTTGTGTAAGACTCTCGCTTGTTCTGCCTCTCCCGGATTGGTATTGGGCGCTTTTCCTCGCCAATGGCTCAGCTTTCCCAATGTGGGGCTGCGCGCCTCGGCGAGGGTATTTTATGGCTCCTCCGGAAGGCAGGAGGGGCCTCGGGCGATCGCGCATGGGTGACTTCAAACCCCCCCTCCTCGCCCGCGGTTTCCTTAGTCTCTGTTTGCCCCGCGTTTGGCGTTGGAGGCAGCTTCAGCTCTTGGCGCTGTCTTGGGAGGGGGCGCAAAGCTGTTGAGTCAGAGGCTGTTCACCTCCCGGGCGCTATCGGACAATTTTAAGTGAAACGAACAAACCGGGGAAAAATATTTTTCTCCGATTTTCTGCCGAGCGTTACATTTTCTCAAGACTTCGGCAGATCCACTGGTCTCTCTGGGGAACTACTGAATCCAATAGTTGAGCTGAAGCTTCTTGGATGAGAAGGGAAAAGTCTTTAAAGCAAAACAAGAAAAAAGCACCTTTGGGTCAACTTGGATGACTGAGAATCTCCATAACATTTGAATTGAAACTTTTGGGGCAGGATAGGTCTTGAACATGCCTTTTGACCAGCCTCCTTGCTTTCATTTGCCTTGACTGTTTCCCAAATGTGTGGAATGTATATTTCAGCCACTGTTCTTCGGGGAACCCAACACTATTGAAAGGCCTCTGGGTGAGATTGCTGGGTTTTATTGTACAGTATAGCGGGACACATGAATACATCCCCAACATTCAGGCAAGATGGCATTTGACAGGGGAATAGGCTCCTACAGGAACTGGCAGCAACTGTAGACTTCAAAGGTGAACCCCAAGGTGCTTTTTTCAAGAGGCAGATGGAGCTTCTGGTTTTTCTTCGAAGATGTTTCGCTTCTTATCCAAGAAATGAAAGGTCTTCAAAGAAAAACCAGAAAACCACCTTTGGGACAAGCACCTCTCTGGGAGGCAGCATCTCTAGAGGCCTTCATTCTTCTTTTTTCTGCCAACATTGATCTTGAAATTGAGAACACAGTCATCCCATGAGCCTTGTGATAAATTTCAAGTCTTGAAATGGAATCCTGACAAACTAAAGCTAAACAATAAACCCTGTTGGTTGCTGCCAGTTGCCCCATCAGGTAAGGTCAAGTGACTTTAGAATTCCATCAATTTGCACAATCATATCCCTTGATTCATCTGCTACTTTACTTGACATGAAGATTAACTCACAGACCAAAGAGTAAGAAGAAATATAAGGAAAGGTTAAGGAAAAAGTTAAATGTATGCTGTTTCATACATTCATACATGCTACTTTTTCTAGATTTATTGGTGTGTATGATCTACTGAGAACATCAATAAAGACATTTCTATTTCACACATAATATACACTAAATGATGGTGAAGGTTTTTTTTATGAATGTATTTATTAAATTTGTTTGCTCCCCATCTCACCTCAAAACAACTCTGCTTACAACATGAAGTTTTTACATTTACTAAATCTGTAATGTAATGAGAATTGCAGATTTGCTCACCTTTGCACGTGAAAAGAATGGTTTATGTTTTCTTGCAAAAATCTGAGACAACATGAATGTAAAACTTGAAATAGTACACTAGATTTCCTCTTATTGCACTCATTCCATTTGCAGATGGTCAGATATTCCAAGAATAACCAGATATAGCTTTTGATTGCAAACTAAATTATTTTCTAAATGGAGGGAAGATGACTATAACTAATTATGATTGTTATGTGACAAAAGGAGAATCTTTCATTCCAATAAACATACCATTTTTGCTAGTTAATATAAGTGTTATGAATAGGTATTTGGGAATAAATCCCATATATAGTGGGATTTAATTCAAATTATTCATGCATTAGTAAACGTAAGTCATTCAGAGCCATGATGGCGCAGTGGTTAGGCTAACTCACTGGTCACTCCAGGAGTTTGATTCTGAGCAGCTCAAAATTGACTCAACCTTCCAATCTTTCAAGGTCAGGAAAATGAGGATTCAGATTGTTGGGGGCAATATGCTGATTCCATAAACTGCTTAGAGAGGGTTGTAAAAAAGCACTATGAAGCAGTTTGTAAGTCTAAGTGCTATTGCTATTGCATGTAGTTAAGTTCCCTCAATAGACCATTAATGACATTCTTGTTAGAATCTTGTTTTCACCAGCATATAGTTCAAGATGATATAATCCAGTGTATGAAGAGATTCACAAATTTCCCATTCTCAGCCTCATTACTTCAGAAAGGGTTTACAGTAGAGTTTACTGTAATTTCTGATTGTCAGTAGCTTGATCTTGACTGATGTGTGCCATCAATGTTAGCATCAACTCTTAGTGATCATAAACTGAAGATCAATCTTTTCTAGGGAACTTGTCCTCAGCTGAGTCTTCCAATGTTGCATCTATTGAATTCACTCATATTTTGCTTTTCATTCTATCCTTTTCAACTATCCTTCTTTTCCCAGCAATTTGAACTTTTCAACAGAGCTGAGTCGTCACATAATGTGTTCAAAAATGATACAGTGCTATCTCAGTACTCATCATTAATTCATTCTGGGAGAAGTAACGAATACTAAAAACAAGTATCAAACAAACCATGTGACTAATGCATCATCCTTTGTTTCAATTGGAAATAGAATAGAATAAAATGGAATGGAATGGAATGGAATAGAATGGAATAGAATAAGAGTTGGGAGGTACCTTATAGGTCATCTAGTCCAATACCCTGCTTAAGTAGGAAACCCTATACCATTTCTGACAGATTGTTGTCCAGTTTCTTCTTGAACACTTCCAGTGATGAAGCCCCCACAAGCAAGCTGTTCCATTGGTTAAGTGTATTCATTGTCAGAAAATTTCTTCTTATTTCTAGGTTGAATCTCTCCTTTTCTTGGCCACAAATTTTGAAAATGGGGAGCTACTGTCTTCTTCCAAATTTCAGTTTTCACTCTACACTTCTGGATTTCCTAGTGATTTCCTCTGTTTCACCCAAGACTGACCCTTCCTAGCTTTTCAGCTCAGTCAAGGCCACCAAGCCAAGGGTCCAAGCTTAAAAAATATATGGTATCACGTCACCAGGCAGTCAAAACTGGCATGCTCTAGCTTGCACATCAAATACCAGACAAACCGGGACAGTATTTTCATATCAAAATGTGTTGGGTACCAAATTCAGTAAGTTTCAAAGCAGTTGAATACTGAGGTATGAACCTAGTTTCCAAAATATGATAGTTTGAGGCAACTGATTTGATCTACAGCAGAGGTCTCATTCTCGTGGCCCACGAGCCAATTGCGGCCCGCAGGACGGTATCTTGTGGCCTCCACCATGATATTAATATTAGTATTAATATTAGTATTAATATTAGTATTAATATTAATATAAGGAATCCCTTATGCAGCCCAGCCTTACCTAGCCTCTGCCTCCAGCAGCCCCCAGGTAAATTGAGTTTGAGACCCCTGATCTACAGAATATTTTTGGTAGAGGTAAAGACTGTGTTAATTGGGTAGAATATGTTAAAGGGTGTGCATGATTAAGATGATTTGTGATATTAGATGTGAAAAGGGAGAAACTGTTTAGAATGAAAGTGTCATTTTTCTTAAAGGCCTTTTGTAGTTGTTTATATTGATTGTTTTCTCATCCAACTTCCTGTTACTTATGCTTAAACCCAAATTCAGGACACGCAAAAAAGAACCATATATTTTTCCCATTTAAAAAAACCCTAATGATGCTACATTACAATGGCCACTGCCTTATATGGATTAATTTATAGCAAAAAAAAAGAGAGGTCTATCCATAGTCATGATGAGCTCCAGTATGGAAATCTTTCATATTCAGAAAGATAATATTCAATTGGATACAACTATCAGTTGTTAAAAGGATGAAATGGCCTAAGCTACCCAGAGTTGCCTTGGGCTGAGATGAGAAGAAAAAAGAAAGAAAGAAAGAAAGAAAGAAAGAAAGAAAGAAAGAAAGGAAGGAAGGAAGGAAGGAAGGAAGGAAGGAAGGAAGGAAGGAAAGAAAGGAAAGAAAGAAAGAAAGAAAGAAAGAAAGAAAGAAAGAAAGAAAGAAAGAAAGAAAGAAAGAAAGAAAGAAAGAAAGAAAGAAAGAAAGGAAGAAAGAAAGAAAGAAAAGTTAGCAGAAGCCAGTCCTGGAGATTTCCCTCTTCCCAGTAAATGCGTGCATGTGTCTCATGGATATGTGTGTATCTGCCAAAACAAAATGTAAGGCAGAAAGAAAAAAATACTTCAAAATAATTGAAGTAATAACTACTGATTAAAATTAATTGCCTGTAAAATAAAGTACCCCAATGATAGGTCCCCAGGTGCATATATCAGCCATTCTGTTACGCCTATAGAAACACATAAACATACACAGTCTTTTCTTCTTCTACAAAGAAGACAATATAGGATGGAGATGGGATAAGAGGAAGGATTTAATGCACTGGGAAGAAAGAAAATTAACCTGTGAAATTCATTATCACAAGATGTGATAATGACCGTTTTCTTGAATAGCTTTAAAATGGGATTGGATGAAATTGTGAAAGGCAGGTTTATTATGAGCTAGTAGTACTCATCTACTGATGAATATTTTCAGGGGAACATTATTAGCAAGAGAGGGATGGTCTCTTCTTATTTGCAGGCAGCCCAGCCCAGAGGTATCCAGTGATGGTGGAAACAAAAAGATTAAACTGGACTCTGGTCTGATCCAGTAGAATTTTTTGATCCCGTGGAAAGAAAAAGGAGGCAACAAAACTGAAGCAGAAATACATGAACAGAGGAAGAAAGAAAAGATGCTTAGGCATTATTAAAACATTGCACTGATGTTCAGCAACCTTCATTAGAGGAGGTTTGTAAAAATTTCCATTATTGTTGAGCCCTGCCTTAGTGGGAGCTGAGTATTTTAATTCAGAACTTCTATTGCATTATTGGCAAATCAACAGTCTTAAAGAAACACACTTGAAAACCAGAGCTCTGTACATGTATAAAAGGGAGGATTGTGAACTTTTTAACATTAATTTCCCCCCACAACCAATTTCCTTTCAAGTGATGGAAGCAGGTGTTTGCTTAAATGCAAAAATCTGCTATTGCCAGGTAAAGTTTAGTTTTAAGATATTAGATTGGCGAATTTGCCCATTGCCCTCCAGTTATAGAGATCAGACTTCTTGTGCTATGTTAATTTACAGCAACCATCCCCCATTTTAAATTATCCCAGATTCCCAGGCACCAGGACAATATAGAAATATGAGCCATGGTGGCAATGTGGCTAAAGAACAATATTGCAGGTAAATTCTGCCCACAGTTTGGAGTTTGATTTGATGGAACTCAAGGTTGACTCAGCCTTCCATCCTTCCAAGCTCAGTCAAAATGAGGACCCAAATTGCAGGGGCCCATATGCAAATAATGCTTACATTGTAAACCCCCTAGAGCAAGGATGTCAAAAGCAAGGCCGAAGGTGAGCAGATCTGGCCCATGGGGTGCTTAGATCTTGCCTGCAGGGCCACCCTAGAAACAGCAAAGGTCCGGCCCGCGGTGACTCTGCCAGCAAAAATGGAGCTCGGGAGCCTCTCCATTGGCTGGGAAATGTTGGACGGCCCTGGCTCTATCTCTACATCCAACATAGAGCATCCATCAGAGCCTTCCCCAGACTCCAGAACTTGCCCAAATCCCTCCCCAATCTCCTTATCATCTGATTCTGCCACCAGCTCTGCTGGTTGCTAGCAGGCCACAACAGAGCCCATTTTTGCTGGCGGAGTGCTTGAGCCACCACTGACACTCCCAACAGTGACATTAAGTTGGCCACTATGGCTATGACCACCCCAGCCTCCGAGGTCAAACATAATTCTGATACTGCCCTCAATAAAATGGAGTTTGACACCTCTGGCCTAGAGATGTCTTCCAGCTGGACAAATCTTCCTTCCTATTCAGTTGTGCAACTTCTAGCTAAGATGCCTTCATTTTTGCAGAAAAAAATATTAGGTTACTTGGTCATCATAGTGAATTTTGATAGTTATCTCAGGGTTTTTCAAAACCTTTGGTTGATGTATTTGGTTTATGGTTTATTTAATTTCATTTCTGATCAAATGAAGGCAGCCAATTCCAAACACTTAGCACAACAATATAAATATAAAGCTTTTACACTTCCAAGTGTGACAGAATATCTACACTTATTTGCAGGATTGTTCCATTGATTTGTATGTTGATGTAATATTTTTAAATAACTTGTACATAATGTTAATAATTATGTTAAAAAGCAAAATAAAGTTTTTTTTAAAAATGGATTTTAAAGAACTAAGTAAGTTGCCTAATATGGATAGAGAAAGAGAAACCAGGTCTGTTTCCAAACTGGGCTTAAAAAATGCAGGATTAGGCAGTTGTTTGAAGCAAAGAAGGTTCCCCCACCCACTCCCCAAAAAACCCCATGATGCAGGTGAAAGCAAAAAGATCAGCTGATTGGAAATTGCAATGGTGAATTTCCTACAGAGGTTTCGTTTATAGGAAAATATTTTCTTTGTTCCTCAAAAGCATGTAAGCAGAGACCTTCCTCTAGGAATTCTTAGGAAGTACAATTGATTGGTCTTCCAAAAGGAGTGTATTTTAGGTTCAGGCACCCTACTGAGCCGTAGTTTTGCTTATTTCATGCTCAACTAGCATTATAGGTAGAAATGGGAGTCTTCTGGAAGAAAGGATCTTTTGTTTAGGAGGGAACATCCTGAAAATAATGTTTACCTGAATGGGCTGGTGCCTTTTGTCAATTTCATTCTTTGTATCAAGTTCCTTATCACTGGTTTATGTGTAGTTTCTCACTTTTTGCACTGGAAATGACTGTGAGGTTTTTTGTAAGTGAGGAATAAGGAAAGATTGAACGGTAAGGAAGCTTTTATTTCTTCACACACACAGATATTGCATGCAGCAAATTCTTTGTTTAATCTTTGTTATCGGTTTAAATCAGTTTAAAGTAGTAGATACGGAATTCCTGAAAACGATTCTGGGAAGCCCATATCAGTCAGCTCTCTGTTTCTTCTCAAGCACAATGACTTAGATTCAGAAGTGTCAAAGTAGTGATATACACCCTATGAGATATTTTAAAAAAAATATCGAAGAAGGTTAAGATAAATTTCTGTTTACTCCAAACTATGTTCTCTGAAAAAGTTCTGGGCTGAATATTTTTATGTCACTTTAAGCAGGGATGAAATGCTACCATTTTGGATCAGTTTGCCTGAACAGGTAGTAAACAAAGTTCACCTGAATCGGTAATAAAAAAAATGCTTTCAGTTCAGGCGAACTGGTATTTCCAACGATCAGCGGTGATACATGATTTATATTAGCTAGAAAGCAGGATTTCTAGCTAATCTAAATTGTGTGGCACAGTGGATTCCCCCCCTCGCTGTTCTACTTACCTTTGCAGGTGTCCTCGGTAGCAGGTTCCATCCACCTGCCCAGACATAATCACGTCTGTTTTTGATGCTTTTTTGATGCTAAAACAATGTAAGCATTCAAATCTATCCATACCTCTTTCCAAAAATACATTAAAATAAAATCTCAAAACATTTAGCAAAAGTCAAGTTCAAGTATTTTACTGTTTAATCAATAGTAAAAGTAAGTGGGAATAAAAACAGAACAGAAGAGTGTAAGTAAGTTGCAGAAGTAATTAACAGTAAGTAACAGAAACAGGATAGAGTGTAGCTAAAAATATATATATTTCAAGGTAGGCTCAAAACATTTCTTAATTTAATTGTACATAATTGCTATTTATAACACAATACAGTTTTGAGGGAATGTGGAATAATTGATTAAATGATTAAATGATTAATTATCATTAATTTACTATATATATGTGTCTCTGTGTGTTAGTTTTATGAGCTGATCAATAAATAAATCAGAGAAACTAGTATAGATCTATTTCAAGCTTTTTAGCTCTCATCAGTTAGTCATACCCTTACTGGGATTCAAACCGGGGCTGTATTGCATAACAGGCAAGAGCCTTTAACCATTCAGCCAGCCAGGCACTCCCAATTCCATCAACTGAGACAGGAGGATTAGTATCTATAATTGTTCCATAACACCCTGTTAGGGCCCCAATTAAGGGAGGCACTATCTAACAAAATGAAATTCAATTGTGAAAAAAGTAAAGGTTCTACATTTAGGCAAGAAAAACAAAATGCACAGGTACAGTATAGGTGGTACCCTGCTCAATAGTAGCAACTGTGAGAGGGATCTTGGAATCCTAGTGGACAACCATTTAAATATGAGCCAGCAGTGTGCAGCAGCTGCCAAAAAAGCCAACACAGTTCTAGGCTGCATAAACAGAGGGATAGAATCAGGATCACATGAAGTGTTAATGCCACTGTATAGTGCCTTGGTAAGGCCACACTTTGAATACTGCATACAGTTTTGGTCGCCACGATGTAGAAAAGACGTGGAGACTCTGGAAAGAGTGCAGAGAAGAGCAACCAAGATGATTAGGGGACTGGAGGCTAAAACATATGAAGAACGGTTGCAGGAAATGGGTATGTCTAGTTTGATGAAGAGAAGGACCAGGGGAGACATGATAGCAGTGTTCCGATATCTCAGAGGGTGCCACAAAGAAGAGGGAGTCAAACTATTCTCCAAGGCACCTGGGGGCAGGACAAGAAGCAATGGGTGGAAACTAATCAAGGAGAGAAGCAACTTAGAACTAAGGAGAAATTTCCTGACAGTTAGAACAATTAACCTCTGGAACAGCTTGCCTCCAGAAGTTGTGAATGCCCCAACTCTGGAAATCTTTAAGAAGATGTTAGATAGCCATTTGTCTGAAATGGTATAAGGTTCCTGCCCACGCAGGGGATTGGACTAGAAGACCTACAAGGTCCCTTCCAACTCTGCTATTGTATTGTATTGTATTGTATTGTATTGTATTGTATTGTATTGTATTGTATTGTATTGTATTGTATTGTATTGTATTGTATTGTATTGTATTGTATTGTATTGTAGGAGACATACTGTTTCCTTTTCTGCCTTTCGGCTCATCATCAGAGACCATCTAGACAGAAAGCCATGAATTCCGTTGTGTGATTTTTTTAGTATGTGTGTTAGTTTTATGAGCTGATCAATAAATAAATCAGAGAGACTAGTATAGATCTATTTCAAGCTTTTTAGCTCTCATCAGCTAGGCATACCCTTACTGGGATTTGAACCGGGGCTGTATTGCATATCAGGCAAGAGCCTTTAACCATTCAGCCAGCCAGGCACTCCCAATTGCATCAGCTGAGACAGGAGGATTAGTATCTATAATTGTTCCACAACACCCTGTTAGGGCCCCAATTAAGGGAGGAGACATACTGTTTCCTTTTCTGCCTTTCAGCTCATCACCAGAGACCATCTAGACAGAAAGCCATGAATTCCGTTGTGTGGTTTTTTTAATATGTGTGTTAGTTTTATGAGCTGATCAATAAATACTAACACACATATTAAAAAAATCACACAACGGAATTCATGGCTTTCTGTCTAGATGGTCTCTGGCAATGAGCCGAAAGGCAGAAAAGGAAGCAGTATGTCTCCTCCCTTAATTGGGGCCCTAACAGGGTGTTGTGGAACAAATATATAAGTATGGCCAGCTGACAAGGGCTAAGGAGCCCGAAATGGATCCATCCTGGTCTCTTAATTAATTATTATTAATCATCCCTTAAAGAAATTTAACATACACACACACACACACACACACATATATATATATGTGTGTGTGTGTGTGTGTGTATTTGTGTAATATATAATATATATATTATATATTTGTGTATTTGTGTTAGAAGCCATGCTTCTAACACAAATACACAAATAATAACAATCACAGGTATAAACAAATTTAGTGACCCTTTACCACCTCTAAGGTTATAAACAATTGTTCCCTCATCCTACATCCCATGTCTTATCTATAGGAAAACCACAAAACATCCTCTTTTCCTCATCTGACAATCCACAAAGGATTGCCAAAAGTTGTAACATATTTTGTTTTAATTTTGATTAACTAAACCAACTTTATATTTCTTCCTTTATTTGTAGGCCTTAATCTTTAGTTCATTCAAATATTATTGAAGGATTTGATTTCTCTTCATTTCTTCTTTATCCCATTGCAGAAATTTATTTATGTCTTTATCATGTCTCTTTTGTAAATCCAATAAGAAAAAAAATACCCAGGTCATTTGTATTTTCCTTTTGATTTTTAATGTCCTTTTAGAGGCATGAGAAACACTTTTGTTCTCTCTTCAAGGACAAAAGAAGCAAATAGATCATAACAGTTTAGAAACAACAACAACAACAACAACAACAACAACACACACACACACACACGGCCAAGGTTAAAGAAAAGGGAATTTTCCCATCAAAAATTAAAATATAAATACAGTGAAAGAAGAGAAAAAAGTTGTAAAAATTCAGCAAGGAGTTATAAAATAAGCCAGGAATCAACTAATGTTAAATCAATAAATTGTAAAGCTTGAAAAAGTGCAATTAAAAGATAGGCCTTCTTAAAAAAAAGAGCAACTGAAAGAAAAAGGTGGCAAGAGACCAGATCTTACGATTGCTACTTACCGAGAATTGTGGGTATCCACACACACACACACACACACACACACACACACACACACCCCTCTTCTTCTCCACCAATGCATGATCATCCAAATGTCCTTTAAAACACAGAGAGCAGAGCCATCAAATAACCAGGTTTGGTGGCAAAATCAGATGTTCATCAATAGGAGAAAAAGAACTGTCTGTCGTTCAGCATGCCATCTTGGGGAAGAGCCATGAGACCTAGTTTTGAAATACAGAGAAGAAAATTCAGCATATGTATCATAGAAGAGGAATTAGAAAACTTCGGGGTTTATGGGAGTCTTTTTTTAATATCTGGACCAAAACACCTTGTACAAATGACACATCCTGTCCAGAGAATATAGATTTCTCCTTAGATATATATGATTGGAAAGAGATGATGACATCTAACCTATCATTGATTTTAGCATCACTGGTTTAGTCTGTTTATTCATATATTTTCCTGTATTAAATGCTCATTTTTTGTCTAAGTACCTAAATTGCTAATATGTACAAAATAGCATTTTGCAACATTAGATTAGTATCAGTGCACATTGTTTTGAAAATTTATGAGTAGATATAAATATTAATTTACTCTTCCATGAACTTTGTTATTGTAATCCTGATGAATTTTTGAAAAAAACAATAGAAGCATTAGAAAGCAATTTTTAATTTTATATTTGTATGGATCTATATTTGTGTAAAAGAGAGGCCAAACAATTAGAACTCAGTTCATTTGAAGCAGATGGCAAGAACTGCTAAGAAAAGTAAAGATTATAAATCTTAAAGTAAAGATTATTAATGTGTAAATAATAAAAGTAGAAGTAAAGGTTTCTCCTGTCCAGTCATGTCAGACGCCGAGGGGGGGGACTCATCTCCATTTCTGAGCTGATGGAGCCAGTGTTGTCCAAAGACATTTCCATGGTCATGTGACCAGCATGACTATATTCCGAGGCTCATGGAACACTCTTACCTTCCTACCAAAATGGTACCTATTTTCCTACTTGCATTTGCATGCCTTTGAACTGCTAGATGAGCAGTTCAATAACTGGAGGTCACCCCATCATGTGGCACTAAGGTCTTGAACCCAGATTGTCAGCTTTCCATCTGACAAACTCAACATCTTTAACTGCTGAGCCACAATGCCCCCTATAATAATCCAAATAATACAGGTTCTTAATTTATAAATACCCATTTGCCCATTTGCAAGACAAGTTTCATTTGAAGACAAATTGAGAACCTGACAAAATATCAAGATGCTGCAGATTATGAGATTATTTTATAAATTTTGCATGTGAATTACAATTTCGAAATATTATATAGTGTACAGAAGAGTTGCATTCTTACTCCGAGCCATGGTGGCACAGTGGTTAGAAGGCAGTACTGCAAGCTAACTCACTGCTCACTTCAGGAGTTTGATTTTGAATTGCTGAAGGTTGATTCAACTTTCCATCCTTCCAAGGTCAGATTGATGGGGGGCAATGTGCCAACTCTGTAAACTGCTTAAAGGAGGCTGAAAAGCACTATGAAGCATATATGTCTAAGTGCTATTGCTATTGACTATAACACATTGCAGGATTTTGCAGAATTTAAGGAGATTCATTTTGATTTTTCAAAAAATTTCTAGGAAATGTTAATATATTAAACAAATGAAACCATTTCTCATTCTTTTTTGCAGACTAGTATAACTTAGTGCCAGCCATGAAAAAATAAAGAATAATCATTTATTCTAAGAATAAGCACATTTGATCAATGAAAATGTTTCATTGTTATAACCCAGCCAAAACCTTTAGAAAAGAGGTTGTAAAATCTTAGGATATTAATTCCAAAGTGCTTTTCAAAAGGCTACCGGACTTCCTTGGGTTTTTTTCCCCTTGAAAATGTTCACCTCTCATCCAAGAAACTTCTTCAGTTCTGATTGAATGTTGGGGAATGATTTACAGTATATCAATCATGATGTGGATGATTGAGAATATCTATAGACAATTAGGATGTTAGGTATAGTCATAAAGCAGAAGACTATGAGTTCTAGCCTCATTTTAGGCATGAAAACTGGCTGGGTGAATTTGGACCCATCATTTCCTCTTTCAACCTAATCTATCTCATATACCGGTAATTATTTTTGGGGGGGGAAATAGAAGAAGGAAGGAATATTATCTATGTTCACCATTTTGAGTTATTATAAAATAATCAAAGTGGGACAAAAATCAAATAAATGAAATGAATAATGAATGAACTAAGACGTATTAGCACATAAATTCTCAATGTTGGATAAGGAATCTTCCGTCAGCAGAGTACCATTTTGGAGATTTCAGACACTTTTAAGTTGCCACTTTATTTATTTTTTTAGTGCACTTTTGCCTGCTAGATAACACTATGTGCTTATTATTTATATTTTATATTTCATTTAAAAATGCAAAACCACATCATGGTTGTGTTTTAAGGCTCCCAGAACAGTTTGCAATAGTCCATGAATTACATTTTATATATGTTTGGGTTTTAGTCCATGAGCCATTTCAAAATTATTTCAATAACTTTCTTTCAGTGCACTTCTAGAATTGTTTAAATGGTACACATTCATTGCAGCTATTCACAAAAATAGTTGGTGCCATATTACTATAATGGCATTCTTGTAAATATACATTTACTTAATGGCAAAAAGAATGATTTCAAATATCCTTTTTGCAGCTTTATAAACTGAAAGAACATTTGTTCATTGTCACTAGCTGTCAACTATGAATTTATATACTATAATGAAAAGTTGTTCAAATATCTTAACTATGTATAACATTATCAACTAAACAATCATCAGAATGCAAGTGTCAATATATTGTCAATGTTTTATTGTGCCAGTCACAATATAATACATAATATAATGCCATAATGACATATGATTTTATGCCATGTACTTCTATAAATGGACATGTATGAAGTATGGAATACATCAGTGGTGGGTTTCAAAAATTTTTAGAACCTCTTCTGTAGGTGTGGCCTGCTTTGTGGGAGTGGCTTGCCAGCCATGTGACTGAGTGGGAGTGGCTTGGCAGTCATGTGGGTGGGTTGGCTAACTTGTAAAATGTGGTGAAACTCACTTAACAACACTCTTGCTTAGCAATCAAAATGTTGGCTCAGAAACTCTGGCATTTGAAACACGCAAGTCTTAAAGTTACAAGACTCTTGCATCCCTAACCCTTTAGGGGAAAAAAACCCAAGGGGTGTTCAAACTTAACAGCTTTAAGACTTGTGGACTTCAATTCCCAGAATTTCTCATCTCGCTCTTCATCTTGATGATGTGCGTACAGGCAGGGGGTGGGAGCTGGAACCAGTTCTAAATGGCACTGAGGATTTGTGGAACCTCTTCTATGGAAGAGATTAGAACTGGCAGGAACCCACCCCTGCAATACACGTTAAAAAGGCAGAAATATTTATTCAGAAGCAACTCAATTTAGGCCATAGAATGAAAAGTCTAAAGAACACAAGGTCAAAATGTGTAATTGGCACTTTAGTACTGTATTTTATGGCCCTCTGTCCAAAGGGGAGCAGTAGGGCATGGATAGAGAATAGAATCAAGGATTACTCTATGTTTTACTATATATTTGTCACTCAGTCTGTAGGATATGTAGCTAATTTCAGGTCACTTGTTTCTGTCTTTTCCTCCCTAGACATACATATCCAGAGCAATTGTTCACCTTCCAGGTAGGATATAAACTGCTAGATTTTGCCTATTTCTGTAGAAGTTAGTGATAGACTTTGCCTATCTCTTTAATATATTTCTTAAGTAAAATTCCTTTCTAATTTCTCTGGTTCACTAATCATGGCTCAGGTCAAATTCTTATTCTCAGGAACATGCACAGAAATCACACTTTCAACTTCAAGAACAGTCTTTGGATCCCACATGAATGAAAAATTAAGGTTTCCCCTGCCCAGCCATGTCCAACTCTTGGCTGTGGTGCTCATCTCTGTTTCTTAGCTGAAAGAGTTAGCATTGTACACAGACTCTTTTGTGGTCATGCGGTTAGCATGATTATACACCAAAGCACACAGAACACTGTTACTTTCCCACTGGTGATACCTATTTATTCACATTTGGATGCTTGTGATCTGCTAGGTCAGGGATGTCAAACTCAA
This sequence comes from Rhabdophis nuchalis, assembly GCA_039707465.1. Lineage (NCBI taxonomy): Eukaryota > Metazoa > Chordata > Lepidosauria > Squamata > Natricidae > Rhabdophis > Rhabdophis nuchalis. The sequence goes on along the minus strand of CM077647.1, from coordinate 48,690,258 downwards.
GGCCCATGGGTCAGATCTAGCCCACAAGGTGCTGCCATGGAAACAGCAAGGACCGTGATGCCTCTGCCAGAGAAAATGGAGCTTGGGAGGGTGTAATGGCTTCCCGCACCCCTCACCAATGAAAATGGAGCTTGAGACACTCTCCCAAGCTCCATTTTCACTAGTAAAGGGTTGCATGAGGCTGTCGCAGCCTCCCAAGCTCCGTTTTTGCTGGCAGAATGCTCAGGTCGCCACAGGTACCCCCAACACAAGTGACAACGAGCTGGCTATGCCCACCCTGGCCACTTCCATCTGGCCCACAAGGTCATATATAACCCCGATGTGGCCCTCAGTGAAACTGAGTTTGATACTCCTGTGCTAGGTGGACAGGAGCTGAGACAGGCAAAATGAGCTGACCTTGTCGCATGGCACTTGGATGTAAAACTTGGGCTGTCAGCTTTCTAGCTGATAGCCCAATGAGACAATGACACTCTGGAGAAAAGTGCTGGAATATGGGAGAGGGGAAAGTACCTAGGTGGGATTGGCCAAACCTTTCTGGATTGATTAAGTTTTGTTAGACAGTATAAAGATGTATGGAAATCATAGACTCTGGGAGCCATCACATGGAATTAATATTCTATCGTAGTATCCTGCCATAGAATTCCAGGCTAATTCTGAAATGGAAACATATACACCAATGTATGGATTAGTAGAGTTTGTAGTATACTTTCAGAATAATGAAAGTATTAATCCTAAATTTTATGTATTTTGTTAAGAAGGATAAAGTTAGCATGAAAGATACTTTCTCAGTGTGACAAAATCAAAAAATGTACTTAAGATTTTTTCCAATAAAGCTTAAGAACCTCACATTATCAACTGCACATCATCTTACATGGATACAATTTTATCAGGCAATTTTAAACCAATTACAACAATCCCTCTGAATGGTTTATAGAAAGCTGTTAAATAAGAGACCTTTATGAAAGTATTACGATAGATAATCTCTTAGTTTTTTGTGTCTTGGTGCTTAATTTGTCCCACAAAATTTGCAACAAGGCAGAGCCTATTATAATCTCACCTGTTTGACATCAAGTGATTTTGTGTAAATGCCAGTACTTAGTATTTCTCGACTTAATGGCTTGGGTTTTGATTCTTAATTATTATAGACTGAAAATACAACCTTTTCCTACTTGTGGCAAAATGATTTCTGGAATCCTACCTGCTATTAGAACAGATCTATCAACAATGAATTTGGCAGGCTATCTAGCTATCTATATAAATGATTTAATTTCAAAGATCTGGTTCCTATCCTAGAGGAATTTTTCTACCTCTAAATGCAGGTCCTGGAGTGCTAACCCAGTGGCCAACTGAGTCTTTTATTGGTAAATGGGTGCTTTGGATTTTATTGGTAAAATCAGGTGCTTTGGAGAATAGTTTGACTCCCTCTTCTTTGTGGCAACCCCTGAGATATTGGAAGGCTGCTATCCTGTCTCCCCTAGTCCCTCTTTTATTAAACTGTATTTCTCCGTCTCTTTCTCTCTCTCTCTCTATGGGCCATCTGGGAGTTTGCTATCTCAGTGCCTTTTTGGCCCTAAGAGGCCTCCGTATAGTGTTCTTGAGGAAATGTATAGTGTTCTTGAGGAAATGTTGGGAAAGCAGTGGGTGGGAGGAGTTACAGGGAGGTGAAAACCTGATCAGTGGGTACATTTTACATTTGTGTACCTTGCACATGAACACACATGTGCTAGGCACAAAATGAGTACGTATTCTATTATCGGAAGTCCTTGTGAACATTGTGTCAAAATTTGAGGCAGATCGGTTCAATAGTTTTTGAGATTAGTGGATTTGTACAAACTATTTTACATTTTTATTTATATAGCTAATAAAGTTATACTATTTTAATTCTATTCAATTTATATACAATAACAAAAATATGAATGGTTTTAAAATGAAATGTTAATTTCAATTTTTGAAGTTTAATAAAACAAAAATAAAGCTGGACTGTTGATCCCTTGTATTATTCATTCTCTGTTTCTCAACTACAATGTTAATTAAAGAGATCCTGAATAAGTTGGAGATAGAAAATACCCCTTATTAAATGAAGTTAATAATTAGTACTGGAAATGTTGGTTTTGCTCATAATTCACTTAGAGTTTAATATCAACAGGAGAGAGGTTTCCTGTTTATAAGTTTTCCTTCCTATTTTCAGGAGTTCTGCAAAGTAATCCAATACATATGTTACAGAAGTAAGTCTCATTGTGTCTAGCAGGTCTTATTGTAAGTCATTACTGAAAAACATATCAGCATTTGAGTGTTCAGATTTAAGTTTTATTGTAATCATGCATACAGTATCCTGAGATAAAAGGCAATGATTTTTACTAAATTTTAGCATCTTTACTTCTGACTAAGCTTTTTGAATACAAACATTTTAATAGGTAAAATGTTCTCCATCCCCATGAATCACTTGGACATGACCAGGGGACCCTTTAAAAGTCTCTCACTATTGAAATCTAAACACATTAAAAAACACATTTGTTTTAATACAATGATTATGATTATATTTAAAAGCCTATCTTGCTTTTTTGGTCCACAAAGAATTTTACCAAATAAATTGATTATTGACCCAAAGAAATGAGAGACACTTTTGCAGGCTTATAAATACCTAAATCTCCTATGGAGGATTTCATATGATAGGTGAAATGAATAATTCCTAACTATCAATTCAATAGTGAACTAAAAAATGAAAAGCTGATACTGAGAGCTGTAGGATTGGATGTATAGCCCAAGAACTAATTTAAGTACATATTCTGTTTTGTAAAACAATAGGGAATTCTCTCTCAATTAACTAATAAACTGAGAGAACCAATTAGTTTTTACCCACTGTTTTGCACATTGTTTCATTTCATTTGAGACACTTCCTCATTGGCCCATAGGTTTTAATTCAAGCCTTTTAATGCTGTTGAAAATCAATCTCTTTATTGTTCAAGTGTCCCTAGGGCCTCATGATAGGACTGTGGCTGATCTCACCAATGATGTGCTCTTTAAAAAAAAAGGTCAGTGCATAAAAAGTGCACATGCTATAGCCACCTCATTATTGTTGTCTCAGCCATGGTTCATTTCAGGGCAGTTTGTGATAGAGTTTTATTTATATACAGAATGCAATCCATTTTAGCAAGTTTCACATAATGCACTGCTTTCCGAAAACAAGAGGGATTAAAATGGATTACAGATTTGGGGAACTGGAGTCTAAATAATTCCTATTCCTTTAATGAAGTAAACAGCTACACCCAATGATTCAGAGATACTCAGTAAGATTCCACTTGTTTTCCCATTTCACCACCATTCTTCTACCATGAAAATAATCGGCTATTTTAAAGTTTTCCCTTAAGATCTCAGACTGAGCAATCTCAATGTCAGGGTTCCAAATAATTCCAAGTATTAGAGTTTGCTCCTATGAAAGTTTATCCACAAATAAAAGCATCTACAGCAAGCAGTATCTGTTATGTACAGATGTATTTCAGGAATCTACATAAGGTTTCATGCTCACCATGGATTGGCTAGAATCTACATAAGGTTTCATGCTCGCCACAGATTGGCTAGACTCTACATAAGGTTTCATGCTCACCATGGATTGGCTGTCCTGACCATGGAAGATTTAACCTGTTGTCATTGGCTGGCTGGTCTGCCTGGAGCTCCTTAAAGGGCAAGCTCCGGCAGCCCAGACGGCAGAGCGCAATCACATTTTGCTGGAAATAAAAAGTGCTGAAATCACTAGTGACTCTCACCTGCTTCATTCGCCCCAATCTAACACTGGTGATGAAGGACAAAAGGGACCCGAGAACCTCCTCTTAAACCACGCAACTATCTTGCAACAAGGACTCCCAACCACCTGCACAAATGACATCGCAAGTATTGCCGGCTCCAGCGACCTTCAACCCACAGACGGAAGACTGGCACACATACATGGACCATTTCAGAATGTTTCTGGAGACCAATGATTACCAGGACAGGCCAGACAACAGGAAGAGGGCATTATTCCTGACCTACTGCTGCACCAAGATCTACAAAATGGCACAAATACTGATTGCCCCAGCAGATGTGGAGACCGTCACCTGCAATGTGCACTGGAAGACCACTACACACCATCCGCTGCCCCCATGGTCAGCCAAAATGAGTTTTACCAACACCAACAAGAGGGAGACACTGTCAATGATTTTGTGGCCAGCCTCCAGAAGATTGCTACCAGGTGTGAGTTTATAAATACATCCCTTCGTCCGATCCGCTCCCACAGAGAGGGTCTTCTTCGGGTGCCGTCGACGGGGCAATGCCGGTTGGCGACACCCAGGGGAAGGGCCTTCTCTGTGGCGGGCCCGGCCCTCTGGAACGACCTACCCCCCGACCTCCGTACTATCTCGGACCTCCGCCTCTTCCGCCAACGTCTTAAGACGTATTTATTCCAACAAGCCGGCCTAGGATAGCCCCCATTTCTGACTTTTTAAGAAAATAATTTATAATTGGCAAGGGTTTTAATATTGGGTTTTAGCACGGGTTTATTAATTTAATACATTTTAATAGATATTTATTGTATTTTGTGTTCTTAAATAATGCCTGTGCGCCGCCCTGGGTCCTAACAAGGAGAAGGGCGGGGTATAAATTTAATAAAATAAAATAAAAATAAATAAATAAATCCTGAAGAAATGATGGACCGGATCCTGGGGATGAGAGACCTCTCTTTACAAAAGAAGCTGTTGATAAGGAGAGGGGTCTCATTCAAGGATGTTGTTGAGGAGGCTAAGGCTGTGGAATCATCAGACAACTTGGCGGCAAATGTGAGGAAGACCAGTGGGGTGCACCACACATACCAGGAGCCCGACTGGTCACCTGAAATCCCTGAGTACGATGACGACTGGGATGACGCAGATTACACCATCCACCGTGTGTACCCAGAAAAGCGGAAGAACCCCAGGGATTTGGAGAGCAGGCAGCCACGTTGCCCGAGCTGCATGGGTTTCCACACAAGGACGGCTTGCCATTTCCAGGACGTGACATACCACCTATGCCAGAAAAAGGGCCACATTGCCAAAGCCCCAACCCATTCCCTTTCAGCCAAAGCCTATAGCCCCATCAGGAAGACCAGGGAACCCAAGAGCTGGCCAACAACAAAGTAGACAAAGAGAGGGCCAATACCAAGCTCCCAGAGAAATCCATCACACAACCGTGGGACACACAGATGCATATGACCAGGAAAAATACCACATGGTCATGAGCATTGAAGGAGAACCATGCAAAATGGAGCTGGACAATAGTATCCTGGCAAACAATCAAGTTGAACCCAGCCACAAGCAAGAAGTTTCTGAAGCCACCAAATGTTCGCCTGAATGACTATCAAGGGAACCGGATAGAGGTACTAGGAAGAAAGGAGGTCAAAATAATGTTCCATGAGTTCCAGGGCTGGCTGCTGCTCATGGTCATTGTCAGCCACCCGCCATCACTGCTGGGAGTAGAATGGTTTAAACCCCTGGGCCTGAACATCATCAGACTGCACTGTGTAACCACCCATGAACTGGACCAGCTGTTGGTGGAGTATGCAGATACCTTCAATGGGGGCCTAGGTAAATATACGGGGAAACCTGTTTCATTTAACCTAGACCCCCATGTGACCCCCATCAGGCTCAAACCCCAAAGGGTACCATTTGCTTTGCAGACCAAGGTCGAGGAACAATTAGACAAGCTCATTGCCCAGGGAATCCTCATGCCAACCGACCACGCTGTCATAGTCACCCCATGAAGCCAGATGGGTCTATCCGCATCTGTACGGATTACAAGTGTACACTGAACAAGGCCCTTCAGTAGAGTGCCTGTGGTGCCACATCTGTTGCATTCCCTAGGAAGCGGAAATATATTTGCCAAGCTGGACCTTGCCCAGATCTATCAGCAGCTGCCAGTAGACAAAGCCACCACAGAAGCACAAAGCATAGTGACTCACGGGGGGGGGGGGATTTAAATGTACCAGGTTGCAGTTTGGGGTCAGCATAGCCCCAGTACTTTTCCAGTGCCTAATGGAGCAGCTACAGCATGGGATCCCATACTTTGATGATGTTTTTATATCAGGAGAGTCAATAGGCCAGTTGATGGAACACGTGTGTGAGATCTTGGGGCGGTTCCAGGAAAAAGGACTCAAAGTGAATCCTAATAAATGCAAAATTGGCGTAAGGCAGATAGAGTTCCTGGGCTACCTAATAGATGGGTTGGGCATCCATCCCACTGACAGCAAGGTGAAAGTCATTAAGAATGCCCCCACCCCGAAGAATAAGGCAGAACTGCAAGCCTTCTTGGGACTGTTAAATTTTTACAGCATATTTTTCCAACAGAAGGTCACCATTGGTGAACCACTCCACAACCTCCTGGGGAAGATTACACCATGGACCTGGAGATGGAGGGAAGACCAAGCTTTTGCAGCAGTGAAAGACCTCCTCTCGTCCGACAGCTTCCTGATCTAATATAACCACATATTGCCGGTTCGGATCACCTGCGAGCCCCTTTCAGAGTTGGGGCAGTCCTCAGCCACTGCCTATCAGACAGAATGGAAGCACCAATAGCATACTACTCCAAGATTCTGTCACTGGCCAAGTGCAACTACAGCCAAATTGATAAGGTGGACTTGGCTGTGGTAGCAGGGATCAAGCGGTTCCACAAGTATGTATACGGTAGACATTTTGAACTTATAACAGACCATAAGCCCCTATTAGAATTCCTCACTGGTAACCAACAGAAACCGCCATACATGACCTGATGGGCCATTTTCCTCACGGTGACCGAGAATGACCTGATGGGCCATTTTCCTCACGGCATATGACTACAAGCTGATCCATTACCCTGGCAAAGATGTCATCCATGCTGATGCTCTCAGCTGCTGCCTGCTGTCAGAATTAGTGGAAAACCCCGCACCCACTGTCCAAGTGCTGTTGATCGACATCAACCTGGCCAGCCCAGTGATCACCAGAGACATTGCTGAACACACCTAAAAAGTCAAAATGTTAAGGAAGGTTCTGAACTGGGTGTTGAGGGGGTGGCCACAGGAGAACCTGGGGGAAGAGTTCAAGAGTTACCACAGCAAGCAAACTGAACTTGCTGTCAACCATTAAGGGCTGTTTGCTGTGGGAAGAAAGGGTCATTGTTCCCTAAAAGCTATGAAGGCACGCCATGGACACCCTGAATGTGGGACACCCCGGGATCGTGAGGATGAAGGCATTACCCCAGAGCTACATCTGGTGGCCCCAGATGAGCAAGGACATTACCGAGTGGGTGGCCACCAGCAAACCCTGCCAGGAGATGCAACCAGCACCACCATGGGCACCCACTCATGAATGGGAAGCAGCCAAGGGACCCTGGTCCCACATACATATTAATTTTGCAGGGCCAGTAGAAGGACAGATGTTCCTGATTGTTGTGGATACATACTCCAAATGGCTAGAAGTAATCATCATGTAGACAACCATGGCAGAAGCCACCATCTGAGCCCTCTGATGACTCTTTGCTACCCATGGTCTACCTGGCGTCCTGGTTTCCGATTACGGCCCACAATTGACAACCAAGACCATGGAGGCATTCCTTGTAGAGCAAGGGATCCGGCACATACTCATCTCTCATTTCCACCCAGCAAGCAATGGGCAAGCCAAGCGGATGGTGAGACTAACCAAGGAAACCCTCACCTGAATGAGCCCAGAGAATTGACAGGAAAAAGTTGACCAGTTCCTCCTTGTTCAACACATCACCCCTCATGCAACCACCAACAAGAGCCCAGCAGAGTTGCTGATGGGAAGAAGGCTGAGGTCGCACCTGACCTCTTCCACCAGGACTACCTTCCTGAGACCCCCCTGGACTCTGCACAGCCCAGGCGGACATTCAACATACAGGACGTGGTATTCGCACACTACTATGTGGGATACCCAACCTGCCTGGCAGGCCTAGTCATGACTATCACCAGTCCCAAGTCATACCACATTGAGCTGGAGGATGGGCGAATCTGGAGGACACATATTGACCAACTCAGACACGGACTGGGAGAAACCAGCTGAGGAACCAGAGTGACTTGACCATGACCAGGGGGCCAGAGCAACCATCGCAGAACTTGAGGTCTCCGCCCCAAGGAGCATGCTCAACTGCTGACCAGGAAGCAGATGAGTGGGAACCAGGCCTACCTGTTGGCCCAACAGGGGAGCTACATGCTGACCCAAGCTGCGACCACTTATCTGGGATCAAGGGCATCCAGTGGGGAGTGACGGTCTCAGAAGCCGAAGGAACCTGGCCAGAACTCGACTCGCAGACCGAGGAGCTCCAGAAGGTTCCTTCCCAGGCAGCCGGAGGAACACCAGACTCGACTGCTGCAGCCAAGATCCTGGGGACAAGTGAACTGCGCAGGTCCAGTAGGAAGCTGGCATGGCCCACCTACCTAGAGGACTACTTCACATACATAGGCAGGGGATTGGACACTGTTCATTCTAGGAGGGTAGGGGTGTTATGTACAGATGTATATCAGGAATCTACATAAGGTTTCATGCTCACCATGGATTGGCTAGAATCTACATAAGTTTCATGCTCACCATGGATTGGCAGTCCTGACCATGGGAGATTTAACCTGCTGTCATTGGCTGGCTGGTCTGCCTGGAGCTCCTTAAAGGGAGAGCTCTGGCAGCTCAGCTGACAGAGCACAGTCACATTTTGCTGGAAATAAAAAGTGCTGAAATCACTAGCAAGTCTCGCCTGCTGCATTTGCGCCAATTTAACAGCACCCTTGTTAATGTTTACGAAACTAGTGAAATTTAAGCAGGCATGTGGAGCCTCAAATGCAGAACATACACGTGAGTGTTGTTGATAGTGTTCCTGTGATTTTAATTGGGAAATTTATTTATTAATATTACATGCAATTATATGTTTCCTATTGTATATTACCTTTGTAAGCTATGTGATTTGTTTTTGCTTGAACATAAAAGCACTTAGTGTAACACAGTGTTTGAGGCGCAAGCATTTTTTACTAGTGTTTTTTGGGGATATTGAAAAGAACCAGTCTGAGAAATGGGAAAACTGGATCCTTAGGCATTTCCATGGTTTTAAAGCCATTTATTTATTTATTTATTATTTTATTCATATTTATATCCCGCCCTTCCCCACAGAGGACCCAGGGCGGTTTACCCATAAAACTTCCCCCAAGCTTCCTGAAATGAAAAACAGCTGAATATTTTTGTTCCATGGTAAGGTTCCGCTCTTGGAGTGCTGGAAACAAGCTATGAGTTCTGCTTCTATATTGTAGCCCAACAAATGTGGAGCGCCTTAACTGAAGACACTCTCAATAGTACAATTCTAAAACTAATACCGTACACACAATTGCATATTCATTCAACTCTTTGATACCTTTCTGCACATTGTATGAAAGTCAGAATCTCAGGCAGAGAACATACAGTGGCTGCCAAATGATACACTTATTTTTCCAATGGGAAATTTTTATTAACTGCCTCCAGAATCCCAATGAGAATCAATTATTGGGTGATGACTCAGTGGCTAAGATGCTGAGCTTGTCAATCAGAAGGTTGGCAGTTCAGCTTGAAAACCTAGCTCCACATAACGGAGCGAGCACCCATTACTTGTCCCAGCTTCTGCCAACCTTGGAGTTCGAGAACACATAAAAAATGCAAGTAGAAAAATAGGGACCACTTTAGTGGGAAGGTAACAGCGCTCCGTGCATCCTCGGTATTTAGTCATGCCAGCCACATGACCAAGAAGATGTTTTCAGCTTAGAAACAGAGATGAGCATTGCCCCTAGAGCCAGAAACAACTAGCACGCATGTGCAGGGGAACCTTTATCTTTATCGTTAAAGATAAAGCAAATTCAAATGAGCTATATTCATTGTAAGTTCATTATCTAATACTATCCAAAACAAGGAATTGTTTTTGTGAGTGGTTCCATATTTCTTTTCTGTGCTCTCAGTTTCACCATACAAACACAGAGGAATACCATTGGGCTATAAATGAAGGCTACTTGCTTAAGGTAGCCAGCCTTCCTTCAATTAATCAGTGGGGAAAGGGCCTAATCAGAATGTTTTATTGCCACAAAACCCCAATCTAATCACATTTCCTTTAGACTGAAAGCAGAGCTGATAAAGTTCTGGCATTTCAGGTCAACTTTTACCAAGTTCGCAGAGCCTCAAAGGAAGCACATGCAATGGTGAATCAGTGCAGTCCTTGTGCCTGGCAGAGCACAGAGAACTGATGAATAGTGTGGCAGATCTTCAGCTGTGCATTAGCTAGCAGCAATTTCATCCAAATTGGTTGGTCAGAAGTCATTAATTTCAAACCAGGCCATGCCCTTTGAAGGGAAAATTACAGACCAACCAATTCACTGTTATACTTTGTTGTAGTGATTGTGCTGATAGGTTTGATGGAATTAAATTTCTTTCCTTTTCTGCCAATAGAAGATAACTTTTTTTAGAGCGAGTGGCAGTGCAGAAAAAGTAAACATATGTTTGCAATTTAAGAAAGTTCTAATAAGTATAAATGACATCTGTGCATATTTATTGAACTAAATACTGAAGTAGCATTATCAGCTGGAATATTTTTATTTAAACTGCTTCTCTATTAAACACATTTTAGAAAATTGCCATGGAGTCACGAAATATTTCAAGGTATGTGATACATGACACATTCCTTTCAGAAGTAAAGCAATTGCATGAATGAACACAAGGGGATCAGCAGGAGAATGGGTCAAAAAAAGTTGTAGATGCAACTATGGGTCTGTCTTGACCTTAAGAGAAAAACAAAACAAAACAAAAAGGACTGAAAATGTAGAGTCGCTAGGCTATAATCTCCTGAACAATCTTTGACTACACACCCAAATTAGCAAAAGTTGCCTATTTTTAGGGCTGACGTTGTTATTTTTAACAAAACAAAAAATAGGAGTAGAAATCAAGATGTATGTAATGGATCGTGTGAATAACCTTGGGGGTGAGGCAATGAAATGTTTTCCAGAGAACAATCAGTCAAAAGAGGGAGGAGCCTCAGCGCTTTATCAGAGAAAGAAATTTAGGAAAGACCTGCTCTAATTGATCAGACAATTACAAGTGGTTTGTATCTTCAGACTTGCAACATTTTGTTAAAATAGCTTTACAATGAAGTAATGTGTCTACCTGGCTTACCCAGGAGGGCTGATATCAGTCTTGCAAATCATAAACTACCTGTTTTCCGCTTTACTTTTTGGTAAAATTAGTCCAAAGGCACAATGCTAAAGATCAGCTATTGGATCAATGACATTTAATTGGCATGCTTTGTAGATATTTATGGCCAGAAATAAGAAATCATGGATCTTTGTAGTCAATATAACATGGTACATGACAAATGATGGAGAGGAAATGTAAATAATTCAGATTTTGGTTAGGGGTCTAGGCTTGTTTTCCATTTGTGTCCCTCTCAAGCTTCATTGATTCTTAGAAAAGGATATCTTTCAATAACATCTTTCAAACACTGCTGTTCATTTGCAAACTGAAAACAGCAAATTTATAAACAATCAAACTAAACCATGTAAATTCAGTTTTATAAACTAAGGCAAACAGAGTTCCTCATATAATAATAATAATAATAATAATAATAATAATAATAATAATTATTATTATTATTATTATTATTATTATTATTATTATTATTATTATTTATTTTATATACCGTATCCTCTCCCCAAGGGGACTCGGAGCAGTGCACAGGGAAAAGTTAAAAATGCTATGAAATATACATACAAAAATAAATACAATGCATAAAAACAAATTAAATTTAGTTGTCCCTGCACTAAAATCCCCACATTTAAAACTAACATTCCCTAACGCCCTAAAGGTAGAGACTAACCTAGGCCGGCCAAGCAGAAAAAGTGTGTTTTAAGTTTTTGACGGAAGGAGCGGAGGTCCGTAGTTGTTCTAATGTCGGGGGGAAGGTCGTTCCAGAGGGCTGGGCCCGCCACAGAGAAGGCCCTTCCCCTGGGCGTCGCCCGCTGACAAAGTCTAGTGGATGGCACCCGGAGAAGTCCCTCTCTGTGGGAGCGAATCGGCCGTGAGGATGTATGGGGCAGGATCCAATCCCGCAGATAGCTAGGTCCCATGCCATGGAGCACTTTAAAGATGACAACTAGCACCTTGAAGCGCACCCGAAAGACGACAGGCAGCCAGTGCAGCTCGCGCAAGAGAGGTGTTATATGGGTGTACCTAGCAGTCCCCATTATTGCTCGCGCGGCTGCATTCTGGACCAATGTAGAGAGAGTTACAATAGTCCAGCTATGAAAAGGCAACAGAGAGGCATTCTTAACCTAACTACCACCATGGAATAACTACCTTCTCTCAAATTAGTCATATTCAGATGGAGGGAGATGTGAGTTAGTGCTTGTATGTATGATTCCATAACACAATACAATACAATAGCAGAGTTGGAAGGGACCTTGGAGGTCTTCTAGTCCAACCCTCTGCTTAGGCAGGAAACCCTTTAACATTTCAGACAAATGGCTATCCAACATCTTATTAAAGACTTGCAGCGTTGGGGCATTCACAACTTCTGGAGGCAAACTGTTCCACTGATTAATTGTTCTAACTGTCAGGAAATTCCTCCTCAGTTCTAAGTTGCTTCTCTCCTTGATTAGTTTCCACCCATTGCTTCTTGTTCTACCCTCAGGTGCCTTGGAGAATAGCTTGACTCCCTCTTCTTTGTGGCAACCCCTGAGATACTGGAACACTGCTATCATGTCTCCCCTAGTCCTTCTTTTCATTAAACTAGACATAGTTCCTGCAACCATTCTTCATATGTTTTAGCCTCCAGACCCCTAATCATCTTTGTTGCTCTTCTCCGCACTCTTTCCAGAGTCTCCACATCTTTTCTACATCTTGGCGACCAAAACTGAATGCAGTATTCCAAGTATGGCCTTCCAAGGCATTATAAAGTGGTATTAACACTTCACATGATCTTGATTCTATCCCTCTGTTTATGTAGCTTAGAACTGTATTGGCTTTTTTGGCATCTGCTGCACATTGCTGGCTCATATTTAAGTGATTGTCCAGGCCATTAATTTATATTGCCTTAATCCAAGTTTTCCCTATTGAGCAAGTTGAATAAGACTGCATGTTTCGCTACCTTTTATTCCGTAAGAGGCCAATCAGAACATCAAGTTGTGAACAAGAGAAATAATTCATGGGGTGCAAGGGTGGAAAGTATACAAATATTTGTATAAAGAAATAAACCAATCATACAAATTAGAAGAGAGAGGGGGGAGGGGAGGGAGGGAGGAAAGGAGGGCGAGAGAGAGGAAAAGGGAGATGAAGAGGGAGACAAGTGAGTCAAAGCTCCTGATAAGAAAAGAGAAACATACATACATGCATATATATGTATATATGTACACGCTTCAGTGGTGGGTTGCCAATATTTTTACTACCAGTTCAGGCGCATTCCTGCACGCACGACACATCTGCACATGCACAGAAGCTTCTGCGCATGCACAGAAGCATCTGGTTGGATGGATGGAGCCTCCCGCCACCGCTACTACTAGTTCACCTGATCCGGGCTGAACCGGGACCAACCCACCTCTGACGTGTGTGTGTGTGTGTGTGTGTGTGTGTGTGTGTGTGTGTGTGTGTGTGTGTACAAATTCAGGGGCAGGACCCCCCCCCAATGGCAATTTAGTTATTATTTGGCTTTATCCTGTAATCACACTAACTGCATGTTGGCTCAGAATGTATTGCTGTGTCTCTGCAGATATCAGAATTTTACAAAGAAGGACAAACAGGACTACCAAAGAAATAAATACTCTTTGACAAATAAAACATGAACCTCTAAATGCACATAACTTTTATTTCTTTGAAATTGCTTGATTAGGAAAATGTTATTTAAATATAGATTAAATTATGCTATTTAATATAAATTAAATTATACTGAAGTGTATTATTTATATTTATTGTGGTTTTTAACTGCTATACCACAAGTTAGAATTATATTGTCAATGTAGAAAATATTATGCATATACCAGAAGAAAAGTAACCTTGATTTATTTATTTATTTTATTTTTCTAGGTTACTCCAATTCAAATCAACTTTTCAAGGGCAATCAAGACCAAAAAAGAAAAAAAACATTAAAATTTATAAATAAACAACAAGAATTTTAGGAAAAAATTGTATATCAATGGCATCTGCCAATCTAAGGACACCCCCTGAAATACAGTTTCAAATTAATAACTAGAGCAGTATGTAATTGAATTACGCATGTCTGAACTATTTCATTGTTGCCAGCATGCAGTTACAAAAAGGTCATGTACAGTAGATCATGCAACAAAGCCTGCCACAAATCTCTTTTTAAGAGACACAAAAATAGTCAGCATAACCCAAATTGCAAAGTCTTCCTTTTCCAATTATCAGCAAGAGATTTCCTTCCCAAGTTGCTTCTTCCAAAGAAATGGAAGCAGACATGGATGTGGACTTTCCAACATAATCATTAACTGGACTGAGGGGGGAAAGACTTTTGGGGAAAATTACATAGAAAATGGCCATTGGAGTGAAAATATTCTACTTGTAAAATATTGTAAATATGTGTTTACTTATCCTTCTACTGTGTTAAATGATTGTAGCCCCAAATCAACAACCTCTTTCTTCCAACTAGACCACAGGAATAATTAAATCAGCTTGCTTTATCATTATAATTGATTTACTATACTCCCTTTTCAACCACACTCTCTGAGACCCTAATCTATAAATGGCTATTTTCCACAAGTGAATAGTCAGCATACTTAGTTGCTTTCCACAGAAAATGCATGTGAGAGAATTACCACCAGAAAGAAACAAACAGTTCTTGGTCATTATTCAAGATTCATTCACTGGGCTTTCTCTGGCAAATTGCAAGAAATTAGAAAACATCATTCAAACGCTGATGCACTACAATGGTTAAATGGCCTAAAGACCCTGATATCTTTAACATCCATATTTTATTGTGTTTTTTAATCTAGGAAAAACATTAATATATGTTGCAAGTCTCTCTATGATATGATATACACTAAATAAATAAGCAAACATCACATTTGGCTGCTTGAAATGAATAGCTTTTAGGTTGAAAATATTTTGACAATATACACAAAGGAATGCTTACAAATGCTTACAACCCATTAGTCTGCCCTCTCAAATATTTAATTGTTATTTTAAAATAATATATCACTGACCTCCAGTGACTTGTTTTTCAATTAAAATAAAAATGGATAACTGCATATGATTCCCAACACCATTAGTGAGCCCAGCACATCAAGATTTCTATTCTTGATAATTTAGTACTGGATGGGGTTGCATTACTCAGACAGACCCTGTGCACAACTAGAAGTTTTCCTAGATCTGCAACTTCTGCTCAATGAGCAGGTGACAGTTGTAGCTAGGACAGCCTTTATATAATTTCAGGTTGTGTGTCTTGTCCTTTTCTGGAATGGAAGTCCCCATCTTTAGTCAGCCAAGCCCTGATCATCTCATCCTTAGACTACTGCAATGCACTTTAAATGAGGCTTTCCTTGAAGAGTATCTGGTAGGTTCAACTAGTGCAGAGCTCGACAGTGCAGGCAGTTCTTGGATGGCCTATGTTACATTTCTATTCTGTGAACTACACTGGCTGCCATTTTGATTTTGGGTCGAATTCAAGGTGTTCGTTATCACCTTTAAAATCCTTCATGGCATAAGTCCAGGCTATCTGAAGAACTGGCTCACCCCATGGGATCAATTCACACCATCCATGCTGGCAGAAGGGGCACTGTGTGGACGCCATTAGCCAAGGAATTTCAGGTGGTGGGTTCTAGAAGAGCCTTTCGTGTCATGACTCCCATTGTCTGGAACATCTTGCTCCCCACCCCCCCAAGTTTATATCTTCTCATCCCTTTTCACCTTCTGATAGGCCTTGAAGACATGGTCATGCAAACTAGCCTAGAGCCTCAATGAGGGTGTGGCATGTTGGAAGTGCCCTGGGGCCCAACAGGGATATGTCACACTGGAGGTGGCTGATGGAGTTGAGAACACTCCACTTCTCCCTATGGCCACTTTGCTCTTTCTCTCTCCATTCTGCTAAATTTTATTTTATTTTTAAATTTAAGAGCTTTATTTATTATTTTAATGTCTTATACAATGTCTGTAAGAACCTAAAACCCATCTTTAGTGAGATGGGTAGCCTATAAGTTTGATAAATAACTAAATAAATCAAGTGACTTCTAATAACTTTGTGAAAAGTCAGAACAATAACCTCTGGCAAAAGACCAAAAATATGCAAACAAGAACATTAATAAATAGCTTTTGTTATTTACTGGAATAGTGAAGAACTTGAGTTTGTGGAGCCACATCTGGACTTGAGTGATATCTCCTTCGAAAATTGTAACTGATACAGGGGTGGGTTCCGGCAGGGACTACTGCCAGTTTGCTCATGGGAATGCCATGGATGCACGCTTGATGTGTGTTGTGTGCGCATGCGCATTGCAATAAAAATTGCTATGCACAGAAGCAAAAAACAAGATGGCAGCACCTACAGCATTGCTTGGAAAACAGGTTCAGGGGCGGGATAGACCTGGGTCACTGCCAGGAACCCTCCACTGAACTGATAGTAATTACTTGTGTGACAGAAAAGGGAAACTATGAGACCCATATATTTCAGTAATTATGGTATATGTTAATGGCATTTTTGTTTCAGTAAAATAAAATAACAATAGGCCCTACTTATTTCTTTCCCCTGGATCCTTCTACTTTTAGTGAACCAAATACCCTCTTAGAGAAAGAGTTATATTCACAATTAGGATTAATATTTTACCTAAAAATTATTACATCATATATTTTGGTCAAATCCCTATTTTTGCAAAGCCTTAAACAATAAATTCCATGGTGGAGAAAATACAAACTGCTGACAACTTCTATTTGGATTGTACATCAAGAAATCAATCACTTGTTTTGCTGGATTGTTTCTAACACTAAGCGACACACAGAGCAAGAATCTGTAAGCTTGCACCTGGTCAGGAAACTGTAAAATGGGACATTAGTTTCTCTTTTTGGTAATAATTATGCTTCTGATGAAAACATCAGCATCCTACTTCACAAAATGAAAGCTACAGCAATGTAAATGATGAAAACATAGATATTTAAATCACGAATTATTCCTTTCTCTCTCCATACCTCCACCTGGATTTGAATGGTTATGAATTTTTATTATTTCTTTGAAATTCCAGCTGTCACTAGTTCCGCAAGGTATAAAATTTACAGGTGACAAGATGTGTCACTTTTGCTATAGGCTGAATATAGATTGTCGATGTTTTGACTCATGACTCAAACCTTTCAAATGCAGATAGGATTGAAATCCTGACTTGTTAAGGTGTTCCAAGTAGTCCATTTCTGCATTGGTTTCACAAAGTTAGCTTTCAGATTGCTATTTTAGCAATACATCACACATAGCTGTCAATCTGATAACAAAAGCTATTTAGGTCAATGGAAAACTTGGACTGTAAAAACTGAGTTACTGGTTGAAATCAATGGAACTTACAAACAACCCTTGACTCATAACCATTCATTTAACAATGATTCAAAGTTATAACAGAATTGAAAAAGTGACTTATAACTAATCTTCGCACTTGGAAACCTACATATTTATGACTGGCTACATATTTATGACTAGCTATCCCGGCCATGTGTTGCTGTGGCCCAGTCTGGTTAAACCTACCTACCTACCTACTGTATTTCTCCCCCTCTCCCTCTCTCCCTCTACCTAACAACCTACCTACCTACTGTATTTTTCCCTCTCTCCCTCTACCTACCTACCTACCTACCTACGTACCTACCTACCTACTGTATTTCTCCCTCTCTCTCTCTATCCCTTTATCTACCTACTTACCGGCCTCGGTTGCTTGTGCTGGCATTGGAGTTTGAAGGGGCAAAAAGAAAGGCTGCTGAGTCAGCAGCGGCCATGGGGGGCAGGAGGTGGTGGCAGCAGCAGTGGTGGAGAGAGAAGCCGCTGAGTCAGGAGTGGCCTTGGGGGGGGAGGAGTGGGCGGTGGCAGAGGTGGAGCGAGAGGCCGCTGAGTCAGCAGTGGCCTTGGGGGGGAGGAGTTGGCAGCAGCAGCAGAGAGAGAGGTTGCGGAGTTGGCAGTGGCCTGGGGGGGAGGAGTTGGTGGTGGCAACAGCGGCGGAGAGAGAGGCCTCTGAGTCAGCAGTGGCCTTGGGGGGAGGAGTTGGCGGCGATGGCGGTGGAGAGAGAGGCTGCTGAATCGGCAACAGTCTTGGGGGGAGGAGTTGGTGATGGCGGTGGCGGCGGAGAGGGAGGCCACTGAGTTGGCCTTGGCCTTGGGGGGGAGGAGTTGGCAGCAGTAGAGAGAGAGAGGCCGCTGAGTCGGCAGTGGCCTTGGGGGGGAGGAGTTGGTGGTGGCGGCAGTGGAGAGAGAGGCTGCTGAGTCAGCAGTGGCCTTGGGAGGGAGGAGTTGGCAGCAGCAGAGAGAGAGGCCACTGAGCTGGCAGTGACCTTGGGGGAGGAGTTGGCAGTGGCAGAGAGAGAGAGGCTGCTGAGTTGGCAGCAGCCTGGGGGGGAGGAGTTGGCAGCAGTGAAGAGAGAGGCCACTGAGTCGGCAGTGGCTTTGGGAGGGGAGTTGTGGCAGCGGAGAAGGAGGCTGCTGAGTCAGCAGCAGCCTTGGGGGGGAGGAGTTGGAGGCGGTGGTGGCAGAGAGAGGGGCCACTGAGGAGGCGACCATCACAGATATGATGTAGACCGCTCCACATGCAAGTGGTGTGAGCTAAAAAGCAGCCAGGTGGGAGGGGCCACAAAGGGGAGGGGGCAAGTGAACGAATGACGGAAAATCTCAGAAGAGCCACACTTTTACATTTGTGTGGCGTGCACCTGGCACAGGTGCGACATCCACACAATCTATACATATCATTGTTGCTATACTACAAAGGAACATTGTGTGAAAATTTGGAAGCGATCGGTGCAGTACTTTCTGAGATTAGCGGTTTTGAACAAAGTATTGTTACATTTTTATTTATATATAGATGGTTGCAATATTTGTGGGTTATGACTATTCTTAACCAGCTTCCAATGAGCAAAATCAATGTGGGAAGCTGAATTCATTTAATGACCATGTTGATTTGCTTAAAAATTCTGGCAATACAATTGGGACCAACTCATGCAATGCCTGCCTCACTTAATGACAGACATTCCAGTCCAAATTGTGATAATAAATCAAGGACTACCTATATTTATAATCTTACCTGGCATAAAATATTATTTTGTCTGTTTCAGCTTTCAGGGGTTTTGGCAGAGATCTTCCCCTTTACCTGCAACTTCATTCTACTAAGAAAAATTCTAAAAGATGAAACTATGATTTCCTGCTTTGAAAACAATGTACTCTGCCCAGGTTCATGCCAAATATCCAGCTTATATTATACAGTAGGTGAGTAATAAAGTCTGATGTCCCGCACGTGGTAAAGATAGGATGCTTAAATCAGAAAAATGAAGACTCGACTTCACACTCAGCCACTCTTTTCAGCCAGTTCCTATTACTTATCTGATTTATTTTAAAGGGTTGCTGTGATTATAAAAATAAGAGCGTGAACTGTATGTAGGTATATCATCTTGCAGTAAGTGTGGATATAAATCTTATCAATAAATATATAAATCTATGCATTGCCGCATTAGTTGGGAGAGTGAAAGGATAACCGTCTAAATCAGCTTTCTGCAACCTGCTGCCTTCTAAATGTGGTATGAAATAACTAGTCAGGAATTTTAGGAATTACTGTCTTAATACATCTGGAGATCCCATGCTGAGAAATCTAAATAATACTGTAATTTATGGAATCAACTACACTTTTATAGAAGCTTTGGAAAGAAAGAAAACACTACACCACTAGGTTGACATAGTGAAAACATTATGTAAAACATTGATAATTTATTTTTTCCCATACTAAACAATGGGAAATTTTTCATTTGAATATCTTTTCAAATGATATTCAATACTTATTTTTATCAGACCATATGTTAGTTCATTCCAAACAAGGTTATAAAGTATGCTGCAAATTAGTCCTGTCTTTTGCAAAGTAAATCCAGTTACAGTAATTTAAACAATTGGTGCCCAGTGAGATGTGGTTAAAAACAGCAGAGGTTGTATATATGTGTCTGTGCATGTGCTTCCATGTCTTTGGCTCCATATGTGCTCAGACAGCTAAGCATTCATTTATTCCTGAGAGAAATACAATATGGGCCTAGAGAAAAGAAGTAGCAGCATGGATTCTTCAAATATTATTGGGTATCAGGAAAAATATTTCAGAAACAAAACACAAAGATTGAGAAATAAAT
Source organism: Rhabdophis nuchalis (assembly GCA_039707465.1). Classification (NCBI taxonomy): domain Eukaryota; kingdom Metazoa; phylum Chordata; class Lepidosauria; order Squamata; family Natricidae; genus Rhabdophis; species Rhabdophis nuchalis. The sequence goes on along the minus strand of CM077647.1, from coordinate 48,669,919 downwards.
ACAGATGGGTGAAAAGAAAATTGCTGTATGTCTCAAGCAGCTTCAAAACCAATTTTATATAAATTTCAGAATTGTATTTGGCTGACATGGTATTGAAATTCTTATCCTAAAATCTAGGAAACAAGCAGAGGAACAGGAAGGCAGAATGACCATCAAGCTGCCCTAGTTCTGAGAAAAACCTCTTTATTTGAAGATTTCATTTAAATTGAGACAGGCAATCTGAAACCTTCCAAATTTTTTGAAATGAGAGTTCCAACAGTGTCCTGTTGCTTGGGTTTAGAGTAGATAAAATTGAAAATATAGGAAAAGCAGCACATTATCAGTCCACATTCTGTTGTATTTTAAATATAAATAATCATAAGATACAAAATAGAATCCTTATCGTTACGCATCAAAGCAATCAGCATATGAATAGGGACGTAGCTTGCAACTTTCCCCACTACGATAAGATCATCACTAATTCTTTTTAAATACATAATACACAATATACACATTTGAACAATTTCTGTTTATTTTTATACATTTTCTCATTGATTTCAATATCCAATCTGTCAACTGCTATTTATGTACCAAGAGCAAAGCTTCTAATGTGTGTTCAGCTTTCATTTTTGATGCTGTGACTGTGTTGATCCATGCTAACTCTCTATTTTACTGCAGTCTTTGCTTGGTATATGTCTGTCTTGTATATTTCAGACAGGAATAAGCATACACACCTTAACTCATGCCCAGAAAGAGAAAGCATACCAATTTCAATTACTGATGCATTATCCTAAAGCCTATTACACTAGAATATTTCATCAACTACATTTGAAATGGGTGTCATAGTTTAGGGATAGTCAAAATATAGAATAGAATACAGAATAACAGATCAGAAGGGACCTTGTAGGTCCTCTAATCCAATCCCCTGCTCAAGCAGGAGACCTTTTCTGACAGGTGGCTGGCCAGTGTCTTCTTGAAATACTCCAGTGATGAAACATCCACAGCTTCTGAAGTCAAGCTGTTCCACTGGTTGATTGTTCTCACTATCAGAAAAAATCTCCTCATTTTCTAGGTTGAATCTCTCCTTGATCAGTTTCCATCCATACTCCATCCATACTCTTCAAAGGCAGTTTCATATAAAATATATTGCTGTAGTCTTATGATTACTAAAGCATGGACTGCTGTAGGTAGATAGTCTTGGTTTGGAGGAGACATATCGTTCTCTTAGAAACAGTTCATGTCATGACTTATGGTGAAGACACACTGTATGTTTCTGTACCATAATAATTAGGTGATAAACAATGGAAATAAAGAACTAACATTTGTAATGCACTAGTAGCTCAAGCAATTTATCTCTTAGTCAGGAATTACTTTTGGTGAAGAAGATGAGAATTAGCTGCCAAGCTATCACTCACATTTGAAGTACAGCTTGCCTTATCACTCAGATTTGATTCTATAGCTTCTTCCAGGCTACAGAAGAAAAGAAAGCACAGAATTTTTAAGCTGGTACTTTTCTCCTTTGGCGATCTTGCCTTATAAAAGTCTAATGCCACATAAGATAACAAAAGTAGTCAAGCTTTTAAAGTGAAGGAAAATTTTGGCAGTTGTGATCCACATGTAGAGAGAGCCACTTCAAGCATTCCAAGCTATATTATAAGACTACTTTGTTATATTGTATGAACATACTGTTTAAATTAAGAATTTAATTTGGTGTTTTTGTCTGTATCTTGAGTGCCTGAATTGCCAGACTCCAGAAATCAAGATAGACACATAGTAATTATTTCAAGCAAATTCTTTATTATTCCACACCTATAGACAAAATTTGCCAAATTGAAGTAGACTATATGAAACCTTTACTCTGGGAACTATTAGGAAGGGGCTGTATTCACCTTCTTTTTTGTACGCAAACTGAACTGAATTGCCTTTTACTTCTCTGAAATGTGCTTCCTTCCTCCTAGAAATCCAAATTATATTCCTTCACATCAATACAATTTAATTCTTTGTTATCCACAGTCCTTTTGACCAGAACTAAAAGTCCATGAAGTGATATCTGTACATGAAAGCAACCCTTGCCAGGATGAATCAACATTTTCAAACTGAGCACAAATTCCTTCTTTTTTGCCTTTACTGTATGCATGATCTTAAAATAATTAGTAGATGTAAAAAATCTACATAAGCTTAATGTAGGCAACCACTGGAAATGTGGGTTTGCAACTGTCATAAAGCACGGTTAGCACAGGCAATGATCTAGGTTGGAAAAGTTGTGATCCAAAATATGTGGAAGTGCCTATTTCTAGAGTGCCTATAGGCTATGCACAATTTTTAGATTTATAGCACCTAAATGAATATAAGCACAATCAAAAAGAAACTCCACAAAGAAGCATTCCGAATCTCTAGATAAAGGAAGGACTTATTTTCTGATAAGCATTTTGATAGTTTTTCTCAAAACTACATTGACCACGGTTTCCTTTATTGCAGAAAATGCAGAGCCCAGACAATTCATGTGGATGTAAAATTGTGAAAAGACTCAGCCTCAATTTCATGTGGGTCACTCTGAATAGCACCCCATTTAACCAAGAAAAATCATCAACTTATCCTTGCTTTTTATTGTTGGCACTGAATTAATATGAAGTGTTTCCCATTTTAACATTTCATTTTACATTAAGTCCCTTGACAATAGTATCTACATAATCAGTGACTAATCAGATGTGACTCTAAAGAAGAATTGCCTCCAAGTTGTCCCAGTGACATATGGGAAATATGTGAGGGGGAGAACCTCACTTTTGACAGGTTGACATTTCAAAGTCAAACTGAACATTAAAAGCACTTACTTCAGTTTTACGAAGCCACAATGTGACAGCAGGAGAACAGAGTTTCCTCGGGCATTAACATTCAGGCCCCACAAAACATTAATAAAGGGTCATTAGAACCAAATCTTTATTAGAAAGGAGCAGGATAGATATAGCATCCACTGCAACAATGACACTCAGTTTAACCTTTTATTGGAACAAATTGGATAAGGGCGAAAATATCTGGAACAGACCAATTGTCTTGATTTTTAAAAGCCTGGATTTTGTCAGGCTGTCAGAGGCCTTCCAGATATACATTGGCTTTCTAAAAAATGTGGATTTTTTGCCAAAAGCTTTCTTCAATTTTTTAAGTTCTAACTATATTAATTGTTGTTATAGCTTTCTGAGTTATGGATAATAATCTCTTTTCTTATTATTATAAATGTTTGATATGTAGCACTTTGGTGCATGCACATATTGGTTTCAGTCCTCTCCTATAAGATTCTGGCTCCTAACACTGATACTTTAATCCTTGTTACTGTTTATTCTAAGCTAGCCAACATTTCAGGTTTTTTTTACTGACTTTGCAGTAAAAGAGAACTAATGAAGTCATGGGTTGGGACTCATAAACAATATAGATCTTGTATTCAATAGCTGAGAAGAATCCAACACAAACTTAGGCAATAAAACTATGATAGAGATGAGATACATAGATGATAGAAGATGATAGATAGACAGACAGACAGACGGACGGACGGACGGACGGACGGATGATAGGGAGATAGAATGACAAAATATGTGCTTTCAGTAATGAATTACACGTAATCGTTAATTCATAAGTACTGCAGAAAAATTAGAAGTTGTAATTCAATAATAGAGTATATGCTCGCATGAATAAATTATTCTATAGCCAAAATCCCTGGTTTCTCCAGTTAGAAAAATCAAATAGCAAATGTTTGAAAAAATGAAGTATAATAACTTAACTTTTCCAAAGTAGCTACGCAATGTCAGTCTTATCTTGTGCCAATACCACTGGAAAAGAAAAACGTATGTCACCAAGATGTTGTTGCATGACAGTTTTATGGTGATCCTTAACTTTCCATCTTTAGCTGAATCTTTGTTGTTGTTGCCTTTGTTTCATCTCTTTGTGTTCTCCATCTTCTTTGTCTTCCTCTTACCAATTTTCACAAAGAGAAATTGATGCTCTTAATCACTAGCAAAGCTAAGAAGATAATAGATGAGATCTTATGTGCTGCTCTAGAGAAATTCTTCCTGTCTCCAAATGTTTAAAAACACAAATAGGCATCTTTATGTCAAGAAAGGGCTACCATTTTTGCTCCCTAGTATGGAGTCTGTTTTGAACTTATACATCTACTTTGAGGAAAGAGAGCTGAAAACCAGTATTTTCTTCATTTTCTCTTTATATGTCCTTGACTGGACTAGCCCTTTTATGTTTATAGAATCAGTGTAAAACTCAATCATGGGGCAACACAATTGTCAAATGCATTTATCTGATGGTTAATAAAATGCACTAGGCTTTGCACACAATAAAGAAAAGGATTCTTGAGCATGTGAAACAAAAGAATGATCTACATATTATCTAATATTTCCTTCAAATGAATTGCACGGAATTAAAATTTCTGAGAATCTTTCAAACTCATGAATTGTTTACTAGTTTATCATAACAGATGCTTCAGACAAAGGAAGCAGGAAATTGTTGCAGCCTGTGGCTGATCTACAGCTTGACACAGATGAATGCAGTTGCGTAAATTGGTTGCGAGACTTTGTTGAAGAAAGCCAGGCAATAAGAAGGAATCAAAATTACAGCACCGCTGAAGGACTCGTTTGCCTGCAATCAACTAAAATTGTGCCATTTTCTGTCTTCTCTGCTGATAATGCAAATGTATTTTTTGGAAGAAAACTGCTTGATGTGTAATGCATCTAAAAGTAAAAACAAAAATCTTGTTTAAAAGATATGCTCAGAGAAACACTCTACACCTGTCAGACATGTCCTTGGCAAGATGGGGAAATTTTCAGAACAAAAATGGGCCCTAACATCAATAGATGTACAGTGGGACCATATCACAATTTTAAGACTAAATCAAATTCCTCTAGAAAAAGTACACTAAAATGCTTTGATATAATTCCTTCAGAAGTTGAAACATACTTTCCAATCTTATTGAATAGAGCTAATAAGATCTATCAAATCATGAAGAAAATATTGTCTCCATCCATCCATCCATGAACCATGGTGGTTGCACAAAGACCCTCCTAGCCTCAACTGCCACCTGCCCTTTGAATAGGAGTTGTGGGTTCAGGAGGACTCCCAAGTTGCTCACCAAGTCTCTCTGGGGTAAGCAACGCTGTCCAGAGTTAATAATATTAAACAACTAGATCCTAAGGTTCCTTGTACCCATGGTCACTCCATCTTGCCTGGCTTCAAAGGAAACCTGTTTCCCCCCCTAAAATCCTCCTACAGCCCCCAAGCACTGAAAGGGGGCAGCCACCGCATCACTTGGCTCGCCATGATATTTCTGGAACAAAACAGATCTGAGGCTGATTTCATGTCCATTTCAAGATGCTGGGTTTGTGCTTTAAAACCCTATTTGGCATGAGGATAGATTATTTGAGGGACATCCTTTCTCTGATTTTATCTGCTGTGCCATCAGATCCAGTAGAAAATGGATGCCATTGCCTAGGGAGCTACATTTAGCAGACTTAAAAGGAAGACCTTCTACCTGTTTTGTGGACCATCCTCCACACTAAAGTAAGGCTGGCTTCATCCCTGTTGATTTTCTGGAAGTCTCTCAAAACCTAATTTTGCCATCAGGCTCCAGAGCTCCAGGGGACTGGTGAGAACCTGAGATGCCTCCCCTATTATCTCTTAGCCTGGTGGTTTTTATAAAATAACTTTTTATATTAACTCTTTTATCATTTTTATATACATCATCAAGAGTCATTTTTGTGAGAAGGATAGCTATATAAACTTGATGAATAAATAAAATAATAAACTCATTTTATTTATCATCCATCATAAAGATCACAATAAGCCATATTAGCATCAAAAGCAAAATGGGAAGATGGGTTGCCTTTTGACTTTTTTGATTGGCATGCAATTCTATATTCTGTGTGGGTGGACTGCAATCAGCCTGCAAAGTACAAGTTGTTTGTGACTCTGTAAACATCATATCAATAGACAATTACAAATGGTCGGTATATGGAGATAAGATAGAACTTGGCCACAAAAAGTTAAAAGCTTACCTTTCATTAATCATGAGCACTGATGTGCATTATCGTCCACTGCCCAGATGGCTTGCTCACAAAGAAGAGGAATTAAAGTTAGTAAGAGCTTAGGTTTCTGTTTTGATGGCTGGGTTCAATAAAGGAGATAATATGCTGAAGTGAACTTTTCAGCAACTTTTATTTCAGAGGAAACCCTGATCAAGAGAAATTGTTTTGAGAGTGGCTTGAGAGGGGAAGAGATTATATTCTGTTAAAATAAAAACTGATTACTGTAGCATCCAAGTAGTTTGATTAATTTGATGTGAAAACAAAGAGAGGAAAATTTTGCAAATGAGATTTGGTTACTATACAAAATATAGTTTACTACATAAAACTATAGATTCACAGAAAGCTTGCTTCAAACTTATATTCTTACTTATCTAAGGCGAAAGTAGACATGATTTTTCCTAGAGTTTTATATTAAAATACATGTTTTTTAAAATGTAGATAAGGCTTGGGTAAAGACATATTTTTTTGGGGGGGGCACACAGTTAAGGGAAGAAATAATTGATGTACCAATAGCAACTTCACAGAAAGGATTTTCTTTGTGACCAAAGCACAGTAAAAAGAATTTTTCAAACTTGTCAACTTTAAGATGTGTGTACTTCAACTCCCAGAATTTCCCAGCCAATGGGGGAGGAAAATGTGGGAGATGGTCCACATATTTTAAAAATTCTGAGATTGAGAAATATTGCTCTAGATCAGTATTGTCAAACTGGTGGCTAGTGGGCAGGATGCATCACATGCTGGCTACGCCCACCCCAGCTTCGCAAATGGGGAAAACATCGCAAAAAGTCATGTGTTGGCAACGTGATGCTGCAAGTTGGACACCGTGCTCTATATGGTCCATCGTAGGAGTCTGTCCTATTCAGTTATCATCTGATCTTTAACTGGATACAATCAATATTCCTCCTTCCTACAGGTAGTCCTCACCTTATGACCATAATTTACCACGGAATTATGGCCATTAGTGATGCCAGTCATTAAGAGGGTCATCATGCAACAACCTGGTTTTACAACTTTTTTCATGGTGATCATAAAATAAACCTGACAGTCATTAAGAAAATGCTGTAATAGTTAATTGTTTGCAGTGGATTTTTTTTTTGCCAGAAACTGGAAATGAATACCAGTTTGTGGCAACAAATATCATAAATCACTGCAGGATGCTGTAATATAGAGGTGAGCCAGTTGGTAAGTGACCAAAATGTGGTCGTGTAACATAGGGGTAGGAACAAGCATTGGAAGCTCAAAAGCAAGTTTGTTTTTTGGGGGGGCCTATTGAACTTTCAAATTATCATTGTGGCCAGTTGTTAATGGAGGAGAATATTTAGCAAGAACTTTTTTTCAAGTGTGAACTCTCATAACCATTTGTTCTCAATCATTTTATTTATATATTCCTCTATATACATGAAATGTTCATACTAGAAAACATTAAGCAAAATAGTCTTGCCTTCCTATACTGTGTAGTTCACATCAAGGAAAACAGAAGCTGCAATGTTCTGGAAACCCACATACAGGGATTAGTTTTTACCTTGATTTTCATCACCCACTGGACACAAACTGGAAGTTATCATAATTCTATATTGCCTATCTGCAAAGAGAGAAAAGGAAAAATGCATCAAGGAAGTCCTTAGAACAGGGCTGTCAAACTTGTGGCCTGCAGGCTAAATGCATCACACACTGGCCATGGCCAGCCTGGTTTAGTGAAGGGAGGAGTTTGTAAGAGGAGTTTGTAAGAGGAGTGAAAAAGGCTATCTGTTTTAAAGCTGAACTTTACACAGCAGAGGACGAGGAATACAATACCACTTATTTCTTGTTTACCACAGTCCTTTCATCAGTCCCAAGAAGGTTTCACACCCATGTGCATTCTGATTCAGACAACTCTAAAGATACAGATAAATCCCAAATGATCTCAATAACTCTCAGAATGTTAATGACCAACCTGCAGAGTGCTAAAACTGACAGAAAAGAATATAAATCCTTCCATTCCCAAACAGTTAGTTAGAACTGAAGAAGTGTCTTGGATGAGAGGCCAAACATTTTCAAAGAAAAAAGAAATCCTATTACCTACAGTATTTACTTTACCATTTATTAATTACTTTAAGTTCAAACATGTTGAATTTGGAATGTATTATCAAATATCAAATCATCATTTCATCATCAAATATCTACTGAGCATACTTTGTATTTCTCATATTATTCTTAGCATGAATTAATTGATGCCTAATTACATACAGTATTTGGGGGGGTTGCATTATAATGAGTTTTCAGTTTATTAAAGTTCAATTTTCTGGTAGTTTTCTTCTCTGTCCAGTTTAAACCAGTTCTTATCAGGATCCATATTCTTGCTACCAGAAGCCCCATTCTTTCTTCTTCCTTCAAAGAACCTAGAAACATTGATAAAAGAAACTGCTTTACTCAAAGAGGTCCAGCTCCCATCAATCTAACAGTAATATTTATATTTTATTACAGATCACCATCTAAAGGAGAGTTTTGTACTCATCAGACAAGAAGTAATGCAAGAAACATTCATTCTAAATATGGTTTCAATTGACAATATTTAAGCAGCAATAAATTTAAATCAGTCTCAGAAAAATGATAAATGATAAGTATATATGAACAGCAGACAATGCATGCCATTATGCCATTACACCTGTTCACAAGTAGAGTTCACTTTTTTGAGATCAACCAAGTGTTAAGTCATTGGTTACAATAGAAATTGTGGTTAAGGCAGGAATAGAATTTACTGATTTTAACTTGGTTCCTTAACCACTAGAAAAACCAAACTGTTTTTCTTGTCACTTAATAAAAACATGCTGAGACAAATGTTGTCATAGAAATGTATACGTGATTTTAAAAAAGCAAAAGTTTTTTTTTCTGCAGTTGGATCCAGATTTGGAGGCTTGAACAGGTGTGGAAGTTTGGCAGTTGCCATATTTACCTCTTAAAGCCATTCCTAATAAAATGGCAACCACAAAACTGTGCATGGGCCTTGACCACAACAACCCGGGAAGCCTGTCCACTTCTCCCACTAATCAGCTGGCTAACACCACTTTCTCCCTTATTATTCTGCCCCAGGCGCCTGATGGACCCTGATGGGTTCCAGGCGGCGCTTGGGCCACTTCCTGTGCCCCTGACCCGCGCCCCGATGGAGGACCTCGTGGCCGCATGGAATACGGCGACCACGGGAGCCTTGGATCGGGTCGCGCCCTTGCGGCCTCTCTCGCGGCGGCGAGCCACCCTGGCTCCTTGGTTTACCGAGGAGCTGAGGGTGATGAAACGCCACAAGAGACGCCTAGAGAGAAGATGGAGGTCTAGCCGATCTGAATCTGACCGGACACAGGTAAGAGCCCATTTACGGACTTACATTGTGGCGCTGAGAGTGGCCAAACGTCATCATTGTGCCACTCTCATAGCATCCGCAGATAACCGCCCTGCCACCCTGTTTAGGGTGACCCGCTCCCTCCTTCAACAGAGGGTGCGGGAAGCCCCGCTACAGGGTAGAGCAGAGGAATTTGTGATTTATCTGCAGGAGAAAATCGCTCAGATACAGAACGAGCTAGCCCCCATTCATGGCCCAGTGGGTTGCCACGAGGCGGATCTTGTTTGGGAGGAGTTTGACTCCGTTACTTCCGAGGATATGGACAGGCTACGTGGGCGACTGCGAGCCACCACATGTTTATTGGACCCGTGTCCCTCCTGGCTTGTACTGGCATCCTGGGAGGTGACACGAGGCTGGCTCCAAGAGGTTGTCAACGCATCCTTAAGTGAGGGTTCCTTGCCTGCTTCCCTAAAAGAAGCTATGGTGAGGCCCCTCCTTAAGAAGCCCTCTTTGGATCCAGCTCTTCTGAACAACTATCGTCCAGTCTCCAACCTTCCCTTTCTGGCGAAGGTTGTTGAGAGTGTGGTGGCACAACAGTTTCCCCGTCACCTGGAGGAAGTTGATTATCTAGACCCGCGCCAGTCCGGCTTTCGGCCCGGGCATAGCACCGAGACGGCATTGGTCGCGTTGGTTGATGATCTCTGGAGGGCCAGAGATGGGGGTTGTTCCTCCATCCTGGTCCTATTAGACCTCTCGGCAGCTTTCGATACCATCGACCATGGTATCCTATTGCATCGGCTGGGGGGGTTGGGGGTGGGAGGCACCGTTTTACGGTGGTTCTCCTCCTACCTCTCTGGCCGATCGCAATTTGTGTTGGCAGGGGGGCAGAGGTCGACCGCGAGACCCCTCGCATGTGGGGTGCCTCAGGGGTCGATCCTCTCGCCCCTCCTGTTCAACACATACATGAAGCCGCTGGGTGAGATCATCCGTGGTTTTGGGGTAGAGTACCACCTGTACGCTGATGATACACAGCTGTACATTTCTACCCCAAACCACCCCAACGATGCCGTAGCGGTGATGTGCCAGTGCCTGGAAGCCGTACGGATCTGGATGGGAAGTAACGGACTCAGGCTCAACCCGACCAAGACCGAGTGGCTGTGGTTTCCGGCTGCCCGATTCAACCAGCTCATTCCATCGCTGGCCATAGGGGGCGAACATCTTGCCCCTGTGGATGGGGTGCGCAATTTGGGCGTCCTCCTGGATGCCCGGCTGTCCATGGAAGATCATGTGACAGCCGTGGCCAGGAGGGCGTTTTACCAGGTTCGCCTGGTTCGCCAATTGCGCCCCCTATTGGATCGGGACGCCCTTCGCACAGTCACTCATGCGCTCGTGACATCCCGACTGGACTATTGTAACTCTCTCTACATGGGGCTCCCCTTGAGGTGCACCCGGAGGCTTCAGTTGGTCCAGAACGCAGCCGCGCGAGCAATAATGGGGACCTCTAGGTTCACCCACGTAACATCGCTCTTGCGCGAGCTGCACTGGCTACCTGTCGTCTTCCGGGTGCGCTTCAAGGTGTTAGTTATCATCTTCAAAGCGCTCCATGGATCGGGACCTAGTTACCTGCGGGATTGGATCCTGCCCCATACCTCCTCACGGCCGATTCGCTCCCACAGAGAGGGACTTCTCCAGGTGCCGTCCACTAGACTCTGTCAGCGGGCGACGCCCAGGGGAAGGGCCTTCTCTGTGGCGGGCCCAGCCCTCTGGAACGATCTTCCCCCCGATATTAGGACAACTACGGACCTCCGCTCCTTCCGTTTAAAATTAAAGACACATCTTTTTCGCCTGGCCGGCCTTGGGTAGTCTCTTTTAAGGTAAGGGGTTTTAGGGGTTGTTTTAATTTAGTTTATGGGTTTTTAGCGCAGGATCAATTTAATTTATTTTTAACCTTGTATTTTGTTGCGGTCTTATTTGTGTTTTTAATTTGCCTGTGCCCCGCCTCGAGTCCCTTTGGGGAGAGAGAGCGGGATATAAAATTAAATTATTATTATTATTATTATTATTATTATTATTATTAAGGAACCAAAAATTTGCAGTAAAACTCCAAGCAGGAGGGAAAAGGGAGCATTACTTTTTGCTTGCGTGCTTTTCTACCTCATTTAAAATGGTATAAATGTAGTATAAAACTCTCATGTTAAACAAACAAAACAGGTTATTCTGAATGTCTTCAAATATCTGGGTGTAAAATGCTGGGCACTGAGCTCAATGAACCTCATTAATACAGTATTTAACACTTTGTAGCATTTAAATCCTTTTATACCTACTTCAACAAGTTAAGAATTGACTGTAAAGATATTCCATGGAGAGCACCAATCTCTACTAAATATACATTGCAGTATATAAATTATAACCTTTGTGTATTGTGTAGGTAAAGCTGAAGGCAAATTCACATATATTACCAACTTTGGTGCTAATGCCCAATTAGTCAGTTCTTTTCGTCAATGTTTCAGAATTGGGAAAAATCAATAACAATCTTTCCTGGGTGTTTCTTTTTTTTTTTTTTATTGAAAAAGTTTTATTGAGTTTTACAAAAAATTTTAACAAAAAGGGTAGAGTAAGGTGAGTTAACAAGATATTTTGAGAACTTTCACGTCGGAAACGTTGGCCCCTCCCGGGCTTCTTAATAAGACATTGGTAATACATTTTTCGGTAATACAACAAGGTGAAAATAAATGCATACATATAAATTCTGAATTCTATGCTGGCAGTCGTATACAAACATCCAGATAAAAAATTATACTGTATTAATAAAAATAAAGATAAAAGTCATTTTTTAGATCTAAGTCTCTTAGCAATTGTGTCTTCTTGTTCTCCTTCCTGGCCCTCAGCGGGTGGGGCCACGGCCTCCTCTGTCCCCCCTGAATCTTCCCCCAGGATAGAGGAATGTTTTTTAAGAAAGGCTTCCGCCTCAGCAACTGTTTTAATCCTAACTCTTCCTCCTTCCCAGAACACCAGCATCCCTTCTGGCATCGCCCACTTAAACCAAATCCCGTGGTTAAACAATATTTTAGATAAGAAGGAATATTTCCTCCTCAACTCTCTAATTTTTTTTGGGATCTGCTTCAAGATAGCGACTTCCCGGGTGTTTCTTAAGGTGCATAAATTAGTGAGTGCAATATAAAAAAAAAAGATTCAGGTCCTAGTGTTAAATGCAAATTCACAACAACAATAATAGCAATAATGCTATAAAGCTATAGTACATAATTTACTGGATCAGTAATTTTTAAAAATATGGAAATGCAAGCTCAAAATTATTATTAAAAGTTAAAAATTACTTTTGCAATGAAGAATAAATGTATTCAGATCTATTCTTAGTTATATTAATATTTATAATATCTCGCCTCTCCTGTTCAACACCTATGTGAAGCTGCTGGGCGAGATCATCCGTGGTTTTGGGGTAGAGTACCATCTCTACGCTGACGACACGCAGCTGTATATATCTACCCCAAACCACCCCAACAATGCCGTAGAGGTGATGTGCCAGTGCCTGGAAGCCGTGCGAGCCTGGATGGGAAGCAACAGACTCAGACTCAACCCGTCCAAGACCGAGTGGCTGTGGTTTCCGGCATCCCGGTACAACCAGTTGACTCGATCACTGGCCATAGGGGGTGAACATCTAACCTCTGTGGATGGGGCACGCAACTTGGGCATCATCCTTGATGCATGGCTGTCCATGGAAGATCAAGTGAGGGCGTTTTACCAGGTTCGCCTGGTACGCCAGTTGCATCCCCTATTGGATCGGGATGCCCTCTGCACAGTCACTCATGCCCTCGTGACATCCCGACTGGACTACTGTAATACTCTCTACATGGGGCTCCCCTTGAGGTGCACCCGAAGGCTTCAGCTTGTCCAGAATGCAGCCGTGCGGGCAGTTATGGGAACCTCTAGGTTTTCCCATGGAACACCGCTCCTGCGCGAGCTGCATTGGCTGCCTGTCGTCTTTCGGGTGTGCTTCAAGGTGTTGGTCATCATCTTTAAAGCGCTCCATGGCACGGGACCTAGCTATCTGCGGGATCGCATCCTGCCCCATACATCTCTGCGGCCGATTCGCTCCCACAGAGAGGGACTTCTCCGGGTGCTGTCCACTAGACTGTGTCAGCGGGCGGCGCCCAGGGGAAGGGCCTTCTCTGTGGCGGGCCCGACCCTCTGGAACGACCTGCCCCCCGAAATTAGAACAACTACGGACCTCTGCTCCTTCCGTCAAAAATTAAAAACGCACTTTTTCTGCTTGGCCGGCCTAGGTTAGTCATCTGTTTATTGTTTTAATTGGTTTTTAAGGGGTTTAGTTTTTAGTATTTTGGGTTTTTAGCGCAGGGATAACTTGTTTAATCTGATTTTTATATATTTATGATGTATTTATGTTTGTATGTTTTTTAATTCCCCTGTGCACCGCTCCGAGTCCCTTTGGGGAGAGGGAGCGGTCTATAAATTTAATTTTTTTATTATTATTAATTTATTATAATAAATAATAAATAATAAATAATAAATAATAAATAATAAATAATAAATAATAAATAATAAATAATAAATAATAAATAATAAATAATAAATAATAAATAATAAATAATAAATAATAAATAATAAATAATAAATAATAAATAATAAATAATAAATAATAAATAATAAATAATAAATAATAAATAATAAATAATAAATAATAAATAATAAATAATAAATAATAAATAATAAAAATATTTTCCTAAACAAATTTGTGTGCATGGTTTTTCACAATCACTCTCTTTCTCTTACTTTTACACTCTCTGTTTCCTCCCACCCCAAATTTCCACCTCTATTTTTAGTTTTGTTTTAGTATTTTTCTTTTAATTATTAAAGTTTTAAATTGACATTTGAATTTTTTTTTAAAAAATAACAAAATGCTGGGAGGATTGGAGGGAAATGTGAACTTGGGTGCATGTATAATAAGAATGTGAGATGAACTCCTTGGGCTAATAGTTATTCATCCATGATTTAGTAGAACTAATAATATGTTATGATGTTTTTCTTTTTTCCCTTTTTTGCCTTTGGTATTGCTCCTGATGTTATGACATCTATAATTTTCCTATCCCTTGAGGTAGAGACAACAAGACAATCAAAACAGTCAAGATCTCTCTTGTTTTTTCAGTGCAAGTAAATATCAGTTAATTATTTTCTATTTCAACCAGAACTGCCTGAAAATTTAATCAGAAGGATTGGATGATGGTGAGTTCCTGTCAGTTCAGGCAAACCGGTAGTGGCAGCAGCGGGAGGCTCCACCCACCCACCCAGACATTTCTGCACATGCGCATTTGTACATGCAATGTAAAATTTCACAATTCATGTAAATATCTATTCTTTTCATATATTTTTTAATCCTGCACTTTAATATCAACATTAGGACAAGGCCTTCATTTCCCATAAAGTTATATTCATCTAGTGGGCAAATATATGCACAGCTTGGAAAGAGGCTGAAAGAATCTACAGGTTCAAAGACAATATCTTTTTCAACTTAACTTAGACCTTAAAGAAAGCAAATTAAATGCATGGAATTAAATCTCAGAGCTTTTTTTTTTTAATGTGAAGAACAGAAAATAGACTTTAAATTGAGACTCTGTAAACGTGAAAAGGAGAAATAGGGGGGAATTTAAAAGGCCTTTTTAAGTATTATTGATTTATGTTCCAATATAATTGCCCCTAAAACTATCTTCTATTCTTCTGCTAATATGTGAGCAAAATATTTTAGCTACCCTTTATAGTATTTTGCTTGGGAAATTATCTGAGAATGTGAAGTTGGATGACATTGAACAACAGGTCACATATTCTGAATTTCAATACTAATGTCGCAAAGTGAATTTCACCAGGTGTAGCTTTCTCTTCCTAAGCACCCCAAAAATCTTTGTTTTCTTTGACATTTGTGATAATAGGTAGTCCTGGTTTAATAAATGCCTCAAACAATTAATTTTCTTTAAAAAATACATTTAAATTTGAATTTAATATTGCAGCAATACTACACTAGCTCCAGAAAGGAGCCCTCTGCAAATATTTATACTTTGCTTTCATAATATATTCTTGCCTGAGGCTTTGGCTAGCTCTGAACAGCTGGCATTTAGTAATTTAAACTGTATGCAGAAGAATACAAAGCAAAAAAGGTGCAAAGGAATAGAGAGATGTCCTTGAAGAGAATATGTGACATCCATTAGGATAAGATAAATTTAACCTAGGAAAACAGGAAGGTGTGACAAAGGAATTCAAGATTGTTCCACCTGAGATCTCTATGGTATAAGAAAGAGGGGGAAACGAAATGCTGCCAGGCTTTTAACATTCTGTTAATAGAATTAGTATCAATAAAATACAGTTTTTATATTTTTGTGGCATTTTTTTCATGACATGATCTACATTACAGGGCTGACATAGGGTTAGAATTAGAGTTCTCTCTGAAGGAAGGTGGTGTGCATCAGAAAGTGAGTTTTTGGAAGTCATAGAAGAACAGGTTTTTCTTTACTTAAGAAAGTGTCAGAGTGGAGACACAGTCCAAGATGGTGACAATGAGCAGCAGCTTTGAGTTTTGTTCTGCTTTTTGTTCTCTATTTTTACTCTTTTTAAAATATTCTCTCTACTTTTTAAGTAATTTTTAACTTTTAATTTTAAAAGTTTTAATTTGTTTTACTTTCACCAGTTGAGGGATTCAGCTTTTACTCCAGCTTTTTGCTCCAGCTAATAAAGCATTTAGAGAATGAGAGGGAAGTTTTCTCTACTAAGAAAATGTCACCCATGCAAGCATTCTAAAACTTTGGTTTGTATAAATAAATGCATATTTTATCCGAGAAAGCAGAATATAAATTTAATAAGCAAACAAATGTTTGTTTGTTTATTTATTTATTTATTTATTTATTTAATTTATTTAATTTATTTAATTTATTTAATTTATTTAATTTATTTAATTTATTTAATTTATTTATTTAATTTATTTATTTATTTATTTATTTATTTAATTATTTATTTATTTATTTATTTATTTATTTGTTAAATTTATATTGTGCCTTTTCCATGAGATCTTAAGATGACTCACATGCAGATATCTTGAATTTTATCATCGATGAGAGACAAGTTGGCTGAAAAAGCAACTGGTAATAGGTTCTCTGCAATTTGCAGAGAACCTATTATAATACATCTCAATTTAAGAAGTTTGTAAAATGCTATTTCTCAAGAATTATTTATATATTAATAAAATTAATTTATAGGGCTGCCTAATTCCAAAATGATTACTTACAATTTTAAACAGAATAGGAACTCTGCCATCTGGTGAGGACACCAAAACCTATGTTTCTCATACAACTCCCATTTTCAAAGACTGTCAACCCCTTATCCCAGGCCCAGGTTTTGAAACCTTTTTAAAAGGTTGGCAAATTAAAAGTAATTTGAATCTCTGGGGAGATGCTGTTCCAGAATCATGCATTCTTATTGCATTCTTTGACAAAGTGACAAAATTTGTGGATCAAAGGAATGCCATCGATATAGTTTACTTGGACATGCCTTCAATAAGGCATTTGATAAGATAGACTGTAACCTACTACTAGATAAAGTAGAAGAATGTGGGTTAGACAGCATCACCACCAGATGGATTCATAACCCGCTGACCAACCGCACTCAACGTGTAGTCGTCAATGGAAATGCATCTACATGGAGGGAAGTATGCAGTGGAGTACCCCAAGGCTCTGTTTTAGGCCCAGTACTCTTCAACATCTTCATCAATGATTTGGACGAGGGAATAAATGGGGAACTCATCAAATTTGCAGATGACACCAAGATGGCAGGAATAGCCAACACTCCAGAAGATAGGCTTAAGATACAGAAGGATCTTGACAAACTTGAACACTGGGCACTATCTAAGAAAATGAATTTCAATGGTGAAAAGAGTAAGGTTCTACATTTAGGCAAGAAAAAGGAAATGCATAGGTACCGTATAGATCAGGGGTCCCCAACCCCCGGTCCGCGGACCGGTGCCGGTCCGCGGCTTCATAGGAACCGGGCCGCAGGGCCGGCGAGGAGGAGGGAGCAGCGCCCTGGGCAGAGGATGGGCGAGCGCGCCTCCACGCCTCCTTCCGACGGCCACCTCAGCGCCCTGCACTTTCCGGGGCTTCCTGGAGGGGCCAGCATCTCGACTGGGGAGGTTATTCCGCAGCGGGCGGGCGAAGGACCCAAGCTGCGTGCCGCCAAAGCCATCCGGGCGCCGCACGCCCAGCCCCGGACGGCTTCGGCAGCACGCAGCTTGGGTCCTTCGCCCGCCCGCCTGCCCGCTGCGGGATAACCTTCCCAGTCGACATGCTGGCCCCTCCTCCTCGCCTGCACTAGCCGCAGCTTGGGTCTTCTGTCCGCTCGCTGCGGGATAACCTCCGCAACTGACATGCTGCTTCCCCGGGTGGAGGAAGGGAGGGAGAGAATGGCAGACGCACAGAGAGGCAGACTTAGAGAGACAGAAAGAGAGAGAGGGGGAAACAGACACACACCCAGACACACACACACACACACACACACAGAGTGACAGATGGGTGGGGGGGAGGAGAGAGAGAGAGAGAAACAGAGAAGGAGAAAGAAAGAAAAATAGGAAAAAAGATGAATGGAGGGTGGGAGGGAGGGAGTGAAAGAAAGAAGGGGGAGGGAGGAGGAAGGGAGCAGTGAAAGAAGGAAGGAAAGAAAGAAAGAAAAAGAAAGAGGGATGGAGGGTAAGAGGGAAGGAAGGAAAGAAGGGAGGGAGGGGGAGGGAGGCAATGGAAGGAAGGAAAGGAAAGGAATGGAGAGGAATGGAGAGGAATGGAAAGGAAAGGAATGGAAAGGAATGGAGAGGAATGGAAAGGAAAGGAAAGGAAAGAAAGGGAATCGAAAGGAATGGAATGGAAAGGAATGGAAAGGAATGGAAAGGAATGGAAAGGAATGGAGAGGAATGGAAAGGAATGGAAAGGAAAGGAATGGAAAGGAATGGAAAGGAAAGGAATGGAGAGGAATGGAAAGGAAAGGAAAGGAAAGGAAGGGAATTGAAAGGAATGGAATGGAAAGGAATGGAAAGGAATGGAGAGGAATGGAAAGGAAAGGAAAGGAATGGAAAGGAAAGGAAAGGAATGGAGAGGAATGGAGAGGAATGGAAAGGAAAGGAAAGGAATGGAAAGGAATGGAGAGGAATGGAAAGGAATGGAAAGGAAAGGAATGGAAAGGAAAGGAATGGAAAGGAAAGGAATGGAGAGGAATGGAAAGGAAAGGAAAGGAAAGGAAGGGAATTGAAAGGAATGGAATGGAAAGGAAAGGAATGGAGAGGAATGGAAAGGAATGGAGAGGAATGGAGAGGAATGGAAAGGAAAGGAATGGAGAGGAATGGAGAGGAATGGAAAGGAAAAGAAAGGAAAGGAAGGGAATCGAAAGGAATGGAATGGAAAGGAATGGAGAGGAATGGAAAGGAAAGGAATGGAGAGGAATGGAGAGGAATGGAAAGGAAAGGAAAGGAAAGGAAGGGAATCGAAAGGAATGGAAAGGAAACGAAAGGAATGGAAAGGAATGGAAAGGAAAGGAATGGAAAGGAATGGAGAGGAATGGAGAGGAATGGAAAGGAATGGAAAGGAAAGGAATGGAAAGGAAAGGAAAGGAATGGAAAGGAAAGGAATGGAGAGGAATGGAAAGGAAAGGAAAGGAAAGGAAAGAAAAGAAAGGGAATGGAAAGGAATTTATTTATTTATTTTTTAAATTTATATCCCGCCCTTCTCCACGAAGGACCCAGGGCGGCGCACAGGAAAATTTAAAAACATACAAAATACAATAAATATAATTTAAAAAACTATTAAATAACCTATCCTGCGCTAAAACCAAATTTTAAAAACCCAATTTAAAACTACCTAAAAGTCCCCATGGGAGGTTAGGCTAGGCCGGCTTGTTGAAACAAATATGTCTTAAGACATTGGCGGAAGAGGCGGAGGTCGGTGATGGTACGTAATGGAATGGAAAGGAATGGAAAGGAAAGGAATGGAGAGGAATGGAAAGGAATGGAGAGGAATGGGGAGGAATGGAAAGGAAAGGAAAGGAATGGAAAGGAAAGGAAAGGAATGGAGAGGAATGGAGAGGAATGGAAAGGAAAGGAAAGGAATGGAGAGGAATGGAAAGGAATGGAAAGGAATGGAGAGGAATGGAGAGGAATGGAAAGGAATGGAAAGGAAAGGAATGGAAAGGAAAGGAATGGAAAGGAAAGGAATGGAGAGGAATGGAAAGGAAAGGAAAGGAAGGGAATTGAAAGGAATGGAATGGAAAGGAATGGAAAGGAAAGGAATGGAGAGGAGTGGAAAGGAATGGAGAGGAATGGAGAGGAATGGAAAGGAAAGGAATGGAGAGGAATGGAGCGGAATGGAAAGGAAAGGAAAGGAAAGGAAAGGAAGGGAATCGAAACGAATGGAAAGGAAAGGAAAGGAATGGAAAGGAATGGAAAGGAAAGGAATGGAGAGGAATGGAAAGGAATGGAGAGGAATGGAGAGGAATGGAAAGGAAAGGAAAGGAATGGAGAGGAATGGAGAGGAATGGAAAGGAAAGGAAAGGAAAGGAAGGGAATCGAAAGGAATGGAAAGGAAAGGAAAGGAATGGAAAGGAAAGGAATGGAGAGGAATGGAGAGGAATGGAAAGGAAAGGAAAGGAAGGGAATCGAAAGGAATGGAATGGAAAGGAAAGGAATGGAAAGGAAAGGAATGGAATGGAAAGGAATGGAAAGGAAAGGAATGGAAAGGAAAGGAATGGAAAGGAAAGGAAAGGAATGGAAAGGAAAGGAATGGAAAGGAATGGAAAGGAAAGGAATGGAAAGGAAAGGAATGGAAAGGAATGGAAAGGAATGGAAAGGAAAGGAAGGGAATCGAAAGGAATGGAATGGAAAGGAATGGAAAGGAAAGGAATGGAAAGGAATGGAAAGGAAAGGAATGGAAAGGAAAGGAAAGGAATGGAAAGGAATGGAAAGGAAAGGAATGGAAAGGAATGGAAAGGAAAGGAAGGGAATTGAAAGGAATGGAATGGAAAGGAAAGGAAAGGAAAGGAATGGAAAGGAATGGAAAGGAATGGAATGGAATGGAATGGAAAGGAATGGAATGGAATGGAAAGGAATGGAAAGGAAAGGAAGAAATCTATTTTCCTATTTCCTTCCACCTCAAGCTACCTGTTTAGTTAACCAGGTTAAAGATCTATTTTTCTCCCACCGGTCATTTCAAAGGAATCACATCCTCTGAGTCATTTCCTGGATTCAAACCAGCATCCGAAAGAGTCATGGGCTGCCTTTATATATAACGAGTGCCCATAAATCCATTTTTACCATCTTCAGAAGACCAAAGACCAGCCAGAAATGGAAGGAAGGAAGGAAGGAAGGAAGGAAGGAAGGAAGGAAGGAAGGAAGGAAGGAAGGAAGGAAGGAAGGAAGAACTTATGACTACTATTGAGCCCAAAATTTTGGTTGCTAAGCAAGACCGTTAAGTGAGTTTCACCACATTTTCCAAGTTGGCCACGGGTCACATGACAACTGAGCCACTCCCACAAAAAAGGCCACACCTTCTGGCTCTCAAAAGAAATTTCAGTATTGGTACTGTTGATATTTGGCTCTATTGACTAATAAGTTTTCCCACCACTGCCCTAGAGGGCCAAGTGAGCCGACTCCCCCCCCCCACGTGCGCATGCTCCCCCTCCCCCTCTCCTCCTCTAGGCCAGCCGGTCCGCAGAATGTTCTTTAAAATGAAACCGGTCCCTGGTGCAAAAAAGGTTGGGGACCCCTGGTATAGATGATACCTTGCTCAATAGTAGTAACTGTGAGAGGGATCTTGGAGTCCTAGTGGGCAACCATTTAAATATGAGCCAGCAGTGTGCAGCAGCTGCCAAAAAAGCCAATACAGTTCAAGGCTACATAAACAGAGGGATAGAATCAAGATCACGTGAAGTGTTAATACCACTTTATAATGCCTTGGTGAGGCCACACTTGGAATACTGCATTCAGTTTTGGTCACCACGATGTAGAAAAGACATGGAGACTCTATTATTAAAAAAGAGTTTTATTGGTTTTTACAAATTTTAGATAGGAAAAGGGTATAAGGTATAAATGAGATATTTTGAGGGCATCCATGTCGGAGGTGTCAGCCACCTCCGAGGCTTCATACAGAAAAAAAAGATAATACAATAAATTTTCATTTCCCTACAAAGTGGAAAGAGATACATACATATATCATTTCACAATTTCATGCAATCAATCATTTGTTTCCATAGACATCCAGATAAAGGTTACACTATATAAAAGAAAGTCATTTTTGAGATCTGAGTCTTTTATCTATTGTATCCTCTTCTCCTTGACCGCCAGTGGGCGAAGCCATGGCCCCTCCCATTCCCCCATTTTCATCCTCCAGGATTGAGGAATGTTTTTTTAAGAAAGGCTTCCGCCTCTGCAATTGTTTTAATTCTTACTCTCCCCCCCTCCCAGAACACTAACATTCCTTCGGGCATCGACCATTTGAACCACACCCCTTTTTTATATAATCTTTTTGATAAGAAGGAGTACTTCCTTCTTATCTCTCGAATCTTTTTCGGGATCTGTTTCAAAATGGCAATTTCACTCTGTTGATATATCAAAGGACCATCTCTCTGTGCTCTCAGGATCTCATCCCTCGACCTTCTTACAAATTTAATATGTATCTCTCTGGGTACTTCATTTATTCTGGCATATGCTGAATTAATTCTATAAATCAAATCAATGTCCCCCCCAATATCTTCTTTGCTCTTTTTAGTATAATCTGCTAACATCGTGCACATTAAATCTTTTAAATTCTCGGAGTCTGCTTCAGGAACATTTTGAAACCTTAAAAAGTAAGACATTCTTTCAAAATCCATCCTAGACATATGACCAGCTAATTCCACTATTTCTTTTTGAGAATTGCTTATCTCTCCCCTCATCTCAACCGCCCCCTCCAATCCATCAATTCTTTGTTTATTTTCCATTAGTGCTTTTTGTGTCTCCAAAAGTTCCAATTTTGAACTAACATTGTCTTTCCGGATTTCTTTTATCTCTTTCATAATGTTTTGAAGAGCCATAATGAAAGTGTTAAGTTCTTGTCACTAATATGGTGTCTGTTGGAGAAGTAGTCCGTGAGGCGAGGAGAGAGTAAAAGTCAATATCCAAATTCAAAATACAATTTGCATAAAATCCAGAGAGAGAACAATTTTTTAGCAACAATCAAATAGGAGAAGAAAGAAGGCACATCTGGGAGAAATCCTAAGAGTCAGTTACATTAGCTTATAAGTAAAGTTAAGTCCCATAAAGACAAAGGAGTGTCAGCACATCACAAAGAGAAATATTTCTTGCTGAGAACAAAGAAGCGCCATCTTTTCCGCCCCTCTGGCAGTCATGGAGAGCTAGTAAAAGTCCATCTCAATTGTTGCAAGACAGAGATACAAAGTATCAATAACGATCTTAAAGTGAAGAACTTTCATTTTCATTGTTTAGAGATCGGGTGTTAGTTTCTCCTCCTCCCCAAGCCTGGGGAGCATTTTAAAGCGCCGCTTTTTTTTTTCTTCCAAGGAGGGGTTTTACAAACTCCCCCCTCCTTCTTCTTTAAAAAAGAAAGTTGAAGGCATCAATCGTTAAATCACTCACAATCCACTCGGCAGCAGCAACGGAGCCTCGGTGTTGCCTCTGGCCCTGGCTTTGAGCCCGTCCTCAATCGTAGCAGTCCTGACACTCCATCGGCGAAGGGGACTCTTCCCCCCCCGCGCGTCTCGTTCTCCGGCGCCTGGGACGAGGTGGGAGCAACCACCCTGACCACCATCAGGGTGGGAGGCTCACCGCGAGCCGTCCATGCGGTGGGGGCTCTTTAGCAAGAGCCCCCGTGCCCCCGAAGGCACCGCTGGAGAAAACAAGCGGCGGACGTGTCTAAGACCCGTCTGTCGCCTCCGGAAACTGGAAGCAAAGTCCAAGATGTGGAGACTCTAGAAAGAGTGCAGAGAAGAGAAACAAAGATGATTACAGGACTGGAGACTAAAACATATAAGAACGGTTACAGGAACTGGGTATGTCTAGTTTAATGAAAAGAAGGACTAGGGGAGACATAATAGCAGTGTTCCAATATCTCAGGGGTTGCCACAAAGAAGAGAGAATCAAGCTATTCCCCAAGGCACCTGAGGGTAGAACAAGAAGCAATGGGTGGAAACTAATCAAGGAGAGAAGCAACTTAGAACTGAGGAGAACTAAGGCAGGGGGTTGGACTAGAAGACCTCCAAGGTCCCTTCCAACTCTGCTATTGTAGAAGGTAAGGGCTGCTAGATGACACTGTTTAATTGATGAAACCCCCAAGCATTTAAATTCTTTCTTCATACAAGTTAGGAAGAAAGCTTAGGAAATAGAAGATCCCTCAGATAATTATATTCTCTGCTATATAGACTGAAATTGTTATCACCATGTTAAAATACATCTAGAAACCTATTAGTAATCAATACAGTTCAGAGGGCTGACCCTGTCTCCAAAGTCATGTAGACTGCATTGAAACTGGCTACACACAAGGTGAGACCAATCCATGAGTAAAGGAGGCTTCCAACTACGAATGGATGCAACTGACACATAAGATGGATCTATACAAAGCCCTTTAATTGGCTACTATCTGCTCTTTCAGCATATACCAACCTAAATGGGTAAGAACAATTCCATTCAAGATCCAAGGTGGAAAGCCACAGGTCAACCATCGTCTCAGCAACATTTCATAAAAAAAGAGTTGAAAAGAGGATAAAAAAATTGTGACCAATGGTTAAATCTAATGATGGCCTCTTGTGGAGGCTCATATCACTATCTTCAAGACCAGCAGAACTATCTCTTCTTTCATGTTAATCTAGAAGAGATTTCAAAGAATTCAGAGAGGGCACATTATATGCTATGTGATTATTCATCAATAGGGACAACTACTTAAAAGAAGTAGAAGCAGCTCATGCTGGGCTCATTTGCTGACAATTGTAACTTCCATTTTTTAGATACCTTAATAATATTAATCCTGCTTTTCAGTTACTTTTCTATTATGGTATGTCAAAACATAATAGTTAATGCAATGACCTTGTTTGCACCTGGGAAAGAAGATTGGCTATTAGAAGTACATGGAAGGATGTTTCACATATGCATTTTCACTAGATAATCACCATATTTATTATTCAGCCTTTCCACTCAGTTTTGTCAGGCTGACATTTGCTCGTTGATATGACATTTGTCTTACTAGAACCTCAAACTATAGTTCAGCAAACAGTTTTACAGTCACTGCTAGTAATCTTCCAGATATCTCATATATAAAACTAAAAAAAACTTTTGATTTTTTAAAATAAAATATTGAAAAAATGTTAATTTATTTATTATAATTTTCTGAAGGAAACACTATAATCACCGTAATCAACTCTGATCTAAGAACTGCTTGCTATGTTTAAGAGTAAAATAATATTAAAAATGGAAAACAGGTTATGGATTTGTACAGTTTTTCTAGTAAAATAAATATCCATAAGCTGTATCTTAATTTATCTTACATTGAAAGATTGATATTGTATATAAGCACCAATCTGTTTAATAAGATTCATAGATCATAGCAAAAGAATTCATACTTCTAATTATTATACTTAGCAGGTAGGGGAAAGAATTTATATCTTTCAAAAATACTTCCCACACAATGCCAAACTTTGTTTATTTGAATGGGAAAACTTATGTCCGGAATTTGCATGTGATGCATACAGTGCACTATTGCTGCTGTCGTGTGGTACAGCTATAATCCAGCAGAGTATTTAATCAAACTTCAATCAAGATTATGACTAAATAAATGTTGTGATATAATTACCTAAATGTCATTACATTGCAACATAGCAAACAAGTACATGTAGTCATCATTTACCAACTGCTTGTACACCATTTGTAATTATAGTGCTGCTGAAAAAGGAGATTCACAATGAGTTCTCAAAACTGCAGTGGCCCCATAGTCACATAATCATAATTTGGGAACTTGGTAATCAGAGTACATTCAGGAAAGTTGTAGCACTTTGTGACTACCATTTATGACCTTCCGGCCAATTTCCACCAAGCAGTCATGGAGAAGTTGGCAGAAAGTCACAAATTAAAGTCATATGATGTCACACTTAATGGCTTCAGGTGATTTGCTTAACAACTGCAACTAGAACTAATGTCATAAGATGGGTGGAGTCAGGTGATGTTTCATTTATTTTTATAAACACATTGCTTAAGGGTTGCCATTCCTTATTGCGATCATTAAGTGAGAACTATCTATAGATGCACGGTAGAATTTGCACTGTAACTCTCAATGTACTTTTTTGTAACTACAATGCACTTATTCCTATTTTTATAAAATCTTGGCTATATGCAGATGACTTTGTAACCAGGGAAGCTGTCAGCATTCCAAAGAATATAATAATATAATATAAATGGTTTTCTTTTAATGCCAGAATCTTTGTGGTTGCAAATCTTTCAAAATTCAACATTCATGAGTAAAAACTTATGAATTTTCAGGTTGACAATGCCAAATTATCAAGAAAGTTGACACTTTTGTGAGATTTGATAGGGCTGGCAAGCTATTCCATGAAATAGAACAACAGTCCCTGGACCATAGATTGCCAGCTCTATTTTATTAATGCTACATCAAAGGGGTACATCAACATTTGAATCTATTCAGAATCAGTGGCCTGAACTATTTATAATCTGAGGTTTCTAATTGTTCATATATTTCTCCCATACATTCATTCTCCACACTGATTTTCCCAATAGAAGACATTGCAGAGAGATATGAAGGAAAGACCTATTATAGGAATTTGGCTTCACTTATAAAGAAACATTGATATTTCCATCAGAACTTCTCTTTCACCAAAATGTAAGATTGTATAATGCAAAAAGTAACTTGGATATAAAGACTTCATTTCCTTAGAGTCCTGCGGAAAAATCAGGTGGAACAACAGCTGATGACCTCTTTCTATCGGTCCATCATAGAAAGTGTCCTCACATATTGTATCACAGTGTGGTATGCTGGTTTAACAGTTGCGGAGAGGAAGGCACTACAGAGAGTGATCAATTCAGCACAAGAAACCATCGGTTGCCCTCTGACATCACTGGATAACATCGCCAGATCTTGCTGCTTTAGCAGAGCAAGGAAGATTCTCAAAGATGATTCACACCCTGGTTGGTATCTCTTTGTCCTTCTACCATCAGGCAGAAGATATCAAAGTATAGCCAGCCGAATGAACAGGTTTAAAGGTAGCTTCTATCCATGGGCTGTGAGACTTTTAAATTCAACCGCAATCACTCCATGCACATGCTAGTTTTTTCTTTTTTCTTTTCTCTCTTTTTTGTTTCTGTTATAATTTTGCACCAGTGAAGTTAAAACCAATTTCATTGTAATTTTTACAATGACAATAAAGATTATTATTATTATTATTATTATTATTATTATTATTATTATTATTATTATTATTATTATTATTATTATTATTATTATTATTATTATTATTATTATTATTATATCACAGATCAATATAGATGACTTTTCTCTTTGGCAGGAAAAAATAACTAACCAATTGCAAATAATACATAAATGGTAAAACCTTAGAGGAAGTTGATAAACCTGTGTATTTGGGTAAAATATTTAACATTTATTAACTATGAAAAAAATAGAAGCAGGAGTGGGTGGGTTGACACTGCTTTGAGAAATAGCTTTTAAGAAATGCTTCATGTGACGTTTTATACAACCCTATTATTTTACTTCTCTGTTCATTATTATGCTATGACCTAAGTGAACTTAAAATGCAAAAAACACATAAAGCCGGGGTGTTAAAAAAAACAGAGTTGACATATCAGGTACATAAAAATAATTGTGAAATTGCAAATGATTAGGAGATTGAACAGAAAGGTTAGCTGGGTGTTTGCACTCAGTGCAGTCCTTCTTTAAATCATTCTTTTCCTTAGTATAAGATAGACTGCAAAGGGCAAAAGTATGGCCGGGCAGTGGATGGGCACTGATTAATGGTTTCTGATACTCTAGTATATTTTTCTTATTTTTTGAAACAGAATTCTTCCTTATACTTAATAAAAAAACCAGTTTCAAACACACACGCACACAAGCACAAAACATGTGCATTTTGTAAATCTCTACAGCGAGATGACTCACTGCATCACAAGTGAAATACAATTTCCTTTAGTACAAAAATAATAGGTTTTCTACCCCTCAGAATCATTAATAGAACACCAGAGAATGTAGAGTAAAACATATGTTAGTCATTTAAGTTATTTTACAAATATCATTTATGAAGTTGCTAAATGAGCAAACCATAATTTATTTATTTATTTTATTTATTTTATTACATTTATATCCCGCCCTTCTCCACAGAGGACCCAGGGCGGCGCACAGGAAATTTAAAAAACATACACAATAGAAGATAGACAAATAATTTAAAATATATATTAAATAATCCCCAATCCTGTGCTAAAAACCAATTATTAAAAACCCAATTTAAAACTTTTCTAAAAGTCCCCATGGGAGGTTAGGCTAGGCCGGCTTGATGGAAAAAATATGTCTTTAAACATTTGCGGAAGAGGCGGAGGTCGGTGATGGTCCGGAGTTCAGGGGGTAGGTCGTTCCAAAGGGCAGGGCCCGCCACAGAGAAGGCTCTTCCCCTGGGTGTCGCCAGTCGGCATTGTCCGGCCGACGGCACCCTGAGAAGGCCCTCTCTGTGGGAGCGGATCGGTCTAAGGGATGTATGGGGCAGGAGACGGTCTCGCATATAACTAGGCCCCGAGCCATGGAGCGCTTTAAAGATGGTCGTCAGAACCTTGAAGCGCACCCGAAAGACCACAGGAAGCCAATGCAGCTCGCGCAGGATTGGTGTTATATGGGAGCTTCTGGTGGCTCCCGTAATTACCCGCGCGGCTGCGTTTTGGACTAGCTGTAGCTTTCGAGTGCACCTCAAGGGAAGCCCCATGTAGAGAGCATGTTATAACAACAAATTGATTTCGCCTACACCTTAGTGGCTGTTTTTAAAAACAGAGAAAATAAAGAGAAATGCCAATGGATTGCTCGATAGTAATCTCAACTTCTACTTACATTTATCTATATAAATAAAAATGTAAAATAGTTGTCCAAAGCCACTAATCTCAGAAATTACTGGACCGATTGACACAAAATTTTCACACAATGTTCCCAAGGACTTCTGAATCAATCATACATACCTTTTGTGTGCCTGGCACACGTGTGTCATGTGCATGGTACACAAACATAAAATGTACCCACTTGTGATGTTTTCACCTCCCTGTAGCTCCTCCCATCTGGCTGCTTCTTATGATGCGTTACGCACACACCCTTTACATTTCCAATAGTCATTTCCTCAGCAACCAAATAAGCTTCCAACATTGCCACACTGCATGGAGGCCTGCTAGGCCAAAAACTAGGCATGGGGGATGACACACTCCCAGGTGGCCCAGTTTGGTCCCAGGAGGCTGTATGGAGGCCTGCGAGGCCGAAAACTAGGTATGTAGGTAAAGGGATAGAGAGAGAAGGGAAAATACAGTAGGTAGGTAGAGAGAGGGGGGGAATACAGAAGGTAGGTAGTGGGTAGAAGGATAAAGAGAGGGGGGAAATGGTAGGTAGGGAGAGAGAGGGAGAGGGAGAACTACAATAGATATGTAGGTAGGTGGAGGAACAGTGACAAGGAGAAATACAGTAGGTAGGTAGGTAGAGGGATAGAGAGAGGGGGGGAGAAATACGGTAGGTAGGTAGGTAGGTAGGTGGAGAGAGGGGGAAATACAGTAGGTAGGTAGGTTGGGGGTTATACGGTGGTTGTCTGTATGTGTTTGTGTGTGCAGGTGTACATCTACACACAGATTGGTTGGCCATTTAACCAGACAGCAACGTGTGGCTGGGTACAGCTAGTATCAGATAAAACTACAGTAACAATAATTGATGGTACAGGTAGTTTTCATAGAACAACTGCCTCATTCAGTGACTGTTCAATTTTGATGGTGATGAAGAAGTAACTTTCCAATCAATCCTCACATTTCCTACCTTTGAGGTCTCTAAAGTGAAGGAAAGCTAAAGTAAGATTGTAACCATAATCGTAGTTTCACTTAGCATCTACTTCATTTAATGATTGAGTTTCTAGTTCTATTTGTGGTCACTAAATAAGATTTATTTGTGATTTATTTTCCTGGCTAAAATTAATTACTGTATGACCTATAATTGGAAAGGCAACATTATCATGATTGAAATAAGAATAGGATAGGATAGGATAGGATAGGATAGGATAGGATAGGATAGGATAGGATAGGATAGGATAGGATAGGATAGAAGAGTTGAAAGGAACCTTTGAGGTTTTCAAGTCCAACCCCCTGCTTAGGCAGGAAACCCTATATCATTTCAGACAAATGGTTATCTAATCTCTTCTGAAAAACTTGCAGTGTTGGAGCATTTACAATTTCTGAAGGCAAGTTTTCCCACTGATTAAATGTTCTAACTGTGAGGAAATTTCTCCTTAGTTCTAAGTTGCTTCTCTCCTTGATTAGTTTTCATCCATTGCTTCTTGGCCTACCTTAGGTGCTTTGGAGAATAGCTTGACTCCCTCTTATTTGTGGCAGCCCCTGAAATATTGGAACATTGCTATCATGTCTTCCCTAGTCCTTCTTTTCATCAAACAATTAAAATGAATATATGTTAAAGATTTGAATTCACCAAGAGCTTTTGTTAAAAGGTAGGCTCCTTAAGATAAACAGAGTGTTAAAATAATACAGTCATAAATAGCATAGGTAGCATTAAAAATAGATTCAGAATGCTGTTGTTTTAGATAGGAAATCCTATCTAAAGATAGGCTTAGTTCAGTTGTCAATGAATGCTATGAGTAAGGTAACCAGATTTCAACTTGACTAAAGCGGGACACCATCAACCGGGGGGGAGGCACACCCACTTCCCTCGCTGGCCTTGGGGCGTGCAGGCCAACCCCCTCCCTCCCCCCACAAGCAGGGCACCTGCAGGTAGGCGTCTGGTGGGGCGGCGGGGCCGGGTGGGCACCAGGCGCTCTGCATGCGCTCAGAGGCATGGGGCGTGGGCAGGAAGCAGCGGGCTGGTGGGCAGGCAGGCAGGCAGAAGGGGAGGGCGCGAGGGCGGAGTCAGACCCAGGCAGGCATCAGGCGGCGGAAGAGGAGGAGAGCCAGCCAGAGTCCGTGCGGCCCTGAACTTCTTTGCGCCGCACCGCAATGCGCTGAGAGTGGCTGGCCGGAAGCCCCACCGCTGCTGCTTCCTTGCCTGGCTCGTCCCGGGCGCCCATGGCGGGACAGGCAGGCGGCGATGGGGCTTCTGGCCAGCCGCTCTCAGCGCATCACAGCATGACGCAAAGAAGTTCAGGGCCGCACGGACTCCGGCTGGCTCTCCTCCTCTTCCGCCGCCTGCTGCCTGCCTGGGTCTGGCTCCTTCCTCACTGGCGCTTCTTTGCCTGGTTCATCCCGGGTG
Source organism: Rhabdophis nuchalis (assembly GCA_039707465.1). Taxonomy (NCBI): domain Eukaryota; kingdom Metazoa; phylum Chordata; class Lepidosauria; order Squamata; family Natricidae; genus Rhabdophis; species Rhabdophis nuchalis. The sequence goes on along the minus strand of CM077647.1, from coordinate 48,638,999 downwards.
CCCATGGCAGGACAGGCGGGACAGCGCATGGCCCTGGGCACCCATTTTTTTATTTTATTTTTATTTTATTTTATTTAATTTGTAAAACCGCTCCCTCTCCCCACAGGGACTCGGGGCGGTGCACAGGGAAAATAAGACAATAAATATACAGCATTACATAAAAACGAATTAAATCAATTCCTGTGCTAAAATCCCAATTATAACTAAAATACCCAATAATAAATAAAACCCTATAGCAGAGAGACTATCCAAGGCCGGCCAGGCGGAAAAGATGTGTCTTTAGTTTCAGGCAGAAGGAGCGGAGGTCCGTAGTTGTTCTAATGTTGGGGGGAAGGTCGTTCCAGAGGGCTGGGCCCACCACAGAGAGCGCCCTTCCCCTGGGCGTCGCCCGCTGACAAAGTCTAGTGGACGGCACCCGGAGAAGCCCCTCTCTGTGGGAGCGAATCGGCCGTGAGGATGTATGAGGCAGGATCCGATCCCGCAGATAGCTAGGTCCCGAGCCATGGAGCGCTTTAAAGATGATGACTAACACCTTGAAGCGCACCCGGAAGACGACAGGTAGCCAGTTCAGCTTGCGCAAGAGCGGTGTTACGTGGGTAGACCTAGTGGTTCCCATAATTGCTCGCGCGGCTGCATTCTGAACTAACTGAAGCCTCCGGGTGCACCTCAAGGGGAGCCCCATGTAGAGAGAGTTACAATAGTCCAGTCGGGATGTCATGAGTGCATGAGTGACTGTGCGAAGGGCGTCCCGATCCAATAGGGGGCACAATTGGCGAACCAGGCGAACCTGGTAAAACGCCCTCCTGGCCACGACCCATGGCGGGACAGTGCATCGCAACATGGTGCAAAGACGTTCAGGGCCGTGCAGACTCCGGCTGGCTCTCCTCCTCTTCCGCCGCTTACTGCATGCCTAGGCCTGGCCCCTCTCTCGCCGGCCCTCCCCTTCCGCCTGCCCACCAGCCTGCCACTTCCTGCCCATCCCCCATGCCTCTGACCGCATGCAGAGCGCCCACCACCCACCCGGCCCCCGCCACCAAAAAGCGGGACATTTTTAAGAGGCTGCGGGGAGCGGGACAGATGCTTGAAATGCGGGACTGTCCCGCCAAAAGCGGGACATCTGATCACCTTAGCTATGAGATATTGTAGATTATTTATAATCTACAAAAGTAGATTACAAAGTTCATAGAATGAGAGTTGCTATATCTCTTAAACACAAGGACTCATTTAATTATCAGTAACCTAGGTGAGAAACTGGTAACCTGTGAAGTCTGATCTTCTCTCCCATTCCCAATTATGATCCAAATAGGCTCATAGGTGCAAAAAGATGGTATAGCCTCCAACTGCGATATCACATTTCTTTTATTAGTTCAGCAATGTAATACCAAAGTTGCCCTTTACATTTTTTTCACTAAAGAATAATAAATGTTCATGTAACACATTTCTGACTTCTGAAAAATTGTTCTATTTTTTTGGTGGCATGTTTTTGCCAATGTTTCTCTTTGCAAGGGTTTTTGTCTATGTGGTGAGCAGGCATAAAACAACAGGTGACACGGATCAATTTGAAAAGTGAAGGCTGCTCAAGTAGCAATGTTTATTAGTTGCTAATATTTGAAAAGACATGAATCCAGAATTGTTGATGTCTCTTTTAAGTGGGCAGCTACTGACAGTGAGCAGACTTTTTTTTTTAAATAAAAGAGGTTTTTATTAATGTCATTTATGTTATTCAACTGCAATATATCACATTTCCTAAAAGGGATAGAATTCATTGGAATGATTTAAAATGGCATTATAAATGATAGTGTCACATATTCCATCTCCTTTTCTTCATAAGGAGGGAATCCATTTGCGATTCTTTTTAAATAACTTTCCTTTAGCATTCCTGGTTCCAAAAACAAAGTAAAAACATACTTTTACAAAATGATACATAGCCAAAACTATTAAGACCTTGGATTTACGATGCTCTTGAAAGCATTGCCAGCTGCAGGACTCCCCTGATTGGCTATGATACAAGCAGCCTTTCAGTGGGAAAACACAGCCTTCTGAGTGGTCTGACAGCTACTATATAAAGAGCTGTCAGACAGCCAATGTTGTTGTTGCCAGTTCAGGAGTTCCTTGCACTTTACATTGTTAGCTGTTACAATAAAGGTTGTTTGCTACTGCAACCTGCCTCGCCTCAGTTGCCTGCCTGCCTAATTCTCCATACAAAGCACTTATTTATTTATTTATTTATTTATTTATTTATTTATTTATTTATTTATTTATTTATTTATTTATTTATTTATTTATTTATTCGACTTATTAACCGCCCCCTCTCCCCGAAGGCACAGGAAATATAAAAACACAATACATCACAATAAATACATAAATACTTAAAACTCTATTAAATTTACACCCTGTGCTAAAATCTACCCCATTAAAAACTGATCCCTAAAGCCCAATGTAAAATGAAGAGAGTGTGATCAGGACTGAGGTAAAGGCTAGCTAAAGTCACCCACTAGAGCTGAAGCGCGTCCAGCTGAGTGCTGCCTTCTAGTCACAGGAAATGAGACTTTGTTCCAAGGCTACCTCACCAGCATTCTGTCCTTTTAAGGATGGCTGCTCTATCCATGTTTGTGGCTTTCAACTGACCACTGAAACCTGGGATGCCTACCTCGAATGATTTGAGTGCTTCTTGGAGGCAAATGACTTCACTGAGTTGTCCAGTGGCTGTAAACAAGGGTATTTCCTCAGTTCGTGTGGGCATGAGATGTTTGGGACAGTTTAGGCTCTAGCCGCCCCTCATCCTGTCCTCACCATGCCCTGGGAGACACTTCTGGCGAAGTTAAAGAATCATTATTCTTCAGCTCCCTCCCGCATTGCCAGGAAGCATGCTTTCAGGCAAACAATCCAGAGAGAAGGGGAGTCCATCATTAAATACATGGCTTTCCTCAGGACATCTGCCCTGTACTGTGATTTCCGTGAACTGGATGTCCTGCTTGACCAGCTGGTCTTCAGAATAAAGGACTTGTGGTTCCAGCAACAATTGCTGGCAAGAACTGAGCTGAATCTCCAGACTGCTATGGACAAAGCAAAGGTGTCTGAGTTGTCTGAGACACCTCCAACTAGCTGCCTGAGTTGTGGTGAGAACCATGCCAGGTCGTCCTACAAGTTCAAAGCTGCTATCTGCTGCCACTGTGGCAAGAAGGAACATTTGGATAAAGTATGCAGTGCTGCCCAGCCAGCCACTGACCTGCCTTCAGAGCCAACCTTCAATAAGCAGTTCAAAAAAAGCCTCCAAAATGCCCTGAAGATTGCTTCACAGTTTCTAAAGACAGGCATCCTCCTGCTGTGGCTATCAGCCATGCCTCCATGGCCACCCCTAACAACAAAATTTACCTCATTGAAATTTTGGAAGGGGTGCCTTTCAAGATGGAGGTGAACACTTGGTCCTCCAAGTCTTTAGTCTCCTGGGCCATTATTAAACGATTGGTGCCCAGCCTGTCAAAGAAACACCTCAAGCCATGCCCTGTCAAACTGTGAGACTATCAAGGGAAGTCTATCAATCCTGGGCTCTTGCATTTTCAAAATCATCTGCAACAATTTTCTTGGACACCTTCCCCTCATCATCGTCGATGGCACTCTGCCCAGCTTCCTGGGCTAGACTGGTTCTCTGCATTGGGGCTCGACATATCCGGCATTCACACCACTGTTCCTGATGCTTTGGGAACACTCGCCAAAGTCTTTGACAGCAGCCTCAATAAATATAAGGGGACCCCCATTTCCTTCAATTTGGACCCCCGGGTAGCTCCAATCTGCATAGTGATCCCTATTAAGCAGGATGGCAATACCAGGATATGTGCTGATTATAAATGCACAATTAATAAGGCTTTGCAAGCCAACCCCTATCCTGCAACATCTAGTGCAACATCTGCTCCAGTTCTTGGGCCAGGGAACCATATTTAACGAACTGGACCTGGCCCAGTCATACCAGCAGCTCCTGGTTGATGAATCCATCTCCATGGCTCAAACCATTGTCACGCTTTTAAATGTTTGGGGTCAGTGTCACCTCAGGCATCTTTCAGAGCCTGATGGAGTGGTTGCTCCATGGGCTGCCAAAATAGTCCCCTATTTTGATGGATGTTCTGATCTCAGCCACCAATCTGTGAGAATTAATCAGCAAGCTAAGGGTAGTCCTAGCACATTTCCAACGTGCTGGATTCAAGCTAAAAAAAGAGAAATGCAAGATAGGGGTTCCCAGGTGGAGTTTTTAGGGTATCTAATCAATGCCCATGACCTTCATCCCATGCCATCTAAGATTGAGGTAATTAAAAAAGCGTCAACACTTTCTAATAAGGCAGAACTACAGGGTTTCCTAGGGCTGCTTAATTTCTATGCAATTAAGCCTCATAAGGCTTCACTGGCAGACCCTCTCCATAGGCTGCTAGATTCAAAATCTCCATGGCATTGGGGCCCAAAAGAGGCATCCTCTTTCAGGCAGTTAAATACATCTTAACATCAAAAGCATCCAATATAGTGACAGCCAGTCACTGTCATTGGCTTGTGATGCTTCTCCCTATGGTTGTGATGGCGAACCTATGGCATGGGTGCCACAGGTGGCAGGCGGAACCATTTCTTAGGGCGTGAGGCACTACCCTGTCAGCTCCAGTACGCATGTGTGCACTGGCCAGCTGATTTAGTCCTTCTTTTGAGGCCATTTTTCTCCCTCTGGAGGCTTCAGGGAAGCTCCTGAAGCTTCTGGAGGTGGGGGGGGGGCTGTGTTCACCTTCCCCAGGCTCTTAGAAAGCTTCTGGAGCCTGGGGAGGGCAAAAATGTACGCCAAAAGCAGGGGGTCACGTACATAGCATTATGGGTGTGGCACGCCCACGCATGACCCCCCCCCTGCGCTCCCCCTGCTTTTGGCACTTGAGCCAAAAAAGGTTAGCCATCACTGCCCTATGACATTGGGGCTGTCCTAAGCCACTTGCTTCCTAATGGGACAGAAGCCCCAATTGCTTATTACTCTAGAACCTTATCTGCCACTGAGAGGAATTACAGCCAGTTACATAAGGAATTGTAGCTAGAATCAAGCAATTCCATGATTATGTTTATGGCTGGTTTTTCCATTTAGTGATCAGCCATAAACCCTTCTTGGGATTGCTGTCAGGCAATCATCAAACCCCCCAAATGTTGTTCCCTCGCATGTCGAGGTGGATTATAGCAGTGTTTATAGCAGCCTATAATTACCAATTGCAGTACCAACCAGACCATCCATGGGGCAAACCTTCATGGTGTTAGTAGATGCCTACTTGAAGTGGGTGGAATTGGCCCTCATGCCATCCACCACTTCAGAGGCAGTCCTAAAGGTCCAGGGCAGGCTGTTCGTGACCCATGGATGTCATAGTGCCCAACAATGGGCCCCAGTTCATGTCATCACCCTTCCAGACGTTTCTTACCAAGCATGGTATACACCATACCCCGATGGTCCTGTTCCACCCAGCTGCCAAATGGCATGGCAGAAGGGACAGTCCAATTGGCCAAAGAGGCATTAGGCTGCCTGGGCCCTGGAAATTGGCATGATAAACTGCCCCAATGCCTCCTGGCACAGGACTCAATCCCCTGCCCGGTCACCAAACAAAACCCAGCGGAAAGACTCATGGGTCAGGACCAATCCAGGACCAACCTGGATTGACTGCACCCCAGCTATAACACAGAAAAGCCCCCAACAGAAGCAGTCTCATCAGAACTTTTGCTGTGGGCACCCAGTCTATGCCCCCAATTATGGGGCTGAACCAAGGTGCTGCCTGGGCACATTGTACAAATAACCGGACCCTACTCTCCACCAGCTCCCCCTTCTTCAGCCATCGCCCCAGAACTGAAATGATTAGGGTGGTGCCAATGGCAGCCAACGTACCTACCTGACTATGCATGCACCAACTGGGAGGAGAAGAGTGCTAAGTCCTCAGACATACGACGCTGTCAAAAACATTACCAGCTTCAGGACTCCCCTGATTGGTTAAGACGCATGCAACCTTTCAGTAGGAAAATGCAACCTTCTGATTGGTTCAGCCATCTGACAGCTACTATATAAAGAGCTGTCAGGTGGCCAATGTTGTTGCCGGTTTGGGAATTGCCTTGCACTTTGCACTGTTAGCTATTTGTTACTGCAACCTGCCTTACCTCCGTTCCTGCCTGCCTAGTTCTCTATACAAAGCAGAAACCAATGATTTTAAAAAGTTCAATGGAGAGAGGGGGACACCACAAATAAGTTTAAAACGTTTAGTGTTTTTCTGACATGAAATGTGTATTTTTACTTACATCAAGAAAACACATTTCAAGATAGACAGATAAATAGGTGTTAGGCTACAATTTTTAAAAATGTACTAAAGTATATGTTCTTTAAAAAGCATGTAGTTACAGCTGCTGCCTTGCCTTTTAAAAAAAAATCCTCCCCTCCAGCTGACTAGTAGAAACCTCTTATGCAGGGGCAATTAGCTATAACACGATTGGTCTACTCTGATTCATGTTTATGAAGCATTTCATAGACATGGAAGCAAAGAAGGATGCCTTCTTTATCGCAGGAACTACCCTGTAGAACAGCATTCCCACCCCAATTCAGTGGTGGGATTCAAAAATTTTTACTACTGGTTCTGTGGGTGTGGCTTGGTGGGCATGGCTTGGTTTGGTGGATGTGGCTTGGTGGGCATGGCAGGGGAAGTATACTGCAAAATCCCATTTCCAGGGGAAGGATACTGTAAAATCACCATTCCCTCCCCACCTCGGGGAAGGTTACTGGAAAATCCTCATTCCCTCCAGATCAGCTGGGACTCAGGAGGCATGGAATAGATGGAGGCAGGGGCAGTCAGAGGTGGTATTTACTGTATTTCTCCAAACTACTCAAAATTTCCACTACTGGTTCTCCAGAACTGATTAATTTGAATTTGAATTTGAATTTTATTCTATTTGTAAACTGCACCAATCTCCATCGAGACGGACTCTGGGCGGTGCACAGGAAATTAAGACCACAATAAATAAATAACAACAGTACAAAAGTTAAAAAGAAATTAATTGATTAAAACCTGCTGAATACCACCTCTGTCCCAATTCCAATTTCGAATGATCTCCCCCCTACTTAGCTGGCCTTTAGAAAAGCCCTGAACATCTAGCTGTCCCCTTGAGCTAGTATGTGTTAATATATCTTTCATTAATTATCGTGTCCATTGTTTTAGTTATTGCATGTGTTTCTGCTTGTTTGTAGTATTTATATTAATGATGTGTTTTGTTATTGTTTTTAATCTTAAATCTAGGTTAGTAGCTAAAGATATAAAATCAATATAAAAATATTTAAGTTTTCCTTGCTTCTTCAACTGATGTTGGTAGATATCTTCAGGATGGCCTTCAGTACTAAGCAACATTATCAAATGGCAGGATGCTATGTCTTCTATAATGCCTTTTGTAGAAAAATAATTATATTCTTGGAATCATTCTTCTGTTAAAATAACCTTTAAAATCTTGATTGTTGCAGGAACATTTAACAAGAACTACCACCAAAAGCAAAGCTTTTGACACAAACATCCAGTGCTGTTTTTGAGGAGGAAAAAAATGGTTCATCGCATACAAAGATAATAGACTAATGTTGATGTTTCAAAAGATTTTATGAGTTTGGAGAAATGTAAGGCTGTTGATGACTGAGCAAACAAATAAGTTCCATTCCCTATTAAATTAAAATACATTATCTTCCCTTCATCGCATTGACGCACCTGACAGGTAGATTTGGAACCTACACAGGGAGCTTTTCAGTTGTTGCTGTTGTCGTTGTCGTTGTTTTTCTATAAAAATGAGCATTCTTTCCTACCTCTTCACCCAGCCTTATATCAAGCATTGTAAGTAATTTGCGGTAAAAGGAATGCAATCTGTAGTATTTTGTGTAATACTTTCAGGTAAGTCATTTAACTGATGACTTTTGTTGCAAGCACACAAGTCTGAACTCATGAAGGGCATATGCAGCTGAAATTCTTTCTCTTGATTCCAAGTTATAAGATCCCAACAGTCAATTGTAATGTAGCAGATTTGTGGACTTTTCTTTTAATTTTTTTTTAGGAAAACTATGGAGGTGGGGAGAATCCATCATGGTGTACCTAGGGCAGTGCTGGCCAACCTTTTTGTCGTATCTCAAAAGCATGCATGAACATTCACCATAATGCAATGTGTGTGTGACCCCCACACATGTCCCACCCCCTGCATGTGCAACCTTTGTGCACCCCATTTTGGTCCCAGTAGGCCACCCTGCAGCCTCCTGGGACCAAAAATGGGCCATCAGGGGCTTGCTGCCCCCCCCCATGCTTCTCCTGACCCCTGCACTTGCATGCATGACCCCCACTACCACCCATGCATGTACGCACATCTCCTGCATGTGTGTGAGGTGGGGGTCATGCATGTGCACTGGCCACACATGCATGGCAGATACCCAAAAATCAGCTGACCAATAGGAGGCTCAGCTGGGCAATGGCTCACATGCCCACAGGGAGGGCTCTGCATGCCACCTGTAGCACTCGTGCCATAGGTTTGCCATCACGGACCTAGGAGAACACTGATAAACATGTAAAACATCCTATCAAGCTGAAGGTATCTATCAATCATACCCAATTGGTTTTGTACAACCAATGCCTCAAAACCCAAAATTGTCAAGCAGATGAATCAAGTGAACTGTGAGTCACTTTTTATCATGCCAAGTTTAGGTTTCTGTGACAGTGCATTAATTATCTATTTGGAAGACAAAGAAAAAGGATAATATAATACCTCCTCCAAAATGAGGAAGGTCATACACATTTACAGATTAGATGATGGAAAACAGAAAAAAATAGATTCCAGCCATACCTGTCTGATAAAATCTAGTTCTTTTGACTACCACTTTGAAAGGCAAAGTTTTCAAGAGTTTATGACAGTAATAGCAATGTGAGAATCTGCCATTTTACACTATGAAAACTGTACCTATGGTATTCCAAGCTTATACACAGAGAGATTTGATACATTTAATAACTAAATCACAGATGTTTTATTTGCATAATATTTTAGGCCAAAACTAAACAAAATACATTATTAGTTTTGTGTATTATGTTTATCTTGAAAGCAACATAGCAAAATAATTAACTGAATTTATGAGAAGATAAATTTAGATTGAACATCAGGAAAAAAAAACCTCTAACATGGAGAGCAGTACCTTGGGGACAAATGACAACACATGTGAGGTTTGCAGAGTGCAAAAACTTTTTTTAAAATTTGCGTCTTCTAATTCTGGCAAAATCTTATACTCCGAAAAATAGAAATTGGTATTTGGTTAGGGCAGTGGTCAGCAAACTGAGGCTTGTGAGCCACAAGCAGCTCTTTGGCCCTCGAGTGCGGCTCTTCCTCCACCCTTGGCGGCGGCGGGATTCCTTGGGTTCCAGGAACGTGCTCCAGCTGCCCCACAGCAAGAAGGCAGCCATAGCCTCCCCAGCAGCATGCCGGCCACTCGTCTGCTTCCCAGGGGCTGAAGAGGGGGGGAAGGGAGGGAACTGGCTGCCGGGGCAGGCGGGCAGGGCGTTGCGGTGGTGCCCAGCAACATTCCCTGCCTGCCCGCTCTGCTGGCTCACCCACCGGTGGTCAGTTCCCTCCCTCCCCAGGAAGCAGATGAGTGGCTGGCATGCTGGCTGGCATGGAGGCTACCAGAGCACTTCCCAGGGGCTGAAGAGGCTCCGCAGGAGGGGGGAGGGAACTGGTGGTCGGTGAGCCTGATAGGCATATAGGATGGAGACAAAATATCCCCAGAATGTAAAAGAGAAAATATTTACAGAATGTACAGGCCATAGATTTACAGTTAGTTGCACAGTCCTGGCTTTGCACAGGCAAGAATCCAAATGCTCAGAAATCCAATTAAATTTGAGTTTCTTTTCTGTCCTTGCTTGAAGATGGCTTTACTGACTCCTGGATCGCCTTTGGCTGCTCTTTCATAGCTTTTGTCTCTGGAACATGCCAGCCACTGGTCTGCTTCCCAGTGGCTGAAGATGCTCCCAGGGAGGGGGGGAGAGACAGACAGACACAGAGAGCCTGACAGACACACAGAGTACAGAGAGAGAGAGAGAGAGACAGAGACAGTGATGGTAAGGGAGGGAGGGAAAGAGACTGAGAGAGGCACACAGAGAGAATGACAGAGGGAGGGAGGGAATCAGAGTGACAGACACACAGAGAGAGACAGGGAGAGACAGAGAGGGAGGGAGAGAAAGATAGACAGAGACACAGAATGAGTGATTGAGTGAAGGAGAGACAGACAGACAGACACACAGTGACAGATAGGTGGAGGGAGGAGAGAGAGACAGATACAGAGAGAGAGAAAAAGAGAGAGAGACAGACAGACAGACAGAGAGACTGAAAGAAAAAGAAAGAGAATGAAAGAAAGAAAGAAAGAAAGAAAGAAAGAAAGAAAGAAAGAAAGAAAGAAAGAAAGAAAGAAAGAAAGAAAGAAAGAAAGAAAGAACTTATGACCACAATTGAGCCCAAAATTTTGGTTGCTAAGCAAGACCATTGTTAAGTGAATTTCACCACATTTTCCAAGTTGGCCACGCCCACCCAGTCACATGACCGCTGAGCCAGTCCCATAAAATAGGCCGCACCTTCTGGCTCTCAAAATAAATTTCAATCATTTGAAATAAAATAAATTTCAATCATAGAGCAGGGGTCTGCAAAGTTGGCTCTTTTAAGACTGGTGGACTTCAATTCCCAGAATTCCCCAGCCAGCTAAGCTAATTCTGGGAGTTGAAGTCCACTTAAAAGAGCCAACTTTGCAGACCCCTGAGGTAGAGGAATCTAGAGAGAGGAAGAAATACAGTAGGTAGGTAAGTAGAGGGATAAACGAGAGGGATGAATATAGCAGGTAGGTAGATAGGTACAGGTATAGAGAGAGAAATACAATAGGTAGGTAGGTAGAGGGAGATTGGGAAGAATACAGTAGGTAGATAGGTGGATACAGAGAGAGGGGGAAATACGGTAGGTAGGTAGGTAGGTAGGTAGAGGGATAGAGGGGAGAAATACAGTAGGTAGGTAGGTACAGGGATAGATAGAGGGAGAAATACAGTAGGTAGGTAAGTACAGGGATAGATAGAGAGGGAGAAATAAAGTAGGTAGGTAGGTAGAGGGATAGATAGAGGGAGAAATACAGTAGGTAGGTAGATAAATAGAGGGATAGATAGAGAGTAAAAAATACAGTAGGTAGATAGGTAGGCAGGTACAGGGATAGATAGGGAGAAGTACAATAGGTAGGTAAGGGGATAGATAGGGAAAAACACAATAGGTAGGTAGGTAGATAGAGGGATAGATAGGGAGAAATACAGTAGATAGGAAGGTTGGGGGTTATACGGTGGTTGTTTGTATGTGTGCAGGTGTAGATATACACACAGATTGGTTGGCCATTTAATTAGACTGGGCCACAGCAACGCGTGGCCGGGTATAGCTAGTCTTGTATAAAAGCTGCTTGGTTTCTTCATTATAGCATTCGAAACACTCTTTGCTACATTGGATTGCATATACTACATTGCTCTTATGTTTTGGTGTCTGGTTTGGTCTTTAGAATGGACAAGCCTCAGTCTCAGTGTGTTGGTAGGTTTGAAGAACATGGGTATTTTCCAAATATTCATTTTAGTATCCATGTAAGAAATGACCAAGTTCTTCTGTTGACGCTGATGTCTCAGCTTTGTCTGCTGTACTTTTATTGGATCCAGATGCTGATTTAATAAAGGTCCAATTTGGATACACAGAAGCCTCAAGAGCTTTTCTCAGATGCCTGTTTTCCTTATTTTGGATAATTCTGGAGGGGGGAATATTTTCTGCCCTGTGATGTACTGTGCTGATGACTCCTATTTTGTCTTGAAATGGATGGTGGGAGTCAAACAACAGGTATTGATCTGTGTATGGGTTTCCTGTAGATCTTTGTTTCTAGAGTGTCACAGGTCCTAACCAGAATGTCACAATTTAGGAACACCGACCTGCTATACTTGGTTTCTTCTCTATGAACTTGATGTTTGAGTTCATGGTGTTTATATGATTTGTGTAGATTCTGTAGGCAAACATAATAATAATAATAATAATAATAATAATAATAATAATAATAATAATCATCATCATCATCATCATCATCATCATCATCATCATCATCATCTTTATTGTCATTGCACTAAAATTACAATGAAATTGGCTATTACAATGAAAATTAGTAAGATTTGGCTGCATAAATAATAGGATGTGGTTATGGCCTCGGAGAACATGAAGAAAAGGCACATGGACTGGATATGAGATCTTTTCTTCAGATTTTATGGAGAATGCTTTCCTCAATAACTCTTCAGTTTACTTTATAGGTTTACAAACATCACTTTATTTCCAACTCCCAGTGAGATAATGCCCTATGCGTGGTGAAAAAAGTTTTTCAATTGTATTGGAAGATAACTCTCTCTGTGTCTCCATTCATCCTCCCCCCCCTCTCTCTCATCTATCTACCATCTTTATTATTTTTAAAATAACACAAGGTAGCGAATATAGCCAACACATCTTCCACCTCCAATTTTCCCGCCCTTTTCCTTCCAAATATTCTCCTTTCTTCTCTCAGGTTTCTCTGGTTATAAAAGAGGTATTTTGTGTTTATAGTGAACATACAAATGAAGTATGAGAGTTATGGTGTGGAAAGGAAAGCATTCCTCAACTGTATTTGTATGGTCTATATCCCATAATTTGCCTATAAGCCTTTGCTTTCTTTTTGTGGAGTAGGGTCTCTGTCATAGCCTTGTCCTAGGTTTTTAAAAGGAACTGTTCAAATGAAGTGAAATTAAGCTCTAATTGGGAAATATTATAGATTGGCTATCCTAAACCATTTTCTCTTGAAACATTTAGTTTGATCAGGAAGCGCTAGACACATTCACACAGAAATAAAATAATATGTCTCCCCAAGGAAACACATAAAGAAATACATAACAATATAGTTTAATGACTGTAACTGTACAGACAATTTTTCATAAAATTAAACAAAACGATCCTTCCCTAAACTTTGCCCAATCTGCCAAGGAATTCAGGAAATTTAACTTATTTGGAATGGCTAAGGCTAAAGATATATGAACAAATCTGTTAAAACAGATTTAATATTATTCTACAGTTTTAAGGTGTGTTCTGATATGAAATAAAGTGGCTTTGAGGATTTTGCAAATAGAAACCTCTGAGAAATCATTTTTATTAAATAAATAAGATCTCATTTCCAAATACATTTTCCCATGTAGAACAGGGGTCCCCAAACCCCGGGCCGCAGACTGGTGCCGGTCCGTGGCTTGATAGCAACCGGGCCGCAGGGCCGGAGAGGAGGAGGAGGGAGGAGGGGGCAGGCCCCTGGGCAGAGCGCGTACCGGATGTGGGAGAGCGCAGGCGCAGCCGTTCACGCCATTGGAGGCCCTAAAGCAGTGGTCGGCTCTTTGGCCCCTCAGGTGCAGCTCTTCCTCTCTCCCTCCCTCCCTCCCCCCCAGGCAGCGGAGGGGCCAGCATGTCGGCGGGGGGGGCTGCAGCTGCCTCCTCCTGTAGCGAGCGGGCAGGCGGGAGAAGCGCCTGGGGCTGCGGCTGCCTGGGCACCACCAGGGCCATCCCGGCGCCGCACACCCGCCTCCCTCCCAGCCCTGTGTGGCGGGCAGCCCTGGAGGGTGCACCTTGGTGGCCGTTGGAGGGAGCTGGTGGAGAAGTGCCCGGCTGTCCTGCCCGATGCGCCTGCTGGGCGACCTCGGACGGCGGGAGCTGCGTGTCACAGAGCTCAGGGGCGGCAGTAGCAGCAACAGCTGCCTGCAGAGGTCATCGAGGCACGCTTTCTGGGGCTGGCTGCCGCACGGGGCTGGGAGGGAGGTGGGCGTGCGG